>CM023448.1:24057966-24666497 GCA_013339765.2 Haemaphysalis longicornis | reverse complement strand
AACGGCTTCGTGACACCTGATGGCTTGTATGAATTCAAAGTTCTCCCCTTCGGCTTGTGTTCTGCCCCTGCAACGTTTCCAACGGATGATGGACACTGTCCCTCGCCGGATGAAGTGGCAAACGTGTTTAGTTTACCTTGATGACGTGGTGGTGTTCTCGGCCACGTTTGAAGAACATCTCACACGACTAAAAGGCGTATTACAGGCAATCCGATCCGCAGATCTCACTATAAAGCCCGAAAAATGTCATCTTGGTTTCGAAGAGCTTAAATTCCTCGGCCACATAGTCAGCCAACAAGGTATCCGCCCAGACCCTGACAAAACGTCCGCGGTGTATTTCGTTCCCCAGACCTACCGATAAGAAGGCTGTACGACGCTTCCTAGGCCTATGCGCGTACTACAGACGGTTCGTCGAAGGTTTCTCGAGGATCGCTGAACCTCTTACTCGGCTTACAAGGGAAGACTTGCCATTTGTATGGGCAAGTGAGCAAGAGCGTTCCTTTGAGGAACTACGGAGACGTTTGCAGGAAGCTCCAGTGCTCGCCCATTTCGACGAAACCGCTGACACGGAGATTCACACTGATGCTAGCAATGTTGGCCTCGGAGCTGTACTTGTTCAGTCGCAACAGGGCGCCGAACGAGTCGTAGCGTATGCGAGTCGCACCCTTTCAAAGCCGAAGCAAACTATTCCACCACAGAAGGAATGCTTGGCCGTCGTCTGGGCGATCACCAAATTTAGGCCCTACCTTTACGGCAGGCCTTTTAAAGCAGTCAGCGATCATCACTCCCCCTGTGCTGGCTCGCCAACCTCAAAGACCCCTCGGGTAGATTGGCTCGGTGGAGCCTTCGACTTCAGGAATACGACATCACTGTTGTATATAAATCTGGAAGGAAGCACAGCGACGCTGACTGCTTGTCGCGAGCACCGATATCTGCAGAGTCGTACGATTACGATGAAAATTAACACTTTTTGGGGCAATAGGCTCATCCCAAATGGCCGACTTACAATGTGAGGACCCGGAACTAGGCCCACTCATCAAGTACCTTCAAGGACAACGCACTGACGTACCGCGCGCCTTTGCTCGAGGATTGTCCATCCTACTCTCCGCCGCCGCGAAAACGTGCTATACAAAAAGAATCATGACAGCAGCAAAGAGGCCTTCCTTCTTGTCGTACCATCAGTGCTTCGAGAAGAAATCTAACAGGCCTACCACGATGAGCCAACAGCGGATCACTTAGGTGTTAGCCGGACGTACGCGAGAATTCACCAAAAATACTACTGGCCGAGGCTTCTTCCCACAGTGCACCACTACGTGAAGACCTGTCACGATTGCCAGCGGCGCAAAACACCGCCATTGAAGCACGCCGGACTACTTATCATCACGCTGGAACCACCAAAAACGCCGTTCTACACAGGTTGGCATGGACCTGCTCGGACCATTTCCGATGTCTTTCTCTGGAAACAAGTGGATAGTAGTAGCAACGGACTATTTGACACGTTACGCAGAGACCAAAGCTCTTCCTCGAGGAACAGCAGCAGAAGTGGCAAAGTTTTTTGTGCACGAGATTGTTTTACGCCACGGCGCACCCGGATTTATCATTACAGATAGGGGAACAGCTTTCACCGCCGATTTGATGCAAGACGTCCTCAGGCTGACCGGGAGCCACCATCGGAAGGCCACCGCATATCACCCACAAACCAACGGGCTTACGGAACGTCTGAACAGACATTGGCTGACATGTTATCCATGTACGTCGACGTGGAGCACAAATCATGGGACGAAATTCTGCCATATGTAACATTCGCATACAATACGGCTGTACAAGAGGCGACGCGGAGGACACCCTTCTAACTGGTCTACGGACGTCAAGCAACAAACACTCGATGCCATGCTTCCCCTCTATGATGGCGACTCAGGTGACAGCGGAGCTGAAGAGTTTATCCAACGGGCTGAGGAGGCACGACAGCTGGCCAGGCATCGCATTCTGCGCCAGCAGGAAAGCGACGCGCGACAGTATAATCTCCGCCACCGAGCTACAAGGTACATGCCAGGAGACCTCGGGTGGGTGTGGACGCCAATCCGCCGCCGTGGACTCTCAGAGCAATGGCGAGGGGAGCAATGCCGCGAAGAAAGCTTTCCCACAATGGGCCTCTACGTCACTGGGAGCACGCTCTCGTGGCGCTGTTCCACGAAGCCACGTGGAATGCGCGCTCGTGCGGCGGGGCTAGTTTTTGAGTCAGACGCTCGTGGGGAACGTTCGAAACGGTCGGTGTTTTACGTTGTGGGCACAGTTCGCGCCTCAATAAACTAATTGTAATCCACCCGTGCCACGTCTTTGTCCGCTACAATATTTAAGCACAGTACATCGTTTTACACATCCGAGTGACAAAATTTAACAAACCACATGATCAGGGCCCAGCCGCGACTCTATAATTTTTCCCACCTTTACAAACTACCAAGAAAAATACTCCGAATTTTCCCAGCATCGTCAACGGCAACATTTATTTCAAGAACGTGAATGACCTGAAGTCCTTGCGATCTATCAAGAGCCATTTATCCCACCTTTACACCCTAAAAAGGTAGTCGTTCCTGTTAAGCACGTGGATTTATTTTATTGGCGAGGTCATAATTTCAGAACTCAAAGGAGAGAGATCTTACAAGGTTCTCGCATATTTAGACAAAATTGCTGTTTTTTATCACTTCAAAGCAATGAGGCGGGCCATGACGCAGCCGGATTTCACAAACACCGGGCGTATCCTTCTTGCATATCAGCCAGCCCTTCCATGAGGCCAAGGTAATCCCCACAAGGTTAACTGACATCATGGCAGATTAGTGCTTAGAACGAAGAACCTCTCCACCTCCACATCTCAAGATGTTTCGCGAAGACATGGTCATCTATCGACCGCTTCCACATGGTACATTACTACACTCCACACGTTCGACATTGTACAAATACCGCTGTAAATTCTGCGTACCGCCATACACTCTGTACCACATGGTGTGGAAATGCCGCCACACAGCATTCCTTGGGTGTGATGGCCAGCTCCAACCCTGAACACCACTAACACCTGGTAGACCGGGGAAGACAGGCCGCCATGACCGAGGACTTCCACAACTAACGAGGTAAACCAGCCGGCTGGCAACTGAACAACAGATATCTGCTCTAATAAACCTTTATTCTTTCTCTTCCTACATCAACAAAAGCTGGCTACAACCCGTAAATAATTATGTTCTCGTTTGGAGGCGGTAAAGTTAGGTTCATTGTAGAGATGGATGGTGTCTTCGTGGAACGGTGAAATTACCCGATGAACGCTGACGTAGGAGGTAGAGGACAAAGAAAAGCCTATTTAAAGGTATTTACAGAAGATCAAGCACAAAATAAGACAAAACGAAAACTGTGTTACGATTAAAAGGCGCCGCAGCGCACAAGGGGTATATCGCGGCACGATCCCTGGTAGGGGCCCGGAGGCCAAAAAGGTGCCGAACCGCCGCGCGGTTGGCGAGGAATGCGTGGGGCTCTGGCGCCAAGAAACCGCCACGGGAGCAAGTCTTGATGCGACGGCTCTGCGCCGCAGCTCCAGAAGAACTCATTGAAGGATTCGGGAACAGGGCGCAAGCAAGCTGCCTCCCCAACGCAGCGCACCTGCCAATTAGGGTTTTGACCTGCGCTCCCCCCCCCCCTGTCCGTCCCCGAAGGTCAGGAGAACAGCAATGCCTTCCCCGACGCCGCGTAAAATGCTGCCGCCAAGGCCCATGCAAAGGGTTGCGACTCGCTGGCGTCGGCGGCGGCCGCCCATCGCTCCCGCCGAAGGAGGAGAACACAAGGCCCCGAGAAAAGAGGTGGGTCATCGTCCCGACGCGGTCGATCGGCGCTGTAATCAACAGAGGCCAAATGATAACTTTACGCAGACGCTTGGTATTTAGTCGACCTTTACCCATTCAAAATATCAATTTTTAACCTGTTCTGTTAAATGGCGCTGCTTGCACTAGTGGTGCAAGGCTGGAGAAACAGCAGAGCTGGCGAAGGCGCTAGCTTCTATCATCACTGACAGCGGATCCCAGGAGAGAAGCAGCAGCCGGACCCCAGTAGTGCAAAGCCATTTTAGACGGCACTGTGAAGCAAATACTATTAAACAGTGTACTGCGTTTTATTGAGTAGCAATCGTCGGTGTCAGTTTAATCGTCGTCTTCCGACGTCCCAGTCGCGTAAGTCAGATCCCCTTGCACCGCGTCCTCGACTCGGTAGACCTCCACGTCTTATTCAGCTGTTCCGGTGGACGTCTACTCGTATGTGTTGTCAAGAAATGGCTTGACAGGTTCGTTGCCCTCGTCTTCGGCGCGGCGGGCTCATGGCACGCCGGTCGCTACAGGAAGACGACGACGAAAGCAGGAGCTCCCCATGCGGCGAAGCCCAGGCGCAAGCCTGGACAACGCCGTGCTGTCTGCCGCGAAGCAGGTCCTAACGGGCGCTAGGTATTTCTTTTTCTTTTTTTTTTTGCTAAAGTCACAGCGCGAACGTCGTCCGCGGCTCCTCGCCCCGGGTATGCCGAGCAGTCACCGCGATGCACGCGCTCACGTCCTCTCATGTATCTTTGACTTGGCCGTACGAAATTATTATGTCGGCCTGAACATCTCAGCTGTTTTTCATTTCATTTTATTTTTACGTGATATTATGCTGACACCACTACGGGTTGAAATTACAACATTGGTTTGCCATCACAAGGAACTGTTTTGTATAGCGAGCACGGTTGCTGGAAAGTTATGCTGAAGTATTCTAGGCAATAATTTTCTACAGAAATATTTGTTATAGTCGTTTACTTTAAATAGGCATTTGTGGAAGTGGGGCCAACAAATTGCCGCAAGGAAGTCTGGTATAAGCGTGAGAGGGTACGGTTTTGCTACTGGATGCAAAAAAAACGTCCGTACAGACGTTTTTTGATTACGGTGATGTTTGAGGAAACAAATTCGGTTCAGAATCGTTTGACTGCTGCATTCTCATTTTGTGTATTTCCGAAAGAAGCAACCGCATAGTCATACAAGCACGCAGTTAGTTTTATATACTTTTAAGTGCGAATGCACTTCTTAAGCGACCCTGAATCACGCGTCCACCAGCCGTCCGTCCGTCCGCACAACATACCCACTTAGGGCGATTGGCCAAGAAGAGTTCCTAATTTCTTTAGCAACATACCCACTTAGGGACGATTGTCCAAGAAGAATTCTTTCGCATCACCCGTGCATTCCCACTTCCCCATCGACGACTGCTGCTTCGCCAGGAGCGGAAGTCGGGGCGAGTACTGCGGCGTCTACCTCGTCGGTCACGTCTACGCGAACCTCGTGTCGCACGCCGTGTCCACCTCGCCGGTCAGGGACGAGTCGCCGTACAGTGCCGTCTACACCGACGCGTACTCGGGCGACGGAATCGTGGTCGTCACCCTCTACCGCGCGCCAAACATCTCGCGCGACGACGTCGTCGAATACGTGGACGCGGCGATGGAGAGTGTGGCCAGGCGCGTAAGCCCTCGGACCGGTCGTGGTTGTGGGGACTTTAACGTGGGACGTGCGAAAGGGCGGCGAGTGGTTGATGGAATACATGCTCGCCAACCACTCCATGACGTGCCTACCGCTAGAGGCTCCCACCACCATCAACGGCAGCTACATCGACCTGGCCTTTGCGAAGAACTGTCTGATACTCGCGGTCTTGCAACAACTCTTGACCGTACATTTCAGTGACCACAAGGCGGTCATAATGACCGTCAACTACAACGACAACACCAACAAGTGCTGAATAAAGAATACTGTCGTTTCACTTTACTTGCGTGTGTGTGTGATCTCCCTCGAACATACACTTTAATTCACCAAGATTTCCAGAGAACTTCTAACGGGGTGTGTGAATCCCCACTTGATCAGGCGGGGGTGTTAAATGCAACTAACGGGCGAATGCCAACACAGTTCAACATAACTCCCCCTCATAGCATCACCCGTGCATTCGCACTTCCCCATGCTCCCCTTCGGGGAAATGCGGGTGTTTTTTTTTTATCTTGTATTCACTTCGAGGAGCATTAGAAATTCTACAGTACGTAGACGATGCCAGTATGGTCTGGGTAGGAGCGGCTGCTAATATTTTATGTGCAAGGAACACATGACTTACTGAGATAAAATCTAGCGTCCGGCTTCCGGCGTCATCGTCGCCTGTCTTGATGCGAGTGGCTCACACGGTGTTGTAACTCCGCCCGGTAGCGATTGTAGTGTCCAGTCCCTAGAGAAATATGTAGAAATTATACACAACTGCTTTTGCATTGGGAAATAATAATAGGCCTTTATAGTGACCGGAGTTCTCAACAAATCATTTGAGTTCGAACTGTTAAAGAGCGGTGAACTGTGCTGCTGAGCTGTACCTATGTCTAGATTCTGGAAGATGGTGCAGCTTTAAAAGCGGTGTATTCGCATCCGTACTTGAAATAATTTTCCTCAAATGGTATTCATACATTCTAAAAGATCCCCCACATGAGGGGCAGAATAACTTTATAGTTGCTTTTGTTTTGTTCTGAGGGACTGCAGACCTACTTTCTAAGAATGTTAGTATAAAAACGGCGTTAGGACAAGCCGTAGGTACACTTTTCTACTCTCTAATGAACAACTAATGAGCAAAACCTAACGATGAAGACACTGAGCTTTGTTCGCATGCTTCAATTATGTGGGATAATGCCACGAGTTTCGAATTACATTTATTTGGTAGTGCAGTAGGTATTATTTTAAGAGACTTTCAGTTTGAAAATAAACTTGTTCTCCTAAAGTTGGACACCGAAGAAGTGCGTTTGCGTCGACCAGCAGTGGACACAACTTAGTAATGTATCTATGTAAAGAAAGATCAATTAATGCATCTAGTACTTACTCCAAAAGGTTACATTCTACGCGACACTTTACAATGAGTCTTGCAGTTTGTGGTATCTAAAATATACTACTCTTTCAGGTACATGATTTC
The DNA here is from genome assembly GCA_013339765.2 of Haemaphysalis longicornis. NCBI lineage: Eukaryota > Metazoa > Arthropoda > Arachnida > Ixodida > Ixodidae > Haemaphysalis > Haemaphysalis longicornis. The sequence goes on along the minus strand of CM023448.1, from coordinate 24,659,513 downwards.
ATTCCAAAAGGCTGATGTTCCTGAGCAGTATATAATGATGGAGGATTTACGGTTTTTTGACAATATACACAAGAATGCTTTTACTGAAGCGGAGGAGGAAGCTTCAAAATACGTATTTTCCCAGCCCCGTAAGTACAGTCATAAACGTGGTTCTTGAAAAGTGTCTGCGCTAGGAGAACCACAAATTGCATGGGGACTACAGGGCAACAGAATGCGAAGAGAAGGCCAGAAAGGGAGCACATCTCTGGGGTAGTTTGTAAATTTATTTCATAGGCAAGAAGTGGCCCCGCTTGTATCCACACCTCAGCGATAAACCAGGAGGCCACCGAGAACACAAAACAAGTGGCAAACACGTGTTATACGTGACTCAAAACCTCATGCGCTGTCTAAATACGGCACACCTGTTAAAGGTAGCGCGATCGAAGAAAAAATATTTGTTGATCCCTCCTTCATAGGAATCGGTAAAACACTAAATTGAAAGGTGCCGTCACGTGAGCACTTGAATATTAGAGGAACCTCCTTCATGTGCACAGGTTTTGCGAGCCTTACCCCACCAGACGAAGTGGGGCCAACACGTAAAAAACAACAAAAAAACTACGAGTTGTGCCGCGCCTCCGCCAGATGGCGCCACGGGTCCCGCGACCGAGAGAAGACGCAGGGAAACATCCCCCTCGCGAGGGGCACGATCAAATGCAGAGAATTTCCGGGGGCGCACGACGTTAAGTAGTTTGCGTTACGTTAATGTTGTTGCACTTGTGGCAACTGCTTACGAGAGAGCGCTCGTCAGCAGTGAATGAGTCAACGATATAAGGCGCGTTCGTAGCGTCCCAATCTGTGTCGGCTTTGTGGCGCAGTGGGTAGAGCACCATGTACATTGCGTTCCGCCCGCAGGGTCGAGGGATCGAAGCCGGGCGCCGTGTAGTAGTTTTTTTTTATATAGTAGGGACAACGACGGTGCGGACTACAAACGTCAACGCGGGTGACATCATGAGTTACTGAAATGCTCTGCATTTAAAATAACAGGTTTATTCCGGGACAACAAAACCAAAAATGACATGCACAGAAACCGCACCTTGAAACACAACGGTCATGTGAACAACGCCATAGCGGAGGGTGACTCAACTCGCGCGCGTCCCCCGTACACGAAGGCGCTAGCATCGAGGCGCCAACTGGCGATGCTCATTGGCGTCATGATGCACTACTTCGATTCGCTTCGCCTAGATGGCAACACCATCTGAATGAGTCGAAGGGAAAGGACATAAGGCGCGTTTGTAGAGCTGCTCATGTCTCTGCTCATAGCGCAGTCGCTAGAGCACTACGTACTTCCTGTTGTGGTAGGAGGGCATGGACACCGAATACGGGCGCCGCAGCGTCGATTGGACTTTTTCTGGCGACGTCACTCCGTAACGGATGTGACGTGAGTGATCTAGGTGCACCCGGGCATAAAACACTGCGGGTTAAAATCAAATACACTTAAGAGACTTCTCTGCAATGACAACCCGTCTACGATATCGTGGTGCCTGGCTAAATTCAGCCAGCAGTGAAACATGAATACAACCACACGGAAGCTTTGCACCGTTTTGAGTAGCAATGTGTAGATGTTTAGAGACCGCTCATGCTCTCTTGTACAAAATTCATGCACCTTCTGCTGTGGCCACAAAACAACCTACCAACAGCAGCAAGGAACAAATGTGCAGGAGGTATAAAAGAAATAGGAACAACGGAGCGCGCAGCCTCCGACGCATGCCGCACCGTCTTGCTGCACTGCAGTTAACTGCGCGCATGCGTGGTCCTTTCTGAGCGTGTGAGAGTGTGGCCTCCGTGGTGTGGCCTACGGTTACGAGAATGCGTTATAAAGAAGCGACGACCGGTCATTTAATTTGGTGCAGTCTTTTTTTTTTTTTGGTCTATCGCCACTGAGACATCTTGTTATCTACTACATTCCGGAGCCAAGCGCGCAGAAGGCTGTTCGCAGCTAGCAGGACGCCCTTCAACGATCAACGTGCTCAGTGGCGACGCAGCATAAAAAGGCGCCTCTAAATAACAACCGGAGTCCGCTTCTTGATCAAGCATTTCACACGCAATGTAGGCCACAGTTTCAAACGCTGTCGAAGGAGTGCACATGCGCGCAGTTTACTGACTTTGCAGCCAGATACTGCAACATCCATCTGGAGGCTGTGCCCTCCGTTCGCATTTCTTTTGATCCCCCATGAACGCCTACCTTTTTTTGCACGATGTCTCAAATATGACGCGTGTTTGCTACCACGGGCAGTTTGGGCGCATTGTAGAAATCCTCAGGCGTTTTTTTTTATTAACAAACACTTTTATTTGTCTTGAAGCGCTGAACACCACTTTAAAGCCATATAGTGATGTTACTCTTTGAATACCGTGGGACATTTTATGTAGATGGGCAACAATGACAGGTGTGTCGCACATTCAGGCTTCAGAATGGGGAAAAATGCATATTTTGATAGGAACACGTGTATGAACGTATAAAGCTTGCGTGCTTTTGTTAGCGGTGCGGACACGTTCATGTGATTGCTTATAAAACGTACACAAGATGTGATGAGATAGAAGGCAGCCGTAGTGCGTGAGTGTGTGGCAAGGCTTCGACGAAGAGGAAGTTTTAAGTGCGAATGCACTTTATAAGCGACCCTGAATTCCGGCGACCGCCGTCCGTCCACATAGCAACAGCTGCGGGTGCGCGCGCTCCTCGTCTTCCTTGGCAGCACGTGGGGATTGGATGGAGCGGTGCGGCTGCCCGCTGACATGCACATACTCACGTGGGGGATTGGCCAGGAATCGTCTTTGCAACGGGGGGAGATGGGCGCGCGCTGCCTGGCCGCTGACATGGCACATACCCACGTGGGGGATTGGCCAGGAATCGGGCGTGACTCGAATCTAATGCACCCGCGCTGTCTCTGGCACATACCCACTGACACGAATTCCGTGAGAAGGGCTAGCTGCACCGAAGATCAAAGCTGAGATCTCTAGCAATCAAGTACAAGACAACACAAAAGGTGTCTGTGCATGGCACATACCCACGTGGGGGATTGGCCAGGAATCGGGCGTGAGAAGGGCTAATGCACCCGCTTAAAGGAGTACTGACACGAAATTTCAAAGCTGAGATCCGCTCTAGCAATCAAGTACAACTGACATCAAATAGGTTCTGTGAATAAATGCATCTTTCTTTGTAGTTGTGTGTGTGTGTGATCTCTCTTTCGCGAACATTACCGAACCGCGCAAATTCAACTCGTGCATTCGCACTTTCACATTCTTCCCCTCGGGGAAATGCGGGGAAATTTTATAAAGAGGCTGAGATGACAGACCATGAAAAATTGCGTTAGATGGTATGCGCCAGAAGAGAAGGGCTTGTTCAATGCGCTTGTTCAGTTCCACAAAACATCTTTGGCGTGGTCACAGCTTGAGTGTGAAACGTGTTGTAAGCATTGCTTTGACGCAGTGCACGTTTGTAATTGATGGGTGCAGTCGTCTGCCGTTTCGAATGCATCAAAGTGGTGCTTTTTGAGGTTGGCGGTGGTGGTTTATTCAGGATATAAAAGTTTAATGCACGAAGCGGGTAAGAAGCGACAAGACCTGTGCATATCCATGCATTTGCCACACATTGTAAGATTGGCGCTGTGTCGTTATAGACAACCGAAACAAACAAAACAATTAACCATTGCACACGAGCCGTGCGCTAATCGCCCATACTTTCCCGGGGACGTATTTCACCTTCAAGCGCCCGGGTGATCGAGTTCTTCCCGTACCTTTTCCAAAATAAGCACCCTTTTTGGACAGACGTTGCTTATACTGTGTTGCTAACTTTACCTATTTTAAAATGCGTTTCTGTGGACGCGCAATCTTATTTCTGGGGGATGTCTGGGTAAAATTAAGCAGTTAGTTTTCGCCGGTCCTGTGGCATGTCATGTGTCATTTTTATATATTCCATTTTCAAATACCGACATGAATCACCTTGTGCAGAAATGTGTTTCCCTCAGCCTAACTAAATGCCTAATATGGTCACGTCTTCTCCTCTTCACGTGGACCTAAGTTTAAAGGAGGAAAAATTGCGTAATATAGTGCACGTTGTTGCCCACATGTGTGCAGGGTGTGCGCCATAACTCGCCGGATTTATTTTCCCCACAATGCTCGCTTTCAATACACACTCTTAGGCAAAAAGGACTAAAATAGGGACTAAAATACAGCCGTTAGTCTTCGCGGGCGACCGTTCATCTTCAAGGGGAGTATCTGCAGCAGAGTACGTGCCGTGTGCATAAATGCGGTATAACTGTTCGTCCCCGCCGATCTATAAGGACTAACAGGAAGACGAAACGCATGCAGTTAGTCTCTTTGCTGCGTCGTTAATCCCCTAATGGCGTCGTCGTTGCCCTTTTGCGCATATGTCTGCGAACAGTTTTACATTTCCAAAACACAAGCCATTGCAGTCAGTGGGTCCCTTAGATGGTACCACGGGAGAAAATATTGATGTTAATTATATGAAAATCGCCAAGGGTTTGTAGAGCGGCGGGTAATGGCAAGGAGCGGCGAAGCGCGATTGCCAGACGCTTCTCGGTGAGGTTATGTTGATACGCTGTGTTTCATACGATTCATGCGAGGTAATAGCGTCCAATGAAAGATGTCAAGAGCGTCAACAGTCACAAAAATTATTGACAATAGCAAACGTTGATTCCTAAGCGTAATGAATCTGTATATGTTTAACAGACGAGAAAAAACGCAGTAGGTGCTGATGACAACTGCAAAATAAAAATGCTCGCTAGAAGTAAGCGTCTCGAAGTAATCTTTTGCACTCGGTACATAATTGCCTTGTGCACCAAAGCCATGACAATGCTGCAACTGCTGTAAAACCCGGTTGCATTTCCCAGTCGCAATCGTCTAGCGACGCGATCTTGAAGAATTCAGGCTAAGGAACACCGAATTTGGTTTCGCCGATGCAGGAAAATATGGTCCGTTTCCCTATTCTGACAATCACACAGGCGACCGCTTTCACACACGATACCTAGTGTACTTAACATATGTATCGAACACTAAGAAAACACTTAGCTTGCGCTAATTTGTGCGGAAACACATGAGTCGTCCGACCGCCCAGCTACCTATGTCAACTAGGCGACGACGAGTTGATTGTTATTTACGAGAAAAAACTATGGTTGTGAGGCTCTACTTCCAATCGAACTGAGCAATGGTCCCTAAACCTAGCAAAGCGCTAAGCGCAAGGCGGAAAACGCGGTCACGTTCGTTTGCACGGATAGAAGTTCAGGCACCAGTTGCAATGGATCTGTTGCGTTATGCACAGAACTACACGCTGTACACGCTGTGCAGCTGGTACCCGGCCGCGTGGCCCAGCGGCTAGCGCGTCTGGTTCCTTGTGTGTAATTCCGGGCGTGGGTGGTTCGATCCCTGCCGGTGCCGAAGCTTTTTTCTTTTTTCTGCACTCTCAGCAGTTTGTCTCTGGGGAGTGTCGGAACAAACCATCCGGGGTGGGGGACTAACCGTTCGTCCCCTCGCAGTTGGTCCCCAAAGGGACTAATCATTGTGGCAGAGGCAGTTAGTCCCCCAAGGACGAACTGTTAGTCCTTTTTGCCTAAGAGTGCAGATTTGAAAAAGGCGAGCCACAATTCCTGGACAATCTCTGACCAAATGGGTGGTTAGTCAGTTTCAACAATACGGACGTTTACTCGCTGAAATACTCCTTTTTCATGGCTACGAAACACGATGCTTAGCGCGCTTTCAATTGCAAGTAATACTGATATCCAACGTTTGGCTTTTCGCGTTACATGAGTTCTCTTCTCGTTGCGCTAGAACGTTGGCTGACCCCCCCCCCCCCCCCCCACACACACAACACAAAAAGAAAAAAATCACGCCATATCCACGGAATGAATGATGATAAGTGGGGCGAAGCTCGAGAGGGGGAGATCATCGGTAACCGTAACTCTCCCGTGAAAGTTCGCCCATTACATCATTAAGAAAGACGTAAGACTGTGTGCGTACATTGTACAAATCAACTTTTATTTTCGGAGTCAATGCTCCCAGGCCCAGACCTGGTGAAAGACCCCGCGCCATCGAGGACTACCCCGCACCTCCACCACAGTTTGTCACGTAGGATGGGACACAACGGTAAAGAAAGAACTTTTATTTAGGGCGAACTTGTGCCCGAACAAGACGAGAGGAAACGAGCAAAGGTCCTTGCGTTCTCTCCGAGAACGACTGCCTCGTTCGTGCGTGATCTCTTGCGTGATCTCCCCCTCGCAGTGCACGTGCGCTCGCGCCTCCGTTGGCGAACACAGACAGCTCGCCTCCCGGTGCCGAGTTTGCCTGCCGGTTGCAGCCGGTTCTTGCGCGTGCAACGCGGCCCACTTTGCGACATCTCCGAAAGCATGCGGCGGTCACGTACCACGAGACACAAGGGATGGACAGACCCATGACTTAAGGAGCTTCGCCCCTAAAAATAGCGGTGGCTTAGCTCGGCTATGCCAGGATATACGTAGTGTGAGCTAAGGTTCAGCAGTCCAATTCAATTTAATCCAATCCAATCCAGTCCAGTCCAGTCCAGTCCAGTCTAGTCACTGCTCCTCGCACATGGGCACCACGGCTCTCCAGGAGCCACGCGAAACGCCCATCCAGCAGCTCCGGCGCTGCGTCAGACTTGGCTACTGCTAACGGAGGCAAACAGATGGGCACGCGCCGGCGCCAGTGCGTCTGCCGCGGCTATGACGTCACTCCTCTGGAATGTGCAGACCGGCGAATGTGCACGCCCAATTCTCTACACACCCGTACTCCGATTGGATTGGATATCCAATCTAATCCAATTTAATCCAATTCAATCCAGTGCTCCTCGCGCTTGCGCAAAACATCCCTTCAGTGTCTACGCGAAAGTGCTCAACCTGGGCTAGTGTAGCTCACGCTACAAAAACGAAATGCACAGAATACTTTTATCAGTGCATTTTTTAACCAATCCGAAAAAATTAAATGGCAAGACAAAAACGAGGTTCAGCTCAAAACACAACGTAGTTTGTGTTGTAATAAACAAGAAATAAAAAGAAATGTTTTTCTACATCTGCAACAGGGCAACTTCATTTGACATCTTCATGGTTCATAAGCGAAATTACGCAAGAATGCGAACACATCTCGCTGTTCAGGGCACCTGTTAGAATTTAAAACGAACACAAATGGTCAACAGTGCAGCCGTAACAGACAATCAGTGCTCACTGTGAGGTCCCAGAAGCTCGGCTTACACACTTTCAACCTGCTTGTCTTTTTCAAAGCCTAGCTAAACATAAGATGTTGATTGTACTGCGCGCGTTAGGAATTTAATTGGCGGGGTCACTTGCGAAGAAAGCATTAAATAAGTGATCCGATACCGTTATTCATCCACCCTGCCTTCAGAGTCGCTAAAATTTGATTTAACTGAAGTTGCGCTCAGAAGACCTGTTAGAACGGTTGGGTTTATATCTCTGCTCTGGTTAAGATTCAGTAATTTTATGTCGCCTTTCGAAAGCACAAAAATATCGTGAGCTCTCAGAAAAAATGCGGGGCAGTTAAGTGGTGTTACCATTTCAGGGCATCCCTTAAATGCAAGAAAGCGTCATGCTAACTGCAAAAGCCATTGAAACTGCTGTTATAAACTGAATTCCAGAGATAGAGGCTTCTTGATATGTTTATATTTATGAGTTCATTGAAGGCTCAAAGCCATAGTCTGCAAAGATCAAGCTTGCTACGTGCCACGGCGTACAAGTTCATTGTCATTATTGCGGCAGTTTTTGAGATTCCCGATGGGTCGTCGCTTTTTTTTTGGCGTACTATTAAAATCTTATTGCCGCTTCCATGCTATACGTTGAACGTTAAGGAACCGAACTACAGCATACCACTCTTGTCTGCGCCTTTCGTGCCCACATAGCACGCGAGAAAGGCACGAAGCGCGCCCTCAGTGTGCATTCTCCCGGGCTGTACAGCGGAGCATCCACACTAGCAGCGCGGCGCTGCCGCCACCTATATGTAGATCTCGCGGCGAATAGATTGAAAGAGTATTTAGGTAGTCCGGTCCCCCTGCGTATGCTGACATCGGTATATAGTCTTCACAAGTAAACCTAGGATACATAAGTGTGCTACGCTGAGCTAATTGAGGAGTTGAAAAATACAAAACTTTACTCTTGGATATGAAAGATAAGAAATGCGCAAAGGGACAAAAGATTATAATGATATTTGTATTGGAGTATTCAAAAATGGGCTTGTAGCACGTGCGCATGTTGGTGTGAAATATTTTGTACGAGCTATGGTTTAGCGTTCCGCTTGGGCGTGTTGCGCTTGATACGCTAACTGCAGCTGTCATCGTAGGCCGGAATAAGAAAACGGCCAGCCTTCGTCACGAAAGTCATTGCCCAAAGGGTCGTTAGCACCAACATCATGTTAATATGATACAACAAAAAAGGATCAGTCAGACCAGAAAATGTTGATGGAAGTTATCCTGGTTGTTTGGTGTTAGGTGTCGCGGTGCGAAGGCGGGTTATATAACTTGTTGGCCACCTGTACAGCTAAAACATAGCCCAAGGTAACGCCACTTTTTTCATGCCGTAGATGTTGCGCTTCCTGATCCGGTGGCGCACGCCATTCCCGTAGGCCATGTCTGTGGCGCTCTTTTAACCATGCCGCAGACAGACCACTTTTTATAGCTACAGTTATATTAGTTATTTGAGCAGAAATTTCTAGAACGCCGATGCATGGATAACATTTTGATTTATTAACCATCAATTCTATATATGTCATCAAGAATGACAAGCTTCAACATTTCCTACGTATTGGTGTTTTCTTGACACATAAAAACAATGTAATAATGCGTCTCGTCCGAATACATGCGCTTAGGACAGTTATGTTTATTCATTCACACTTTCACTTTCGTCACTCACACTTTCATTTATATTTTCACAGTGAGATAGCGCAAATATTTAGAGTTACTGCTGCCCGCTACTGGCGCTTCGCATTGATGTTGGAAGGTTAAAAAGAAACATCCCCCTCGCGAGGGGCACGATCAAATGCAGAGCATTTCCGCGGGGGGCGCGCCTGCAAGTCGTATGGATTACGTATTGGTTGTTGTTTTTGTAATTGTTGTCTTCCAGCGTGGACATTGTCGATGAAGTCGATGGTGAAACGTGAAACGTGCCGTGAACCCCCTGCCGCGGCTATGACGCAACGTGGCGCGGCTATGACGCAACACAATCCAACACAATCCACTTTAATCCAATCCAATCCAAATCCAAACCAATCCAATCCAATCCAAGCCAATCCAAGCCAATCCAATCGTATCCAATACAATGCCCCTCGCGAGAGAGTGTTATAGCGCCGAAATCGCGCCACCACACGAACGCGTGATGTTGACGTCACGATCACGCCACAGATGTTAGCGACCGGAGCGCGCTTAAACGACATATGTGGTTTAAGCGCGAACCGACCGCGGCGAGAGAGCGCGATGCGAGCGCCCCCACCTGTTCTTGCGCGCGAACCAACTGTTGCTCATCGCGAACCCAACGCGGCGAGAGAGGGTGTTGCGCACGTCCCCACCTGTTGTGCGCCCGACCGAACGCGGCGAGAGAGGTGTGGCGAGCGGAGAGAAGGCGAGAAGGACGCGGGGGAAAGGGCGCACCTCTGGCCGACGGTTGAATGAGCCAAGGATATAAGGCGCGTTCGTAACCTTCCGTTCTGTGTCGGCTTTGTGGCCGAGTGGGTAGAGTACCATGTACCTTGCGTTCCGCCCGCAGAGTCGTGGGATCCAAACCTGGCGCCCGTAAGTATTATTTTTTTATATAGTGTAGGGGGAGCGATGCGGACTACGGACGTCAACGCGGGTGACATCGTGAGTTACTGAAATGCTCTTCATTTAATATATAAGCTGCCAAGGGGTTTATTGGAAGGAAGACAGAGTCCGCTGGAGAGGGATCAAGAGGCAAAACCGTCCAAGGTGAACCAGCCACATAATTGGACTCGTGCTGCGCGATTACGCACCTGTGATGACAGCCGTCGATCCGTGCTCATTCGGGGATTGCCAGGTAGGTGAAGAGAGATTGGAGAGCGAGAGCACTTTAAGCAATCTTCATTACAATGCCCCCGGTGAAGCAGGAGCCATCCTGGCGAATTACGGTGACGAAACGACCGCGGGGTCGTAGTAGAGCTTCAAGCGACTGACGTGGACGGTTTCGCTGCCATGACAGCGAAGGTCTCTACAGGGCGTCAGTGGTTCAACTGTGTAGTTCACGGGAGAAGTACACTTGAGGATGCGGTAGGGGCCATGGTATTTCGGAAGAAGTTTGGAGAAAAGACCCGGTGTTGTAGAGGGGACCCACAGCCACACAAGGTCGCCTGCATGATAGGAAGATGAGGCGTGATCGTGTCGTGAAGATGCTTCTAGCGACCCTGGTCATTTGTTGTCAGTGAGCGGGCGAGCTGCCGGCACTCTTCGGGTTGTCGGCTTATGGTTGTCGGGTTGTCGGCTCAGAAGAATTATGGCTGTAGTGTAGTATTGTGTCCATTGTACAAGACAGCTCGCGTCCATAGAGGAGGAAAAAAGGTGAAAAGCTAGTAGTGGTCTGTGCGACGGTGTTGTAAGAAAATATTAGAAAAGGTAGCACCACATCCCAATTGAATGATCACGAGCGACGTACATGGTGAGCATTCACCGAGTGTGGGGTTGAATCCTCTCGGTCAGGCCGTTCGTCTGTGGGTTGTATTCGGACGTAGCGCGATGAACAATTCCGCATTGAGCGAGGAGGGATTCAACAACGTCAGAGAGGAATACGTGCCCTCTGTCGCTGAGTAATTTGCGGGCCCCACCATGCCACAAGACGAGGGAGCAGAAGACGAACCCAGCAACATAACGCGGCGTAGCGGCTGGCAGCGCTGCCATTTCGGCGCAGCGTGTTAGGTAGTCGACCGCAACAATAGAGAGTTTTAGCTAACCGTTTATGACGCTCCGCTATACTCCCGACGGCCCGCTTAGCACAACCGCAGCGTCAGCGGCAGAAAGGCTTTTAGCTAAGCGATAACCGTATCTCCCGCGACGGGGACAGATTCGCGTAACTGGTAGTGCCTGTGCGCGTGCAAACCAAAACGTCATCGCGAACTTAAAGGTATACGAATTCTAATTTGGTCGCTCAAGTAATGTAAACTGCCGTGTTCAGTGCCTTATTTCACCTCTTTAATACAGTGGCTCGAAATTATTTTAAAGAAGCCGATAAACTTTGGAATAGCCAAGACAAGGCTGTCTTTCTCGACCTTGCATAGAAGCATCCCCGCGCTTCGGTCGGCGTTTTTCGCTTCCATACTAAAACTCATTGAGGAGTGTGGCACTTTGCCTATTCGGAAGAGCAGTTGCGATTTCGTCGCTCGCATTTCAACTAAAGAAACGGAGTTCGCGGGAGCGCACTGGCAATCGCCGGGCAGCTATGTTGACATTCCGCACGGTAACCCAAGCAGCCGCGATGGCCCGCTAAGAGGCCCCGGTTAGCGTAGCGGGGTCCCGCTCCGCTATCGCCGCTAGCGGCCTTGCACGCCACGCATGCGCAATGGCGCTCCCGCTACCTATCGGAGCGGAGCGGACCGTCCGAAACGGTCAGCTCTCTCTAATAATCCATCGGTGGCCGGAAGGAGTGCATGGCAAGGGGCCGTAAAGGTCGATGCCGACACAATCGTAACGACGAAGAGGACATGAGAAAGGCTGCAGAAAGCCGGCTGGTTTCCGTGCAGGCGTCTTGCGGCGCTGACAGTCAGTGCAGGCACGAATGTATTTGTGCACGGAGCTGTACATTCTACGCAAATAGTATCGTTGGCGGAGGCGAATGTACGTTTTAAGAAGTCCATCGTGAGCGGTTTGGGATCAGCATGGTAATTGATTGTGGGGTTTAACGCGCCGGCGCAACGCAGGCGATGAGGCTCGCCGAAAGTGGAGGCTGGCGGATGAATGTTGACCACCTGTGGATCTTTAACGTGCGCCAAAATCTCGTACACACGGGCGTGTTTGCTTTTCGCCTCCATCAGAAAAGCGGCCGCCGCGGCCGGGAATCGAACCCGTGACCGATCAGCATGGTAAGCAGTGCATACATCTGCTCGTAAAGTGCGCGGAATCACAAGAGGCCACGTCCCACCATCGGGCGTATAATTGCGGCGATAGAGAAGGTGGCCATCTCGTATGGCAAAATGGGCGGCTGTGCGTCCAAGGGCCCTATGGCATGTAGGTGTCGGTGTAGTGGAGAGAAACTCGACGATCTTCGCAATCCATGGATCACTGCGCTGCCGGGAAGCTATGTCGGTGAAGGTCAATGACGCTACGAGCGTATCGGTTCCCGCAAGACGTTCCGGATTACCAGGCAGCGGAGAGCGAGATAGTGCATCCGAATCAGAGTGCTTGCGGCCGGATCTGTAATCAACTCGAATATCATACTCCTGCAGGCGGTGCGGCCAACGAGCAAGACGTCCCTTAGGGCTTATTGGATTTAATAACGGGTTTATTGGAAGGAAAACAGAGTCCGTTGGAGAGGGATCAAGAGGCAAACCGTCCAAGGTGAACCAGCCAGAGGATTCGACTCGTGCCGCGCGATCACGCACCGCTGATGAAAGCCGTTGATCCGTGCTACATGCTCAGTCCGGGAGTTGCTGGTCGGTGAGAGGGATTGGACGGCGAGAGCACACTTCAAGCAGTCTTCATTACAAAACACGTTTTACTTTGCTGAAGTCCAATCGAAGGTAGTCTTCGTTGTTAGGAAACGGTGGCCTCACACCAAGCGCGTTTCTTAGGGTGGCTTGTAGTTGTAGACCTTCAGTATCCCGCCATCGCGACAGGTTCCGGGGTAGCACTATGAACGCTTTCGGGTACCATGGATGGCAATTCTGGTAATGCAGACGCTGATTCATTGCTGAAGCGTTACTTCTCCTAATAAATACAAAGGCTAAAAATTGTTTTAGTAACTGTGTTTTACCTCATGCAGGGGCCCTGACTTCAGCTCTCAACTACTACCGAGCCTTCAACTACGATATCTACAGCCTAGACGAAAAAAACTACCGCAAGTTGAACGTATCCGCCCTCATTCTGTGGGGAGAACAAGACGAATTCCTCACTACTCGTGTGGCTCTCTATAACCAGGAATGGCTCACTAGATCTCGTCTTATATTTTACCCTCGAGGAGGACACTGGCTAATGCGTGAGTACCCTGAACAACTTAACGAAGAAATAATAAAATTTTCCAAAGAGGAAACAGTGACCGTTAAAGAAACCAGAAAGGTTGTGATGCGACGCTACGTGGAAGCATCAAATGAATCCGAAACATTTCGTCCCAATATTACGTTCCAAAAGCTAATGCCGGGAGTACCACGAAATGTGAAACTGCCTAGGCTACCCGGAGGAAACTGAATAATGTTTTCTCTGTATTGTTCAAATGTCCAACTTGTGTATTAAAGGCAGCAATTTCTGGGGAGCATAGCAATAAAGATTTTTAAGTGTGTTTCGTTTACTGAGTAAAGCATCAATTCTGATTTCTGTGATCCGCATGACCACACCAAATACTATACGCCCTTATGAAAATGAATTTTTCCTTTCTGTTTACTTTGTGTCTCCTGCATGTTGACTGTGTGGCCTTTCTTTTGACTTTCCTTTGTGTTACCTCTAGGACATAAGCAGGCTGTGAACTTTTTATTGACTGCCGGACAAACAGCCATGATGTTTCACCTTTATATGCCCTAGGGTAAAAATGAAGTTAATATTGCCATATGAAGATTTTATTTCGGACGCGAACTATAAAACTTTAAAACTGACTTGCTTTTTTCTCTTTCTGAGTTCCGCAATTGTATTGCCCATGTGTTTACTCGAGGCAAAATGAAGTCAAAAGAGGTTGGCCTATTTCCTTTTTGTTGCCTCTAGGATATTGTGTGGGAGATAGAACTTAAATTTGCTCTCTTACTTCTTTTTCTGTGTGCCGTAATGCTGTTGCTCATGCATGTACTGAAGGCAAAAGGAAGTCAAAAGACTTACTTATGTCCTTTTTGTTGCCTCTAGGACATTAGGTGGAAGATAGAACTATTTGTTTCCTTACATTCTTTTCTGAAGTGCCGTAAACCAAACAGTCCTGTTGTGTTTACTCAAGTAAACATGAAGTCGAGCATATAAGCCGTAATTATACTCGAAAGGTTATGTCTTTTGGCTTGGCTAGAGATGGTAAGGCACAATGCCGATGGTTTGTGGAAATTCTGCAGCACTGTATATTTTATTTCGTGCTAGTGAGGTCTGATAAATTCGTAGAATTTATGTTACCAACTGGTACGTTTGTATGAAACAGTGGCGTAAGGAGGATACATATTGATCGAGGCTATTCAAGTGCCTCCTCCGTCCCCTTACGAAAAAAATGGGAGACGAATATAAAAGAGCAGAAAAAGTAAAAAACAAACAGCCGAACTGAAAACCAAAGCAATGAAAACAAAAACAACCTAGGAAGTGGCTTGCAATAGTCCTAGTCTTTGTGTTTTCCTTCAGGGTTGTTGTAAAATCGCTTATACTTGCAGCAAAATGCTGAAGCCAGGTAGAACTTGCGATAGAAAGATATTGCGACAGAAAAAAAACAAAGGACACAGCCACAGGAAAGCAATGACTTAAACCGGGAAAATATAACCTAAGGCAAGAAAACCTAAATTGAAACACAGAGCTAAAAAAAAGGTCACCACGCAGGTTTCGAATTACCACCCTTCGGATGAGTGAGCGAGCATTTATCCTCTCAGCCACGAAAGCGCAATGCGAGGGGTTAGTAAACGGAGGTCTATATATTTCAGCTTGCCCAGCCTTGTTTAAGCCTCCATTTCAGTGAACTGGTTGCCTGCGTGCTTGTGTTGTGTGTGTGTGTGCTTTTGTGTGCTTGTGTGTGTGGGTATGTCTGCGGGGAATAATTTTTTTAGGCGCCCGTTCTGTATATGAAAAGTAAAGAAGTGAATGCTTGAACGCTGAACTACTATTCTAGTTCACTTTAGCTGCTTTAGCTGAACAAAACACTAAACAGTCAATCATGGTGTAGGCGACGATGATAATAACTTTGTTTGTTAATGGAATTTTTATTTGCTTTTGAACAACTTACAACAAAAGACGTTGCTCGCTATAAGAAAATATACTGCCATTATATATATATGGTTGCTATTATCAACTTTAACAAAATACTATAATGGCGTCTGCCTAGTTTGCTTTAAGCGTGATCATGGAATAGCTGCTATATAGCCTACTGTAGTAATAAGTCTTGTCTAGACTAGCGTCAGTGCGGTCCTAGGTGAGGTGTGCAAAAAAACCGTATCCTGTTCGTTGTGCGTTGTTCGTGGTTTTGGTGGTTTAATTTCGATTTGCTGGTGTTACGTGAATTACTACGTGCTCCTCCCTGCCGTAATATTCGCTCTCGAGAGAGACGCTAGTGACGCCATGCGTTTTTTCCCCGAAGTCTCGAGAAGGTGATCGCGAAACGACCGCTCCGGCGTACGGGCCCACTCTGGCAGTACGACGGCGGCGATGTCGCATGCAGCGAGAAGCAATCGCATGTGCAGTGTCCCCCAGTGCAAAAACCGAGCGAAAAGCGGAAAAACAAGCCTTCACTGCTTTCCGCAGAACCCAAAATTACGAAAATAGTGGGTGATTAACTCGCATTGGAAAGAAAGTGACGCAATTATGTTCGTATGCAGCGACCACTTCAAAAAGATGACGTTTTGGAGCCAGCTCGGTAAGTGAAATATGTGATTCCTTGCGTATATTCTGTATTGTCCGGCTCACTGATGCATGAACGTTGATTTTAGATAAACCTGGTTAAAGTCAAACTGAGACTAAATAAGGGAGCGGTACCTTCGCGGAACCTACCTGTGCGCAGTCACGATGTTGCAGCGAGGCCGACGCGCAACAGGAAAGAAGTATCGAACGGTGCGTTGTTTGACGTTTTTATTTAAACAGCCACCTAATGCAATCACTGCTGAAGGGTTTTTAATGTTAACCCTCTAAACGCACTGGTTTGGATCGCGTTGACGGTTCAAACATCATACGTTTAGATGCTGCATACCCCCAAAAAACAGCATTGAAGCGCTAATTTAATTTCCATTGAGTTCGCCTAATTGTCGGTTAACTGTTTTATTTCAGAGAACAGCCCGGGACCTGTTTCAATGGTGCATGCACTTGTGAGCGTGCATTGACGCCGGAGGAACTCGGGAGCAGTGGTGAGGCAATAACAATGCAGTGCGTTGTTGTAGTGTGTTGTTGGGAATGAGCATCCAGGGCGGTCGCCAAGGTTGTGACTCGCATCCAGCTTCTCACCGACGTTGGGAATCGGCCATCCCGACACTGTCACCGCTGTTGGGACTCTGCCCTCTCACCGCTGCCCCCAACTGTTGCGACTGGCCATCCGAGCGCAGCCAGAGGTGTAGCGACGTTGCCTTGCTCCGTCCGCTATCGACGCGGCGCGGAGCAGAGCGAAGAAGTTCTCGAGCCGCCGAATAGCTGAAGTAACATCTATATACAGTATGTACAGGGTAAGCTAACGTTACATGACTCGCACAAAGGCGACAGCACACTTTCACTCGGTGCCTCCGAAGAGACTGGTGCCGGGGAGAAGCCAGCGAGGAATGCCGATGATGAGAGCATCCGGGCTTCTTTTATACCCCGGGAAGTTCGTTGGGGCCCCGAGAAGTTCGAATAGCTCCAATCAGGGCTCTCGCTGCCTGAAGTGTGAATTCCGACGAATGGTAGCGAAGCGGTCAGTCAGCTGCGCCGCCAATGGGGAAAGGGAGGGCGATGCCCCCGCCGTCTCCGTGACCTCGCCTCCAGGCGTAGCGACATGCCCTTATTTGGACGTTCTGAGATGCGGGATTCGGCCGCGCCGCAGGTTCTGAGATGCGGGATTCGGCCGGGCCGCAGCGACGAAAGGGAGAGGCGTGACTCAGCCTCGCTGTCGGCGCGTCGCCTCGTGCAACGCATTTGGGCCAGGCGCTCTGGCACAAGTGTGCGCACGCACGCGAGGACACACACGCACACGCACACGCACACGCACGCCACGCACCACGCACGCACGCAGCACACACACACACAGACACCACACGCACGCACACGCGCGCACGCACACACACACACACACACACACACACACACACGCACACACACCTGTATCCACACTGTTTGTGACAGTTACATAAAGTTGCTAAAATACTTCTGAGGTATGTAGCAACTGTGAACTCAGGTTTCAAGTTGTTTGCAAAACGCAATGAAGCTTTCCATGATTTGCGCTTATCCAAATTTGGGCATCTCCTTTTATCCTGCTTTTTGTAGCAGACCTACCTGTGCAACAGTGGATGGAAGATGCCAGCTCGCGCCCACCCTTGGCCTCACCTAACGTAGAAGTGACACAAGGTAGGTTTTCTAAACGTAGTTAGAAATTTGCGAATACTGCATGTGTAAAAAGTTTGTGATTTGCCTCATTTCAGAACAGGCAGCTGCCGAGGCCCTGCTGCTGCTTCAACGGTTGGATGGTGCACCAAAGGAACACAAAGCAGTCCAAGCTAACCCGCAGCACGACATAGGGCCAAAATTTAGGATAACTATTTTGCTGACAACAGACACTGAATTTAACACCTTCACATAGATCCAAGATCATAAGATTTTGATTAAGCTAGCCGTACTAGTTAAGAAACACGAAACGCGAACAAGATGGAGGCATCACCTAAAGAAAGAGTGGTTCTAGTTTTCATTGTTCTAAAGCAAGCGATTTCATTGTCCTGCACTGCTGTGTATGTAGCATTTCCTCCGTGCACAGATATTTTGTGCACACCCTTCCAGTTCTTGCGGCTACGCTGCAGGCAGCTAATGAATGGCCTTCGGAAGACGAAATATTTAATAACATGGGAGTTGCAGACTCCACTGAAATTCCCGTAGAGCGCTCACACTGTGTGACATGTCGGCTGTTGACCTATTCGCAGTACAAGTCACCGTACACAATTATATTTCTAGTGTGCGTCAGTCCAGGAGTAACGATTACGTTTATTAGCGACGCTTATGGAGGCCGTTCTTCTGATAAGGCAATAAAAACTCATTCAGTAAAGCTGTAGACTGGGCTATTTGGTAGTTTATAGTGATCAAATGTAGCGGAGCAGAAACACACGGGACGGAAAGAATACACACAGACGAGCGCTGACTTCCAAATGGTACTTTATTCAGAAAACAGCAAATATATATGCTTAGCCTTAGCAGGAACAAAAAAAGACACAGGAAAACAAAAACAAAAAACAACAAAAACAAAATAAAACAAAAAACTGACAAAGAAAGAGCGAGTACACCCAACACGTGCCAAACGTTTTCACAATCACAGTGGCCTGTCGCGTAAGGCATCACATTGCAGAAAATGTAAGTCACGGTCAGATACCGAGACCGACGGTTTGATAACACAGTCTTTTTCCCCCGCCATCTGAGCTGCCCCACTGATTAAGCGCGCTCGCTTGTCTTTGATTATCTCCACGACTGTCGTCCTAGGAAACTGCGCAGTACAATCCCTACACCTGCTGACATGCTGTGCTAAAAAAACCTTCCTTGCCATTACGCACATCATTCGCATGCTCGCGCAGACGCTCATTGAGACATTTGCCAGTCTCTCCCACGTAGCTCGCTCCGCACGACAAGGGAACTCTATAAACTACATTTTGACCACATTCTACGAACTGTGTCCTGTGTTTGACAGTGCATTGGACCCCACGTCGCTTTACGGGACACGTACTGCTAGCCAGCTGAGACAACTTATCGGGAGCGCTGAAAGCGACTTTCACATTTACTCGTTGTCCCATTTTATTAAGGCGATTGGTCACGGAGTGCATATACGGAATCACGGCCACTCTCTCTGTGTTTCCGCTGTAGCTTGACCTTGTGTGCCGCGGTCAGTACCCCTGCATTTCTGTTTCCTACGCATTGTCTAGGCTACGGAGACAAGCAATGAGCGAGGGTACCCCGCTCCGTCTAGGCGCTCCGACTGAGCCTGGAGGCTGGCTGACAAGGTGTGGTGGCAAGACCTCTGCAAAGCATTCGAAAAACATGTCTGCACAATCGCTCTCTTGACAAGTTTGCTGTGAGCTGATGTGAACGGCAGAATTGGCTTCTGTGCGCGAGGCTCATAACACCAGCACGTGTAGTTCTCAAGGAAGCGAATCCTCAGGTCTAGCAACCGAAGGTTGTCCCCGTCCGGCATGTCGTGAGTTACAACAAGCGGCTTGAGATATTGTCTGAAAGTTTCTAGTACCTGCGCGACCTGAGGGTGGAACGTTTGCGGATTACAGCGCAGAAAAATCAGATGATCGCCCACGTAGCGGAAAGTCCTTACGACGGAAAATTCACTCAGCCGTTCCTGCACCGCCCTGTCCACCTTCGCCAACAGCAAGTCACTCAAAAAAGGTGCTATGGACGACCCGATAGAGACGCCTTCTTTTTGAATGTACACTTTCTCATTCCAGTCTACGAATGTCGACGTGAGGTACAACGACAGAAGGTCTAGGAACGCTTGATAGCTCACGCCAGCCGTGTTCTGAAACGCCAGTGCTCCAAAATTATTCATGCAGTTTTCTATGCACCTCTAACAGGTCTGTGTGCGAGAGCGAATAATAAGATCCTTTATATCAATCGAGAACGCCCTCAGTGTTGTGTTCGATTGCTGCTTGAGAAATTCAGTGACTTCTCCAGAATATTGAATTCTGAATGGGTCGTCAACTCGAAAAACCTTAAGCTTGTCCTGCAGAAAGCGCCCTAGTTCGTTTTTCCAAGAACGTCTTTCCGAGACGATTGTCCTGAAAGGCATGCCAACCTTGTGTGTCTTGGCAGAAAAGAACATGTCAAGGGCAAGTTTGTCAATCTTCCCAATTTTGCTCGCAAGGGCCGTTAAATCTAGTTCAGAGCACAGCTGCCTTGCCCTAGACCTAACTTTGACCAAGCTAGTGCCTTCATAAGCGCGAAACACAGAAGCGACACTTTCAAGGGCTTTCTAGAAGTAGTTACCCCGCGATAACACCTCAAAATCACCTTCCTTGTCTGAAGGAACAACATAGAGTTCATTGTCTTTAAGGTGAGCAGCCACTTTAGCTACAGGCACAACTCTATTAGGGGGCTTACCACGCAGAAGAACGTCCAGGCCCTCCAACACGTATCTGCGACCGTCTTGCGGCGGTGCACAGTCAGCAACTCGCCTCACAGTTTTTTGCTTTTATTTTGTTTTTTTTTGTTTTTCTGTCGTTTTGTTCCTGCTAAGGCTAAGCATATATATTTGCTCTAGTGTGAATAAAGAATCAGTTGGAAGTCAGCGCTCGTCTGTGTGTATTCTTTCCGTCCCGTGTGTTTCTGCTGCGCTACATTTGATCACTAACTCATTCAGACCTGCTTGACAAATTTGAGTCTTTACAGATGACATTATGGTTGACAGGGGATTCTTCATCGACGACCTGTGCGAGTCCCGTGCAGGTCGCACTGTCAGGCCACCCGTTACAGGAAAGGATTCCAAAATGACCCAAGGGGATGCGAGGAAAACAGCTGATATTGCCAGGGCAAGAGTTTATGTTGAGCGGGTAATTCAGATATTAGAAATATTTAAGGTTTTCAATTCTGCAATTTCAAGTGACATGTTGCCACACACTGACCGACTGTATGAGTTGCATGGGGCCTAACTTGTGTGCTCCTATTCTCGCAGATGACAAATTTCTTTAAACAGTGAAGGATTGACCACGTTGTTTTGAAATGTCATTCTCTCTTTATAGCACAAGTCACAGCAGTGTGCTTGATGACAAAAAATGTGATAATAGCCATCACTAACCTTTCGATCTGAAGTGTACGTTTCACCAAAACGTGCAATGATAGAATGTACACAAATAAAACAACACTGTTGCCATCATGAGTCTGTGCTGCATTTATTAGTGAGTGACCAGTGTAATTGAGACAAATCGCTGGGCTCCACAAGAGAAAGCAGAATATTTGAAGGCGTTTAAGTGACCTTATCATTATGTATTGGGGACGCAATGCTAGCGAATGGCTAATCTCAGCAAACTTTGGAAGAATTTTTTTAAAGTACACATACTTAGCCTGCCCAAAAGATATCGTATGTGCTGCACGTCCCTTGGCACCTCAAGCACAAGGATTCCCACAGGACAATAGGCAACAAAGTGGCAAACATCCATAGCAAGAAGGGGCAGGCCCAGCTGCACCTGGGAATATTATTTGTGCTTCTTCCTGAGAACAATGTTTTCTTCCTTGGCATGGAGAAATTGCAACTTCTTTTGTGCACGAGGTTTACTATGCTGCCCTTCTTACCCAGCACGGGGCACTTTACTTCGATTAGAACGCGCCTGTTACCATGGCTGCTCACTCCATCTGGACTGTAGCCAAGCCCCGGAACTTCTGGCGCAACTACCAGAACAGCCTGCCGACCTTTGCCTGGTCTAGTGCAACGGGTTCATTGCCTTTTCCATTAGTGGTTGCTTTGTTCCCTGTGGAGGTGCTGCGAACATACAGGCGATCGCTCTTTGCAGCCCACGTCCGTTTGTTCTTCTCTTCGAACGTGTGCAGCTCTCTGCAAATACTCCCAGTAATTCTTCGTTTCTCTCACTATGCCAGAGAGTGCCATCCTGGTTAGCTGTCTAGACAGATTTGCTTGGCCCGCGCGTGAATTAGGCACACTTTCACTTCGTAGAATGCCCGTTGCTTGAAGTCCAGCATGGACAAAGAAAATCTTTTAACTTTGAGGCTCATTCCCTGCTGAACTGGCTCAAAAAACTGAAACTCTGTGTAAACCCACAGAGTCGGATTAACAAGTTCTGCGGCGAACACTGTGTCCATCACACGTTCTGCGCTGATGTCTTGTGGTGCAGCCTCCCTTGTATTTCTCTGTCGTTGCTTATGCTTCGCAAGAGCATAATTTGGCGCTGCCTCTATGAGCTCCTTTCGGATGTCTTCTTGAACGTACTGCGGAAATGCGCTCTCTTCCCTACGTTCGACGTGGCAGAATTCATGGACTGGCCTAGGCTCGTACAGGGTGTTGACACCCACTCGGCCCCACTGCTGCTGAACATCTGTGCACGAAAGTGAGTCCAGGTGTTCGGGGCTGACTCTGAAAAACATGAACCAAAGAACGCTGAGTGTAATACTCTGAACATGTGAATTGGTACATGTTGCCTTAATTTTGAGCGATAAACATTATGACTGCATGTAAATAAAACAATTTTTTGTACTGCTTGTTTTAAATATTATTTTACAATGCAGATGGGACGGGATTCGAAAAAAACTGCTCGCAGGCAGCTTGATCATCATACCTAACCCATTTATTTAGTTTGGCCTAGCAGCACTGCTGCCAATCGAAACTAAACACATTATTCATAGTAATGAGCTAAGAGACACTTTAGAAGGAAAACTTTTCCCAAATACGCTCTGTAAATTACAAATACGTATTACAATATAAAATAAAACCGCCCACTTGCTCAAGTAGGTGATGGCAGCAAAAAAATGCTTGCATCGTCCTGACAGGCCAGCCTTGCAAGCGAATTCTCCCTGAAAAATGACGCCAATGACAGTAATGATTTAGAGAAAATCGTAACTAATTTGGAACACATGTCAGTGTAAGTTTCAAAACTAGTTTTCGAAAAAAACGAAGATGGCAGTTTCAAATCGGCATACAGCGGCGGCTCATGCAAACGAGCCTACGCGGAAAACTCGCTCGTTGACGCTTGCGTTACAAACACAGCGGGCTGCGAATGCACATTTCGCTAGTGAACGCTCGTATGTCGCACGTAGCGTAAACCTATGTCTATTTTCTAAGCATTGGCTTCGCGATTTCGTTCACAAACACCTTTTGAAAGCACCGCTCCTACGCGAAATTTGCCAGGAGGCAGTACGCTCAGCGACCGCCAGCACGTCCCCGCTACGTTCTTTGCGCGATTCGCGAAAATAATGAAAAAGCGAAACAAGCAGACAATGTAACGAACGTAGCGGCAATTTACATCACCTTACTGCTCCGGTCCCGTTGTGAACGCGGTGGGGTGGTTTCTTCAACTCACTTGTCTGCAGGCACAGTGCTTCGATGCCGATCACGTCTTGCGTTGCTGCTCTGACACCGGAACACACAATGTTACCAGCATTCTATATAGCCTCACCTTCGGAGAAGCACTTCTGCGTCGCTTTAGCAAGCGAAAAAAAAAATCACGCCATATCCACGGAATGAATGATGATAAGTGGGGCGAAGCTCGAGAGGGGGAGATCATCGGTAACCGTAACTCTCCCGTGAAAGTTCGCCCATTACACCATTAAGAAAGACGTAAGACTGTGTGCGTACATTGTACAAATCAACTTTTATTTTAGGAGTCAATGATCCCAGGCCCAGACCTGGTGAAAGACCCCGCGCCATTGAGGACTACCCCGCACCTCCACCACAATTTGTAACGTAGGATGGGACACAACGGTAAAGAATGAACTTTTATTTAGGGCGTGCCCGAACAAGACGAGAGGAAACGAGCAAAGGTCCTTGCGTCTCGTTCGATCTCCGAAAAGGACTGCCTGCGTTCGTGGCGTGATCTCTTGCGTGATCTCCCCCTCGCAGTGCACGTGCGCTCGCGCCTCCGTTGGCGAACACAGACAAGCTCGCGCTCCCGGTGCCGAGTTTGCGCTGCCGGTTGCAGCCGGTTCTTGCGCGTGCAACGCGGCCCACTTGCGTGATCTCCCCCTCGCAGTGCACGTGCGCTCGCGCCTCCGTTGGCGAACACAGACAAGCTCGCGCTCCCGGTGCCGAGTTTGCGCTGCCGGTTGCAGCCGGTTCTTGCGCGTGCAACGCGGCCCACTTTGCGACATCTCCGAAAGCATGCGGCGGTCACGTACCACCAGACACAAGGGATGGACAGACCCATGGCTTTGGGAGCTTCGCCCCTAAAAATCTTGAGCGCGACAACCGGGCTGAAATCGGCCTGTTGGGCTACACGCGCATGCTTCCGATGAGGCTCTATCACCGCCTCGTCCACCATGATGATGATGATGATGATGATTGCTATTGGTTTCCCCTTTGAAGCGGAGTGATGACATGTTATCTTACCAAAAGGACTAATACAACCATGTTTTACAGTCTTGGTTTAATACTAGGGCTGCTTAGGGCTAAAGTATAAAGAAATACTTTTTTTTCCTGCACTAATTCCTCTCTCTGCTTTTCGTCCCCAGCATTCTAATCTTCTTTTCTTATTAAGCCCGAAATACTGTTTTTTTTTCCTGTTACGCGCCTGTGTCGTCGCCAGGTGGTAACTGTCCTAGGCGTGAATGAAGAATATTCCCTCGTGTGAAAAGTCTGCTTTTCGTAAGTGATTGTCCACCAGCAGCGCCGTTTTTTTCTAATCGTGTGAAAAATTCTTTTCGTAAGTGATTGTTTTCCATTTTCGTCCGCCTTCCGTTTTGTTAAAGTTTGAGCACGCAGACGCGACCGCCATGAGGTTGATGGACCAACCAACCAACCCGCCACCGCGCTTGGCTGGGCCTATAGGGGCTCCACCACGCGGGAAAGAGTGTCCCGGCTGCGGATTACCTGTTAGTGCTCTACCGAACAAGACGCTGTGGGCACGCCGCAGGGCGCCATCTCGCCGGTGCCTAAATCGGGGTGGCCGACGTCGTGAGTGCTGGTGACCGGCGGCAGCGAGGCGGAACGCGCCTGCAGCGGGCGACGACGGTGTCGGGGAACGGGGCGTCGCCGTACTGCGCTGAGACGACCGAGCCGGCTGAGAACGAGGGACGGGACGGTAGTAACCGCACATGAGGCACAACGGCCGAGGTCGAAGGTGTGGTTACATCAGGAAGGTTCACAAAACACCTGATCGTTTGCGGTCAAGTTTTGCGTGGAAGGCGGCGGAGGGCCTACGTGAACTGGGGTCTGTACACGCACACGAGAAGAGCCTCTACTGCAAGTTAGCCGAGGCGCAGCGAACCAGGCTTTCGGCGCGACTGGAAAGAGTGGGTACCGCGGGGGGTGAAGTGTGGGCCGGTCGCCGTTAATGCGGGCTGCTGCGCTCGTGCTGCGTGTTCTGCCGTGGCGAGGGCGAAAGTGATTCGGACAACGGAGTTTATCGTGGTCGGACCGCCCGGGCGTACGCGGCGGCCGTTATAATTTGGCGGGCAGCGTTGGAGCCCGGAGTCCTCATTGCGCTGGCGCTGACGAACCCGAGGTGCCGCAGCGCCGAACTTTGCGACGGACAACGTTTGCGCGGCGAGGGTTTAAGCGGTGCCGGGGACGTGTTGAGCACGGGCGAGAACGCACCGAGCGAGAACCGCACCGAGGCGGCGGACCGGGCGGCGCGCGCGCTCACCAGCCGCGGCGCGAGCCCGAGCCCCCGACAGGCTGTCTGCGCGACGTGTACCGGGAGGGCCGGCGAGGACGAAAAATGCTGCGTGTTCTGCCGTGAGTGATTGTTTGGCGAGGACCGAGCCACCATCGCGGTGCATGTTAACGCGTTGCCGCCGCGCCTAAGTGCGGTGGCGAGTTTACGACGCCCAGCGCGAGGCCGTCCGCCTTGCGCAGCGGCCGCGCCGTTTTGTTAAAGCGCCGGGTGGGCCGTGTTTAGGCCGCGTCTTTTTGCCGGTAGTTGTTTCTCTCTCTTTTCTAGTATTTTGCTTGGTGTTCTGCTCGCCGCGCTCGTTTTATCGTAAGTTACCGGCTGCGTCGGCGCGGTCACATGAATGATTTTCTAGGGGCGGCGGCCAGTATGCTGTGTGAGTGATCGACCCCTTTGCCATTGCCGGCAACAAAAATGTTATCATGCTGACGGCCCAGCGGCCGCCGTTTGGCTTGGGTGGATTCGACTGCTAAAGCGTGTTGCATAGAAAAATAGAAGAAAACTGCATTAATGGTTCTAAAACAAGGCGCCCACTCCCCGATTTTTTTTTGGGGGAGCCAGTTGACCCACAGTATATTTTTTACAGGACATAGGCAGCTTAGCATTATTTTGACAGGTAGTTTTTGTTTACCGGCAAGGAAATGCAAGGAGGCTGCAATACATTTGTAGTTATAATACGTTAAGAGTTGCATATACGTTGAATTATCAACATTTAAGCATTGTTAGCAACTTCAAAAGTAGTACCACATGCACAAGTTCTTTAGGCAGTGAACATTTGACCTGATGCTTGATTAGACGTCGCAGCTTTAAAACATGCTGTTCCAACCTGCATTGCTGGTGCAGTCACAGGGCAGCTGTTTAAATGCAAAAACGTTTTCCACCTTCCTAGGCTGATCCAACATACACATGATCAGACAGAAATGCTTGTGTGGTGTGACATTATTTGTAGCTGGCTTGCATAGACTGTGTTGACCGTAACGTGTAGAGCATGGGTCCAACAGGTTGATTCTTACAAACATGCATGTGATGGGGGTACAATAACGGTGCAAAAAAGATTAAACACGGTGTGGGCTTCCCACTGTGCTTCTTTGCCATCCCGTTTTTTCGTTTCGTCAGCATTTCAACTTGCCTACTCCTTGGTGGTATTGACAGGCTGAGTGCCTCTGAGAGGATTTTAAAGAGCCATGAAGACAAAATAAAAGTTTGGGTTTTTCGAAAGATTTCGTGTGTTATAGTGCACCTAGCACTTGTCCGAATGCAAACGACGCTTTATTCACTAAGCAATTATTTATTTGAAATTAAGGTTTCTTATTTTCCCGCTAAATCGTGCATTTTCGTGGTCTGCAATGACATCGCAGGAAGCGACCGCTGTGCAGCCGATTGAGAAGCCTTGTTTACCGTTAGTGAACATAAATGGCGCCATTATACCATGACAAGCCGATTTCTGCTTTCGGTTTGATTTTGACCGTATTTAAACCTGGCTTGTTTTTGTTCAGGGAGAACATCGTTTCGTGAAACATAGTGCTCGCTCTACAAATGTGGTCACGTAAGAAAGACGCTGTTGCTTGCGTCAATCGGACAGTGTCGTAACCCCAAAGCCACGCAGTCCTGTGCAGCTAAACCAAGCGGAGTGCGCGCAGTACCAACAGAAGTACGCATAGGTACTGCTATATTTACGTGTGCTTTCCTAACTTCTACTGTTTGTCCCACCGTTCTTACTACAGTAAAAATATTGTGCCCTCAATTAAAGTGAAAATGGCTCGTTCGGCAAGCTTATAGGTTCCGCCTAATTTGCATTTGCTTTTGCCGCCCGCCGCCAACTGCAGAGCTGGCTGATATGACAGGTTCTGTGGCGGGAAATGAGCTAGTTGGTCGCATGGCTATTCCATTTGTTCTTAATTTGTAGCTTATTTGAGTGAAGTTTACGTTAAAATGTTGTCAGTATGATTATAACAAAGCAATCCTTTTAATGAACCAAAGTTGCGTGTTCTCTTTATAGCTCCTTTAAAAGCCTTAACCTTTCGCACCCTGTGGACCAGAGAATATGCTTGCACATTTGAAACCTGGGGCCACAAATTTCTACCACCTAGGGATATTTAACCGGCTTTGTTTAACATTAACTCAGTGTGAAGTTGCTTCTGTCCCATTAATGTATGGCTGAAAGCCTTGTAAGGATTGCCATGAATGTAGTTATTTTGTAGCCAGAAACAACTGAAGGTGCCTTTCTTGCACCTACCAAAAAAAGAAATTGTGTCATGTTTTGTCAGAGCGGGTATTTCGCAGCGTTATAACACCGAATTTTTGAAGCTTATTTACTACTTGATCTTCCAATTTTTTGTACGTTGTGATGTACCTTGTGTTCTACCAGAAGAATTCGCTGCCTCCTGTTTCGATCTATCCTGCATGAACTGTAAGTGAAGTTCATTACGATGGTGAAATGCATAAAAATCTCGATTTTTAAGTCTGAGAGAAGATGAAAACATGAAAGGCCATTTTGGCATCCTTGGGGTACCTTAATGATATTAAGACATAAGAACATTGCAGAGATGGGACAAAAATAAGGAACAGATGAGGGCGATAAACTTCCTGATGTCTTTCTTATTTTTTTGTCGCATCCGGGTAGCGTCCTCGTTCCATGAATTAATAATGACTTTGACAGCTTTTTTCAGTGTGGTAGTTGTGTGGTGGCTACAGACAGTGTGTGGGGATTTTTCTTCTACTGCCTATTACAGATGAACCAGATATACTGAATTTACTGAATATGACTAGTACTGAAAAGTGATATTATGGATTACATTACATGAGTGAAGTAATTCCATGCACCCAGAAACAGAATCCAACCCAAAATTGCGCATTTTGAATTAGAGGTTGGGCTTCACTGCGTAGCATGGGCATCACACGTGCTAACATTTTTTTACATCTGGCAAACTGTTCCCCGCAAGCCAATTTTTTTTTCTTGGACGTGTTTTTGAAATGTTTCTCTACAAAATGTATCTTCGAATTTTTTTTACTAGCGATGGTTTGTTATACACAACTGATTTTCTAGAATTTTTTTGTCAACTTAACAAGAATTTTGATTTTGATATTTTGTTTGCTACTATGATGTATGCGAACATTTTAAAAGCTGCTGTGATTGAAAAGAGCGCTAAATCATCTGCATTCTGTGTTTCTTTAATCAGTGCCTAACCATTGTTTCTAAAAGAAGAGATGTTTTCTTAGACCTGTAAAAATCTGTTCATTTCCCGCGGTAACGGAAAAGTTTAGACAAAATACAACTTTGTCCAGTTTGAAAGAACTAGTCCTTGCAGTTCAATTGACTCCATTCCAGACTCAAACTGAGTTTTATAGCTGAAAAAAAGGCACGAACTTCGAAATTTTGCACTTCAGTGGTGTAACCTTGGCCAGCATTAATGCTAGGTTATTGGTGTGTTAACTGCACATTAGCATCCGAGTTATTCAGTCGAATGGAACTCCCAGTCCTGTTTTTTGGTGGCTGCCAATCGCTCAAACAAGATTTTACCACATCGTAGAGAAATCGCCATAAAGTGGATGGGGAGTCGCGACTGCTCTATATGTTGTCTTTAATATATTTATTGTTGTTGTTTGGGATAAAAATTGGTGCTATTGTTGTAGGGACAAACTGTTTTTAACAAAACAAACATATATTTTGTCTACGGAGCCCCTGTATAGGCCCTTAGATGCTTTCAGCATCTCTCGCAGATAGTCGCTTTACAGTGCTTCAACTTGGAACAATGGTGACGATTATGATAGATTTTTCTGGCGCAAGGGCAACTAGGGCAAAGTCGAACTTGAACAGACAGAACGTGAATGGGACAAAAGGCAGTACAACCATGTGTACCGCTTTTTATGGTGCCAACCAGCCGAACAGTCAACTTTTGTGGACTTTTAGCTCCTCCAAAAATTCCTCGAAATTAGTTTGCGAGTGCACTACTGATAATGTGAGGCATACGCAATTTCCAAAAGCTCATGATCATCAGTGCCGTTTTATTTGCTGCTTGTTATGATGTTGTTCCCTCTGCCATTTCAACATTCGAGTCTGTCCTTTTTGCTCCTCGTAGACCCTGATAACGGGTTAAACCTGATTACGGAATAAACATGATTACGGGTTTTACTCTTTTTATGCAGCTGGACACAGGAAAAGGAATGCTCGTGCAACAAACCCTGCTGGCCAGGATTAAGAGCAGCGCAGCCCTCCAGCCCACAAGGTTTCTGCGTGTAGTTTTCACAGCACAGGAGCTGGCCGGCTCCTCACTCCATGGCAAAACCTGTAACGCACAGAAACAGAAACAGGTTGCAAGCCGTCCTGTGTAAGTTTGTCCTTGAGGATTCTCCCAATTTTTGTTAATTTTACTCGTTGCTTTAATTCTACTTGTGTTTCCGAATACTAAAGCTGAACTAGGCTCCTCTGTATAAGCTGGTGATTGATACGTACTTGGGTACAGCAGAAGACAACGAACTGGCTAGCATGTTTGTCTTTTTGTTACGGACTCTGGACATGGCATTATTTAGTGCTGGTGCTTGATTTTCACAGCACCACGGGAATGAAAGCTTATAGGTACCGGGCAGCTGGATGGGTGGCGCCACCACTCGGCGCTCCCCTTGTTAGTGGAAGGAGCCGGTGCATTGGACTACGCAGCCTCTTGTCGTTTTTTTTTTCATATTTGCTTGGGTGCTTCGAATGTTTTGGTGGTGTTGGGTGTGGATTTGTGTGGTGAAACAAAGTCTAGACAGATCTGTTGGCTTATGAGATGCAATGACCGCTACGGATACTTAATGGACGCTTATAAAGTTGGGTATCGGCTGCCCTGACGAGCTGTTTTTGCAGCAGTCTACGCTTGGCTTCACCCGATCTGGGAAAGAATGAAGCTATTAGCATTCATTTCTTAAATGTTGTAACGGCTACATAAACTTGTTGGACAGTTCCAAGTTTTGGAATGGACTACATTGATATGGCCGCTTTTTACAGCGCTCTGCGCCTGGCTGCACGCGAACTGAGAAGGAATAAAACTACTAATATTAGTATTTATTTCAACCACTTTAAATTAGCTTCACTGGTTTCAATGACTACGGTTTCCATGCCAGCCTTGATAATGGGATACTTTGATAAGTGTTCGTTGAAGAGAAAGGCACTTACATACGAGATCGATCACCGTGTGGCTGTGGAAACGTCGCGGTAGTTTACACTTTCTTCATTTAACCGCGAGCTTTGCGCCTTCAGTTTTGGTGAGCGACACTGTGACCGCATGGGAGCCTGGCAGCCGAAGTGGAACTCCCACGTTTGTAGTGGTCATTTTATCAAAAGCCATTTATTCAACCACCAGACAGCGTAAGCTACAAACCATCCCCCCTTGCCCTCCAATTTTACCACCTGCGTTGAATAAATGCTGGCACCGATATGTCGAAAATGTGGCAGTATTAATTGTCAGCTTGTCTTTTTTAATGCTTCAGTATTCGTTGATGGGCACCAAAAAAATCGTGAATTGCCTTGTGAAGCAACCAAAAGCGCGCGACTGTCAAATAGGAGTGCATTAGCCCGAGTCCTCCAGCACAGATGCATTTCCGACACGCAGGAAGCAATTAAGATTTGGAGAGGTGTGCATGGGCGTGCAAATTGAAACCGAAAAATCCTCCAGCGTTCCCTGTAACGACGACGATGATGGAACGCGAAGTTATCTTCGTGTGGGATAGAATGGAAAGGGTAACAGTGATAGACACTGCAATCAAAAGATCAAACTGCGTGCTGGTCACATTCAAAGCTCACCTAATCAAAGTTTAAATCCAGAAGGCAACGAAGACAATTTCACTAGAAAGCTTTCCAATAAACCATCACCGTCGTTAGATGAAGGAGGGCATGAGTTTTGAAGCGTAGGAGGCCGCTCGTAAAACATCACCGCAGCATTCAGTCGTGAAACTGAGGTTAGGTTTTTGGCACCCTCCGGTCTCTCGTCGTTTACGAGCGCAGGAATTGTTTTTTGAAAAACCATTTACAACTAGCCAGCAACCAAGCCTTGTAAAGCAATGCTTTTTCACGGCAAGCAACAACGTTCTACTATCGTGTGGTATTTATTCTGTAAACGATTCCCGGTGACTGTATTAGGCTTATTTTGGTGAAATTAAACACCGTATTTCTACCGAAGTTAATGAAGTTGCTGAATCTACCACAATTTTGTTTTTGTTTTTTTGTAGGGGGGGGCAGAATCTTCGAGGGCACTCCCAACTTTGTCTTTCACTTGTGCATGACACCGTTCCTTCTTCAACTGCCAATGGCCAGCGCCATAGCGTTCCTGGATCGGTTGCACACATCGGCTTTGTAGGAGGATTTAGCTGCAATTAATGCCTCGAATTGCCAAACTACACACAGGAATGCAACATTTGCATGTAGGAACGGGCTTGCACTTCCAGCTTGACATACAGCTTGGCGCATTGAGCGTAGTCTGCTATTGGTAATTACTGAGTATGGGCGTAAATCACACACTTGGCATGTCACATAAAGGTCGCCTCTAGTTCCAAGATTTACCGAACTGAAAAAAAAATCGCGCCAATGCACCCCGTGACTGTGGTTGGAAAGCAAAGCTTTTAATAGCACCCATAACGATTACCCATGCGACGTCACCTAAATTCCCTCACATCGCTCTACAAACAGTAAAACCAGAGACATGTGAAATGCACTTAACCACACCATTTATTCCTTCAAAGAGGTATTCTTGGTAAGGTTAAATCAATGCATGATGCATGAACGGTGTTTGATTGAGTTGTATTCGTGGAGCACAAGAGTGGAAACTTTATTTATAAAATAAAAGTAAGCTTCAACCCAGTGTTAGACGATCTGACTTCTCCGCATCTGCGCCGTGGACGGAGGAGACGAGATTTGCGGCAGAGAAGGAGGAGAAGCAGGAAGAAATGCTTCTGTTCAAGTTTCTTAACGGCCCAGAGTGCAGCCCTGGGGAGTGATTCCTTCTTCTGTGGGGCCCATATGCAGTCCGCGCGGCCTGTGTTCTGTCCACCCGCTGAACTGGGTAGGTAGAGAGGGCCCTGGACGCAAGCATCTCCCATTGCTCTTTGGGTAGTTGACGGAAAGAGAGGAGGGTGCTCAGGGCTAAAGTCGCACACCCCGATTACGGGGCGGAGTCTTCCTACTTCTGAGCAAAATTTACATTCAGCATCGTAGCGATTCGGATACATTATGCGAAGACGCGTAAGCTGTGGGAAGGTTCCCAGATTGTATGAGCCGTAGGGTAGTTTGTTGTTCTCTGGAAAGGTCAGTGTAAGGCGAAGATACGGTCTGTCTCAGAAGGCGATAATGCTGGGTTATCTCCCTGAACGTGGCAAGCGGGCGACTGACTGTCCTCGTGCAGCTCCATAACACGGGAGGTAAAAGCGCAGGCTTGTTGGGTGGGCGTATTTGTTGCCCTTCATTGAAGCGTGATGGGGGTGTAGAGATGAACTGAATGGAACCGTTTGGGGAGTGGTTTTTTAGCACGCTCCGCGCAGTTCAGAACACCCAACCCGACTGGTAATTCCAGTAGGCGTGCTGGGAATCGGTGACTACCCTCCGAACCCCTGGTTGAGTGAGAGCCAAGGCGATGGCTGCCTCTTCTGCTGCCGTCATTTCTTGGGTCCTAAGCGAGGTATACGCAAGTAGGTTGGTTCTGGAGGTTGCCACGATGATGGCGTATTGCATCCCTCGATGTTTGTGTAGATAAATCTCGAGGCGTCTGTGTAGATAACTGCATGATCCCCACCGAGGGTGGTGCTTGTCGGTGACCCACGTCGTGTGAGGGGTTCATATTTCTAAGCAAAGAGAGCATCCTTATTTCTTGTCTCCAGGAGTCCGGGTGTACATCAAGCGGAGTGACATTCTGTGCTACCCAGCCACTCTGGTGAATGATGTGGCTACCCGCCGCAGTTCTGCTCAATCGGAGCTTCTGGTAAGAATGATGGCACTCTGTCAGCTCCTCCGCAGTGTTGTGGAGCCCCGTGCTAAGCAGCGTCTGTGTGGACGCACTCATTAGAAGACCAATGACTTGCTCCACCGCCTTTGTAATCATTATATAAAGCATCTCTATGCCTTCCTTGTCGAGAAGAAGACAGAGGTTTGACGTAAGTATTTCTCGAGAGGACAAAAGGTTCAATTAATCGAAAGGTACCTGATTTCTTTAGGCCTCGCTTCTTGGTGGCAACTTGCCTAATCAAGTGTATGATTTGATTATTGCTGTTTTTGAGGCGCTGCAAGGAGAAGTCACTCTTGGTGTTAGCCTCGAAATGTCGGCCCAGGGTCTTGATGCTGTTGCTTGGAGTGATGGCCTGGCTATCAAGGAGTATTTGAATGTATTCCTTGATTTGGCGTCAGGGCGGACGACAACGAGCTGTGAATTTTTACGTGAACACTGGAGGCCACAGGCTTTAGTACATTGGCATACTAGAAGTGAGATGCCATGCATGGGTGTGAGCTTCCTTTAATTTTTGTAATTGTTAGCACATGAACAATGTGCGCACAGGGCCGCTAGACGGGCATGAGTGGTCAGGTGACGCTCTCACGTGGCATAAAGCGAGAACGCATAGGGTAAACCCGTAGATGTGCTTGGTGAGTACACAACCTGTCTTCACCGCCTTCCCGTGGGCTCGTAGCTAAATCGATAAAACAACGGGCTCTCGCTTTGTTAGACTATTAGTTCCAGGTTCGATTCCCAGCGGTGCCAGGAAATTCTTTTATTGGTTCGCTGGAGTTTTCTGGTGACACCAACGGTCGCGAAAGACCCTTGGGGGGTAGAGGTAAAAAGCTTTGCTTTAAAAGCCTGTGTGTTTATATACGCTTTGAAAGCTGCATGGCACCAGAACAACAGAAAGCCTTCTACAACTATGCGGTGGTGGCCGCCAGCGGCATTCCACTGACGGGCGGATCGCCACGAGCACGCAGTTCGCTGAAGCGGCGGTGGTGCTATACAACGGCCGCCCGGTCCCTATACGACATCGAAGAAATTAAGCTTACCATCTTCAGCTTTAGGACACTACCATTGGTCGTGTAGGATGGAAAGAAAAATGTAGAATTTCTTCGCATTAGTATTAGCGACAGTAAGCTGTACATGCAGCATATGCCCAGGTTGCAATTTTTCCCATTTTCTACATTTTGCAGTGTTTATACAATTTTGTGTTGACACCTCCCCATTTATAACTTTACGTTGATAGTATTACGTATATTATGCATTCTGAACAGGCCATAAACTATGTGTGGTACGTGTCTGCTCTTGTTATATCTTCATATCTTCAGAGTTTGTTATCTTAAAACGCTCTGCTTGTGGAGGCGAATTTTCAGAACACATTATCTCTACACAATGTTAAGCAGGACTTCAGCATCTTGCCAGTGCAAACGTAGACCTTTATTACAAGTTGCTTAGATGAATTGAAATGGCTACTGATGAAGACTTTTTATCCAATATATGTCAGTATGTGTGCATATTGTGTGTTTATGTAGACCTTAACATCTTATTGTTGCCTGCAAAAGAAATAATTTTTTTGCCGCACTCACTCTTTTTTTGTCAGCCTTCACCTTCTCGGAGTTCGGGGTTGGTAAAAAAGAAATTTCTGGCTCTCTCTCGTCAATGCTTGCCCAGGGTCAGGTGGCTAAATAAGGTCAATAAACATGCAAGTGGCAAAAGAATTGTCACTGTTTTGCAGCGTGGTTTGTGGGAGTTGGCATTCCCAGTCCCAGATGCCACAAAATATTATACAAAATTGTTCTTGAGCTACTCAGCCAATGTAGAGACATTGAAAACGACCCATATAGATCTGGCAGCATTTATCAAAACATTGGCAAACTCAAAAGGTGCTGAAAATGTGGAGGATGGGTACCTGCAGGTCGCTTGGAGGAAATGTGAAGGTTGGAAACTCAAGGGATGCTTGGAGGACGCAGAAAGTCAGTGGCGAAAGTTCAATGTAGGGCACACTCGCAGGACATAGACGGTGTATAGCCTTCAAGAAATATACAGTACACTTAGAGGACGGAAACACAGAAGACGCCCGAAGGACGCAGAAAGTCAGTGCCGAGGTATTTACTGCACAGTTCTGCGTATCGGAAAATAAATTCATTTGCAATATCATCGTGGCTACTGGCTTTCTTCGGGTCTAGGTTCAAAAGAAGATTAAGAATCCCTGTGTCGCCTATAACTAATGGTTAAACGGGCATTCGGGCTGTAGGCATGGCCGTAGGAGTGGTGCCATTGTCATCAGTAAAGACAGATTGAAAATAATTGTTGACGATATTAGCCTGGTTTGTTTTATCGCTATCGTCTAAACCGTCTTTGTTTCAGTGGCAGGGCGAACGTGTTTACAGAATCGGTGAGGGTTGTTTTTTATGTAACCCGGAAGTGGTGAAGTAAAATATTGCTTTTTGGCGATTTTTGCTTTTTTTTGAAGTCTGTAATAGCACGTGCTAGCTTAGATGTGCTTACTGGATTCTTGCATTTATTTTTGATTGCTTGACGTAGCCTCTTAACTTTTCGCTTTGCGTGTAAAACTTCGCGGGTTATCCAATGATTATGTTTTTTTTGCCTTTTTGTTTACAGTGGGACAACGTGGGTAACGCCGGACACAATAGTCTTGAAGCACGATCACAGATGATTTACATCAGTCGTTGGATGGATAGAAAAGTTTGAAGAGTTTTCAAATTCGTGAGCTAAGTAGGTTACAATGCTACCATTATCACCTTCAGGGAAATTTCGTACAGTGGTTACTGATGAACGGGGTGTTATGTCATTTCCTAGTTGGAGCTGACAGATTGGTATGAGGTTGTCTGAAATCCCCGGAATGACATTGATGACTGTTATATTTAACTGGAACTGGCCACTAATCGATATAAGGTCGAGTATGCTTTTTGTTTGATCTTTGATACGTGTTGGGTCCAGCACGATGTGTTGTAGATTGAAATTTAAAATTAAATCAATACGTGTCTCCGATGACTGTGACGTGTACAGCATGTTGTTCCAATTTATGTCGGGAAGGTTAAAGTCCCCCATGATGATTAGTCGAGAATTATGGGCATGACTTTGAAGATATTCTTCGATCGCTATAATACATTCGTTTCCTGATGAGGGGTTTCTGTAAACGCACCCGGTTACTATGCTAATTCTATCGCAATGAATTTTACAGAATACCACCTCTGCGCCCATAACAACGGGAAGCACGACCAAAGGAATCGATTTGCTTATCAGCAGGGCCACACCCCCCGCACGTGTGGGACGATCTTTCCGGATTACAGCGTACTCCGGAGGAGCGAATTCGTCGTTTGAGATACCAGGCGTCAACCACGTTTCCGTGGTGGCGACTATGTGTGGCTCTTGATCAAGCAGTAGTTGTTCAAGGCTTGCTGTTTTATTTAGTATACTGCGGGCGTTTACGATTAGTAACGTTATTTCGTCGATTGAGCGTGTTGTCGGGTCTTTGGGCGGTTTACTGAGCCATTTTTAAAGCAAAGCTTTTTACCTCTACCCCCAAGGGTTCTTTCGCGACCGTTGGTGTCACCAGAAAACTCCAGAGAACAAATAAAAGAATTCACTGGCAGCGCCGGGAATCGAACCTGGAACTCATGCACTAACCAAGCCAGAGCCCGTGTTCTTATCGATTTAGCTACGAGCCCACGCCACGACGGGGAAGACAGGTGGTGTACTCACCAAGCATATGTACGGGTTCCCCCTTGCGTTCTCGCTGAATGCCACGTGAAAGCGTCACGCGACCACTCACGCCCGTCTAGAGGCCCTGTGCACACCTTGCTCATGTGCTTAGAGTTACAAAAATTAAAGGAGCTCACACTTGGCATCTCACTTCACTTCCTTACGCCAATGTGGTAAAGCCTGTGGCCTCCAGTGTTCACGTAAAAATATCACAGCTCCTGTCGTCCGCCCTCACGCAAACCAAGGAATACATTCAAATACTCCTGATGGCCAGGGCCATCACTCCAAGCCCCAGCATCAAGATCCTGGGCCTACATCTCGAGGCTAACACCAAGAGTGACGTCTCCTTGCACCGGCTCAAAAACAACAATTAATCAAATATACACATGATCAGGCGAGTTGCCACCAAGAAGCGAGGCCTAAGGAATCCGGTACCTTTCGATTAATTGAAGCTTTTGCCCTCTTGAGAGTCACTTACGTCAACCCCCTGTCTTCTTCTCGACAAGGAAGACATAGAGACGCTTTATATAATGATTAGAAAGGCGGTCGAGCAGGCCATTGGACTTCTCATGAGTACTTCCACACAGAGGCTGCTTAGCACGGGGCTTTACAACACGGTGGAAGAGCTTATAGAAGGCCATCTTTCTAACCAGAAGGTCCGACTCAGAACTGCGGTGGGTAACCGCATGCTTCACCAGATTGGCTGGGCAGCACATAATGTCACTCCACTTGACGTACTCCCAGACTCTTGGTGACTAAAACTAAAGATGTTCTTTTGCTTAGAAATATGCACCTTTCACATGGCGAGGGTCACCGAAATGAATGGGCTCAAGCGCCAAACACCACCCTCGGCGGGGATCATGCAGTTAACTACAAAGACGCCTCCAAACATGGAGTGCAGCAATACGCCATAATCGTGGCTACCTCCAGAACCAACCTCCTTGCGTGTACCTCGCTTACGACCCAAGAAATGACGGCAGCGGAAGAGGCAGCCATCACCTTGGCTCTCACTCAACAAGGGTTCGGAGGGTAGTCACCGATTCCCAGAAAGCCTACTGGGAATTACCAGTCGGATTGGCTGTCCTCACCTGCACTGCGCGTGCTAAAAAAACCACTTTCCAAACGTTTTCCAAACAGCTCATCTGGACACCCCGCTCACGCTTCAATGAAGGGCAACAATACGCGCCACCCAACAAGTAATCCGCTTTACCCTCCCATGCGATGGAGCTGCACGAGTACAGTCACCCGCTGTCACGTTCAGGGAGATAACCCAGCATTATTCGCCTTCTGAGACAGACCGTACCTTCGCCTTACACGGACCTTTTAGAGAACAACAAAATACCCTCCGACTCATACAATCCGGGCTCCTCCCCACAGCCTACGCGCCTTCACTTAATGTATCGGAATGGCTACGACGTTGAATGTAAATTTTGCTCAGAAGAAGAACACTCCGCCCGTAATGGGGGTGTGCGAATTTGGCCCTGAGCACCCTCCTCTCTTCCATCAACTACCCCACAAGAGCAAGTGGAGGTGCTGCTGTCCATGACCTCTCTACCTACCCAGCTTCAGCGGGTGGACAGAACACAGGCCGCGCGGACTGCATATGGGCTCCACAGAAAAAGGAATCACTCCGAGGGCTTCACTCTGGGCCGTTGAGAAATCTGAACAGAAGTATTTCTTCCTCCTGCTCCTCTTCTCTGCGCAAATCTCGTCGCGCATCCGTCCGCGGCGCTGAGACGGAGTAGTCAGATTGTCTAACTCCGGGTTAGAGCTTACTTTAATTTTATAAAAACGTTTCCACTCTTGTGCTAAACCAATACAACTCAACCAAACACCGTTTATGCATCATGCATTGATTTGACCTTACCAAGAATATTTTTGAAGTGCATTTCACTTCTGTCTGGTTTTACTATTTGTAGAGCGATGTGAGTGAATTTAAGTGACGTCATATGGGGGCTGTTTACAGCTTTGCTTTCCAATCCCATTCACGGGGTGGATTGGTGCAATTTTTTTAATGAGAACGTAAGCTCAAACCAAAATGTATCAGCTTCTTATCATTTAAAATTTCATTTTAGCGGTATTCTGTTTTTCTTTATACCTCGGGATGTTTCTGTTAAAACAAGGCCTTCAGAAGATTATGTCCCGATTTCAAAGCGTTCACAAAGTGTAGGGGAGATTCTTAGTCATTGTTGGCCGTTGTTGTGGCCATTTCAAATGCCTTCTATTGTGTAGAACTCACATGTGTTGCAAATATTTTATTGTAGTCTTCCAGAACCTCGTTCCGCTCCTAACAAAGCCGACGGCCAGCATAGGCTCCCACCAACTAGGACTATTTTCCACTATCCGGTAAGCATTTTATTAATTCATTATTACGAATTCATTTGGCGGCGCTGACGGCAGAGTTTTAAAGAAATGATTTCAGCTAAGCATCCTTTGCCTTACTTTTCGTTTTGCCAAGATATGTTTTGAGCAAGGACATTTGTCCAAAGCCGGACTTGGGCAGGCAGATACACAACACCACCTGACATAAAACAAAATTCCACAATTCTGAACAAAATTGTAAAGTATCAACGAACGTTCACGTTTGTTCATACTACTCGGCGATTCGAGGTTC
Source organism: Haemaphysalis longicornis (assembly GCA_013339765.2). NCBI lineage: Eukaryota > Metazoa > Arthropoda > Arachnida > Ixodida > Ixodidae > Haemaphysalis > Haemaphysalis longicornis. The sequence goes on along the minus strand of CM023448.1, from coordinate 24,619,826 downwards.
CGCTGCGCGAACTTTTATGGTGCCCACATTTGTTTACCTGCACGCATACAGGGTGAACGTTTTGGTAATTCCGGCAACAGATTCTGTGGAAGTAACAGCTTTCTTTTTGTTGGTGGTCCCATGAACGACGGCTTGTGGCACGTCGCTGGTGCTGCAGCAGGGACGTACAGCCGGTAAAAGGCTTGTCTATAACACAGCGTTCGTCCTCTCAGCCCTATCCTGCCCCGCCGGAATGGGATTTGAATAAAACTACTGCGGAATTCTGAAGTCTTAGCCCTTCGCCTTTTCCTCCGACATGTTTGGAACGGGTATGTTTCGGCAGTTTTTTGATGTGGCTGGTTGAAGTTGAAATCGCTGTTATAGACAAGCGTTTTACCGGCTGTACATTGGTCAGGGACGAATCGGTTGAGGGAGTTTTTCTCAAACAGAACTTGTAAACATATAAAGTACTGGTGCCTCGGAGGAAGTCGCCAGCCAATCGCTTAGTGTAAGTAGGTGAAATCAGCTTAGCAATACTACATAGAAATGGCACAGGCTTACCATTTCTAACCTAGGTAAAAAGTGCGAAAGTAAAGACTATGCACACAGTTTGTGACCTACAGCGGCTTACGGATCAAACATACGAACCGGAAATCTTTTACACTACCGTTAACTGAATTTTTACCGATGGCTCTCCATGATTGCAGAGCTCCTACCCGCGCATGCTTGGCTTCAACTGTCGTTTTTATCTCGCTGATGGCTAATTTCACCACAGCGAAAATTTCTTTGTGCAGAAAAGGTGGTGTGCACGTCAAGATATATAGCGGGAAACAGCATCGTATTCTACAGCAGAAATCTAATGCTACACGTTTAAAACATGCACATCGGAAGACGAGATAGTCTTGGGCGCGTAAAAAAATTATAGGAAATTTAATAATAAAAAATCCCCCAAAAGACAAAAAGCAACGTTTGGTGCGCGTGTTCAAGATCTCGCCCCAAGAAACCAAAAGATTAGAAATTAGTTCGTTGGCATGTACAGAGGTACCCGGTAGAGTTGTTACATATGTTTGAAGTGGTTTTATTTCGGCCCGCTGCTGCGTAACTTTCTTGGTCGCTGAGGGCCTTACGGCATTCCAGTCGATAGTGTGCACGGTTCAATTGGACAGTAATGCTTTTGAATTCGCCACTGCATATAAGTGCTCAGGTGTCCGCTTAACTTTTGTTTTTTGCGTAGCCAAGTTTCGTACAAATACAAGTGCAGAGCATGAATGAGGCCTATTTGTCGCGTGTTGTAGTTCTTACAGTCCTCGTTCCCTTCTTCACTGTTTACGTGTTTTGCCCCTATTACAAAAGAAACCTGTATTTTTACAGCGAAGCTGAAATGGCTACACCCTCCCCCCTTGTTTGTAGTCCGCTGAACCCGTTTTACTCGGCACCCCTTCTCTGCTCTTCCTCGCCACCGCCGCCCCCCCTTTCACAATATTTATAGCTCTCGCTCCCTCACAGCCACAGATGCCGCTTTCACAATGTGCGAAAGCGGGGGATAACGGCGCTACTGCACTTTTCAATAGTTGCACTACTGACTTGCTGTGCGACGGAAGCGTGTCGTTCGCTGAGGCGTACGGCGCTCAGAGAACCGGGGATAGGTTGTACTTCAATTGCGCGAAAAAGTAACGTAGACTGGAGAGAAACGACCCGAGACAGAGCGCACTTTCAACAAACCTCATTAAGAAGAAATCACAAATTTATACTGCCACTTTCTCGTATACACACCCATCCAAAAAACAAAGCACAAACACATCCTCCGCTCTGTGCATTTCCACACTCTTAGGGCACGTGCCACTGCGATGGCGGTTTCAAAATAAACCGTTGTCTTGCCTAAGAAGTGTATCTCGTTTCCGTAAGTGCGAGGGAGGGAGTGTTACGCAGCAGTTCCGAGCATGTGCTATTTTGTTGCCCTCAATGATCTCACGGGTCATTTGGTTCCTGTTCAACGCTATATTATAACACTTATCAAACAGGGGGGGGGGGGTGGTTGCACTTAGAATCCCTGCAGATGATAGCCAAATGGCCTGAGTTGGCATTTTTCCCATTGTTCGCATGTTCCCACAGGCGATCATTGATACGCCTCCTTGTTTAGCCTACGTATATCTTTTTTTAGTTTAACGGAATGACATACACTACACACGTAGCACAGTCAACAAACCTAATCTGTGTTTGAATTCACAAGGTGGTTTTTTTGTTTTACAGTAGCTCTTTTTGCACAAGTATCTAAGCTTCAGAGGTGCGGAAAACACGACATTGACGCTAGTTGTGGCTCCAATAATTTTTACCCGGTACGATAACCTATGCTTGTATGGAATGACTGCCAAAACAACGAAATAGGCGCCAAAACAACGGAAATCTGCTGTTGAAGAATCTGCAGCCACCGTAATTGCCATGTCTTGTCGTACATTGTTGAGAACTTCCGAATCCCTTCCTGATTAAGAGAAACTTGGCAAGCTTCCCTTCGCCCTGGCGTATTTTAAGCCTACACCTGCGCAGATCACCAGTGTCAATCTGACGTGTGAGGGGGGCGGTGGGAGTTAGTGGGGGCGCTACCCGAGTACATAGGCTACATGCCCTCACCAATGACACGTTCGTTGTACTGACGGGAGTCTGACCTGAGTGCTGTCCAACCTGGCGGAGCGTTTGGATTGGCGTGTTAGGCAGACACTAAGGTACCTAACACACGGAGGGAAACGGACAGCCTCTTGTTTGCCAGCTAGAATAAAGGTAGGGGCTTTCAAGTATATATTTAGCTAATTTGAGAGGAAGTAAGCTCCATCGCCAATTGAAAATATGTCCAGCTTTGGCTGGTGATCCTTCTTCAAAAAGCCGTAGGGCAATGAATTTTTTTTCCTGAGGAGGCAGTCATCACATTACCAACGCATTTGAAGCAACAAGTTTTTGCAACAGCCGGTATATTTAACTCCTATAATACTATAGCGTTTCAGCATATGTATAATTTCAGCATCGTACGCTCCTTTTATTTTTAATCCGTCCCATTCAAAAACTTTTTATCGTCTACAGCACTGCTAACACATACAACAAACGTAGTAAACACGCGCAACACTGACATCTGGAACATACCCCGCTTTCGTACAAACTACAAGCTACAATCTCTTGGGCATAACCTTCCTGATATTTTAACAGATTTAAAGCAGTACAACATTTTTCATTTAAGGAAACCCATCGATATTTTGTAGACTTGATACTACTTGATGAGAGTTGAATTATTTATGGTGTTTTTCCTGTTTCAGTTGTTTTGCCAGTGTCTGCGCTTTTATTTTTAGTAGTTGTTTGTTATGTTGGAGTTAAAACCCGCTCTCTCTTTGTATTTTATCCGCTTATACGTTTACTTATTCAAACAATTATCCGTCACTGCTGCATTGTACTAAGTTACGTACATCTGCTTGTCCCCTTATTTCTTTTTCTTTTATTTTGCTCACAAAAGTGATCTTTGCTAATGTTTCATTCAGTATCCTTCTTGTTATATGCTATGTCTTGTGATATCTACTGCAATTTTTTATGTTGTTGTTTATATCATACACATCTTCAAAAAAAAACATTGCACTTGTTCCTAATATTTTTTTACAATGCTATCCACCATTTAAGGTGATTGAACCTTGAACATTGTTCTTTTTTTTTCTATTATTCCCTCCCTTCCTTCATGTCCCTTTCCTTCCCCAACAGGGCATTCATGCCCCCTCTGCCTTATAATAAAGGCATTCCTCCTTAATGCTTCTGTCTGATGCTCCTGCTCTCGCTGTGTGCCGCCAATTCCACCGTGAGTACCCTGTCTCGTAAAAAGGAAAAGTCTCTGAGAGGCCCTCGCTAAGCATGTAGCGATTAGAAAATCAGAAAATGGGAAATGAGGGGCTCCGTGAATTAAGACAGAAAATAAAGGGTTGGCAGTCAAGAAAACTCTCGGAAAGCAAAGGGGAGGGGAGGGTGTGGTGGGGTCATAGAAAGAGATGAAGAATTTTTTTAGTCGAAAGAAAGTGGTGAAAAAAATGCCCGCCGGGTGGGATCCGAACCCACGACCTCCAGAATACCGGTCTGGTGCGATAACACAACTACGCTACCGGCGGGGCTGTTCCCCGGCGGGGCACTTTTCCCCAGCACTTTCTCGGGTATTTATGTTAAGGTATTTTTGTTTCCTGCACTTGGGGGTGGTAGCCAGTTCCACTCGGACTTCTCGGGGTGAAGGGGGCCTTCTTTTAACCCCCGGGCCGTGACTCGAGTGTCTATGACATGTCGAGAGTGGTCGACCAGCGTTGAACCCTCTTAAGTTCCCTTTGGCACCAAGACTGCCAGAACAGAGTGAGAGAGAGAGAGAAAAAATTTTATTTGCCCTTTTGGCTAAGGTCTCCTCATTCCAGGGGGCCACTGGAATTCCTCGTTAGTTGGTCTTCCAGGGGTCTAGCCGGGAAGGCGGGGTGCCTATGGTCTTTTGGACAAAGCTTGCCAACGATAGCTGCTGCTCTAGCGTGGCCGGTTGAGTCAGCCACTCCCTGCGGATACTGCTTCTGTGAGCCTTCAGGCCCTGTGAACCTTCAGCATAGCCAGGTTAAATAAAGTCGGAGATAGTACAGAACCTTTAGGATTCCTCGCTGCGGGTGTGGAAATTCTTCTGATGTGTGTAGGTGTAATAACCTGGATCGACACCTCTAAAAATCGTCGCACCTATCTCTTCACGGTTTCTGCGAACTATATGTTCACGGACTTTACAATGCTCCCCACCATGAACATTGTTCTTTTTTCGATTATTCCCTCCCTTCCTTCATGTCCCTTTCCTTCCCCAACAGGGCATTCATGCCCCCTCTGATGCCCCCTAAAGGCTGATAATAAATTCCTGCTTTCTATATGCAATGCTTTCCTATGCATGCCGCGCCATGAATCGCCTGGGCCCTGCATGCCGCGCCATGAATCGCCTGGGCCCTAGTCAAGTTGTTTATACAACTTTTAGCCCAGCAATCCATCTATATTCATTTAGATCCATTTTGTTGAATAAACGAACTGAACTGAACTGAACTGAACTGATCACCCTGGGGACTTCCAAAAATGACCTACTCAGTTCAAGCACCAACGCCCAAAGAAGTCGTACCTGTACACAGTTTTCATCTGATGTATGCTACGAATATGTGTCGAACGCCCAAGAAAGCACAGTATAGTGAAAGTATATTCCTTAAAAGGCGCGTTCATTGATTTCCAAAAAATAATTTATTAACAACTCATGGTGTTAGTGTGTCTGGAATAAAAATTGCGGTAATGCATTTAGCTCGAACTGGAATGCATAGCGGAAGTTGGGAGTATTCCTTTGTGCATCATCGTAATCACATAGCATGTAACAATAATACTCTAAACTTCGGATCGCGTTTAAAAAGATCCACTCATTACGCCCTTCCGTGCAACTCACTCGGAAAAAATAAATTCTGGAAATTTTGATTAATTTTTGCCACCGATACTTGTAGCTCCTATAAATTTAAAAACACACCTGATATTACAATACCCCTTTCCCTTTGCACTGCCAGGGGACTTATTTGAAGAGTCGTATATCGTATTCAAAGCTTTGTTATTCAGTTCTAGCTGCTGAGACAATACTTTTCTTTACAAGTAGCGAAACAACTGTTCTTCGTACAGCTGCTACAAAAACATCGCTTCTCACTTTGCCGTCACCACGTGATTGCAAGAATGGCTTCCGCAAAGAACATTTGCGTGTTTTGTACGCTTTGAAACAGAGCGGCTTTGAAACAGAGCGACTATACAAAAATAATTAAATACGAAAAGGCCGCCACTCAAAGCTGACCTTACGCTGGTTGATCTGAGATACACTTTTAAAATAACTTAAAAAACGAAAACGCTTAGCCCTAAACAGCTATTACAGGAGCAAAGGTTCTGTGGAATAGTGTTCAAACTGTTTGAAATGTATTCGTGACAAATTTCTGGAATTTCTCGAACAAAGTTTAGTAGCCGTCTGGTGGGAGTTAGAGTGATACGTTATGGAGCGCGTGCCGCCTCTCCGCTCACCTTTTGTGTATCTTGCGTCATCTGAAGCATCTTTCTCTCATATTTTGTTCAATTCTCTAGTATGTTGTGCGTCCTTGTATCTTGTTCTTCGGTGGCCACATTTCACCCGAGCTGCAGATCTGGACTTTTCTTAATCAAATGCAGTGGGGCAAAAATAGGCAGCGGAAATCAATTTAGTGGAGCAATCTTGTAGTTTACTACCCGGTAGCGGAAATTTCGTCTCTGTATTACCGTGAATAATACGTGGCTTCAATCGCCCTTTTAGTACTAGCTATACTATATATTTCAAACCATGCCTTGGAACTTGTGGCACCATGCTCAACTTGCTCATGCAGGCTTCACGTGGTGCGCTTGCGTTCTCGGATTACCATTGTCATGACTGTGTTCTATTGCGTGTCCTGATCAGGTCTTATTTTCTTCGTCGCCTTTATTAGTCTTGCGCTAACATTATCTTCCGGAACTAGATTTGTGCTTCTGTAATTAGCGCTCTTAAACATCTTCTGTAGGCCTCAAGCAAGTTTGCACAGCCCCGTCACCCCCACAAAAGCAGGCGACGGTCTTAAAGCAGACAATAAGACCCCTTTGGTTAAGTAGCGACGTAGGGCACGGAGTTTGTGTTTGGCCCTAATGCAGGTCGACTTGCATTTCGCAAATTCTCCCCTTTGCTGACGCTTAAACCCGAATTTATTGAGTTTCTGTTGTGTTGTTATTCTTTACTCTGCGTTACGACGAAGCGTCGTTCTGGGGCAAGACTTTACCTGATGCGGCAACATTACAAATTTCGCTCGATTTTCTGCCTTATCGATTGAAGCTTGGTGATTACCAAAACGTAACGCAAGCACACCGGCTGCAAATGTTGCAACAACGAATACTGTGCTCGACGAACCAACGTTGCCCATTGGTGGTTCTGGTGGGTAGTGCCTTCGCCCGCCGCTTTATTTTCCCAAATAATATTTTAGTCAACTTCTTCTCACCCGTCCAAACTGTTTGGTCCAACCGCCTTTATGATTTTGCACATGTGCACTTCTGCCTTCCTGAGCCAACTTGAGAAAGGCTCTGCGCCACACCATCTCACCGTTTGAAACCTTCCGGTTTCTCTAACGTAGGCGGGGTCTCCTGTCAGCGCTGTGCGGCTGGCCTCCCACTTTCCCCCTGCGCAGTCGCCATGGAACGTCTTTACGTGTCCAGAGACTTTACCCTATACGAGAAACATATCCGGCGGATTGCTCCTCCCACGCTCGTCGTAAAACTTGTGCCTACCCTTGTTTCGTCACACGCCAAACATGTCCAAGTGCGTAGTGATCGGCAAAGTAATGACACTGCAGGCGACATAACTCACGTTCTCATGCGGAAATAGTGGTTCGCGCCAGGACTCACAGAACAACCATGTAGACAGCAGATATCTTGTTTCGATGGAAGGAATAATAGAAGTGGTTTCCTCAAAAGCAGTGCGGAAATAAGATAATCCTGAATTAAATTCAATAAAAATAAGTACTTTCACACAGGCTTATATAAGAACTACAGGCTGTAAGCAATAAACCATGAGAATTTTTTCGTTGTAATGTTTATTATAAAGCTTAATATACTAGCCGAGGATAGCAAGAAGACTTTGAGAACGCACCACAAGGACAAAATAATATCACGCGAAATGAATGTGACTGAAACATAAGGAGGGCCTCGGAAACTGCATGTAAACATCCGTTAAATCTAGACCCATTCTTAACATTCTTTTCTGTAACACGTTCACCCAACCCAAGAGATAATGTGTGTTTCAAAAGCGAATTCTTGGATTGTGTTAACCCTAAGCCAAAATCGTGTCGACCTCCAAAAATACGTATCCGATCGTTTTGCAGACAAGAATTGCCATAATGATACCACCGGCAGTGGGAAAACTTCTGTTCCTGGCCATTGGAACAAGCATGTGGTTCTGGATGCGCGGATACGTAAAAATCCAGGAACTTCTTCATGGTCCATCCATCCTTATCCCCAAAAACCGTACGTTTGCCACCTGAGCTTAACCAACAAGAGGTTCGGTGACACGTATACCTGGATATCAACGTAAGTACAAGAAACGGCTATTCAAAGAGTTGAATGCGTCATGGTGTTGCCATCTGTTTTTATTGAATATAGGATTTAGGCAGAACGCGAACGAATGATTAAGCCTCTTTATAACTTGCAAAGGGTGATACTATTTGTTTTTACACTTGAAGAATGAAATCACACCCAGCTTTCCTCGCTCAAAAATTACAACCTCTCGGGACCTAGCAAAACCACGTAGAAAATAACTTTGGCATAACGCTAGAAGCCAACGTGAAGATTAAAAACGCTAAAAGAATATTTCAGGTTTCTGACCATTTGTTTGGGTAATTCGCCTGTCAAATCTAACTCCCCATGCATTTCTATGGGATAGTTCCCATGGCTCAGGAACCCAGTCACGCAACGTGCGCGTCACTTGAAACTGTGCACAAAGCAAGTATTTCACCCCACATATTAGCTGTGCAAAAGAACTTTTCATTTCGCTGAAAAATTGCAGAGTAATCACTGTTGAAAGTACTGCCATGAGTGGAAAGCTGCACATGTTTAGGTCCGAAGGTGAACAAGAGAATACCCACGGACCGGGCACCTTGAGTAAAGTTAGCAATGGTATTGGCGACACCGCGGACCCCGAGCCCCCCAACATACGGTGTAGCATACTGTGGCGATGTGTTTATAAATGGAGGGTGAGAAACCACGAACGGTGGCCGTCGAAGTTGTGGTCAAGCTCCGGCGATGGTGCTCCCTGTCTGCTTTACCAGGCAGGGAGCTCAGGGACCTCTCAAGCTACCTAGGCTAAGGTTTGAAAAGGAAGTCCCCCGTCCCCTACTTTTATACTATTGCATATGGTATTTTGAAATGCCCCCTCCGAGCGTGATCGGTCCCTGAAAAGGGGCCGCACCAAAGTTTCTTTTCGTACTTTGCAATCAATCTCGCTTCCAATGTCCGATAATTTGTCGCGCTTTTTGATCATGGAATCTCTTGACAAGGCAAAGCCCATCACTTCCCAGTCCGTGTTTCTAATTTCAAAGTGTCTTGAAAGCGTTGTCGGCAAGTCCTACAAGGCTGAGAACTCAAAACGGGAGAAGTCCTCATTAGGCTACACAACAGGACAGCAGTCCGCTAACTTCCCTCGCACAAACGCGCATGGTCAATGTTGACATCAAGACCACGCCTCATCGAAATCTTAATAGCTGCCAGGCCGTGATCTGTGATCGGGATCTTATAAGTGAAACCGAAGGCTATCTGCTCGAGGGCCTCCGTGATCAGGGCGTGACGGCCGTGAGAGGCGAATAACCATAGGCCGAAGCGAACAAATAATACCAACCAAAGACATAATCTTGACGTTTGACCGCTCAAAACTTCCTGAGTCGGTCAACGCAGGCTTCATGGGATATCTGGTCCGACCTCTACATGCCGAACCCACGCCCCTGCTTCAAGCTGTCAGCTGGTTTGGGCATGGCACAACCTCTTGTGGTAAACTGACGTGCGCAAAATGTGCCACACAAGACCACCAAACTCACAATTGTGAATCCGAGAACTTCACCTGTGTGAACTCTCAGGAACCACACGCTGCCTATTCTATGAGCTGGGAAAAGTTTAATGAGTAAAAACAGATCACTGGATTGAAAGTCAACGAAAACATCACCTTCTCAGAGGCGCGAAGAAGGTTCGCTTGTTTCCTTCTCGGGAAGTACGCCGACGCAGCTGACCTGGAGGCGGAGTGGCTTCTGGTTTCGGCGGAGACCCAGTACCGCGAGTCAGACCGGGACTGGCCCTCCCCCCCTCGGGTTGCCTCTGGTGGCCCGTCCCGCCCCCACACTGCTCACTGAGCCAGCAGCGGCTGTGGTGGCAACTACGTCTGTTGGGGATACCGCGGCATCCACTGTTTCCTCTCCACCGGCCCAAGGCACACGCAAGGGCGCGGGGGAGATGGACACGGAGGAATCCGCGGCAGTTCCCACCCCTGCCGCACCGCCTGTTCCACCTGGGGCGCTCCTGACGCTCTCGGTGGTCGGAGCTCGAACGGAGTGCACCGAAAACGGTGCAACTCCAGGGTGTCCGGCCCGCCGGGTACCAATCCCAAATGTGATGACAAGATAGATGTGGGACCTTTCCTGTCTCCCTCGCAGCGGAAGGAGCGGGTCCTTTAAACAAAACATCCAAAGAGGTCGAAAAAAACCCCTCCGAGAATTCAAGCCCCGAAAGGCGACACATAGACATCGCATTCGAGTGGCTCTGAACACTTCATAAAGGGAAGATAAAACTGCAAGGGAGAATGAAAGGGAAGAATGAAAGGGAAGAATGAAACTGCAGAATCTTTCTTAAAAATCTTGATGATGTCTATGAGTTATTGCATTCCCATCAACCAAGTGGGATGTCTCCAAGAAACCCGTTGAAACTCCAGGCACACAAATTCCTTGCATACTAACATGGTATTTAGGAAGGGGGATGGTGGTGACACATCCTCAGGCGGTGTGGCCATGATTGCCCGAAAATCCTTGGCGTGCCACGCTGTCCGACTAGAGGCCATCCTAGAGGCTGTGGCCATTCGAATTCCAATCTTTAATAGGCTTATAATGCTATGCTCTCTTTACATCCCTCCTTACTTCCATCTCCCGAGCTCAGATTTTGAAGGTCTGTTAGATCAGTTACCCGAACCTTTCATTCTCATAGGCGACCTGAATGCACATAATTCTCTTTTGGGCTCTGCTCGCACGGATTCCCGAGGCCGCCTCGTTGAGAAATTCCCAAGATACTTGGGAGCATGCCTTTTCAACAAGAAACAAACCACATGCTATAACATAGGAAAGAACACATACTCTTATCTTGATTTGGCCATTGGTTCCGCAGATCTCTTTCCTTGACTTCAGTGGGGCGTTGGCAGACTCGTATTGTAGTGACCATTTCCCAACTTCAGTAATATATGGGTACAGGCCCAAGCAGTCCATCTTCCAATAAGAGGTACAATGAAGCAAAAGCAATCTGGAATACATTTCAGAGACATGTAAACTACAGCACACAGCCATAGCACATTTATATGTTGACGAAGCCGCCCAACTCCCCACGGTGCACATCCTCCACGCTTGCCGAAAGTCCATTCCCCAGGCCTCCAGTGCGTCGCGCAGCCCAAGTAGGCCCTGGTGGAATGAGGGCCACAGGCAAGCGTGGGAGGCCCAGAACAAGGCGTGGGGTCACCTTCTGCGATACATCACGTTGTATAACCTCATTTCTTTTAAACGGGCAACCGCGTCTGGGAAGCGTGTGCGTCGTGAGGCGAAAAGGGAGAAATGGCGTGCCTTCCTCACTTTTATCAACTCATACACAGGCACATACAAAGTCTGGACAGGAATAGGAAAACCAAAAAGGACAACAGACACACTGCCTTCCCTTTGTAAGTACTACAGGGGACACACTCGTAGACCAGGCTAAGATACTCGCACAAACCTTTCAGCACGTGTCCGGTTCAGCACACTACACAAACACTTTCATGAAACACAAACCATCGGCAGTAAAGAAGCCCTTACGTCACAAGAACAAGTTCGAATTCTGCTTACAACTCTGAATTCCCACTCCATGAGCTGGAGGTAGGTTTTGCCAACTGTAAGCCTTCAGCTACAGGGCAGACATTACATACAGTATGCTATAACACCTACACGCAGACACTCTTGATACACTCCTACACCTATACAACCAGATATGGCTTCCGGAGCAGCATCCAAGTTCTTGGAGGGAGGCCATAGTTGTGGCTTTTCTGAAGGAGGGGAAATACACTTGCTTTCCTGCCAGCTATAGGCCCATTGCCCTGACAAGCTCCTCGAGAAGATGATAAACCGTAGGGTCGTGTACGTTTTGGAGTACAACGGTCTTCTCGAGGGCTGCCAGGCAGGTTTCAGGGCGCGGCGATCCACATATGATCGGCTGGTTGGTTCAGAGTCATACATAAAAGACGTGTTTATGCACGAGCAGTACTGCATGACCATGTTATTCATATCGTAAAAGCTTATGATACGACATGGCATCACGGCATTCTTGCAGAACTGAAATCCAGTGTTGTAACCGGTAACATGTTAAACACTCTTAATAATCACTTGTCCGAAGGAGCATTTCGTGTCAGAGTCGGGTTGGCACTTTCAAACGTTCACATTTAAGAAAATGGCGTACCTCGAGGCGGAGTTTTGAGCTGCACGATGTTTATTCTCAAGATGAATTCTCTTCGGAAAGCATTGTCTGCATCAATCTCCTGTATACGTATGGGAATTCTGAATAAATATATTTTAAATCTTGGTCCGGTTTGGGGTAAACAAACTTTCTCGCTGGGCAGACGAAAATGGTTTCAAGCTCAATCCCGCGAAAAGTACCTGTGTTGTATTTTCGAAGAGGCCCGGAATATGGCCCGATCCTGACATAAAACTCACTGGTAACTCAATTCCACTAAAAAAAGGAACACAAGATTTTGGGTGTGGTGTTAGACGAAAAACTCACATTCATTTATCACACCAAACAACTCAAACAAAAATGTTTAAAAACAGTAAATATTCCGAAAGTCCTATCGCATCAATCACACGGTGCAGACAAACAGCTCCAGCTGCATCTTTATACCACTTTGGTAGGGTCTCGGTTGAACTACGGAAGGGTTGTGCATGGATCAGCCAAGAAAACAGCGCTTAAAATGGTAAATTCTGTGCTGCACTTGGGGCTTCGGTTCTCCTTTGGCGCTTTCCGCACTAGTCCTGTCCAGAGTATTTACGCTGAGAGTCACAATTAGTGCTTAGTGCACCGGGGAACCCATGTTGACCTTTTATATGCATTTAAAATCTGTTCAATAGATAACCATGCCTTGAAACCTGTTTTTAGGGATACCTCTACAACCCAGCTCTTCTGAAATCGCCCAATCCTTTTTGTGCCTTTCTTACTTAAGGTGACCGGGGAAGCTTCTGAACTATCTATCATCTTTTTGTACACGTTCAAAACGCCTAACATTGACTTTATAGCCCCCTGGCAATTTCGCCCTGTACTTTGTGCCGTGTCAATTAGAGAAAAACAGGGTATCAGAAATCGCGATTTTTAAGCATTTTCAGCAGTTGCAGGGAAAATACCAGGACGCAGAAGTTTTTAGCGGTGCATCGAGCACTTCCATCGTGGTGTCTTGTGCTGCGCATGGACCCACTTTAATGCCCTATACATCAATGCATATAAATACCACCATCTTCACGGCGGAAACCTATTGTATTTTTTTCAGCGTTGTACGTACATTATCATCCCAAAAACACTAAAAAAATCACGTCATAAATTTAGTTCTTCAGACTTTAATGTCAGCGCATGCCAAAAATCTCGAAGTGATTATATGTTGGTTTTCGGGTCCCTGCGGAATTGCAAGAAATGAGACCGCAGACCAAATGGCCGCCGCTGCGGCACACGCGAACACACTGGACATTACAAAAATATCCTACACCGACCTCAAACAACCCATAAGACACCTTCGCAGAACGCGGCCAGACGACTGGAGTACAGAGACTGACAACAAGCTAGACCTAATCAAACCACAACAAGCACCACACACTATTGACTCACACAACAGGTTCACCGAAGTTGCGCTAGCTAGGTTACGAATACGCTACACACAGGCGGCACACTCCCATCTGCTCACTGGATCTCCAAGACCCTTGTGTTGCAGGTGTGGGGAGGGCGTATCCGCAATTCCCATTCTAATTACATGCAAGCAGTCCACCGAACAAAACCAAACACTTCTCTCAACTATATTATACTAGACTATACATTCTAACTCTCACCTGTACATTCCACTACAGCCAGCATTGTTTTTAACAAATGATCACAGGATTCCTCCGAAACGCACTTTTACGTATCTTAGTGAAATCAAATAGTTACACCTCATTTCCTATCACAAATACCTTTTTAGACTTAATTTTATACCACGCGCAATCCCCACCTGGCATTCTACACCAGCCATCGTCGTTGTCTCTTACTTATTTTAATTCTGTTTTTTTTAGTGATTCTAGTTTGTCTTCACCCCTCATACATAACCACTGTTTGGCGCTCTTTGCCCTAGTTGGCCTTCCACCATAAACATCCAAATATCATGTTCGAAGAAAGATTACGCATCATATACATACTTGCCTTGAACCCGCGACCTCGTGCTCAGCAGCGCAACGCCTTAGCCACTGAGCCACCGCGGCGGGTACGCATCATTATAACTTGCTTACGTGATACTAAGCAGTCTAAAGTGAGATTTCGTATGTACGGGTATGCACCTTGGCTGTTAATGTTTAGAGAGCAGCTCTTATACCATCTGCCGCAGTGTTCCTTGATATAACCAACAGAACGCGGAAGACCCTGAAATGTGAGTGAGAAGGAAAGCGGGGGATGAGAGTATGGTAAAGTGTGACGACGAAAGCCAAGTGCAGCGGGTGGCACGCGAGATTTGCTGTGCGGTGGCGATGCACAATGAGATGGCGGCAGAGTACCGCGTGTCGTCGTGTGTTCCGCGATGTAGCGAACACTAAAGCATGCCGCAACGCGCGTCCTCCGATAGCAACATATAAAAACAAAGCGCTGCATGAGAGCAGTAATATGTAATGAGTAAAAGTGGTCTATAGCCGTGCACTTATGTCGTCAGAAATTCTTTGCCTCAACATATTTTGGCAATCTGGAAACATCTAAACAGTTCGCTCAAGTTTCGCTAGGGAGTATCGTGATCATCATCCAATTCTTTCTGATCCGCTTTGTATCTTTCGCCACAATGAGCGCTGTACTTCTCCACTGCCCTGTTCTCAATCTTCAGTTATTACCAGCAAATTCCATATGATCATTAGCAATCATCTTCAAAATTGTGCAAAAAACTTGTTCATATCTTCGCCACGTGATGAATTCTCTTCCAGAATTATCCTGCAATTCTTTTTATATTTAGCACAGTTTAAATAACAACAGATGCAGCGATGGCGTAGAGGTGGAACACCCGGCTCGCGTGCAGAAGGACCGTGGTGCGAATCCCGGTGCCGGACAATTCCCACCGGATAAAAAAAAAAATCCGCGTATTTATGGAATTGCACAAAGGGGCTGGCTTGAGGTGCGGCCTGACCCCGGCGACCATTGCCTGGTAATGCACTCCCTCACCAGAGCAGGATTGGCCACCCTGGTGTAGTAACGGCCACAACCTCCCATGAATACGCCAACTAACCCTCGGGCCCCTCAGTCCCCAGCGACTGCAAAGCAACTGACCACGGCGGCGGTCAGACCTGTGACGCAGCAGAGGTTGGTAAGAATACCCTGTATCCGGACAGGCCGCCAATGGAATCTGAAACCTGGCAACGTTTAACGTGCGAACCTTATCTAGCGAAGCAAGTCTCGAGGTGTTGTTCGAGGAACTAGAGGGCATTAAATGGGATGTAATAGGGCTTAGCGAGGTTAGGAGGGCAGGCGAAGCCTTACGGCTGCTGAAAAATGGACACGTCCTATGTTACCGTGGTCCTAGAGGACAGAAGAGAACTGGGAGTGGGATTTCTAGTCATAAAAGCATAGCTGGCAACATAGACGAATACTATAGCATTAACAAACGGGCAGCAGGTCTTGTAATTAGGCTCAATAAGAGGTACAAGCTCAAGGTGGTACAGGGCTACGCGCCCACATCCAGCTACACGACCAAGTAATGGACGCTTCTATGAAGATGGGGAATCAGCACTGGCTAAAGTAAAAACACAGTATACCGTAGTTATGGGGGACTTCAATGCTAAGTAGGCAAGAATCAGGCTGGAGATTAGGCAGTTGGGAACTATTGTCTGGGCTGTACAAATAGCAGGGGGGACCTCCTAGTTGAGTTTGCAGAACGGAATAACCTCCGCATAATGATACCTTCTTCTGTAAACGGGAGAGTCGGAAGTGGACCTGGAGGAGCCCGAATGGGGAGCACAAAATGAAATAGACTTCATATTATGCTATAACCCTGGCGGTGTGCAGGATGTGGAAGTGCTCGGAAGGGTAAGGTGTAGTGACCACCGTATGGTAAGATCTCGAATTAGGCTAGATTTGAGGAGGGACCGCAACAAGCTAGTACGAAAGAAGCCGATAAACGAACTAACAGTAAGACGTAAAGTAGAAGAATTCAGGATCGCGCTGCAGAACCGATATTCCGCCCTTAACGAGGAAGCCGAGCTTACGACACAGGAAGCCAGCGACAACCTTACACGCATCATCACGGAGTGTGCAATAGAAGTCGGGGGCACTATGGCTAGACAGGATACTGGTAAACTTTCCCAGGAGACGAAAGATCTAATAAGGAAACGGCAAACCATGAGAATCTCTACCGCAGCTGACAGAATAGAACTAGCCGAGCTCTCGAAGTTAATCAATAAGCGTAAGACAGCTGACATACGGAAGTATAATATGGAGAGGATCGAATACGCTGTAAAGAACGGAGGTAGCCTGAAAGCAGTGAAGAGACGTCTTGGCGAGGGGAAAAATCAGATGTATGCACTTAAGGATAAGCAAGGCAATGTCATCACAAATAGGGATAAAATAGTCACAGTGGCCGAGGAGTTCTATAGGGATCTGTACAGTAGCCGGGACATACAGGATAATGCCGAACGAGACAGTAGTTCAGAGGAGATAGACATCCCACCAGTAACGACCGAAGAAGTAAGAAAGGCTTTGAAAGAAATGAAAGGGGGCAAAGCACCTGGTGAGGATCAGATAACAGCAGACCTCTTGAAGGATGGCGGAGGAAATTGTACTTGAAAAACTGGCAAAACCTGTATACGCAATGCCTATGACCGCAATGGTACCGGAATCTTGGAAGAACGCGAACATCATCCTAATCCATAGAAAGGCGACTGAAGGACTTGAAAAATTACAGGCCGATCAGCTTACTGTCAGTCGTCTACAAGGTATTTACCAAGGTAATCGCTAACCGAATCTCTGCAACCTTAGATTTCAGTCAACCTAAAGAACAAGCAGGGTTTCGTAAAGGTTATTCAACAATGAACCATAGTCACCACGATCAATCAGGTGATAGAGAAGTGCGCTGAGTATACTGAACCCCTATATATAGCCTTCATAGATTATGAGAAAGCATTTGACTCGGTCGAAACCTAGCAGTCATTCAGGCATTACGGAACCAGGGGGTAGATGGGCATTATGTAAGAATACTAGAGGATATCTACAGTGGGTCTACAGCTATCATCATCCTCCATAGGGAGAGCAGTAAAATACCTATAAGGAAGGGTGTCAGACAAGGAGACACAATCTCTCCAATGTTATTCACAGCATGCTTACAAGAAGTATTCAGAACGTTGGATTGGGAACAGGTGGGAGTAAGGGTTAATGGAGAATACCTCAGTAACCTCAAATTTGCTGATGACGTTGCCTTGCTAAGTAACTCGAGGGACGAATTGCAAAGCATGCTTTCCGCACTGGGCGAACAGAGTAGAACCGTGGGCCTGAAAATTAATATGCAGAAAACTAAAGTAATGATCAATAACCTCGGGACAGCAACAGCAGTTTAAGATAGGTGGCGAGGCAGTGGAAGTGGTAAGCGAATATATCTACTTAGGCCAAGTTGTGACACCAGATCCCAACCATGAGGCAGAGATAATTAGAAGGATTAGAATGGGGGTGGGGTGCATATGGCAGACATTCCCAGATAATGAATAGCAACCAACCATTGTCGCTGAAGAAGAAAGTGTATGACAGCTGCATCTTACCGGTACTCACCTACGGGGCAGAAACTTGGAGGCTCACTAAGAGGGTTCAACTTAAATTGAGAACGACTCAGCGGCAATGGAGCGGAAAATGATAGGGTAACATTAAGGGACAAGAAGAGAGCGGAGTGGGTCAGGGAGCAAACTGGTGTTAAAGACATATTAGTAAAAATTAAGAAGAAGAAATGGACGTGGGCAGGGCATGTAATGCGAAGGCAAGATAACCGCCGGTCATTAAGGGTAACAGAGTGGATCCCTAGAGAAGGCAAGCGTTGCAGGGGGCGGCAGAACGTTAGATGGGCAGATGAGATCAAGAAGTTTGCGGGGATAAATTGGTCACAGTTGGCACAGGACCGAGGTAATTGAGAATAATGGGAGAGGCCTTTGCCCTGCAGTGGGCGTAGATTGGCTGGTGATGATGATGATGATGAAATAACACATAAACCCAATTTTATCTAGCTGCTACAAATGCCAGTGGAATACTTGGGCAACAGAGTATCATATGAGAAACAAGACAAAATACAGAAGGAGAGATGTAACACAGGACTCCGTGTTTTCGAAGTTTATTTTTGCATAATAGGGAAGGTACTTTCTACTGCTCGGGGAACCCACGGACGGCATGGATTTGTCGTTTGCGCCCCACTTCGAGCGACCCGAGTAAAGGAATACTGGGTGTCCAAGTCACGAATTCGCTGAATATACGGAATCTCCTCCGCCTAACTAGTATGGAACAATAGCGCCTCGAAGCAGCCAGGTGAGGAAACTGGCGAGGTGTTTTTAGTTCGCTGTTACCGAAAAAATAAGTGACAAGTCACTCTCAGAAATAAAAAAATTCCGGGCCATCTCCACTAACGTGAAACATTGGGAGGGGCGAAGCATGCAGTGTATAATTGTATTCTTCGCGTCTTTACGTTTTTGCCAATGGAGATGAAACCATTGAGGAGTAGAGGTATACAGCTTTGCTGGGAGAGTCTCATGTTTTTGGAGCACGAAGCGTTCTTGAGCAAGGCGTAAACGAATGCCGTGTTGTCTTTTAGTACGTATTACGTTCTAACGCGAGACGTAAACGAGTTTACGGGTGTTTTACTACCGTGACTACATAAGACGACGATTACGACGACGGCTACCACGGCGACATGAGACGCCGACAGCCCGAGGCCCTAAGGGGCTTCACCCCTAATAGGTGGACATCGTAGGAGATCTCACAATGTTTTTTTTTTTTGTTTTGGTTCTCTCCTTTCAATCTTCAAGTATAGATGCCTCGTACCAACAGAGACTGTTCTCAGCTATGATCAGCAGTTTTTCGTATACGTACTTCTTTTACAGGAACTACTAGTTTCAACAATAAAAAATACAAATACTTTTTTCGCTTTAAAAAATATAAAACGGTGTTGGACTAGTTGCTTCCGAATCTATATGGCAATTATATTGACATCCGGTGTTTTCTACAAAGGTGCTAAGAATCCGTAATGTACCTGCGTTAACTGGCTGGATCTGAGTCCCACGGGAACACGGAAGAGTTAGAAAAATCCAATGACGTAGAAGCTCCCTCGCCAAGAACGTGCCATAGTTGTACGGAAAACACGGACACCACCAACACCAAATCTTTTAGCCAATCAACCCCTGTCGGTTTGTGAAACGAGAAGGCACCCACTGTTTCCATTCACTCGGAGCACCCTTCGTGGTCTACGGTTACGAAGACTTCAGAACAGGGTAATAACAAAAATCTACGAGAATTCGTGGAAGGTACTTTTTATGCTGCCATTGTGTTCACCTAAACAAAACTGCATCCACAATATAAATTGTGCGCACGACATACCCTTAAATTATGCTAAAATATAGCGGCCTAATGTGAATGCACGTTGGGTTTATCTAGCGGCTGTACGTCATGGCAAGCCTAGTTGTATTGTTTATAATGTCTTTATGGTGTTCACTGACGCGTTACATCGGGATTTATTGTATTTTAAACACCAAAATGAAGATCCCAGGCTTGATTGACGGTGAGAGCAGGCCAGTGACATGCAAGACCGGCGAGATTGCATCGAGCCGTTTGGAATGATGCTGGAAATATGTTTTGTACTTACTTGCTCCTCACTTGCTTTATAAATTATCCGCAGAAATGGCAGAAGTAGCGCAAACTGTATCCGAAAACTCGCCTAATAAAATTGCCTTTGCTATTTGCATTGGTATCGGCGTGTGTCGTGAGCATTTCGGCTGTTTTTTATAGACCACACAACAGAGTGTCGGGAAACTGCGGTAATTAGGAGAGCAAGTAACTACTTATTGTAATCCCGCCCCTGCTTATTTATGCAGTACAGTATTAGTGATGAAAAGATCGTTCTGGACAACCACGTTTCCGTGAGCAAAACAATTTTAGCATCACAGTCGTCCATTACTGAAGACAGTTCATCAGGTTTGGCTTATTACGCTGTATATGTTCGGAAGAACGAAAGAAAACTTACAACCCACCAAACTGCAATTGCTACGAAGTGGTTGTGCGGGTGTTGGGTGGATAACGAGGGCTATCGATTGGCGATAAACATTCAGTTCTCGGGTTGATTTCCCCGACACTGTCAGTTTAAGTGCAATAAACTAAAACATTCTTACTGATTAGTAACTTGTTATGACGTACGAAGTACTGTACCCTCTGCCTTTCCCAAAGTCGTGAACCTTTTTCCTCGTGTTTCTAGCTGCCTTACAGAGGGCCTCCCTGACAGTAATTCCCGTCTATTTTTTCTTTGGCTTTCTCTGCGCAACAGGGGTGTACTTACTTTGAACGACGAGAACTTTACTATTATTGTTCTTGATTTATCTCGCACAAAGTTCCAAACCGATGTGCCCTTTCGATTGCGTCCTGCCGTAAGAGTTTTCAGGGGAGAGTTTTGTACCTATATTCACATCTAAATCAATCAGTGCGTGACAGGTTGCGGTATCTTACCGATCTTAAGGCCCTACTGAAAATATCAACCGTCTTGCAAGCCCACAAAAATTCCTCAGACTGCTATCGCTTAAACATTAGAAAGTCTCTTGTTGTCGGGACATTCATAAAAACAAAGAATAAATAATCCCTAAACAAATTAACTCAACCTGGAAGCCACAACAGCTGAAGGAGCCATACTCCTGTCCCCTATTCATAAAATTTTTAAACACTTGGTTGGTAGCGATTTTAGCAACGAAATGTGATGTTATACTAAAACCTGAAGTGCTAATTTTCCGCGTGTGCTTTTTAGGGTATTACAATGCATTACGTAAAAAAAGGTTGCGACGAACATCAAAGTGGCCCAATCCTGCTTTTGCTGCATGGGTTTCTGGACTTCTGGTACACCTGGAGCAATCAAATCCACTATCTCGGGAAGGACTTCTGGTAAGACGGCCTGGGAGTCAGGGGAAAGAAATTGCCATAGGCAGGAAAGCTTGATCATGAGTCAAGTCATCCGAGATCATTCGCGAGGACGCTTACCATTCCGATGTATTCTGAGTGAGTGAGTGCATAAATTTATTGAGCCCGAGACGGGGGTAAGGGAAAAAGTGAGATGGGAGTCCCCTTCATTCTTCCCCCCTCAGACGGCGGCCAGGAGTCCTTGCTCCCTGGCGGCGTCTTCGGCCATCTGGACGGCCCGGAGTTGAACGTCCGGGTCTGAACTGACAGCACGGTGTCCCACTGCTCTGAGGAAGTGACGTCTAGTGCTTGAGGTGTGGTGTTCACTTTAAGGGAGCAGGCCCATAAAATGTGTTCAAGGTCGGCCCTTGCTGAACATAATTTACACTTATTTTCGTATAGACCGGGGTAACAATGACTGTACGTCACCGGGTTCGGAAAAGTGTAGGACTGAAGTAGACGCCACGCTACTGACTGCCACTTTCCCAAGGTGCGATGAGCTGCGGGATATCTGGCCCTCCCTAATCTGTAATGGTCGATTATCTCCCTATAGGTCACCATGCGGTCCCTACCCCCCGTGCGAAACGATGCCTCAGGTGTTTCTGGGCAGTCTCGGAAGCTCAGACCTCGAGCTGCCTCGTGAGCGTTTTCGTTCCCCGGAAGTGCAGAGTGCGCCGGTGCCCATATAATTTGGACCCCTCGGAGTCTTAATTCTTTGAATCCTTTAAGGATTCCTTGGGCCTCGGGTGAGATCCTTCCCTTTGCGAAGTTTACGTTGCAGATTTGGAATCGCTTTTTATGTATTTCGCTCTTGTAGAAGAAAGCGCCAGTGCAATGGCTGCCTCTTCTCCTACCTCCGGAGTGTCCGTGCGGATCGTTGCGGAGGCTATGCAATGGCCCTGCCGATCGACTACTGCCACGGCCATGGCGTTGTGTCCACAGTACTCGGCCGCGTCCACGTAGACCACGTCATCAGATCGTTCGAATCGCTTTTGGAGGGCTTTGGCTCTTTCATTCCTGCGCTGCAGGTTATGCACGGGATGCATATTTCTGGGCAGAGGGGTTGTGTATATACGTGCCCTCTGCTCGCTAAGGATATCCACCTTTTTTCCTTGTTGAGCCGCATAGGTGATTTGAAGCTCTTGTAGGATGTGTCTGCCTGTTGTGGTTTTGGAGAGTCTTTCTAGCTGTGCTATTTTTTGGGCTTCTACAAGCTCGTCTATGGTATTGTGCAGCCCCATCGCTCCAAAGCGTTCATTTGGTGCCGTAATGGGTATACCTAGTGCCTGCTTGTAGGCTAGCTTAATGATGTTATTGATTTTTTTATTTCATCGGCCTTTAGTGCCACGAAGGGCGTCGCGTAGACTATGCGGCTAAGAACAAAAGCCTGCACTAATCTGACGAGGTTACCTTCTTTCATACCATGATGCCGGTTGGCAATTCTGGAGATGAGGCGGACTGTCTGGTGTACACTCGTTTCGAGAGCCTTTATGGTCTCTGTATTGCAACCATTGGCCTGTATGCGAAGACCAATGACTCTGGTGCTCTGTACCATGGGAATGGGTCTGCCGTCCGCATATAGCTGGATATTGGCAACATCGCGGGCTCGTTTGCAGCCTCTCCTGGTTGGTCTGCAAATAAGCAATTCAGATTTTTGTGCCGAGCAGCTAAGGCCCTTGGGGGTCACATAAGCCACTACCACGTCTATCGCCTGTTGTAGTTTTACTTGAATTTCTCCGTCACTGCCACCGGCAACCACAGTGTGACGTCATCAGCATATATGCTGTGGTGCAGTCTTCTATTTTGTTTAGCTGCTGTGGCAGAATAATCATGGCGACAATAAAGAGAAAGGGAGAGAGAACAGACCCTTGCGGCGTCCCTCTGCTACCAATTTTGATCTCGCCAGATTCCAATCTTCCAATAAGTAGTTGTGCAGTCCGCCCCGAGAGGAAATCTTTGACATAGTCATAGACCTTTTTTCCTACCTCAAGCTGGGCGAGGTTGGAGAGCACTGCATCATGTCGCACATTGTCGAAGGCTTTTGTTAGGTCGACGCCTAGTACTGCCCTGGTATCTAGTTGTGAGCACCCGTCTGCATCAATAATTTGGTGCTTAAGTCGGAGCATAATGTCCTGAGTTGAGAGTTTTTGTCGGAACCCTATCATGGTGTGGGGATACAGATCTTTCTCCTCCATGAATTTGTTGAGCCTATTGAGAATGACGTGTTCCAATAGTTTGCCTACACACGAGGTAAGCGATATAGGTCTTAAGTTTTCGAGGTGGAGTTTCTTGCCTGGTTTAGGAATAAAAACAATCCTAGCTGATTTCCATTGGGGTGGTAAGGTTCCCCTTTCCCAGCAGTGGTTCATGTACTTGGAGAGTGCGTCTATTGAGTTGTCGTCCAGATTTCTAAGCATTTTGTTAGTTATTCCATCAGGACCCGGGGCAGACTTGGTACGTAGGCAATGTATGGCATATCGCACTTCTGCTGCAGTGATGGGACGCTCTAGTTCTGGATTTGGTGGTCCTTTGTAGGGTGGGAGAGTCTCTGTAGGGTTAGTACCAAGGTAACGGTTTCTGATTTCTTGAATAAGTTCGTCGTCTGTGCCCTTGTATTCATGCAGTATTTTACTGAGATTGTGTCTCTGAGTAAGTTTGCTCTTTTCTGGATCTAGCAGGCATCTCAGGATGTTCCACGTTTTCGCGAGTCCCATCTGGAGCTCCATCCCATCGCAAGTAGAGTCCCAGTTTTGACGCGTGAGTTGGTTGGCGTAATCCTCAATATCTCTATTTAGTAAGGCGAGCCGCCTGCGAAGGTTGCGGTTCAGTTTCTGCTTATTAAGGCGTTTTTCAAGGCCAGCCTTGGCTTCCCACGTGTCTAGTAGCCTAGAGTCTGCTTGATGTATGTTGGCTTCCTCGGGTATAATTTTGGTTGCTGCCTGGACATGTGCATGAATATCTGATGTCCATGCTGCGATGTCCTCTATCACTGAACAAATAGAAATTGTTCACCAGCATTAATTTGCCGGAAAGTGTCCCAGTCTGTGATTTTGAGTTGCTTGCCTGTTGCCCTAGTTGGCGAGGATTGGATGGTAGTTCTTAAAATGTAGTGATCACTCCCTAGGTTTTCTTGAGTGTTCAGCCATGTGACGTTCCGTGTGTTCCTTGTGAATGTAAGATCTGGTGTGGTGTCCACGCTAATACTGTTGCCTTTCCTTGTGGGGTAAGTAGGATCAGTGACCAGGGTGAGGCCCATCTGTTGGGCATCTTGCCAAAGCTGCCGGCCCTTGCTGAGGTCCTTCTTATACCCCCAAGCAGAGTGCGGTGCATTGAAGTCACCCACAATAATAAGTGCCTGTTTTCGGGCTATGTCTAATGTTTTGCGAAAAAGATTTGCAAATCGGTGCTTTTGGCGGGGGCTGCTGTACAAGTTAAGCACAAAAAGGCTGCCCTCTGCGCGTTTTTTACCCGATAAAATTTCGACGAGGACGTGGCCTACGGTCGCAATGCCAGTATTGTGTTGAATGGCCGGGATGTTACGTTTCACTAGGGTAGTAACGGTTTTTTTTTTTATTCACCCGAGTTCAAGTCGTAGTACGATTTATAGCCTGATAATTTAGCCTCGCCTCCCGTTTCCTGGAGAGCGATTAAGTCTGGCGTCTCCGGTTGCTGCTGATTACTTAAAAACTGCCATACATTTCCCCGTTTTCGTTTGAACCCGCGGCAGTCCCATTGCGAATGACGTACATATTTGCATTGTTCTACTCCGGGCCATAGTGCCGCTGGAGTTATCGAATGTCTGGCACCTTCCCCATGTTGGGCCTCGAATAGGGCTTGGATTTGTATGCGCCTACGCCTAGTGTCTGTAGTGCTGTTGTTTGCGCGTTTTCAATAGCGAGTACCCTAGTGTTCAAGTTTGCTAATTGCTTGTTCACCGACTCCGCGAATTTGGAGAACATGTCTTGCAGTTTTCAAGACGAGCATCTATTTTTTTCTAGCTCCTCAATAAACTTTTGCGTTGTCGGGTCACCGGGTTCAGTTCCGCTTTTCGCTTAAGGGGCGGTGCATCCGCCTCGGACTCGCACATAACTTCTACTGCTGCATTAACGGAAACTGGGATTGGCGTTACGGGTTCAGCAATGGGGCCGTTAGGTCGCGCTGCCGGTAGTGGGAGGTTTTTGGCCTTGAGTTGGGCATCTCTCTCTCTGCTTTAAGCTGGTGGTTTTCTCTGATAACTAGCTCCAGCACTTGCTTGATATGCGGTTAGCTCTGCTTCAACTGCAGAAGATAGCCCTGAATTATATTGTGTGTTGTATGGAGCAGTTCGGGAGACCGTGCTGGCCAGCTCACCTTGCTGTGATCCACCATAGACTTGTCGTTGAGTCTGAAGCGTGAGGCAGAGCACGACTCTCTGCGCTTCGCCTCCCGGTGACGAGACTTGGAACGGGATCTGTGCCGGCCTCCAGTGCTCTCCTTCTCTGCGGCTGGGGGAGGGATTCGAGGAAACGAACCAGAGCGGCTCCTCTTCTCCGCGATTCTTGCTTCTCGGTGGTGCCCTTCCGGGCCGGCACTGTTGTCGGTGTGCTTGTGTCCGTGGAGCTGTCCTTGGGTCTGGAACCACGATGCTGTTTCTCCCATGACGTTGTTTGAGGAGAAAAGGAGTCTTAAACCTTTTTACGGCACTTCTTGTCACCAGTCGTGCGGCCTTCGCCACAGATTGCACAGTTCAGTCCACAAACATAATTGTCTGGTGGGTTCTCGAGATTGCAGCTCTGTTAGAAGGGCTTGTGCCGTTGGGGCAAACATCTGCGCGGTGTCCGAGTCGACCACAGCTCGTGCAGAATTCGTGTTTCTTCTTACGGAGGAATCAGCGATTACTATGCATCTCTATAGTAGACGTAGTATGGGACGCGGCGGCCCTCGAAGACGATAATGACTGAGTTCCTTTTGCCCATGCGTCGGGCCTGTAAAACCGCTGGGTTCTTCTTGTAAACGGAGCGCGTGTGATGTCTTCAGCGGTGTCATAGTCAGGAATATTACGGATCACTCCCTTGGTAGTGTCCTCCGGGGGGGGGGGGGGGGGTGGCGTATGCGGTGCGTAAACTGTGCTCGCCGAAACAGAGCTGTCGGATTCCGTTGTACTTTTCGGCGTGGGCCATCTTTGGGGTGCTGATGACTATGATGTTTGGTTTGGGGCTTTTCCGAAGTAAATTGTCTTCGGCTTCTTCTTGATTGCTGCGGCGAGAGAGAACACCGTCTCTGATCTGTGCGTCATTCAATTTGGCGACGTCAAGTCGTTCCGCGGTCGGAGGACGATCTTTATGTCCTCTTTCGGCAGCCGCGGCTGGCGCGGCAACCGTATTGCTTGCTTGCGCTTGGCTCTGGAGTCTCGCTGACAGATGAGGCACTACCGGTGCCTGGTTGCCTCTGAGAGTCGCTCTGGGCTAGGTTTAGCCGTGCGAGTGCCTTGCCACTTGTTTTCCGGTGACTCGAGAGCCAACCGGTATCATTTTTCAAAGTGTTCGGGTGAAATAGTCTCACCCTCTACTTCAACGACGTCCATATTGCACGACGACGAAGCCAGCGGCGCGGCTTGGGGTGGCGTCCTCCCCCGCGGTCACGTCCCGAGGCCCGTGGCGCCCGGCGCCATCGACCAGGCACGGCGGCGGTTCCTAAGCGCTGGTTAGGGTTAGCTTCCTGTGGCGTGGCCGCTCGGTGAAATGGGTTGTAAAAAGCCTACCGGTGGGCCTGGATTTGTTGGAGTTGGTTCCTCAAACACCTGGAAGACTTCGGTACCCGATGACAGAGCTTTAAACAGGTTGGTCGTGGAATCTACGCCACACTAAGGAAAGATCTCAGCGCCCTTGCGAAGCACGTTGCATGAGAGACAATTGGCGCACCGTATGATATCGCGAGTTGCATTCGGAGTGACATCCAGAGTGACATCGGAGTGACATCCAGAGTGACATCCAGAGTGACATCCAGAGTGACATCCAGAGTGAATATCCCGAGTTGCATCCAGAGTGCGAAGCACGTTGCATGAGAAACAATTGGCGCACCGTATGATATCGCGAGTGCATTCGGAGTGACATCCAGAGTGACATCGGAGAGTGACATCCAGAGTGACATCCAGAGTGACATCCAGAGTGATATCCCGAGTTGCATCCAGAGTGCGAAGCACGTTGCATGAGAAACAATAGGCGCACAGTATGATATCGCGAGTTGCATTCGGAGTGACCCCCTGTAGCCTGAGACCGCCGTTCACTGTGCCAGCGTCAGCCTGCGTCGAACTCGAGGACCTCCGTGGGAGTAACAACGCAGGACGTTCGGAGAAGGGTGCTTGAGTTATACCTTAAATTATACTGTTTGAATCGTTCATTTTGAATTTAATGAGAGCATGCTTAGCCAATTACCTTCGCCAAATAGATCGAATATTACACGAAATATACGTAAAACATACAAAATAACCTGGTAAAACCTACAACGCGAATCAACAAGGACGACAGAAAGACGGCAAACACAAGCGCTCATTCACAACTAGTTTTATTGGAGGTATCGGCTTATATACACAAAAAGTGCCCGGAGCATGCGCAAAAGAACACCACAAAAACACTGGCGAGATAGCTGCAATCAGAGCGCAGCTTCCGAAAAATGAAATTCACTCGCACGCAGTAACACCGATGACTCACTGACGCACTGGTCCCCAAATATACACCTACTTGCTTAGCAGTGTGTTCTTCTAAATTGCAAAAATCATTGTGTAGGACCATGAAATGTATTGTTTTAAAAAGTTTCGAATTTGCTGCCGTTTGCGAGCTATGTGTTATCCTTAACACACAGTTGAATTTTCATGACAGTAAAGAAATATTACTAGTTCTATCCAACACAATTTATCAACCAAGCTAGGCACCAAAATATTTGGTTGACAACAGTGCATTCCTAGACGGGCACAAAAAAGTGATAGGCTACACAGGAACAGCGGCTGTACTGTGCATTCCTATCTCTTTTTGTCCGTGTTTAGTACCGCTCGGCGTTCAACGGAGCGATGCTGAACGAACTCACTGAACTTACCATTATATTTTAGTATAACAAAAAACAGACGAAGAACATGACACAGAGGTGCAGGCGCCGAAGAACGGGCTACCCGTTCCGGCTGTGCATTCTTTTTTGCTTAACGTCATTTGGTTACAGAACACCACGTACTAAGAAGACTTTACTTTCAGCCGCTATTTGCTTTAGTAGGGCGTAAGCACCGTTGGGGCTCACGAGCTGTCAGTGTCCATACACTTTTTTCGGTATCACAAAATGTTATTAGATTGGAGGTAACGGGTCGTACTGAACTGGGTTTCATGATAGCCCATGCTGAGCGTTGGAATGGAGTTAGAGCGTTTTTTTCGCTTCACGTTGCAACTAAAGACCGTTCTTGCGACGTTATTTTTTATTCATTTAGGCTCAGGCCTGTGCTTGATGTAACAAGATGAGGAATTTGTTCCGCAGAGGCAGCGATTCGGCTGTATCTTCATTATCATCACGGCAGTTGCTTGACGTCAAAATTTCTCCTCCTGTGAATTCGCTAAACTTGCGGATGTGCATGGCTTAGAGAGTGTTTATGATGTAAGTATTACAAAAAAAAACAGTTTTTCGAGGTTTCTTTTCAGCCTTGAAGTAAAATACCTCTTTTTGTCAAAAACCAGTAAATTATTTTGCCGATGGCTCCAAGATGGTTACCGCACACGGTACATATCATCTCACGATATGGTGACAACAGGTAGAATAATAAGTAGGTAGAACAGGTAGAAGGTTGTGCCAGCCACATTGGTTTTAATGTTGAAAGATTTTCAGCTTTTCGTATGAATCTGCGATAGAAATCCTATTTTTGTGGAAACAAACGTTAGCTGTACGCAGGTTTCATAAACACAGCAAATATTTGGGTGGTTTCATTTCGGCAAAGATCTTTGGGCCTTGAATAAAAAGACCTAAACGCCTAGTTTCCCGTGGTTCGTTTTGTACTAGGCATTAAAAATACATGTGGCTGTGTCAACGACACTACAATGGGGTAAAATATCGTAACGTAATTTGGCAAAAAAAAGTTAAGTATAGGCGTTCCAAAATTAACGAATCTGTATGTACATCACTACGAATATTTCAAGTGCTAAATAGGTACTACTCTAGATATTACTACGATAGTGAAATAGGACGGAGTATTTTATGTACGTTCGTTAACTTTAGAAGACCCAAGTCATCGGAAATACTTTAGCGTTAGTGCAGTTTGGTTTTAAGAGTTAAAATAACAAAGCTTCCGAGAGATGTTATGCATTCTGATGCCACCTTGAACCAAGTATTTATGCTTGCAGAAATACTCACTGTTACTAGAAAAATTGCACCTTCTAAGACTTTTGTTGTACAAGGTGTGTGTGCCCTTGCATTCCTGTTTTAGTCCAGCTGTATTACAAAAAACCCTGCGTTCCGGCCTGCGTGCCGATATAATCCTTCAACGTATTTAAGGGAGGCTAACTAGTTAAAGGCTCCCTACCTTAGCCGCACAACTGTGCCCCAACTCCTTTTGTTTCTTGCAAAATGAAAATAGTTGTATGTGTTTTATTGTATGCTAACAGAACAGTATAAAACCCTAGACTTTCTTGGGTTTTGGGCGAGTTGGTTCATATCAACTTTAAAATTCAGCTTGAACTAAAAAATACAGGACGTAGGACGAAAACACGGGCACCAAACCGGGACACAAGAAAACACAGACCCGCATTGTTTCCGTTATGTTCCTACGTCCTCTGTTTTTTTGTTCAAACTGGAGTTTCATGTTGTTAGGTACAACACCCTTTATTGCTTTTTGCCCTAAGGATACGGATCTGATAACTTTGTTTATAATCCACAGCGTTGTGGCCCCGGACCTTCGTGGTTACGGCTGGACATCAAAACCAACAGACCCAGCCAAGTACCGCATGGTCGAGCTTGTTCGAGATATCAAGGTTCTCGTTGAAACACTCAGCAAGTATTTTAAGCAACTTATTAGTTATACTATGTGCAGAAGTCTTAACTTACAGTGTGTTTTCTGCAGCCATACCCATGCGAGATTTGCCTAAGATTAATTTAAAATTTAAACATTCGTCGTTTAATTAAGGTTGTCCACGTAATATTGGACTATTCTGCCCCTTTCGCACCTATCACTTTCTCTGATGCGAACTTCCAGCGCATTTTGGCAGTTACGATCTTCCAGTTCCCGAATGTGTAGTAAAGTGTTCTGTAGCTACTGTTGGCTGTTGACCTTCCACACCTTTAAAGCACCGAATTTGGTGATAAGAGAAAGAGCTGGTATGTAAAATTAAACATAAATAGGCACCACTTTTATTATAAATTCGTTTTAGAGCCATTAGGCTAAAAAACGCTTCACTGTGTCATAATTTGGAATGCAATGGCGGTGAGAAAACCACAATAAACAAAAAGTAGTAAATAAAGAGGCGCATACTACACAGACTCGCTAAGTGCTGGGAAGCACATGAATCAAGTGAAAAACACTCCTCTGATCTACCAGGACATTCCCAGCCTCCACATGACAGCACAGCTGATGGTACGCGTACATTGAGTGCAGGGGCACGGTCACGATTTTTTCAGCCGATTAGCGGACAATCTTTCGCACTCTCCTGCCCCACGTGTATCTGAACCGCCCTGGCCCTCTTCCTAGTGATCCACGCTCCGGCCTTTTAGCCATGAAATCGCTGCCTGAGAAGGGACACACGTGCCCTAATTCCCCCGTGTGTCTACTCCCTCCCCACTAATCTTTCCCGGGTGGAGGAAGTTTCTCTCAGGAGGATTCCGGCTGGGGTGGCTCTCACACCTTCAGTCACCTTGACTTGGGGACCTGCACCAGAAGACCCAGGAACGTGTCCTAAGTCTCTGGCTCCGGCACCTTGCGGCTGCTGCGTCGACTATCGCAAACTCCATCAGGTGACGAAAACGGACGTATATCCCGGGTAGATGACTGTCTTGAACGCCTG
The DNA here is from genome assembly GCA_013339765.2 of Haemaphysalis longicornis. Taxonomy (NCBI): domain Eukaryota; kingdom Metazoa; phylum Arthropoda; class Arachnida; order Ixodida; family Ixodidae; genus Haemaphysalis; species Haemaphysalis longicornis. The sequence continues at coordinate 24,588,642 of CM023448.1, read as the reverse complement.
CGGCACGCTGTTTACTTTTCGTCCATGGATTTGAAGAGCGGTTATTGGCAAATAGAGGTCGACGAGCGTGATCGTGAGAAGACCGCCTTCGTAACTCCAAATGGACTGTACGAGTTTAAGGTTCTTGGTTTTGGCTTGTGCTCCGCTCCTGCAACTTTTCAACGCATGATGGACACTGTTTTATCTGGCCTGAAGTGGCAAACGTGCCTCTTGTACCTAGATGACGTCGCCGTATTCTCAAATACATTCGAGGGACACCTAGAGCGACTGTCATCCGTCCTCCAGGCTAAACGAACCGCTTCGCTAACATTCAAGCCACAAAAGTGTCACTTCTGCTTGAGGAGCTAGTTTTTCTCGGCCATGTCGATATCAGCTATGGCGTTCCCGCCGACCCTGACAAGCTTTCAGCTGTTTCTCGTTTCGAAACACCTACTGAAAATAAGTTCGTTGGGCGTTTCCTGAGCCTCTGCTCATACTATCGGCGATTCGTTGCCAATTTAACCCACATTGCAGCCTCTCTCACAGGCCTTACTCCCAATGACGTCACTTTTGTCTGGTCCGCTGAACAGCTTTATAGCAGATACGGCTTTGCCTGCAGACCCCACCTGTTTTAGGGCACTTTGACGAGGAGGCAGCACTGTAGTGCACACTGATGCCAGCACTGTGGGGCTAGGCGCTGTGCCTCGCCCAAGGGCAAGATGGTGCTGAACGAGCCATTCCCTACGCAAGCCGAACGCTGTCACAGGCCGAAAGCAAATACTCTGCCACCGAAAAGGAGTGCTTAGCGGTTGTGTGGGCCATCCTAAAATTTCAACCGTACCTTTATGGCCGCGCGTTCAAAGTTGTAGTCGACCATCACTCCCTGTGTTGGCTTACAAACCTCAGAAACCCGTCTGGCCGCTTGGCACACTGGAGTCTCAGACTCCAAGAGTTTGATATGACTGTCGTCTACAAATCTGGCAAGCAACATTCCGATGCAAAGTGCCTCTCGAGAGCGCCGATCGGTAACTCTCCCGCTGGTGACGATGACATCGACAAAGGACCATTGATTGGAGTCTCAGTGCGGCCACCATTTCGGAACAGCAGCAGGAAGACCAAGAACTGCTACCACTGACCGACTTCTTACAAGGCAACGCCACCATCCGCCCCAAGTGTTTTATCAGAGGTATTCCAAAATTCTGCCTTCGCAGCGGCGTGTTATTTTCTGCTTGCGCAGCGGCGCGGCGAATTTCAAAGGAAACTTCGCCCCGAATGGCCGGCGTTACATTCTTCTCGACCCGCCACCATTCCGCAACGACATCTTGCAGGCTTGTTATGATGAGCCGGCCGCTGGCGACCTTGGTTACGTACGCACGCACGCTTGCAAAAATCAAGAAGGCGTATTACTGGCCAAACTCTAGCCGAACGTGAGGGTACGTCCGAACTTGTCGAGACTGCCAGAGACGCAAGGCGGAGCCAGGCAGACCTGCCAGATTTGTTCAACCGGTTCCGAATTCCTGAAGTGCCGTTCCAGCAAGTGGGAATGGACCTGCTGGGCCCCTTGCCCACCACTAAAGCGGAAAACAAGTGTGGATAGCAGTCGCCATTGACTACTTGACGAAGTATGCAGAAACAAAAGCTCTTCCAAAGGCCACCACGCTTAAGTGGCACAGTTTTTCCTCACGAGGATAGTTCTCCGACATAGGGCTCCCAAATTTATTATTAGGGACGGTGGAACCGCATTTACCGCAAAACTTCTGCACGAAGTACTCACACTCAGCGGCACATCTCAACAAAAAGCCAGTGCGTACCACCCTCAGACGAACGGGTTGACCAAACGGCTCAACAAACCTATCGCTGAAATGCTCAGCATGTGCAGTCCTCCACAACGTCACGTTTGCGTATATTACGGCTGAGCAGGAAACGACTCGAATGACACCGTTCACCCTCCTCTACGGCAGAGAAGCTACAACAATTCTCTACGCCATGCTGCTTCATCATCAACGACGGATATGACATCACCTCCCAGCAATTCGTACAGCGCGCTGAGGAAGCCCCTCGACGCTTCCCGCGACGACCTTCGCCGCCGTCACGCGGCATTTGCACCAGCTGGCCTTGTTTGGGTTTGGATACCGGTTCGACGTCGCGGATTATTGACAAAGCTTTTGCGCAAATATTTTGGGCCATACAAGGTACAAGTGCCGTCATAAGTAATTGGAGCGCGGGAGCTGTGACCGAACTGTATCGGAGCCCGTGTAGCTGCACCGGCGGTAAATGAAAGGACGAGAACACGCATGCGCGCCTGCCGTCGCTGATAGCTCATCTATACCTCTCAAACCACTTTTTTTAACCTGGCTACAAGCATTGTTCGCTCGCAGCATACTGGTCTCCGCGATGGCGCTGATAGCGTACACACGTAAAAATATTTGAACTAAAAACTCGCTACAAATTCCTGTGAAGGTACGTCGTCAACTTAGCGAAGTAACTTACAAGGTGCTACCCGCGTATTCTTGTGTGGCCGGTCGTCGTCGATCTCGACCCGAGACGGTCTATGTAGTACGTTTGAAACCGTATGTTTCGCGCTAAACCGACTTCACGACCATTCCGGCTACGGACCATGTGAACAGTGATCTTCAGCATCGGGACAATGATATTCGGGATGAGGGTAGTGTCCCGAGTGTAATCAGCGCCAGAGCGCAGACGGTGCCGACGCAGCGTTCTCTGTTGGCCTATGCCAATCCTCCGGAGCGAGTGTTCGCCGTTCTGGCGTGTCTCCATCATCCTAATCATCATCATGGAGATCACAAGCATGAACATCACCGCCTAAGTCAGGAAGAAGAAGAGGACGTGCCCCTTCGTGAACGCGTGTTCTTGGTGTCACTGCAGCCAGGCATCAGGCACAATTTTCTGGAAATACATCCTCTTTTTCGCTGTCCTACTGGCCTTGATAAATTGTTGCACCGTGACACATAACACAATATATATATATATATATATATATATATATATATATATATATATTTACAGAGTAAATGGTACTGTGTGATTGATACGGCGCTAGCCTTGTTTAGCTTAGTGAGACGAATACAGCTCTGCTGTGACATCAGGATTGCAGCGTTGTGCAACATCCCCAGGAACCCGCCGCGGTGGCTCAGTGGCTAAGGCGTTGCGCTGCTGAGCACAAGGTCGCGGGTTCGATTCCCGGCCGCGGCGGCCGGTTTTCTGATGGAGGCGAAAAGCAAAAACGCCCGTGTGTACGACATTTCGGCGCACGTTAAAGATCCCCAGGTGGTCAAAATTAATCCGGAGCCCTCCACTACGGCGCGCCTCATCGCCTGAGTTGCGTTGGCGCGTTAAACCCTACAATCAATCAATCAACATCCCGAGGATAGAGGGACACGCGCCTCCGAAGCCAGATGGCGCCATTTACCGGCGCTTCGCTCGTCCGAACGTAACTGAATGGCTCAACAAACGACCGCCGTTTGATAACGAAGACAGATACGATAACCACCTCAGGGATATCCGTAGCATGGCGCCAGCGGCACGTTGTGGCAAAATGTTATGCTTGTACGACTAACGTACGAGGTTCCCAGGGCGTGTAAACGCTGCCTATGAGAACAGGCTGGATTTCAGGTTGTGCCACCTTGGTTAACACAAAATTGCGGCGCGCAGAAATCAGGTAGGAAAAACTTCTCCCGGGTTTGAGTAGTTCTGGCTGTGGCCTACAAACCATTTGGTGTAGATTTCTTGCAACATTGTTTGTGTAGCTCCCCAACAACACTTTTCATGGCTATGGTGAGGCGTACGGCCACAAGCTCTGAAAAACTGACGCTAGTGGCGCCTCTCCTTTTTCCTGGACGGAGTGGAGAGGAGAAGCCCCCGCTCTCTTTTCGCTCCGCTGAAGTTCATCGAATTGTGAACGCAATAAGAAAGGAGGGTGAGGATTGATGGCCCCCCATGCCTTAAGGGCACAGGGTAAGGAGAAATTTTGAAAAAATGACTTTTTGTTTTCTTCGCAATTAGGAAAGTTCAATTCCTTGTGCACATTTTCCATATTCACACTTGCCCAAAAAAGCCTTATTTCTCACTAAAAAGCAGTTTTCCCGTAAGCAAGTAGTAAGTTCCAACATCCTCTTAAGAATGTTCTCAGGGTTTATTGTCATTTTTTTTCATCAAAAAACTTACAGTTTCAGATCAAAATGCTTTTCTGCAACAAGCTGTATTAAGGAATTGCTTAGCAACCATTGCATAGCTGATTTTCAGCGAGGGCAATCCAAAGAACCCTGTTGCACGTTTTTTTTTCCACAATTGCCCTTCGAAGCTGCGCACAAAAAAACATCTTTTTGGGGCTTCACACTCTAATGATTGCAACATTAAATGCCGTTCTTTGATTAAATGATGAAGCAACGCATGAGCCAGCATTTTGAAATCATTTAGACCAAAACCTGGGCGCAACACCCACCATGAAGTGGCTCAAAGAGGTTGAACCACAAGCAAAATACCTTGTTAACAGATCTGTACGATGCTGCACAAAATAGTCAAGGAAGGACAGACGACCGGGTTGATAAAGCAAGCAAAAATGACTTTGACAGGGATTATGAAGCTGGTGCTTTTTTAAATAAATGGCTCCAGTGGTGTTTTTGGCAAAAAAGTATTGTTTTTCACCTCGTTTTTTACTTTAAACTCAATTATCTCAAAACAACTGTTTTTTCCTACATAGGTACCATTATTTCCTATATCTTCCAGGAAAACGAACTGTTTTTTTTTCCCTGTCATCTACATAACTTGTCACACCTGCTGTACTAGAATTGAAAATATGCACGTAACAGTTTTTTTGGTACAGAACTTTTAATACTAAAATAATGCCAAAGTTTAGGTACTAACGAACAAAAAATTATAAAAAACTGAAATTTTTTAAGAATGTTCATAATTCTAGTACAGTTAAAAGAGCAGAAAATTTGAAAGAAAATGATATATACGTAGATGTTGAGAAAAATGTACCTCAAAATGGACAAAAATGCATGGGAAGTATAGGGCTTACCCTGTGCCCTTAATTTGCGTCGACACGCTGGTTTCAGCGGGAAGGCGGCGTAGCGACGAACATCTCACGAATCGGTCTTTTCTGAAGCTGGTTAGACGCAGCTCCAATTGTAGTTAAAAGTTTGGTACCGCACGTTCCAAATACTTCCGGCACTTTCTCATGAGTGTTTTTTTTTTTTCAGTGAGTACTCTGCAATAAAGTTGTTTCTCTATGGCAAGAAATATAAACACCTAGTTTTAAAACAGTCACAAACATCGTCACGCACTCGCACATCGCCACCTGGAAAGTATATTCCCTTAGGAATGAAGCCAGCCAGGCAACAATAAACCGTGGCCAACAGTTTGAGAATTTCTAGCAGCAGCATTAAATGTGTGTGTAAATAGAATGCGGTTAATAATAGTTGGAACTGTTAACTGAGTCTAAAATAGCTCGTAGGAATATATTGTGCCATTGCTTATTAGAATATTCAAAGTATTATTCATATTAATTATAAAAGTGTACGTGATAAACGTTACTTTCACGAAAACGCAGATACGGTACCCAAAAATCACAAAACCCAGATAGTTCACGTATCTGCTGTAATGCTAGATTTTGGTTTGACGATGAATCTGATGTCACCGCCCTTGACTTTATGCCTCAGCTCCCGCACGCACAAATTCGTCTGCGCGCACACTCGTTTTGTGCGTACACAAACTGCGCCCACAAAAAGTGGAGCGAGTATATGTTGAAGGCGGTTCACTCACCAACGTAATAGAAGACATCTGGAGAACAGCTGATTTCAAGAGTGACGGCTTCCGGTATTTTAATCAACAGCCATTCACTGTCATGGCTCACTCCGTGCCTATACATGGCGTTGTAAGCACCGGTACTTAACTTTTCGAGAAAAAACATGCTCTGTCGCTCCCTCCGTTTGTTTCGCCGTTCAGTGTACTCTCAGATAATTTACAGGTGAACCTTATAATAATATATGTGTAATAACAGCACTGAACACTAGCTGATGGTAGCCGGAAGTCCACCGTCAGGAGTACCACCATCGGAATGTGTAATGTGAGAAAAACTAAGCATGCCAATCTGGTTTAGAGAAGATGAATCTCACTAGCCGAGCATTGAGGAATCCTGCGCCTCTCAGTAAGACGGGATCAGTGGCCACTTGTTCTAACAGTAGCGGGAGGGATTCACATCAATTTCAATTACTTCATGAATTCATAAAAACGCTCGGCGACGTCTGGGTGTCATGAGGCCGTTCCTTCGCACTGTCGACAGCAGTCGTTCATACTCCGGTGGCTGAGAGGGTGGTAACAAATGGCTTAATGGTTCATCGTGGCATCTTTGAATACGCATAAATATTTTCTTCGGACACATAGTCATATACACATCCAATACTAGAACTAAGCTCTCGTCCCAGCAGCGTAACAGAGATTCATGGAGAACTTGTTGCTTTTTAGATGCTACTCTATCTTCCCTGTGAGCTTCAGGGTATAACTGATGTGGGGTTGCTTTTTGACGTACGTAGGAACCAATATTTTGCTGGAACTTGCGCTGATCAATCCAAGTGAAAACCATGCAATGGTGAATTGCAAGTACCAATTCAAGAATTTATTTTAGTAGGAACTACAAAGCAAATACCTATACGAAAAAGCTATGAGCGAACTAGCCAGAATGTAAAATACATAATAAGCAGTGACATATTCGCATATAACTGCACTTGTTATCGCCGTTACCATAGTGCGAAGTATTTACAAAATAACACCAGAAATACAACAGCACAATACCAATGCACAAAACTATAATAGATGGCAAGCGCTGAAGAAAAGGCGAAATAATGTACCAGAAAGTTCTAATCAAAATCACACCAGGCCGTCGGTGTGACTGGATACGCTGTTTTGGAAATTGTTGCGGGTGAAATGACTGGGCCGCTGACCGTGATGTGAACAGACCACCGCTTAAACTGCCGCTATGTTTTGTTTCCGATCTAGCATAAGTCACGTTGTTGACCTAATGAACAAGCTCCACAGGATTATAGGTTTATCATAACCCATTACCAGCTAGCTGCCTTGCGAAACCTGGTGAGGGGTCGAGAAAGGTTTCTGAAACGGGGCTGTGATATTGCGCATGAACTATTCAAACAATGGAAAACTCCTGATGGTCATCTTAGCGCCTCAGCCGTGAACGTCGCGGAGGACTCAAATGCTTGTTACAGAGAATGAAATAAATGAATGCAGAGAACCCATACTCTACTTATTTAGTTGGAACCCGTGCTTTGACGGTAGATGGCACCTCGTGAACTTGGGAAGGTCAGCATAGTAATACAAACGTGTTACCGGCCAAATTTATTTCTATTTCGTACAGGATATGCCGAGTATAACGCCAGTTACACACCTAGTCACTATAAATCCGGCTTTATCGTACGGCATTAACGCGGAAGAACTAAACTATTTGCTCCCGGTTTCCGCTAGAAGATTATGAACCTGATGCCTGATGGATTACGTCAAAGATGCGATGGCGCCTGAGTCCGTACCAGGCTGCAATACGGGTTATTAAAGCGGGCTCAAAAATTTGAGTAAAGGGTCCTGCCTTATGGGAGACCTCATGACTAATTCCATCGAACGTCCGGGCGCCGACATTTCCCCCGCTTTGCTTGTAAACATAAAAAAAGCGAGATGAAGTTAACCCAATATGTACCACCAGAGAGGTAACAAACAACTGCCTCGGGCACCTGAAAAGCATAAAACATGGTTATCACAGCTCAGATGCTGCACCACACTTTCAATATATGGTCATTTCAAAAATAAAAAAATATCAACGGAAGTTTTGATAATACACCGCACTCAGTGAAGTCACACTCACAATACAACCATTTAAAAGTACAAAACCCAAGGTTTAAACTGACGAGTTTCGTGAGAGACTTCCGCGCTATTGGACATCTGTCTTCTGCGCCATCACTTGAGTTTTTCTTTTGGTTATAAGCATTTGACGCTGTTTTCTGGGTGACTTAACTGTTGTTGATCCGCCAATCAAGTGCAGCTAGGTGCGCAACTCGGCGGCGTCCATTTCTTCGACTCGACGTGGCGTCTTTTCTACCACGCCCTTTTTCTCGGCACAGCGTAACCTCTTAGCACGACTTTCTCCAATTATGCCTGCAGCCCAGTGGGCAGTATTGAGCTTTCGGTACAGCCCAGCTTCTCGGACGTGTTCCAGCGTTTCCAGCCTCTTTGCGATAAATAACGCATCAGCTGTACACTCTTAGCCAAAAAGGACTAACGGGCATCGGCGTTAGTCCTTTTGGGGACTAAATGCGTTGCCACTAGAATTAGTCCTTTTTGGGACTAACGGCAAGGGTATCAACTGTTAGCCCCTCTACAGTTAGTCCCTTGATGGTTCAACTGTTGGTCCGCCATAAAGACTAACTGTTGGTCGCTTGCAGATCAACTGTTAGTCTCCTCTGTTAGTTCACTGGAGACCAACCGTTGGTCTTCTGAGTATCAATCGTTAATCTTTCCCATTACTCCCCCTAGACCAATTGATGCTTTCAAGACTAAATGTTCATCCCTGCAAATGCTCCCTTGTGGATTAACCGTGCATACTAAACGACGATGTGCTGGCTCGTGCAAATACTCCATGAGTGACTCGTTCCATTAGGCCGGCAATTCAGAAGGCACGAGTAAACGCAAGAGACCAGAAACAGTATTTCTTGGCCACTTGAAATATTCACGACAAAGAAAATGTCACTTTCAAGCTTTTATTGCAACACCGTGTAAGCAACATACACAACACAAGTAAACCGTACTCTACTCTTAATGCTGGAGTCTCTATTTCGAAGGCCCGTTTGGCACACCTTGTCAAGGCGATGCGCCCAGTATTGGGCTATTCCGGGTGTTCATGGCTGCTGTCCTTGGCGCAAGCGCGCTCCACTTGCACGAGGTACGTGTCCGTTGAGAGGAGACAACCATCCTCCGTGAAGCTGTCCGCAATGGGCGAATGTCGTCACGCTCCTGCAGGAAAGAAATAGGGCAACAAAACAAGTGTTATTCGTGGTAGGATAACATTCGTGGTAGGACGCAAAACTGAGAAAGACACAGTTTCCAGCAGCCCTAACAAGCATCCGTAAAAATACCCCAAAAAGCAAAAAGACAGAAGCAAAATCAACGCTTTATGTAGTGCAGCCAAACGTGGCCCGTGAAGTGCACTGAGTACAAGACTACGGATTAATTAAGACCATGGCCACGGTCGTTAACATGCGAAACTCAGACAGTGTTGTTTTTCCGACTCCCTCAGAAAAGACGCCGCTCAAACCAGCAATAGGAACCTGGGGACTCATGCTCCCTAACTCCACGCGTTGAACCACTGAATCAGGGCAACAGAAAATATAAAGATTGCTCATTATTGGCATGCAGGTTCACTATCATGCTCAGAGGCTTACGTAGCACGAAACAAGAGCCTCTTCCTTCCCTTTCACGAGGCATGTGAGGAAAGAGACGCTTCCTGTCAGCACCAGCTCTAAATCAAAATGATTTGACTGCAATCAAAAATAAAAAAACAAAAAAAAAATTCAATTATTGGAAGAAAGAAACCTGCTTTCTGCGCTCTTATAATGCGGGTTTGCTAGAACAAGGTATTATTGATTTTGGCTGTGGTGTCGAACAATGCGTTTTTATTTCAAAAATGTAATAAGAGCCAAATTTTCCAAATATTTAACAAATTTAACAATGTGTAACTAATAGACTCACGCGAAACAAACAAAAGGGCGTCCCCTCAGCTTGCTGCATGGTGAGTGGCTATGGCTGCACGTTTTTATTTCCGCTCTGCGGACAGTTCACAGTGAGTTCGGATGTGCACACAAAAAAGGCTTTCAAAGAAAAGGGGCAAAAATGTTTGAGGCTGACCACGCTGCGAGCGCTTGGCTGCCAGTGAGAGAGCAACAAAAATGAAAAAAAAAGTGAAGAAAGCTTTCGGCCACTGTAGATTAGTCACGCGAGCGTGCGCCTGCTACTGTGCGATTCATGCGAAAGGTGCGGGTGACGGGTGGGTGCGGGAAGGGCTGCAGGACGAGAATGTGTCGTGCACGAGTTCCCCGAAAGCCAAACAATTCTTTTTTTCTTTTTTTGGTGGGGGGGAAGGGAGGGGGGCGCCTTACTGCAATTTTAGGTTCGCCGTGGCGGCCCCAAGAAGGGCCGGTACGGTAAAAAGGGCCATCAGAAAACACTATACTGAAAAAAAAAAAAAAACTCCCCCCACCTACCCGAAGGGGATCGTGCGGAAATGCGAATGCATTGGGTGCACCGATCAGTGCGCTGCGGCAAGCAGTCACGGAGAGAGGCGCCTGCTCCACTGCATTTATATATATTTTTCCGAGCGCAGCCAGAGGAGAGAGGGTACGCGGAGAGGAGAGAGAGACCCGCGCAACACGCCCGCACCGCGCGCGAGCTCTCTCCGCCGAGCTCCGCGATGCGAGCGCCCTCACACACCCGAGCGCGCTCCTCCTCTCCACTCACTCTCCGCTACTCCGCCCGAGCTTCGCGATGCGAGCGCCCTCACACGCCGAGCGCGCTCCTCCTCTCCCCTTGCCCTCCGCTACTCCCGCCCGAGCTAGCACGTGCTCCGGTTGCTAGGCGCACCACAGCTGTTGCTAGGCGCACGCCGGCCAACGCACGACAACCCCCGACTAAGAAATGCATTCGCATTTAAAACTCGCCGTGAGGTGCAGAAAGATACTACGGTTCTGTTAGAGGGACTTTTATTACGGTGGTCAGACCGCGTCTTCGAGGAAAACTTCATATTGACGTTCTGCTGTGGTCCGGCAGATTACAAGTCTGGGTTCCGCAAAATATGGAGAAAAATGCCGTATTCAGCTAATTTACACCAGATTTTAACCGTTATTGTCTAGTTTTATTCTGGACGTCTGGACGTAGTTGCGGTTACGAGGGTGCAACTATTTCTGCCCTACTCAGCCTCAGAGTGTATCGCGTCCCTTGCATATCCGGCGTTTTGCCAGACGTTTTGTAATTTTTCTGCTTAAAATATCACGTGTTCATTTAAAATTTGATATTTCTGAGAGTAATTCCTGTATCCTAACAGCGCCATATTGTTATTTTAGTGTTCGTATGTTCGCCTAAAAAGTTAGAGCCCTTCAAGAGTCGACCACGTGTTAACCACGTTTTGACATTTCTGGCTACAAATGTATTAAAACTGCAATTTCAAAAGAAAAAAAGTTAGCGGTTAGGTTCCTTTATGTACGCTGCTTCTTCTGAGGTGGTTATTTATGCGGTTGGGCCGCTCGTTTGAAGAAAAAATGCGTTTTTACTATTTTAAGGTTAAGTAAAAAGTTAGGTAAATATCGACCGAAACAAATAAAAATTAGGTCGCCGTCGGCAGTAACGCCAAGCGAATCGACTGGTATGGTTTTAAAAAATAACTGACACTCTGACGCTAACATGCAAGCTCACGAACTTCAAAAAAAGGGCGAATGGGGAAAAGCCGCCGCCGCCGCAGCTCACCTTTCGCACGTCCGTCCCCGCTGGCCGCCGAACAAGTAGAAACAAGTCGGAGGGCCCCCGCCAGGGGGAGCAACAGCAACGTTGCGGGAGCAAAGGGTGCTGTTAGTCTTTCCGTTGGTCCCATTCGCGTCGGGGGTCCAACGTTTGGTCCCTTCATTTTGCGCACGGCCCTAATCTTGGCGCGTTTGGTCTTTAGGGGACCGAATCTCCTTCGCGAGGCGTAAATGCTGCAGTTCGTCTCATTTTCTCCAATTTTGGCTAAGAGTGTACAGTTGCACTTGTTTGTTTTGCTCAGATGTCAAACGCGTACCTTTCATGCGTACCAGAAGTCACAAATATTTAGAACAGTACCACAATCAATATTTCGGTTGTTGTCAGTTGCACAGATGGGCACAAACATTTCTGCTCAAGACCGTTCACGTGTTCTAGAAGTCACAAATATTGAGAACAGTACCGCAATCATAATTTCGGGTGTTTTGTCTGTTCACTGTTGGCTCCAGTTTTGTGCAGCACAGTCTAGACAAAGCCACACCTTTTGCCTTGATTTTCTCTTGATTCCAAGACATGTGTAGTAAAATCGCAAAATCAGCAGCAACACGCTCGAATGTTCTTGCCGGTTGCACTGGCGCATTTGTATGCAGGTTCTCCAACTAGGCGGACCACGCCGGAAACAAAAACAAAAATGCGTACATGACGCCACATGAAAACTATGCTCTGAACCATACGCCCGCGCAGAACAGCGAGTTGAGGCTAAAAATAACCAAAAAGCTATATATGTATATTTATGACGATACCTTACCTGCTCACAGCCACCATCGTAATAAAAAAGAATACACGTGAAAAGTGAACACAAAAATCACAAAAATAAGGCAGAGATCATCAATGCAGCAACAAGCAGGTAGTGTCAACAGAAATTTATAAATCAAAAACCCTAAATTAAGAGCCGTCTCATCAAACCCTCTTTCTAACCATATATACCTTGATATTATTTGACACGCTCCATTTAAAATGTTGTCGCTCCGTATATTCTTGATACTAACGTTGATTTTTACGTGGCCTGCTCAAACAACTTTATCCGTGTGGTCTCAAATACGCCGGTAGGACTACTGGGCAGGCCGTTTTAGCCGTTCGTGGGTGCGTTCGATACGGGTCAGGTCAAAATCAACAGTAGTTTTCACAAGTTTTCTTAATTTACTATAACGCCCGCCGCGCTGGCTCAGCGGCTGCACTGTGCTGCTAACCACGAGGACGCGGGTTCGATTTCCGAACGCGGCGGTGGCTTTTATGATGGAGGCGAAAAGCAAGAATACCCGTAGGGACCATATTTGGGCGCAGGTTAAAGACCCTCAGGTGGTCAAAATTAATTCAGAGCCCCCTACTACAGCGCGCCTCATCGCCTGGGTTGCGTCGGCGCGTTAAACTGTGCAATAAGTCACTTTAATTACGCCGTAAGTAAAAAAGCGCACCATATGAAAACAAGCATAGACAAACAAATAGCTGTAGTTTAAAATGTAACTTGTTCGAACCTCAACAATGCTGTTATTTGGTCGAGATATTTTTTCCTACCTCAGCTCCGGGACCCTTTTTTAGCAAATATTTCTTCCGGCACCATTTTCTTCCGCACTTAAAACGATGTTTGTCCGTAGTCTATAAAACGAACGCTACATAGACTGCGCCCCAGTCTCTTCCTTCCTTCCTCTTTCTCTCTTCCTATCCTTTGAAACCCCCCTTCCCTTACCCGGACTGGGTTGTATGAGGGTGAACTCCCCGACTGAGTTCAACAATATCCCCAGCTCTTTTCTCTTCCCTTCTTTCTTAATAAATCACCACCACCACCCCCTGTCCGTAAATTACGAAGCTTCAGAAAACAAGATTAAAGCCTACTCTTTTGAGTGTTTTCTGACCAATCCTCCCCCATTACCTGAAAAAAAACTCAAAACTCAAAAAACCTCGTTCCCTGCCCTGTCCTCGAGAATGAAACAAAAAGGAGCACGAAGAACGCAACCTGTCGGCGTTACAACAAACGTATTAAGCCATAGAAACAAATAAACAAAGACATGCAAGTTCTCGAATTGTAAACTCGAATTAACATTCGAAACACAGAAATAATCAACAAACTGAAGTCACTGCAGTAAATTGCCAACACAACCTACAATCCGCGAAAATGAACACTGACAGTTTTGAACAACGAAGCTCACCATGCCGTTAACCGAGAAGTTTGCGCACTGAAACGCCAGAGATAAATATGTGTATAAATACGTACTCGAAGCAACTTCAGAGGAGACTGGACAGGGAAATTGAGGATAAGACCAAAAACTCCATCGTCATTCCGGTGCAAAGAAAACCATATGGTAGAACAGCGCAAACACCCATGAACGAAAAAAAGGAAAGACGCGCAAGCGCTGATATCAGTAGGTCATATCTTACCGAAACGAGAAGACAATATAAGAAGGCACCATGAACCTAAATTTAAACCCCGCGAACAAACAAGGAAAGACGCTTCCCGTCGGTAAAATGGTGTTAGTGAATGGCGTTAGTGAAAACGGCGTTAGCTTTAGCGATGACTGAAAGAGGCTGGGCCCACAAACCACAAAACATTATGGTGATTTCAACAGTGACGTTCACAAAAATTCTTTTCGTGCTACCAGTGCTAGCAACAGCTGACAACAAAGTACCCCAGACGAATACTCTGCTTCACACCCATCAGATAACACAGGAGCTTTATCAAAACATTTTTGTCTTTTTAGGTCTGTACAATGTTTGGCCACATGAATGACGTCACCTGAGCTATATCACTGCTGTTGACCGGCTTCCTTTCTGACGCAGAAACGAACTTACTTGATAGCTATATTACAGAAAACCACCACAAAGGGAAGGCAGAAACAAAATGACGTATCTGCTGATGTGAGATAATCACACACAGCCGTCAGTGCTGGCGATAAAGATGGGTACATGACAATTCATCGAACACTCTTCATGGAACGCCGTTTTATCGAGGGCATGTCTGTTTAATCGCTGTTTCATCGAACGCCGTTTCATCGGAGTTACGTCGCCCGTTTTATCAAATGGTGTTCGGAAGCTGCGGTTGCGATTAGTATAGCTGGTAGAAATTCTTTCTCGTAATAAAGAGATGCATGAATGACTAAGGGCATTACAATTTAGGGCATTACAATATCAAAACAAAACTTTATTTTACAATGACGATCGAGCTCTATACCAACTACATTGTGCAAAAGTGTCCGAAATTCAGTCACTGCTACAATTAATGAGCGATTCCCTCAAAACGTCAATCACAGGCATGTTTCTTTGGTTGTTCGAGACGCGATCGAGGGCCGCTAATGAACCGCCAAACGCCACGATGCGAGACTCCAACAACTTTTGAGGACCTGCTGTGCCAGCTCTTTACGGGGTTCTTTCCAAGGTGTAACCCTTCTTCCTTTAAGGGTTGCACCAACCAGAAGACAGAAGAAAACAGGGGTGGCGCGCGGATCACCAGTCCATTTGCGGCTGGCGTGGCTTTCAGACGACGTAATTCTCTTCGAACCAGTATACTCACAGCCCTGCGGCTGGATAGAATTCCTTTTTCAGCTAGTCGAACCCCTGCGAGATAGAAAATTTTCAGCAAGGCATGAAGTATCTCGAACAAGTTGACATACCAGTCGGATTCTGTGGGGTGGTAGGACGGCGAAAGCGCGGAGCTGTCTGACTGGAGGCCAAAATGTTTACGTTACTTCTATAAAGTGTCTGAAGGCCAAGCTTTTGCATGCGTCTGTAAACATTTTGCGATAATTGAAAAAAATCGAATCGACCGTGGTGCACACTGTTGGGAAACAAGGTTCGCAGTGCACGATTGACCTCCACCCTTGTGCTGTCCGGAAAGTGGTTATGTTCTTGCGCTCCGCGTACTTGTTGGTCGTTTGGCCTTCTTCAATGGTTACAATGCAGCCAATGCACTGGAAGTAGCGCTGACACTTCCAACACATTCTGCAGTCGACCTTTTTGTCCACAATGTATGCGGAGCCGTCGAGACAGAGCTCCGGCTTTCCACGTACGCTTGTTGTCAATTTCATTTTGAAGCGGTTTTGACATACCGTTAGGCTTTGTTCGGACTACCGATGCAAAAGTCATACTTTGATCTATGGACGTAAACAATGGCATGTCAAGCAGTTCGCTTTGTTGAGGCGTGAAATTACGTCATTCTTTAAAGTTATTATGACAGTTGCGCTAGAGTCTGGACCCGGCTTTAGGCGAGGCGCTTATATAGATGCCAGGATCTTGCGAACCCATCAAAGCCGGTTGACATGCAAAGTGCGTGTTCCATTGCTTGAAAAAACAAATCAGCTTCTACCACATTAATAGTGCGGTAGAAACTAGAAGGATGAATATCGTAGCCCGCTAAAAAACAATTTCTACCCATTCGCTTTGAAAGCCCTGCTCCAGTGTGCAGAACCAAATTCGATGAAACGACCTTGATGAAATGTCCGTCTACCAAACGGCGTTTGATGAAACGGTGTTCCATGACACGGTTTCTATGAAGTAACGTTCGATGGAACGGCGTCCGATGAACTGTCTCCCACCCGAGAAGGGTAACCCTCAAAGGCGCCCGAACACCGTTTTATCGAACGCCGTTTTAGCGACGGACGTCAATAACGTCCTTCAATAACCTTTTCATTTAGGAAAATTTGCAGTACAACTTTTACTTTCCTCCATGCTATGTATTTAACAAGCCTGTCTCCATAATGGCTCTTTATCATTTGCCGAAATTTGTTGTACTTATAAAGGCTGCGTTTTATTTCCTGCGTGCGTTTTATGGTTTTGTGTTGCGCAATGTGTCTCTCCATAATTTTTTCTTCTGTTATTGGCACAGGTGTTATACCTCCGTCTCCAAATTGTCCCCCATCTGATGAGCAGCATTGCACGTCATTGCAGCGTAGAAGCTGGGATGCGGTGATGGGCTTCTTCGTTTTTCATAGTGCGCTTTCGTATCGGCACATAATTAATCATTCTACAGCGTAGGTTTATCAGGCCTTTCTTGGCACTGGTGCGACTTCGCTGCGGGGGCGCAGCGGCTAAGGCGATGTTAGTTAGTAGTTCTACGTTGTACTGCTGAGACCAAGGTTGCGGGTTCGTTCCCGGCCGTGGTGGCTACTTTTCAGACGAAGGCAAAAAAAAAGAAAACCCCAGATTGCAGAGCATGTAAAATATCTTGAGGGGGTCATAATTAATCCGCACCCCGTAACTACGGTGCGCGTCATAGCCGAGCTCTTGCTTAGGCGCGTTAAACCCCGAAATCAATCAAATCAGAGCTTCGGCGTCGAATGTAAAAAAACCAAATTAACCGTTAATAAAAGTGTTCTCCGATTTCTGCATTTCAAGCTCTTTACGGCACAGTGTTATTTTCTAGTAGGTTCTAGCCTTGTCCTACTGTCCTCAATGATTTGAACTAAAAAGAAAAAAATTGGTTGCAAAGTTATCTCCCCACTCCCGGTCGGTTCGTCTTCATCTCTGCCCCCCTCCTAGCTCGCCGACATGTCACAGGTTTTCAGGCCGCAAGCTTCTGTTTTGTAGCGGAAGCAACACTGGCCGAGGTTGAGCAGTTTTGCGTGGGCCGTGAAGTCGTACTGCTACAGTGGCTAGAATAGGGAAGTGTGATTACCGCCGGTCGGCTCCTATGGCCACCGCCGTACCCGCCTGTCATGCATCCGCGAGATGGCGCTAGCGGTCGTTTACACGTCGAGCTGAGCGCACGATACATGGCCGTAAGCGCGAAGAGCATCGGATTGGATTGGATTTGGATTGGCTTGGATTGGATTGGATTGGATTGGAATTCCAATCGAATTGTAGTACGGGTGTGTAGAAAATTGAGTCTGCGCATTCCAGAGGAGGGACGTCACAGCAGACGCACTGGCACCGGCGCGTGCCCAGCTGTCGGCTCCGTTGCGCAGTAGCCAAGTCTGTCACAGCGCCGCAGCCGCTTGATAGCCGTTTTGCGTGGCTCCTGGAGAGCCGTGCTGCTTATGCGGGAGGAGCAGTGACTGGAATGGATTGGTCTGGATTTGATTGGATTGGAAATCGTTTTAGCAGCAGTAAGCATGATAATCAGCTAATGCTAGAAAACCAGGAAACCTACGAATAACCAGCTGAAACTTAGCTCACGCTAAGTAAATCCTGGCAAAGCCGAGCTAGGCCACTGCTAATTTTTTTTTGTTCGTTTTTGGCTTTGGCCACCTGTTCTCTATGTTTGCTTCAATGATATTTCTATCCCCCTTACTCTAAGTAGAAACTGCTCTTCCAGGCACTGTTAAAGGGTAAATACGAGGTTAAAGTAAAGATGGCTATACTCCTTTCCTGTTGTTGTGTCCTTCTCCCCTCCAAATTGGTTTTAATTCCACGTATTCTACAATTTCAACGCATTTTTGTTTTTGGGGTAGCGAACTAAGATGGTTCCAGATGTACCGCACAATAGCGCCGGCTGACAGGCGGAACAACAAGCTCTACCAAAGGGCTTGTTTTGTGCACGAAGCATTTGTCCCGGGCGATTCGGGTTATAGGGGACGGCGGCTACCGAAAACATTCAGTGGTTGTGGCCTCCAACCTCTTTCGGGGCCTCACTTTAACCGTTGAACTACCCCCCCCCCCCTACTCTCCCCGTCCACTAATGCAGTACTAATCATTCCTTTGCGCAATATTTCTGCAAGATGCAAAAATGCAAAACACATGGTCAGAGTAGGAATTGCGTGCAGACCCCATAACGAGAAAAAATCACACAATCTCCACTCTGTGAACGATGCCTAGGGTGCGAAGCACTGGGACTCAAGTTATGTGTATTGTGTGGATGAATGTTATCGTCCATGTACAGTGGTGCACTCGAAGTTTATTAAATGATTTGGGGACTCAGGTTGGGTGTATTGTGTGGATGAGTGTTATCGACCGTGCACGATGATGCACTCAAAGTTCATTAAATGATTTGGGGGGCAGTAAGTGCACTGTAATTGACAAACGCCACACGCAAGACAAGTCGCGTCCCAGTGCTCCACACCCTCAGCATCGTTCACGGCGTGGAGATGGTGTGATTTATTGGCCCAAAATGAAACGAAGTGAACCGACGGCTTGCGTGTTTTGAATGTGATCTCGTGTTTATGCGTAGCGCCCTCTCGTGTGGCTAGCTGTAGCCTTACGGAGACACCGTCGGACTGCGGAAGGACATTGCGAGATCTTAAGGTGCTTCGCACCTAAAATTGCGGAAGCACAAGACAACGGATCACGGAATCGTGAACGTTGGCGCAAGGTGTACATTTGGCAATGCCAATCTAAATACACCCAACAAAACTAAGGGATATTACGCACGTGGTTAGGTTTGCTCATATAGTGGCTAATATTGCAATACAAAAACTGGAATATACATTCTTGCGACCTATCAATGAACACGCATAAATTAAAAAAAGTCTCACTAAAATAAAGGTGCCCGAAAACAACGAAAAAGCGGGAGGAAGGAAGGAAGGAATAAAGGTAACGTAATAGCAGGAATGTCAACCAGGCTGTGGCCTGGTTTGCTCTCCTGCATGTGGGGAGAGGGAAGAATGAGAAAAAACTATGAAAACAGTAAAATAAGGGAGAGGTAAGGACTGGGTGTGAAGAGGTGTGGCTAGCGCGAGGACACTTGCACATAATACTTGCAGGGTCTTGCACATAATACACGGCCGCGACAATGTCGAGTGAAACTAGCTGCAGATTAGATTATTCCAACGGCCAGTTAAACAAAATAAACAGTGAAAATGACCCTAAAATCAGCAAAACAGCACCTTTGATAGAGCGGATGTAGGTAGTTCGATAAAATGGCATTCCATAAAACTGAGTTCGATAAAACGGGCTTTTCTGTTGGTTCCCAAACAGTTTATCCATGGCCTCCGAAATTTCCCCCGCACGCGTTTTGCTCCGGCCGTCCCAATCGCCACGCGCCCCAGGCAAATTTTGTAAGCACTCTGGTTCCCCCGCTCACCGCCAGGCGGCAGTGCGCACCTATCAGTGTTGCGGAATGGGCGTCCCCATTCCATTCCAATTCCATTCCAAGGAATTAGAAGTTTTCTTGATTCCATTCTTTTTAAGTCCTCCGAATGACAGAAGTTGGCCCATTCCCATTCCTCGAATTGATAGGAAGTTCAATTTCATTCCTTTAATTCCTCAACGTAAAAACTACCTCAGGTGCTCTATCGAGTCGCAGAGGAACGCAACATGAATCTGATGTTATCATACGGGTAGAATACTGCAAAAGCATGCAAAATGTGTCGCTTGTCACCGAAGTTTAGAGGTGGTAGCAGGGTGGTTACATATCTCGTGCAGAACAACTACCCAATGCAAAAAATTAGCGCCCCTTCCTAACGAAAGCAGAGAGAAGCGCGAAAGCTAAAAGTGCGTCCAACTTTCTCTGAAAGTGCGTCTAACCGATCGTCAAATCATCATACACCCAAACCGCAAGGGAAGAACGAACCCGTGCAACGATTTTTCGCGCACTAAGTAAACGCAGCTACTAACGATCTAAATGCACACCGTTACGTGGTTTATGAGATAAGGGATTATTTTTGTACTCCTTCATGATCGACGCATGTGTTGTCTTGTTTAGAACGGTTCGTTTATGAGATTTTCCAGTTAGTATTTTGAGACAATGCAAGCACAGTTTCTGAGCGAGAGCGAGAGAGAGACTAAATCTGTGCCCCCCGGTTTCACGCACGCGCCGTGTGTGCAGAGACCTTGTCAGAGCTTTTCGATAGCGCAACCAGTGTAAAGGGTAATGAATTAAGTTTTCGACCGAGTGCGATCTGCCCCACTAACAAAGCTGTAGCTTTAAAAAGGTGCAGTGTCACACTGCTCCTTTTTGCATAATAAGAACAGGGATCCACTACTTATTATAGTATTGACATTTTAGCATGTTTTAACGGTTTGTTCTTGCGGGACGCGAGGTGAAGCAGCTATTACGTTGATGTCCGCTTTCGCCGTTTTCTTGCATAGTCTCTGGCGTGCTATCTTGCAATGTGCATTGCGTGCCGTCATACCAGCGTAATTAGTATGCTGTGGATAAGTGATTGATTGTAGGGTTTAACGCGCCGACGCAACGCAGGAGATGAGGCGCGCCGTAGTGGAGGGCTCCCTATTAATTTTGACCACCTGGGGATCTTTAACATGCCCCGAAATCTGGTACAATTGGGCGTTCTTGCTTTTCGACTCCACCAGAAAAGCGGCCGCGCGGCCAGGGAATCGAACCCGCGACCTCGTGCTCAACAGGGCAACGCTTGCTGTGGATAACTCACAGTCATGTCGCGCGGAGCTTGCTCACATGTACACGCTTTCAAAGTGCTTACTTGAATGATTTCAAGTGAATTTACAGCCTTGAGCACTAATGTTACTGTACTAACGCGAGAGACGGGGAGGGCAGCGGCACAGAACACCGTGAACAGTTCTTGCAATCACCGTACGAAAGACGCGACCGCTTCCACGTTCACCTCCACTGCGTTTGTTTATTGTCCTTGAACTACCTCAGACCAATGCGCTCAAAGGGGACATTATTTATGACCCCCTCATTTTAAAGGGAGCGAACCACACCGTGACGGGAGCCCTGTCAAAATAAGAAGTCTAGGTCAGGCAGTTTGTGTCCCATTAAAGCGGAACCAATATGCACGAGGACCTGATCAAAATTTTGAAATGAGATCTTCCTTACCTAAATAGTGGCGATGCTCAACTTTCAAGCCGACGACTAAGGCTTCAGTAATCAGTTATGTTGTACCCAGGCGTACAGGGCACGTGCACAGAAGGACAACAACCAAACCATGAATAAGTTTGGCACTGACTTGGAGGAGTGGGCCGCACATTGCGTTTTAAAGCAAACCACGTGTCGCACTGCTGAGAGCTGGCAAAGCACTCGCAAATAGGGGCGCTCTTGGAGCCGCAACTATTGCAAACAAACGCCTTTCGGCAGCTGTGTGTTCTGCATTGCCTTATAGCACGAGGACGCGGGTTCGATTCCTGGCCACGGTGGCCGCTTTTCTGGTGCAGGCGAAAAGCAAAAACGCACGCGTGTGTACGAGATTTCGGAACACGTTGAACATCCCCAGGTGGTCCAAATTAATCCGGAGCCCTCCGCAACAGCGCGCCTCATCGCCTGCGTTGCGTCAGCCCGTTAAACCTGACAATCAATCAATCAATCAATCAATCAATCAATCAATCAATCAATCATATCAATCATCATCAATCAATCAATCATCATCAATCATCATCATCACATCATCATCATATCACTATCTATACATCATCTATCATCATCTATTCTATCTAATCTATCTATCTATCTATCTATCTATCTATCTATCTATCTATCTATCTATCTATCAAACAATCAATCAATCAATCTATCAATCAATCCATTGTCTAAAAATAATGGTATATCCCAGCTGCCCACTACCAGAGCTTGGAGGTAGAAAGCTCAGTAACATATCCGAGCCCGCTTCTTACGCTCACATTGGCTGGTGCCGGGCACGGAAATTCATCACCCACATTTGTTTTCTCTGCATTTGTTTTGATTTGCTGGAGCCCCGGGGCCCCATTGAAACACACGGACAGACGGTCGACAATTTGCCCCGTATTCCCGCGACATGCCTACCAGGTCGGCTTGCAAGCTGCAATCCTACTCACTGCGCGCTAGGTACGGAGGGTGGAAGGAGAACGCCAAGCAGACTCGCGGTTTCATGTTTCATACGCGAACGCTTTGTATTGTTAGCTCCAGGATTTCGCAGCATCAGCTTGCGGTGAGAAACACCGCGGCTTCTGCTTCTGGATGCTATTCCACGCCTACTGGCCTGGCCACAATGCGCCTGCCATTGAGACGCCGGTCTGCCATTGGCGCCACGGAGTGTTGTAAAGAGAAAGCTATGCCTCAAAAAGCCTTCCGAAGCACGAAGAGCCGACCTAGCGGAGCCACCGGCCATGCGCGCTTGCGCTATAGTGCCTAAGATATACTTCTAGGCACTATACTTGCGCGACTCGCAAGTTCCTTTTCAAACGCGCTGAGGCAGGCTGCGCGAATTGAGTTTCTTTAGATGCCGGGTATGCGTTCTCGTTTTCGTCGCCGCTGCTCCCTTTGAGATATACCAACGCAGTCGTCGCCACAGACTACTTAAGTAGCCAGAAGGCTCCAGCGATGGTAAGTAACACCGTCGTCTGAAAATCACCATTCCATTCCCATTCCATTCCGGGCGAAAGGAGCCTAATTCCATTCCCATTCCATTCCGGCATCTGGGAAAGGTGGAATGAATCCGGCGTCATTTCAATTCCGGAATGGTAACTCCGCAACACTGGCACCTATGCATCGAATTCATCGTTCAGTCCGTTGGGCCGCTGTTTATGCGGAATTTGGCGGCATGTCAACGCTGTAGTGTTTTTGGACTTGGCACTAGTGTATTTGCGAGATCATTGGCCGTATTTCTGCTCAGCTCCTGCCGAAGATTCTGGCACAAAACATCTGTAATGGATATGTCCTTCATTGGAAAAGGCGAGAACTCGACACCTTCGAGGCACAGGCCTCGCCGTTGCAGGTCGAGGCCCTCGATTTTCATTGATTCGTAAAGGGACCCCACCACTGCTCTCTCGCGCTCTTCGGCCAAGCGAAAGCGAACATATAACTGTGATATACGCTTTATCGCATGAGGCATACAATCGCATTTATAAAAGAGCAGGCAATCGTTTTTGGCTGGCTGTAGAGCGAAAGTATACACAACCGTCAAGTACCCCACGTACGGCACCAAATGTGCAGTCCTGCATTTCCAAAGAAATGTAAATTGGCAAGTTAAGTGCTACAAAGCGTAGATCAGGATAATTACTAGAATGTAATTTAGAAAAAAAAACAGAAAATAAGAAATTAATAAATATAGAAGTGATATGAACAAACTGAAAAATATAAATGTTGTACAGCTCCTCCACAAAACAGACAAAAATAAAGCAGGAGCGAAAATAATAGGAAAAACGTGAATAAAAAAATGCGCGAACAGACTAACCTTAATATAACGCCCTGCATTTGCACAGAAATGCATAATAGCGCGAATAGAGATAATAATGATCGAACGGAATCTTAAAAACAAAAAATACAAAACCAAAGTAAGAAATTATAAAAGTTAACTTACGAATTCAAAAATATGAGTTGTATACATCTTCCGCGCAAAGCGAATGTTTATTATCTCAAGATAGCGTAAATGGAGCTGATTAATAAATGAAACTTGAAGACAGAAAGAGAACAAAAATGAAACATAAAAAACATTTAAAAGTGATCTCACAAAATAAAAAAAATAGTGGTGTTAGCACATTTAATTTTTGAATTTATATGGAACCACCAATCTAGCGTCCATCTGCGCGCACAGATATACAAGCAAAAAGCATTCTCAATTGCAAACACAGACAAATAAGTCGCACATCCCGTGATAATTAGGCAGATGTATATGCTACGATGTATTGTGTAGTATTTACAGATCATGATTAGCTTTTCCTAACTGCCGCGCCAGTGCGCTATAGCAGTTCACTAAGCGCTTACTGAAACCTTGCAAATACTCAATAGCACTGAATTGCAATGGACGGTGGTGTCTGAATGTATCACGGTTGATTCCTGCCGGACGTGCATGCTTATGATTTTCTAAGCCTCCCTTAAAAGGCCACGTCAACAAATATATCGTGACATGCATACCAATCAGAAACAATCTTAATATTGCATTTATGCGACAGATGCTTATGCAAGTAACCACTCTTGTAAGTAATGTTGGGTGAGGACGGGAGGAGCTTTTCACACGTGTAAATACACATCGACCAGTCTAAAAAATAAAGATATGGACGCGAAACCGCCGCAAAAAGTGCCAGGACAGGCTGCATTTCGCTCGTATGATTGCTGCCTAAACTTTGCGCTTGCGTGCGTCATAAAATTAAGCTAACCATGACCGATTTGTTGTTATTGTCTTGTACCTGCCATTTTAAATCTGGTTGCTCGACTCAATTTGGCTGCAAGCTGCAAAAACGTGGGTTTCCATGCTTGCGCCAAGATGCCGCGGAATAGTTGATAGTTGAATAGTGAATAGTTGAATTGAATAGTTGAATAGTGGCGAGCGCCGCGGTGCGGCGAAAGACGCGGCCACGCCCCCCTTTTCAACTCACGCTCTCTCCGGCCGATTGGGACTGCCGCAACAAAACGCGTGCGGGGTGATCGCGGAGGCCATGGTTTATCGAACGCCGTTTTACCGAACGCCCTTTATCGAACGCCATTTTATCGAACCACATCCGCCCGTTTTACTGAAACTGTGGCTGTTCATTTTCGGTGTTTTGTTTAACCGGCTTTTCGCCTACCCTATTAGGCAGCTAGTTTCATTCGGCACTGCCTCGGCCGTGGATTACGTGCAGGAGCCTGAATACAAAGGGTGTCCTAGCTATCATGCACCAACATTTTAAAAAAGAGCGATTGCGTTACGCGGAGAAAACCTATTACATCAGGTTTCCAGTGCAGTGTAGTAGCGGCCAGGATTTTTAGATGCAGAGCATCTGATTCACTCGCCTTGTCCCTCCGGCGTCGTCATCGTCGTCGTCGTCGGCGTTGTCCACCCCTCCCCCATTCTCCTCGCCGCGCCAGCTGCGCTCTCTGCCGCTCACCCCTCTCCTCTCCGATAGCGAACACTCTCTCGCGAGGGGCATTGGATTGGATTCGATTGGATTGGATTGGATTGGATTGGATTGGATTGGATTGGATTAAAGTGGATTATGTTGGATTGTGTTGCGTCATAGCCGCGGCAGACGCGCTGGGGCCGGCGCATGTGCAGTCCTCTCTCTTCCGCGGTTCCCTCTCCTTCGGACGCGCTGCGCATATAACCGTGTGCCGTTCTCCGGCGAAGCAACATCCACGCTTGGCTCAAACACCTAGAGTCCACGCCGCTTTACAAGTACGCCAACGTCGTCATCGACTGGGACCGGCTTACGCAGTCCCCTCAACGTTATGCGCGCTATAAAACGCGGTCCCTTCGCCGCTCCGCCTATGCGTCGCATCTACACAGGGGTTCCCGCGAGGGGAGGTGGGAGTTTTTTAGTTAAGTGTAGTGAATAATTGATTGTTTGTAATTAATTATCTAACTCGAAAAGTACTGACCTAATCATGGAACTGTCAATGAGGCACCCACGAGGGTCATCTAACTGCGGTATTTTCACCGACGAACTAATTGAGTACTCATTTATTCTGACTTGATGAAAAAACCCCACGCATTATGAATAATTCTTCGTGACTACTGTCCCGTTTGCACCATACAAGAGCGCACTAAACATAGGCTTATTGAAAAGCAACTGCTTCTCCTGTCACACGCCCGCAGCGACCTTGATAATAGCGTTCATGCGAAGAGCAGCATGAACGGGTGCGCGTGTGGCAGACAAAACACAAACTGAGTCACCATTTCTTTCCTCTTTCTTGTCTTTATTTCATTGAGGATAGCTCAGAGGCAGGCCGTCTGAGGGCACTACTTTATGATACAGCTGGAAGCGGCGTCACGTGGTATTTTTCCTATTTCGCGGGGTTTCTTTGTCAGTCTGAATAAATTAGTTCGTGCCTGAAAATGCCGCAATTAGATGACCCTCGTGGGTACCTACAAGTGCGTTATTGACACTTTAAGAATTAGGACAGTACTCCGAGTTAGTAATTAATTACCAACGATACATTATTTTCCTTTACTAAAAATATACTTCCCGCTACAACAGTGTGCTGCGAACATTATGCACTAGGTTTTGTTCCAGTAATGCCATGGGACACCCTGTATATGTGGAGGCGTCTTTCCCACCTTTTCGTTGTTTTTTTTTACTTTTGCGTGTTGATTGCGTGCTCAAGCATGTAAAATACCAGGTTTTTTTATATTACAATATTTCCCACTATAATACAAACCTTAATCGTCTCCACAATATTCCTTAGGTGTGTTCGGTGTATTTAGACTGGAATTGCCAAATATACGCCTCGCGCCAACGCTCATTATAATGTGACCTGGAGTCTTGTGTTCTGCCAATTTTTCTAGTCACGTGATCTGCACGCAATTGCTACTATGACCACGCGGTCACAATTTTCGCATCGTCAAAAATACCACGGCAAGGACTTTGAAAGGATTAGTGCTACTGTATTCGATATGAATGGAAGGGGGGGGGGGGGAGCGGGCGAGAGGTTTGAAGCGGGGAAAGTGAGGCCTCGAAGATAAGACTGGAGGCGACAAGCACTGAATGTGTTTTGTGGCCGCCGTCCCCGCTACGCCGAATCGCCCCATTCTACTACTCCGTGATCAAAGTCATGTGCGCTACATCTGGAACCATCTGAGTTCGCTCATCTAGCAACAGAAACGCGTTGAAATTGTAGAATAAGTGGAATCAAAATCAATGGGGAGGGAACAAGGTCACGATAACAGGAAGGTACTGTTACCATCTTCAACCTTGTATTTGCCATTAAAACCGTCTCTGGAAGCTGAGCTGTGGCTACGCGAACGGCGCCAGCAGCATCAGGAACATGCAGATCACCGAAAAAGAACAAAACAGATGGCTTAAGGCACAAAAAAAACATAGAAGCTTGTGGGCTTAAAACCCATGACATGCCGAGGAGCAAAGAGGGGGAGATAGATTAAGACGAATCAACCGGCAGTGTGCGGACTATCTTGGAAACTCAATTCCTTTCTTTTTTGTTTTAATCGTTGAGGACAGTAGACTGGGTCTAGGCCCACTCGTCACAAGTTTGCTCGTCATAGTCCAACTCGTCACATGTAAACTGCTCAAGAATAGGGTAATTAGTGATAGGGTAACTACTACGAGGGATAATCTGCGGCCGCAATATTCGTCCCACGGAAAACTCGCATTAAAGGGACACTGAAGTGAGTTTGTCAAGCTCCCATTTTTTCTTTCACTGCGTAGACTGGCTCAAATTAACACACTTTTCATCGTGTATCCCGTTGATAAGTGACTAATTATTTATAAAGCCCGAAAGAAGAAAAATTGGGCCCATCTCCCCGCGAGGGGGACTCGAGTAAATGCGTCGCATAGGGGGTGGGTGTATTGCGTTAACGTTTAGTGTTTGGGGAGTTGGTGGTAGTGAATGCGTTGTATCGGCAGCTTCTTGACGTAGTTTGAATGAGTCAAGGATATAAGGCGCGTTCGTAGCCTCCCATTCTGTGTCGGCTTTGTGGCGCAGTGGGTAGAGCACGACGTACATTGCGTTCCGCCCGCAGGGTCGAGGGATCGAAACCAGGCGCCGGATAGTATTTTTTTTTATATAGTGTAGGGGTGCGGACTACGACTATACGGACGTCAACGCGGGTGACATCGTGAGTTACTGAAATGCTCTGCATTTAAAACTACCATGCGCTGTCCGTGGTTGCCGCACCAACTAGACGCTGTGACTTCGGAAAGAGGTGCATCATGATTGAACGATGTCCAAGGTAAGCCTTCAAACAAGTTTCGGCTTCCGTTCTTTAAAACAACATGCTTAATATATCGACGTCATCGTTGGATGTGCATTCTCGATATCTCAATATTCGTCATACAGCGCTTCTGCCATGTTGTCGGCTGTAAAATGCCTAAGAGAAAGCCCGCCGAGGGACAGCGTGGATGGAATTGTAGCAATACACTAGCCGAGGCCTACGCAGAGGATGAACGCCCTCCCCCTCACCGCAGACGTTCAAATGCCATGCGCCTTTACCCCATATTTGGAGCTTGCTTCCCTCATGCCTGTACCGTAAGAAGCGTGTCCGCACCAGGCAGAGGGTCTGCTGATTCTGGCTGTGCTCACTTCCTGCAAGCAGTGGGTGCTAATGGCAACAGCACGCGAACGAGTACTCCCTAGCTCGTGAGCGTCAGTCTTAGCGCATTCTGCGAACTCGTTCGTGGAGCAGTGAACGTTACGGTCCAAAAATGGTGAAGTATATATAGAAAACATCGGCCGAAAACAAAAAAATCAACTTACAAAAAGAAAGAATCCACCCTCGGGGATTTGAACTTGCAACATGAAAAACAACATATATGCCGCTCCAGACTACTCGGCCGCGGAAGCCAGCGATGCCGGAATGGAACATGAGGTATATAATGTGCGTATAACCAGTTGACACTTTTATTTAGTGCTCCTATTTCAAGCAGCTTAGGTGACTACTTGTTGTATAGCGCTCGTGCAGTAAGCGTCCCCCAAATTTCCGCAATATCTCACGCCTAGCAGTTACATTTCTCAGATGGAAAAGCGTTCGCAGATGCGTAGTCGTGATGCTGACCGCTGTGCATGTTCGCCCAGCGCAAAAAAGGGCTTCCTGCTCCCTAGTTTTACGCTGTACGGTAAGAGTTTCATTTGATTTTATTTCCTTAGTACTTATATTAACTTCGCGGACGCTTCTCCCGCCTTCAAGTCGCCTTAGAATTTGCCACTTGCGTACCATGATTGGTCGCATGTGCGCTTGTGTGGAGCGACCTGGACTTGGAGCTTGATGCACTGTACAAAATAACAAACTAAAGAAACGCCAATTCTTTCATTCAAAAATGTGTCGGGGCTTGTTTCAACTGAGCGAACGAAATGCGACGACCCGTCAGCGGCCGGCGGACTAGAATGCTGGGCTGACTGACTCTGTCGGAAGGTCGGCGAGCGGTTCAGTGGCTCAGTCAGGCTAAGTCATTTACTCCTGACGTCACATGAAAACGCTACAGAAAATGGGCGAGGATGTATAGAGTAGGACAGCATTTTTGAATTGATTTTTCTACTAAATCAATTCGCGTAAACGCACTAAGAGTAGCCGAAACGTGGTCTATGGACTCCGGAAATTTGTGCGCAAGTAATCCCGCAATGTTCACAAATCACTTAAGTGTCCCTTTAAGAGCTTGTTTTAGAACATCCAAGAGGTGTTACCGCCTGCTATACGTCGTCTTGTAAAGAAAGGTATAGGCCAGTGCAAGGACGACGGGGAGCCAGACTTAGCTTAGTGCTTATTTCGGCAAATATGTTCCCTTCCGCCATCCTCCCGTCCGCCGCTCCCCCCCCCCCTCCGAAAAAAAGGTTTGGCTACGGCCCTGGGCGAGTGTGGTCGAATTTTTTGCGGACGAACATAGGTTAATGTACCGTCACACCTCATTAATTATGTTAAAATAATGATTGGAATTAAACTTATATCACATGACACGCTTTTACCACTGATGCTTCTATTTTAGGAGTCGCGTGATTAGCCCGTAGACCATTCTTCCTGGCTCTTTAGAGCCATGGATTAGTTTACAATGTGGCGGACCAATGAAATCCAAGCGACAGAAACTAACATGTCTTCTATGCCCAAATTTACATTGCGAAATCGCTCTGGTATCATGCCTGTTTTCGAAACAAGTGCAGGGCGCGCTTCTGGCCGTCCTCCCGCTGCCCCTGCCCCGTACCCCACCCGTAAACAGCGCTTCAGCTGCGTTTAAAAGGTTCAAACATAAGTGCAGGTCCCACCATGACGTGGCCACATAAAGCTGTCCAAAAAATTTCCCCGCATTTCCCCGAGGGGAAGAATGTGAAAGTGCGAATGCACGAGTTGAATTAGCGCGGTTCGGTAATGTTCGCGAAAGAGAGATCACACACACACACACAACTACAAAGAAAGAAAGATGTATTTATTCACAGGCACCTATTTGTGTGGTCGTTGTACTTGATTGCTAGAGCGGATCTCAGCTTTGAAATTTCGTGTTAGTACTCCTTTAAGCGGGTGCATTAGCCCTTCTCACGCCCGATTCCTGGCCAATCCCCCACGTGGGTATGTGCCATGTCAGCGGCCAGGCAGCGCGCGCCCATCTCCCCCCGTTGCCAAGGAAGACGAGGAGATTCCTGGCCAATCCCCCACGTGGGTATGCTATGCGGACATCGCCGGTGGACGCAGGTTCAGGGTCGCTTAAGAAGTGCATTGCACTTAAAATCCTGCCCAACTACAGCTGTAACTCAATGTATCATTGTACATACCAGCTAAATATCCAACCTTAACGCCCACGTATGATCAGTCCTTAGATACATCCCATTGATAGATAGGTCATCATGAGGGAGGACACAAGAGAAAAAGCTGCAATATGCAGCTTCAAAGCAGTCCACGTCACGCGTGACTTCTCCAACTCCCCCTTTCCCCCTTCCGCAAAGAAAAAAAAACAGCCCTGCTTCAGAGCGTTATGCACGCGCGCAGGTGGCACAGACTTTCCCTCGCCCTCCTAAACAGCGGTAACAAGTTGAAACCAGCCTCGGAACCGCTTTAAGCGTTAATTGCCGGTCAGCGCTTCGAGGCTTGTGTTCACACGGTCGCGGTGCGATGAAATCCCTCCCACGAAAACGCACTTTGCCCGACAGTTCCTACCTATAAATGGCATTGTACGAAGAGTCCGGTATGACGAGTTGACCTACCAGGAGTTCTCCGGTGACAAGCGGGCGTGTGACGATTGCGCTCGTTCACCAGTTGGACAGGGCTTGGTAACCTAATATAAATAAAGAACGTTCCAATAAGAAGGCGTGGCGCTGCTGAGCACAAGGTCGCGAGTTCGATTCCCGGCCGCGGCGGCCGCTTTTGTGATGGAGGCGAAAAGCAAAAACTACCGTGTGTACGAGATTTCGGCGCGCGTTAGAGATCCCCAGGTGGTCAAAATTAATCCAGAGCCCTCCACAACGGCGCTACTCGTCGCCTGCGTTACGTCGGCTCGTTAAACTCTACAATAAAGCAATCTATCAATCAACCGGTCCGATAAAGAGCTTGAAATGCAGATATCGGGGGAGCCTGTTACTAGGTGTTCATTTGGTTTTTTTTTTTACATTCGACGCATAAGCTCTGATTTGATTGGTTACAGGATTTAACGAGCCGAAGCAAGACCTCAGCTATGAGGGCTCCGTAGTTGAGGGCTCCGGATCAATTTTTACCCCCCAGAGATCTTCGGCATGCCTCGAAATATAGATACTAGGGGGTCATCGCTTTTCAGTTTCATCTGAAAAGTGCCCACCATGGCGGGAATCGAACCCGCGTCCTTAGGCTCAGCACCACAATGCCTTAGCCACTAAGCCACCGCGGCGGGTTACACAAGCGTCAACAAGTCCCTCACATACATAAACACACGTAGCGAAATAATTATGTGCCGATACAAAGGAGGAGTATGAAAACCTAAGAACCTAAGAAGTCTATGAAGGCTTGATTGCCTATACGCTACAATGACGTGGTATGCTGCGGATGAGATGGGGAACTAGACAGGGACTGAGATTCTTTATAGGAGTTACCCCTGCGCAATGAACTCCTGAATAAAATCTCTAAACCCTTAAATCTCTAAACTCTTAAATAAAATTTAGCTAGGTGTTCGCAATTTTGCGTAAAACAAAAATTGCAGGTGGAGATATCAAGGCGCCCTTGTTTAAAACTCCACTTTGATGCTACTTGGCAACTGATTTTATTTTCTACGAATGTGTTTCGTCGGTGCTATATCTGCCCTTTTTTGGTAAGTGAGTCTCCAACATATAAATTTACACTTTTGTCTAAACCATACAATGGAATATATTTCGAGTTCGGTGCATGGACTCCGCGATCGACTGCCGGCGCGGGGCCACCAGCCGTTCGCGCAAGCCACTTCAACAGAGCCTAGTTTGTAGTTCGTAGGGCGCACTTTGGATGGCTGCGCTTCTACTCACAAAGGACGCACTCATGGTTTGAATGCATTCGCTCGCGGCGGGTGCGCCCAATTGGTGAGAGCGTAGAGACGGCAATTACGTTTCTTGGAGGCCATGCAGGGTGTTTTTTGTCCGGACTACCCGCTTCTCTTTTTTTGTCCTTCCTTCTTCCGGTGAATTCAACCGGGAAAAGCTTGCCCACTGGCGGAAGCCGTGGAGAGCAGCTGGACAGTCTGAAGTCCCTGCTTCTCGCATTTTGGAGGGGAAAGCAAGAGGAAAGAAAAAAGTGTCTTGAACTCGGTACGCCACGCGGTGTCAACTTTTCGAAGCTTGAGGCCGTGTGCTAAAATCCTGGCCACGGCTGGCTTTGATTTTTGTTCACCATCAAGATAATCTTTCCCACGCCATAAAAGGCTTCGGTATCGTCTTGTGAAGTTATTTATAATATATTACAGCAAATAATTAAGACCAAGACACGGCGTTCATAAATTAAGTTTGCCGTGCCTATTGTACGTAGCGTACAATGTAGGGCAAACCGGCAGGAAAATAAATAATTGGTATATAAGCAAACAGCCAATCACTAAATTTAGGCAAAGTTTTTACACTGGTACTAACACACATGTATCTCGACATTTTACCCGCATAGGTGAGGTGTTCAGGAATTGTTTCATAATTGTTGGCTCTTGCAGGCTTTATTGCCAGCTTTCGTAGCGTTTTAACTGAAGTATATATGAATTAAGTAATACACCGCCACAAACGTTTACTAGCGTGGTGTTACCATTCAATAGTGTGAAGACAAGGTTGTTTTGCGCTGCCAGGCGCACAATGTATGTACACCTTTCCGGTCGGAATCCTCAAACGTAGCCCTGGAGAAATGTTTTCGTTTATAATTCGTTGATGTTTTAAAACATGGATAATAGTTGCTGTTAAATTCAACTCGTAATAAAACATTTTAAATAATATGGAAGCCTTTTCAGTGCAGTGCTCAACGCGATCGCATGAGGATAAACATTTTTGTAAGAGCCGTTGGCTACTCTACCATGAGTGCCTAAGTGCGCGAGAGGGTGTGGCGTGGCGTCTTTCGAGGCTGGCTGGAAGAGGGAGTCTTAGAAGTCGCCACCAGTCGATGATAGCCAACGACGACGTCGCTTGGTAAAGCTTGCAGTATGATGTCCGTCAGCATGGTCGCATAGGTAGCCGAACTGATGTTCAGGGCTTTAAGTCCCCTCATGTGGCAGTGCACGTAGTCCATAAGCTTGCGCAAACCCTTCACGTCGTCCGATGCTTGCAGCGAGGGCAGAGACCTCAAGCGAGCCAGATGCTCTTGAACGATGCGTCGAGTGTCACCAAAGCGCCTTTTAAGAATGTCGACGGCATCATCGTAGCATTCACTCGTCGCTTGAAGGCCCGCGATAGACGCAGCTGCCTTGCCGTTGAGAAGCGTACGTAGGTACTGGAACTTTTTTCCCTTAGTTCGACAGTCGTTGGTATGAACAGACGCCTGGTAATGCTCCCAGAAACTAGGCCACTGGCATATCTCCCCGTCGAAGGACTGCAGTTTGAGTGTCGGAAGCTTGACGGAACTGCCTCGCGCTAGTTCCTCGCGTTGATCCACCCTCGTATGTGACGGGTTCCTTGGGATAGGTGACACGTGGCTTGATTGAAGCATTGCTTCTCTTGACTTCAATTGAGCGAGCATACCTTTAGCCGCGTCTTCGTACTTCAGTACAGCCTCCATTTCCGCTGCGGCCTCTTCGTCCTTGAGGTGCTTTTCGAACAAACCATTCAGCCTTTCCAATTCGTCGTTGTTGGCCTGCAGTCTTTCACGCTACGACGCAGCTCGCCGATGTCCGCCCGTATCCAAGACAGCTTTTGGGGCTTCATTGATGAGGCGAGTATTCCTGTTGCCCGGCCCGAGCAGTGTACGCTTCTCCTCTCAGGTCAGTCGGTTCATCCTTGCTTCCGAACACCGGCTCGCACCCACTCGCCCTCCTGGTGGACACAAACCCGAAGCGTTCTTGCCGGCTGTCTCTTTCACGTAGGAGGAAGGGCGTTCCACATTGTTGAAGAAATCCTCAAAGGCCGAACGAAGGCAAAGAAGAAGCAAAAACGGTATTTACAGTAAGATAACAAGGGCAAAAACATGCTTGTAACATGGCGAACCGAGAATCTTCCTAAGCTTCTTTCTCGTCGTCGTCTGGTCTCCTCCCGCGTGCCATCACGCCGAATTCCCGCTATTTTTTCCGCGTGGCTGGGCCCCGCACCCTTGGCGGGGCCAATTTCAAACCAATCACAGTTCCTGGCAATAAGACAACAGGGAGTTCCAATCCTGCCAATGAACGACTCCGTAATCCCTCTCGTGAGCTCCAAACGTGGTGTCAGAGGCGCCCACCAATGTTTTGCGCCACAGATGTCCAAGTCGTTTGCGTCGACGCCTCGGGTCTAAGAGCGCCGTCCCGTCCCCATTTGTCTTCACGAATGGGAGAATGGCCTACGTGGATCGCCACACTCGAAGATTACGTCTTCGCTGTCTGGCCTCGGCTCTGCGGGTGACCAACGAAAGGTTGGGATGTTACTTTACAGCTTAGGAGAGCAGAGGCAGACTATCAGCAGCGGAGTCCCAACACTTTGACGCAGTCACGCAGACCTTGACCCGTCATTACGTTCATCCCGTCAACGAGATCTACGAGACGCTTCAAACACCGAACGTAGCAGCCTGGTGAGTCAGTTGATGGATTGAAAATAGACTCTGGCGCCGAGGAGACAGTACTCCCTTCAGCTTTCCTGCCGTTCCCACAGTTCTTGATAGAGCAGAAGCGAAACTCACCAGTCGAAGCAATAGTTTCGACCGGTGCTCTGGACGTTTTCCGTGACCCTGCACTGGAAAGACAAGTCGACCACTCAACGTCGATCCAATCAACGACTTTACGTCATGCTAGGTAAGCCAAGTAGCATCTCGCTACTTGGGCTTCCGCCGTAAAAGACGTTGGTGTATTAAAGTTCGTTGATGCGACATCTCCTCGGTAGCCTCCTCTGAAAACTCTAGAATATCTGAAGGGTTTGGTAGTACTTGAAGAACCGTACAATATCCGCCTTGTACCGGATGCGCAGCCCTTCGCTTTGTGCGCACAACTGTCGGTTCCGATTCAACTACTGCCAGTAGTCAAAACATCACTCGACGGGACGGAGACCGCGGGCGTCATCCACAAGGTGCACAACCCAGCGCCGTGGTGGGCCGGTCTCATTAATGACCCAAAGTCGAAGGGTGGCTACAGGATCTCTTAGGCCTCACCAAGCTAAACCACTGTGCCCAAAGAGAACGCTACGTTCTATCAACTGTGGCCTCTGTGCTTGGTCAGCTGAAGCACGCGAGCGTCTTCTCTAAGTTATATGCCCCATCAGGATTCTATCAGGCAAAGCTTTTCCCTGAAACTAAAGAGCTGACTACCTGCATAAAACCATTCGGTCGCTATTGCTATCGTCGCCTTCCTTTCAGTATCACTTCCGCTCCGAAATTCTTCCAGCGTCTCATGTTTCAAATCCTGAAGGGTCTTCCGGGGGTCGCCAATATGATGGGCGATATTTTGTTTTTCGGAAAAGAAGGCTACAATAATTGCAGAAGACTGGAGGCCACCCTGAAACGCCTGGAAGAGGCCGTGGGTGGTCATGCTCAATAGGAAGAAATACGAGTTCAGAGCCAAGTCTCTGTTTCCTCGGTGTTATGTAAACGAGAGTGGAGTGTCACCAAACCCACACAGAGTCAAGGCTATCCAAAGTCATCTGCTACCAACGGATACCACCGGAGTACGCCGGATACTGGGCGTTGTCAATCATCACGTTGGTCGCTTCCTTCCGCACGTGCTTTGCTTAACAAAAACATTGCATTACGGGGAGATCACCAACTTGGGAGAAATTTCTGTTCCTGACTCGGCGCAATGCCTAGGAAACCATCGCACAAGATTAGGAAGAGTGGTCCTATCCCCCCAGGGATTGAACTTGTAGCGCCTGAGCATTTTCGTTATAGTCCAAGGGGAGATGTAGGGACCGTGGACACGAAACTTGCTCCTTGACCGTTGGCCACTCTTGCATATGTGCCTGAGCGTTGGAGAGTGCGTGGCGAGAGTGCGTGCTCGAAAGGTCGCCTATATTAAGGGGGTTCCGTTCCTGTTGCTGAACGAGTCGGTCGTCTCTTTCGTGGGCTCCGAACAATCTCAACCTTCACTACAGCGTGGTACGTAAATCCGTACTGCTAAAACTAATGTCTGCCAACATATTTTGCTAGCGTCAGCGCAAGTGTAATATTACAGTGAAAATAATGGCTTGTTCCTTAAGCGCAATTTTATGTAGCCAAAAATCACTTGTTTGAAGTCATATTTATTTGTGTGTGAGAATCTAATAAAAATAGTAAGCTTCTGTTTTTTTTCCGCGTGCAGATCCCGGTCACCGGAGGAAACTTGTTCTGGTTGGACATGACTGGGGCGGAATGATCGGCTTTGTCTTTGCGACTTTGCACGAAGTTTTGATTAGCAGCATGGTCATCATCAATGGAATGCATCCTGTAGCTTTCAGGAAGCAGTTGCTAAGAAGTGTTACACAAATGAAAATGTCATGGTGAGTGTGCCTCTTCCCAAGGATATTATTTTTGTACGGTTTTTACATTGCTTTCTGAAAGGTTTCTAGCAAAGAACGGCTACTCATAATGACGACGATAATGATGATACGAGAAACCGCATTAGATATGCAAAGAACACTGTAAATTGCGTATGGTTTGTTTTACCTTTTGCGGAAATTTTGAACTTCGCGTGTTAAATCTGTCACTGTCAACGACCACCTGCGAATTGTCGGCATTGACATCGTGAATGGAAGATATTGTTACGTGACACTAGAACAAATGAGACGAACCATGGTTGATGGGGAGTGACCTATTTACACTGTGTACATGACGGCCATGCGAGACTCCGCGCAGGCTGCTTGCCCCACAGAGCTTCTTGGTCATCGAAGGCTGTGAGAACAGAGCTACGCGCCACTGCCCTTTTCATCGCAGTCTCATGAAAATATATCCAGGTTTTTCAACCAACGGTGCTCAATCGAAAACGCGGGTTTCCATACATTTCCGTTCCATTTATACATAGATACGAATTATTTCTGTCTAGTGATTGCTTGCCCGTATAACATGTATTGAATGCTTTTCAGGAGCCGAAATAGCCGTTTTAAATGTCCGCGGCTGCCCGCAAAACCGAGACCTCCTCCTAGGTACTCGGTTTTGCTCTTGCTCGGTATCAGCTGGGTATCCGGGTATGGGCTGGCCAGGGAAGCCATCCACTGTGGCGTTTGAAATTGGGGGCAAGTCCGGAGTACGTTGGCACTCCCATAGTACATGGAAGAGGGTGCCAGGCTTGGGACAGTGAGCGCAGAGGGAAGTGTGTTGGGTGGGGAAGATAAGGTGGAGGTGGGTGAGATGTAGGCAAGTATTCGTCTACAGCCCCCACCAAGTTGTAGCTTCCTCTCTGGAGAGGCGCCAGTGTTGTGGTGGGAGGCGACGGCGAGTTTGCCGGTAATGAGCGAGAATCTCCGTGTAGCCACTCGGTGGGTGGGCTTGATCTTGAGGGGGTACCACCATCGGAAATGGCTCGGTGTATCAGATCTCGAACCCAACGTTAGCCACTTCATTGCCGGGGATGGCTGCATGTCCATGAAGCCCAGGCGATGCGGATGCAAGGGGTTGTTGAGCAGTTTTTGAGGATGTGGAGGGATGATGAATAAATTCGGCCAATCTGGCTGTTCCGGCAGGCTGTCTGCGAATCCGTGAGGCTGGTGACTGTGAGGGTGGAAAATGGGGGCCATGGCAATGGCTATTTATTCAGGCGACATCAATTGAGCTTGTGGTAGTACTGGCGCCATTGACGCATTGGTCAGTATGTGTAACTACACAGGCTACATGGCCGGGGCGCCTAGGGTAGGGGGTAGCATCTGTATATAGCGCGGTGGGGTCTTTCCCGTATCGCGGATTCAGGGTTCGAGCACGGGCAGCCCGGCGGCCAAGGTTGAAGTTGGCGTGCATATCTTGCGGGATCGAGAACACCCGGATGCCATCTCGCAGGGCTAGAGGAATGCATTGTTTTTGTTCGCACGGGGGTATCGGACGTAGCCCTAATGCTGTAAGGACCTGTCGACCTGTGGGAGCGAATGGGAGTTGGAGCTGAATGATGAGCTTCTTGCACCTCTTCCCACGTGTTATGAACTCCCAAAGTGAGTAGTTTTTAGGCCGCAGTAGCAGTGGGGAGGCCAAGTGCAGTTTTGTACGCTTGGTGAATCATGGTGTTGAGCTGAGCTTTTTCTGTTGTTTTGACAGCGAAGTACGGGGTTCCGTACTGCAAGCTTTGCTTATTAGCCGCATTACGTAAGGACACGTAAAAGATTGCTGAATAATGCAACAAATTTGCGGTGGTGTAACTGAAAAGTGGTGCTTTTGAATATTAACTACTTTAGGATTGGTGTTATTCAAAGTAAAAGTCAATGCCAAGTTTTAAACTCGGCGGTCAACATAGTCGGTATGGTTTGTGTCACAAATTGGCACCCGTGGTATAACCTGGTTTTTCACGAGTGCAGCCACCCCAAAGTGAAGACGAGTCATGGGAATGAGGGTGCAGCTGAAGAAATGCAGCACCGCCTCCTCGCCGGACCGCAAGGACTGTGGAATTTATTTTAGCTAACAAGAATGACAGCGATGCACTGCTACGGCCGCTCATCTGGCTGAGGCCCTAGATTCTCGCTGATCGCCCTTGGAAGTGCTTCACGGATAGAAGTTTCGCTCCTGGGAAAATCTTGCCGAGTGACGGTTTCCTCCGTCGTGCATCACACCCGTCTCCGTCTCCCTCGTAGAACACATAATCCATATGTAAAAAAAAAAATTGTCCGTTATTACAAATATTTGCAGCCGTTGAAATCAGCCTTACCGACCGCATTTCAATACGGCAGGGACGTTCATAGGTTATTTCATTTCTTTTAAAAAGTCTTGATTTCAATGCAATATTAACGGCCTATACCAGCGGAACCTAAAAGTTTGTTAAAGGGACACTGAAGTGATATGTAAACATTGCGGGATTACTAGCGCAAATTGTAGTCCGGAGTCCCCAGGCCATGTTTCGACCACTCTAGGAGCGTTTACGCGATTTTATTTAGTAGAAAAACTAATTCGAAAACGCTGTCCTCCTCTCTTTACGCTCGCCCATTTTCTGTGGCGTTTTCGTGTGACGTCAGGAGGGGATGAGCTGGCAATTGGCTGCGCCACGGCTGCGCTACTGCACGGCTCCCCGGCCGACAGAGTCAGTCGGCCCAGCGTTTCGTCCGCCGGCCGCCGGCGGGTCGTCGCAATCAAGGAGGTTAAAAAAAAAATTGCTTGGTCGCAATTCGTTCGCTTAGTTGAAAACGAAGCCAGGACACGTTTGTGAATGGAAGAATGTGCCTTTCTTTACTTGGTTTGTTTTGTACACTGTATCTAGCTCCAAGTCAAGGTCGCTTCACACAAGCAGCTGCTCACGCGACGCTTCGCTGACTGGTACGCCAGTAGGAAAATATAAGGCCTCTTGAAGGCGGGAGAAGAGTCAGCGAAGTCAATATAGGTACTAAGCAATAAAAATCAACTGATATTTTTACCGTACAGCGTAAAACTAGGGCGCGGGAAGCACTTTTTTTGCGCTGGGCGAACAAGCACAGCGGTCAGCAGCACTACGCATCTGCGAACGCTTTTCCGTCTACGAAATGCAATTGCTAGACGTGAAGCTACTGCGGAAACTCGGGCGACGCTTACTGCACTGATCGCAGTACAACAAATAGTCAACCTAAGCGGCTTGAAATGCCAAAACTAAATAAAAGTGGTAAACCGGTTGTACAATATATACCCTATATTAGCAGGCATTCGCGTCCCGCTCCGGTGGCCTTAGCGGTTTGGGGCGCTAGGAATTCACCGCAAATGTTTTGCGAGTCACGAGTTCGAATCCCGCGGGTACATGCTTTTTTTTTGTAAGTTAACTTTTTTGTTTTCCGTTCGATGTTTTCTATATTGAGTTCACCTTTTTTTGGGCCGCAACGTTCATGGCTACACGAACTAGTTCACAAAACGCGCGCAGGCTGGCACTGGCGCGCTAGCGGTTCTCGTTGGCGTGCTGTTGCCATAAGCACCGACTGCTTGCAGGCAGTGGGCACAGGCCAGAATGAACAGACCCTTGGCCTGGTGCGAAACACGCTTTTTACGATACAGGCATGAGGGAGGCAAGCTCCAAATATGGGGGAAAAGCGCATGACATTTGGGCGTCTGCGGGTACGCGGAGGGCGTTCATGCACTGCGTAGGTCTCGGCTAGTGAATGCTACGACTACAAGCCGTCCTGGGAGGCTTATCTTGTGCATTTTACAGCCGACAACATGGCAGAAGCGCGGTACGATGATTACTGAGATATTGAAAATGCCCATCCAACAAAGCCATTGGTTATGTTTTACAGAACCGAAACCGAAACCGAAACTTGTGTGATTGCTAACCTTGGGCATCGTCCAATCACGGCGCCCCTCCTCCCAACGTCACAGCCTTAGTTGGTGCGGCCGCCGCAAACCGCGCATGGTAGTTTTTCTTCTTTCGCGCTTTGTAAAATAATTACCGATTTGTCAACCGGATAAACGATGAAAAGTGTGCTAATTTGAGCCAGTCTACGCAGTGCAAGCAAAAACGGGAGCTTGACAAATTCACTTCAGTGTCCCTTTAAGGGCGATGTTTCAGCTGAAGGATTTAGCTTACAGACACAGGATGCATGGAGTACGCTTGCGAATAAAATCAAATCCATCCAGAATATTGTACCGATGACACCAGCTTCCTTGTTCGCACAACGTATTTAACACATCATTTTGTTGATAACAAACGTCTTTAGTATAGTTGCCGTAGAAACGACAGAAAATATAAATGCTGTCATTTACCTTTATACCTACGTTTACTGGCGGCTGTAAGTTTATTGCAATAAATGAAAATAAATTACTACAATTTGTGCTAATTCCGCCAGATTGCCCTGCGATCCCAATAAACCAGAAGCTGATGTCACACCCAAGCAATTTGTAACGCTTTCACGGCAGTCGGGTTACATACCCTTGCGCCACGGACGTCTGACGAACATCCGTCGGACATCCTCAGAAAGGCGGCGGTCGCATGCAGACGTTTGTGAGATTTCCGGGTGCAAAAAAAGTGGTCGTCCCAGGAACATCGAATGGACGGGCCAGACGGGTTTTCCGACATCCGGCCCGTGTCTAAAATAGATAAAAAGTCGGACCTCCTTCAAAGAACAAAGCCAGTTTGAACGTCCATGACACATCCAGTTAGATTACAAAATTTGGCTAATATTCGGGTTGTGCGCAGAATTGGATAACCTGCAGCTGCTGTAAACTCACGGGCTTTTAAAAGCGGGGCTTGGTATGCCTCACTGATGGCGTCGAGGAGTGGAAACGCACTGCAGGAAAGCTACTTTGCACAATGAATTTCACAAAGCGATGATGACAGTAAACGAAGGCACATCAAGGGCCTCCAGAATAAAACGCTTCCCGTGGTCGACGTCGAACCAGGATACCTCGAGGTATGAAGCCGATGTCATTGCACCATCCCATTACAGTGGAAGTTAGGACTTTGGAATTTGACTTTGACTCCTGTTGCATGGAAGAGGGGTTCGTTTTTTAAGCCGTGTTTCTCTTCGAGGAGGAGCTTTGATATTTTGCGAGAATCCCTTAGGCAATACTGCACTTTACAGAATACTTGGTGCGAATACCCCTTGTACCGCTTGCTGTGGTACAACGCAAAATATAAAAGGTTGAGCAATGCACAGTTCGGGCAAAGAAATTCTTCAGTATTCATATTAGGTTGGCAACAGCGCGGGCAGTGATGTGAAATGTAGCCAGCTATTGTGGAATATTAGGGCCAGAATATGGTAACTTTCTTTAAGAACCATGCATACACTTTGCAAGTCGTGCAAATGTGAATTTGAATGGGTTGAATCATCCAGCAGTGAACTGAATTCTTCTTAACGTCATTCAGCATTACTTAGACACGAGCGAAGAACAAAGTTTTTACGTTGTCTCTCGTCTCTCTTCCCGAGAGCAGTGATTCAGTTCACTCACTTTTGCAACGGTGCTGGTCAGCAACCTCCCTTAGGTCATTTAAAAGTTTACTTGCCTTTTGATTTTTTGTGCGTTGCGTCATCAATCTGCGCGCAATATGTAATCGGTTTGCAGTTTTTGTAAGGAAGAGGGGTGAATAGTTTTTTTTTTGGAACAGGATGTTCCGACGGGTGTGTTAGCGGAGCTGATAACACGCATTTATTTTGTGTTCTAGAAATGCACAGATGCCATGTTTGCGAATTTTGGTTTCTAGGGGAGAGGGATTACGTAGTGGGAATTGGAAAAAAAGGGTTATCCATGCAAGGGGGTACAAAACTACAGGAAGTTGCGGAGCCCCGATGCTTCGAGGAGGTTTCTTAGAGCGATCAACAGCCTTTTTTTAGTTCGCCCTTGAAGACAAGCAGTCTGAGATTGCCTCTGTAAGTAAGCAATCAGTTTCAAAGTTACTTCTCATACTTGCCCTTTCCTTTTACTGTTTTTTTTTATAGTTTCATGCG
Source organism: Haemaphysalis longicornis (assembly GCA_013339765.2). Taxonomy (NCBI): domain Eukaryota; kingdom Metazoa; phylum Arthropoda; class Arachnida; order Ixodida; family Ixodidae; genus Haemaphysalis; species Haemaphysalis longicornis. The sequence goes on along the minus strand of CM023448.1, from coordinate 24,545,816 downwards.
TTTCCATTTTCCAACCTTTTATAACCCCTCAACCGCGGATAGGAGAATTGTAAATAAATAAAAAAATGAAGGTAGCTCACTCTAACGCGTAAGACTTGAAGGTAGCGAAGGTGTATGGAAGCTCGAATATGCCTGCGTGTGTTTGACATTTTTATAATGCAGAATGCTTTACGTTGAGCAATGTCTCTGAAGGGAAGGTTTTTCTTGACGAGTAAACCGTTCCAAGCAAAATATATTGTGTTCTCGAAATTCGCAAAACAGCCGCACACAACCCACTAATGGCTGACTGGCAACTAATCTTTACACGTCGTTGCCAACAATTCCAGTAGTAGGCGGGTGAAACCAAAGTAACAGCCTAATGATTTACTTAAGAGAGGTCGGTGGCCACAGTACTTCCTAGAACAGGCATAGCCGTTGTTGGTCCTTCTGTATAAATGGAAGATACAGAATAATAAATGACACTTCGCCTTCCCGGAGAGAGAGAGAGAGAGAGAGAGAGAGAGAGAGAGAGAGAGAGAGAGAGAGAGAGAGAGAGAGAGAGAGAGAGAGAGGGCTTTTTAATGTGAACTGGTGAGGTCAGTTCTGCTGGTGACAGAGGTTGCTTTGGCAAATGGTGGATGTCTGCAGTGATGCGTGGTGAATATCGAAATTGGCGATTAAAGCAATGAGAAGACAAACAAACAAAACTTTGAAGGGCCACTGAAGTGAATTTGCGAAGCCCTCGTTTTTGCATGTACTGCGTAGACTGGCTCAAATTAACACACTTTTCATCGCTTATCCGGTTTACAAGTCTGTAATTAATTTATAAAGCTTGAAAGAAGAAAAACCACCATGCGCGGTCTGCGGCGGCCGCACCAACTAAACGCTGTGACGACGCGAGGAGGTGCACCGTGATTGGATGATGCCCATGATTAGCATTCAAACAAGTATCGGTTTTGGTTCTCTAAAACAACATGCTTGACATCCAACGTTACCTAGTGGGCATTCTCGATATCGCAGTAACCGTCATACCGCGCTTCTGCCATGTGTGTCAGCTGTACAATGCCTAAGATAAGCCTCCCAGGATGGCTTGGAGTTGTAGCAATCACTGGCCGAGGCCTACGCCGTGGATAAACGCCCTCCCCATTACCGCAGATGCTCGAATGCTATGCGCTTTCCCCCCCGTATTTGGAGCTTCCCCACTCATGCCTGTATCATAAAAGCGTGCTCACACCATACCAAGGGGCTGGTGATTTTAACCTGTGCCCACTGGCCGCAAGCAGTCCGTGGTTATGGCAACAACACGCCAACGAGAACTGGCTAGCGCGTCAGTGTCAGTCTTCGCGTGTTCTGCGAACTCGTTCATGGACTCTTTACGGCACAAAAGTGGTGAACTCAGCATAGAAAACATCGGACGAAATCAGCTTACGTAAGAAATCAGCTAACAAAAAAAGTACCCTTGGGGATTCGAACTTGCGACTTCCAAAATATTGTACCTAGCGCTCTAGACCACTCAGCCACGGACCGTTTTTTTTTTGTTTCCAGACAAACACTGCTGTTGCAAACATAATACACAACAACAAAACAAACCCATTACGCTCTTGACGGCAGGAATATAGGGTATATAATGTATAACCAGTTTACAGATTTATTTAGTTTTAGAGTTTTAGGCAGCTGAGGTGACTCTTGGTTGTATAGCGCTCGGGCAGTAAGCATCCCCCGAATTTCCACAATATCTCACTTCTAGCAAGGAAATGCTGCCAGCAAGAAAATGCTGCCAGAATCGATGGTACATATGAATGTTTGAAAAGGAAATCGTTAAAGTAAACCATGATTCCAAAATTCAATGTAAACGGTGAAAAAAAAACGAAGAACAAAAAAAAAGAAATAGATAAACACCAGAGCGCGAAAGAGTACATATCTGAGACACTTGAAATGTCTATGATCTAAAGATATTTGTCCAGTTCATAGACTCGTAGGAACCGGAGCAGTACTTTTCTTCCCATGGTGCTATCAGCACCATTGGGCCATGGCCCAAGAAAACGAAACATTTGAGCATGCCTCTATGACCTACGCAAGACGCTGCCGTATTCACGCAGAAGTCAGTCCAAAAGCTTCTAAAAAATAATGTTAATTGTCGCCACGCATACTAGGCTGTGAAGCCGTCATCAGTTACGCGCAAGCTTGACAACCAGACATTGTGAAATTACAAATACTGAAGGAATCCAGACATGGGCGCATTTGGACCATTTATGTTACCTTTGCTGTATAGAGGACATGAAATAAACCGTCAACTCATGCTTGTATTTGTAACAATCACTACCTATGTTGTCTGGTGTGCTGGGTGGTGTTCGTAATATATTTTGCATTCACGCAAGGATATACGTATTGTTTTACATAGACAAATATTGGTTATATAGAAAGTGGCTGTTTTGAATATCACCGTTGTAGCAGGTAGATTTGCGTCTGTGAAAGCAACATTTACGAAAAGATGGTTTAGTTTGAGCTTGTAATGTGGATATTCAAACAAAAACACTTGTTGCGCTCAGCGAACGTAGTTTCTGCGACCAAAGTCATCACACGTCATCAAACGCACCGATTGTGGCTAAATGGCAACACAGCTATGAAGCTATTATCGAGCGCCCATTGGCTCACTCAACAAAGCTGCTCCAGTTAGATTAGAGGGTCATAGTCACTCCTGTAATAATATACGGACGCTAATGTTGGTATTGAGATCCCACAGGCAAGGCAGTTTCCAGAGAACACTCTTGACTGCAGCCTTCACATCTGACTGTAACGAACAGTATTCGTATCGTCGTTAGCGCTAATTCTTAAGAATCCATTTGTCATAAGATATTTTGACTTGCATTCCAGATGCAACAAGTGCACTACCGCCATAATTTGTCAACTCGTACTGTTGAGGTACTCATGTTAACAAATGAATTAAAGTATATTTTTTTGTTCTGTGGTATTGCCTGCGCCAAATTTCTGTACATGTGTTTATCCCCATACTGTGTGCATGTAGTACTGCCCCACCGTAAGCATTGCTGATTTCGCAATCTTTATCTGTGTATTAGCTACAAGGTTGGAAAGCCCCGCAGCTTTTTCAGTATACAAGTTGGTAGGCTTTTTAAGTGGTCTAATGTATCATGGTTTTGAATCGTTGGGGAGATCAGTAGTCGTTTAATTATTATCAAAACATACCAAAAAATTGTTTCTTTTATGCAGATATCTTCGGACATAAGATCTCTCCTGAGCCTAATAAAAATATGGCTGTTGCATGGCTGGTTTTGTAACTCTAGCATTGTGCTGGAATTATCGCATGGAGATTCGGAACGTAATTTAGTGCCGAGCTGCAGACCTCGCGTGGAAGGATCTCTTTGCAATATTGTAACCATGTTTTAAAATACATACCAAACAAATTCTCTTTTATTAAAGGTATTTGCTCCCGTTTCGCCACCCGGATGTTCCCGAGAAGTTCCTAATTATGAATGACTTCCAATTTTTTGACAAAATATACGCCGGTTCATTTTCTCCGAAAGAGCTGAATGCGAGCAAATACATGTTTTCACAGCAAGGTATGTGCTGTTTCTGGCTACCCTAAATATTGAAAGAATTTTTCGTTATTTGGGTCTTGCATTCATATTCGACTTCACCTAAAGGGGGCAGGCAGACAAAACACAAGTTTGGTTCATTCGAAAGATTGCCTCGTTAGAATCATACCAACACCATCCTTAACGTAAACTTCACTCAAATAAAGTATATAACTAGGAAAATAGGAATTGGACATGCGACCCATCCCACAACAAAACCAGTAATGTCATACGCACCAGCTCTGCCATTCGCTGAGAATGGCAAAAGCAAACGCAAATTAAGCAGTGCTTATAAGCTTGGCGAACGAGCTAGTTTCTGTTAAATTTAGGGCTCATTTTTATAGTAGTAAGAATGGTGGAATAAACATGTGTAAGTTACGAAAGCAAACGTAAACATACAAATACCGATGCGTAGTGCTGTTGGTACTGCGCGCACTGTGCTTGTTTTAGCTGCAAAGCACGGCGGCGCTTTGGAGTTGTCTTACACGACACTGGCCGATTGGCGTAAGCGAGGGCGTCTTACGAGACCATATTTGTCGAGCGAGCACCATGTTTCATGAAATAATCATTTTCTCCTTGAACAAAAACAAGCCACGTGCAAATACGGTCAAAAACCAATCAAAGGGACAAAATGGTACCATTCGGTATGGTGGCGCCATCTAGGTTGACCAACGGTAAACAAGTCTATGATTCACAGCATACAAATATGTAGCGCAGAATACGAGAGACACAGACAAGTAGAAGACGAGAGACACAGACAAGTAGACACACACGGCGCTAGCGCCGTGTGTGTCTACTTGTCTGTGTCTCTCGTCTTCCGCGCTACATTTTTGTAACTTATGAACCAACACGCCCAAATTTCCACCCTTCACGCCAAGTTTAGCTTGAAGACCCGTTCTTATGATGGCATTGCAGATGTCCTAAAACACACGATTTGGCAGGAGAATTAACATTACAACCTAAATTGATTAATTACACAGTTAATAAAGCATCCTTCCGGACAAGCGCCCGGGCCACTGTAGAACAGGAACTTTTTCGAATAAGACTTGTATTTTGCAGCATTGCCCCTTTAAGGGAAGTGCAGGCTGCGGGTCATAAACTATGGGGCACTGACAACACGGAGTAGACTCTCGTGTAGACAAACTGCGTTACAACGAATTCTATGGTTTAGACTAACAAAACGTTTCCATTATTGTGCAATCCGCATGGCATAAACAGTTCGCTTAAGGCGAATTTATGGTATTACGAATACTTTTTTTACGGTCCTTTCGAGTTGGCTTTACGGGGAGCCTACTCTATTGCAAAGCGGCAAACGTGTGACTATTAAATAGCTTCGTTTTCGTTTTCTTGCTTTCACAAAAAGCAAGCAATTTTGTTTCGGTATCCGCAGCCAATAACACGACGGACAATTAGGCTAGGAGAGTGAATACGAAGAGATTGGTTTAGAAGAAGGGGAAAACCAATAACCCGATGGAGGGAAGTGATACGGAACTTCCGGGGTAAGCTGTGGACTCGAGTAGCGTAGGACGGGAGCTGTTGGAGGCCTTCGTCCCGCAGTGGACTTCATCAGGCTGATGATGATGATGATAGTCGGACAGGTAGTCCACTTTTCTTTGTCGCAATATAAAACTTTCTTTTCTGACGCCACACACGTATATACGGTTATGTTACCGTTACGGAAATGTCCTTACTGCGTGGCCCCATCCGCAGATTTATTTCGCGCATGGCGATGTACCCATTTCAAACGGCGGACGACTGGGATTGTCTTCGCAGTTCGGGCCAAGCTTCGCGCCCTTACATATTAAACATGGGGGAGTCAAAGTGGTGCTAGGGTCAATTCGCGCGGAAAGCGCGGATGCCACCAGAAGTGCGGATGCCCGTAAGCTTTGAGTTGGAGACGCGCAGCACAATCACCCAAATTTCTTTGTAACGGCACAGATGTAACTTGAGTGCCTAACACACCCTTTACTCAAGTATTTATTCTCCGAAGTAAGCTGATGGCTTTCTAAAATAAATCTCTTGTCTAACCAAGTAGTGCTTCAAGTTGGGTAACAAGGCGGGCAACAATAAAACCAGGAGGCTAACCAAGAGCCTAATCAAGCCAAACGACAAAAATTAATGCAAATAATAAGGCAGATAAGGGGTACTTATTGTAACCAAATTCAGGGGATATTCGTGTATAAAGAGGGTATTTTTCCCCGCTGGGCCACTTTGTGCATTTAGGGTAACACTAGTGACAACATCCCGGCACGGCTCATGTCGATTGGACCCAACCGCGCCCTATGGTGTGCGTGGCTTTGCCGTCTCATCCTGGTGGCTGAGCCAAAGTCAGGGTTGTTTTGGACCTTCATGGCCCCCTGGCAGAGGCAACACGTCACTTGGACACCCGCTTCTCGTAGACTGTGCCCACAGTCATGGGGGGGATCAGCCAGTCGCGTTTTTCTGTCCTCTTCTCCACACTTTCCCTTTCATACTTTCTTTCCTAATCTTGGCCTGTCGTCTTTTCTCTTCCTCATTTCTTCATTTTTTTTCTCCTGTCGGCGAGGATTTATCCTGTTCGAAGACATCAGCCTAGGTTCCGAGCGTAGGCTTAGGGTGGCAGCGTTCAGTTACGTGTACTGCAAAGCCACGTTCCCTTGGCGTTGGCCACGTCCCATGGTGGGCGACTGATATTGCCAACAGAATTGATTCTGCGTTTTATAGCTACTTTCTCTATTCCCACAAAACACCCTGATCAACTCCTTCAAAGGGATCGCAGTGAACCACTCCCAACCCAACCACCTCAGGCAACGTTCAGCAAATACCAAAGGGGGAACTCTACCGAGAAAAAACATATCCCTGACCTGTCAGCCTTCTTCATTGCCAAGTGTATTGAAAACATTGTTGCGAAAGACTACAGTGCCAAAAAGATGATCTCTGGACACCTCCTTGTCGAAGTTATGAGAAAAAAACTGAAGTGAGAACCTCCTGAAGAAATAAAAATTTGCCACCTTCACCATCATCGTATCATCGTTACACCACACACTAAACACTGTCCAAGGTGTTATTTCATACAAAAAACTCCTGCATGAGACAGATGATGATCTCCTGGAGGGAGTGCATGGCAAGGGAGTTGTTGGCGTTCGTACAATTGTTATGAGAAGGGATGGGGCAGAAGGCTTGACCCGACACATCATTCCAACATTTGCCAGCTCTAACCTGCCCGAGACAGTGTAGGCAGCTTTCATTAGCCGTCTTGTACGCACCTATATCCAAACCCGAGAAGATGCTTTAAGTGATATCCAGATGCTAATATAAAAACGGAATAGAAAAGTTAGATCTTGCCACCAGTGCAAGAGTGGAGCGAGCGAACGCACTGACAAGCGCCGCCACGCCATAGCCGCGCCTCCTTGGAGCGAGCTCTGCTGTGCCAGTTACGTAACCTCAGCAGATAGCCTGAACCGCATTTTTAAAGCATTTTAAGTCCCCCTCGACATGTTACCGTCATTTTACCGGGGCCGCCCCACAGCTCCTGTATACCAAGTTTCGCATAATCTCGCGCCTTCTGGAATACCACCCCAGATCTGCACCGCATACTAGATTCAGTTGCTTCCAAAAATGTTGTAAGTGATCCCACCCGTGTACAGCTCGACTCGTCTACTCTAATTGGTGTTTTTTTAACTATTAAAGCGCAATTTCAACTTGCTCAGGAGCACTGGCAGCACATAATAACCATTTGCCAAATTTTTCGCTGTAACAAATACAACATCGCAAATACGAAAACCGTAAGCATATGAAATAAACTATCGTATGTTGTGCGACCGGAATGGCCGCTACAAACTGAAATGACGCTGTGTACTCCAAACAGCCTGGTCAGGCATACGAACGGTTTATTGGGAACTACAAGATAATTTACAAGCAACGTTTTCCTTATGCTACAAAAGTCAAACCTCGCAAGGGCCCAAAATCTTGGATAACAGGAGATTACCTAAAAGCGATTAGCCAAAAATACTCTCTACCGACACTTTATAGCTACTAGAAGTAGTGAAGATGTTCTATTCTTTAAACTGTAGAAATAAAACAAAAAAAATCTCTCAAACCAACACTCTGAAGGTGGTTGGACTGCGAAGCTGTAGACGATACCCACAACGATACCCATGCGGCGTCATTTGATTTCATACTCGTGGCATCCGCTCACTGCTACGACCAATCATGCCCATCGCCTCCCTGTCTCACTACTCGGTTGATGAATTGAATGGAGGTGCATAGAGTTCAGTTAAAATTTCCCGCCTTCGCAGTGCCGGCACGCCTCCTGCCTGAGCAGCGCGAGCGGAAGTTCTGTTCTTGTTTTGCATGCTTCCATATCGCACGTGCCGCCGTGTTACTGCGCAGTTTGGAACGCGCCGTTTCTGTAGGCCACTTTTAGCGTCCTTGCAATGGTGAAGAGGAGGGCGACACGCACGTCTTTGGCGTCAACTCGTTTTTTTGCGGACGCTCCCGACGGTGACACGCCATCGGACCGACGCTCCCGACGAATCCGTGGGAATACGCGACAATCTCGCCCATCCACCCAAAGCACATGGGTTGATGACCTCGCAAGGACTCCAGGACTACGCCTACCACAACAGTTTAGAGCCGAAACTGGTAAACGCCGATTTTTGGGACGAAAGAAGAGCACGCAGTTTTCCACGCCTAGGCCTAACATAGCAGTTCAACCACCGCCCTCGTGCGCCGGCTCTCTGCCGCGCCATACCGACGCGCCTGATGAAAGGATGAAACGCTCAAGCAAGAAGAAGAACGCTACGCTTTCTGACCCAACAGGAGATGAAATGGAAACGGAAGACAACCAGCCCAATGATCTGGGCACAGCACAAAACGAACAGAGAACGGGACCCGCCACTACAAGGAACGAGAACGCCACAGAAATGCTACAGTATGACGAAGAGCAAGAACAAAAGAAGGAGAATTACGACGCCTCGTGGGAACAAGCCATCAGCAGGCGGACAAAGCAGATAATGAAAAAAGAGCTGCGACTCCAAGAAGCCGCTCCTAGCAGACCAGTCACGACGGAGGAGAAGAAACAACGGGCTCCGAAAGGCCACATCGCGAACAAGAGGAGAACCCCAAACCTCCCCAAAGAGGACTTCAAGATAATAATCAAGCCCAAGAAAGGCCTCCCGATCAGATCTTTCCCCGTGCCTCAGCTAACTCAAGCCATCGCGCGTGCCTGCCCCAATGGCGCGAAGAACCTTCAAGAAGCCATTGTAAGGCCAAAATGGGGATCCAACATTATCCTCGTCAGCACGCCAAACCAAGAACCGGCCAACGTGTTCTGCAACATCGAGAGCATACAAGTAGGAGGAAACAGGCACGAAGTCACCTGGTACGTAGCGTACTCCGACCAAGAAACAAAGGGCGTCGTACACGGTTTCGAACCCGGAACGACATCGGAAGAACTTATGAAGGCGCTCCGCGTGAGAACACTCAACACAAAAATAGTCCATGCACGAATGCTTGGCAAGTCATCAACAGCCCTCATCACATTCGAAGGCAACACAGTCCCGCGCGCAGTTTACTACTACGGCGGAGAGATGACCTGCTTCTTATACAAAGCAACGAGACAGATATGCCAAATCTGCAGAAAGACAGGGCACAGAGCCGATGTGTGCCCTACCCCCCACGTCAACATCTGCTCAACATGCGGCATGGAAAATCCGCAAGAACACAAATGTTCACCCAAATGCGCGCTTTGTCAAAAGGAACACCCAACGGGATCCAAGGAGTGTGAACTAAAGTTCAGGAAGCCCAGAATTCCACCCGGTAACAGAAACAAGTCCCCCAAGAAACACGAGCGACCTAGATGGTTCGATGAAGACTGGCCAGCCCTGACTGAAGGAGCCGACGTCTACGAAAGCCATGACACAGCAACGACCCTTCAAATCAAAGGCCCCGGTTCGAGCTGGCCCAAGGAGGCAGGAGCCACCGCCCCATCAGGAATGAAACACGCAGCTCAAGAGAGACGGTAGACGCCCAAGTCAACCAAGCAACTTAAGGTGAGCTGGTCCGGAGTCGCCTCCCCAAAATCCAACACACAGACAGAACGCGCACTAACGAAGAAGGATAGGCAAAGTAGAATTATCGTGTCACTAAAAGAACAACTCGCCGAATGCAAGGCCGAAATTGCCTTGTTACGTCAGAAACTGACAGGACCCTACAAAAAGCAGGAACCCCTAGAAAGCAGCCGCAATGCAAGGTTCGTGCTTAGTCCACCACCAGCACCGATACCACAACCCCAGGTACCACCTGCGCTGCTAAACGACCCTTCAGGCATAGGCCTCTTCCTTGTACAAATGCAAGAAGCCATACATAATCGCCTAGACAAAATACAAGCAGAACAACAGAAACTAACCGAAAGGAAGCAGAACGAAACTAAGAGAAAATCCGATTCGCCGACAAGCGCTAGACAAAAGAAGCAAATTGCACTAGATGCTAACTCCATCACGTCAGACTCCGAATTAAACGAATCGATGAATGATGACGAGGAGGAAGACCCGTAGAACACCTGTCACTAGAAACAGGGATAGCCCACCAAAAGAACAACTCCTTATATGGCAGTGGAACTGCAGAGGTATCATAAGCAAGAAAAGCTCACTTGAAACTTTCATCGACACAAAAGATCCCCAAACCAGATATACTCTGCCTACAAGAACTAAATTCGCAAGTCGGTCTTAAAGGATACACTAGAACTTCGTTATCCCCTGACCAACGTGCCGCAATATACGTGAAAAAAGACATCACGGCGATTGAGTACAAGGCTATCTCACGATCCCCCTCAGCAAACATCGTCGAAATAATACCCAACTCTCGCGGAAAGAAAGCCTCTTTTTACTAAACATCTACAGCCCACCATCCAGCCCAGATGAAGACTTCGATCCAATATTTAAAGAATTGCACCAAAGAGCCAGAAATAATAATATCCTCATCACAGGAGACTTCAACGCCCCAACAAGGAATGGGACTACAACTTTAACTCTAAGAAAGGAGGAAACATTCTAACCACAGCAGAATACTACGACTTTATGTACATCAATGAAATCGAAACCCCAACGCGTAACGGTAACTGCCGCTCCAGGGACACATGTCCCGATCTAACCTTCACAAGAGGATCGGACAAATGTACTACATGGATAAATACCAAAGAAAACCTGGGAAGTGACCATGATATCATTCGCATCACCACCAAAACCAGTTGGTGCAAAAATAAAGGCAGGAAACAGAAAATTACTGACTGGGACAAATTCAGAGCAGCCCTCAGCAGCGAGTGCCCTGACGACGACATTCATGACATAGACGAATGGAGCATAAAATCTTAGATGAACACAACAAAGCAACCAAAGCCGTCTGGAAGATCAAACCTTCGCCTGCATTGACAGATACCTAGCGAATATAGGGACAAAAGAGCCAAACTAGTTAAAAATGGAAAAGACAGAAAAGCAACAGGTTATGAAAAGACGGGTAAAATCTGGATACCCGGTACAATACCACCATCCTGGAAACACTCCGAAATAATAACCATACCGAAGCCAGGCAAACCACCTGACATTGGCAACTTGAGGCCAATCTCACGAACCTCGTGTCTGTGAAAACTCTAGGAAAAAATCATAACAGGCTTTCCAAACATCTCGAAATGAAAAATTCATTCCCCCACTGCATGATAGGCTTCCGGAAAGGCCTAGCTACACAGGACGCTTTTATCCAACTCCAGCACGATATCTTCAAAAAGAAGGAAGAAGGGGAACAATTTATCCTGGAACTAGACCTCAAAGGAGGCTTTCGATAACATGACACACGACGCCATATTGACAGCTCCAGAGAGGCTAGAATGCGGAGATAGAACATTCCGCTACGTGAAAGCATTCCTGTCCGACAGAACGGCTACCATTTGCATTGGAGACACGAAGTCAGATCTCTTTGACATGCCCAACAAAGGCACACCACAGGGATCTATCATCTCACCGCTTCTCTTTAACATCACTATGATAGAGATAGCAAAAAGAATCACAGAATACGACCAAATCGGGGCTGCAATTTACGCGGATGATATCACCCTATGGACAAAAAAAGGCAACAGAAATAAAAAAATCCAAACGCTGCAAAACGCAATCAATGAAATTACAGAACTTGCGGCCAACAACGGGTTGCAATGCGCCCCTGAAAAATGAGAGCTAGTCAGAGTATTCCCCTTAGGCCATGAAAAGAAAACGTTACTCTACATCGACTCGAAACCAATCCCTGAGAGAAGCCAAATAAGAATCTTGGGCATGATAATCCAACGCAACAACGGAGCCGACGAAACTCTAAAAAGAGTCGCCAAAACCACCCAACAATTAGCTAAGATTATAAGAAGAATCACCAGAACCCGAAATGGAATGAGAGAAGAGGACACGCTGAGGATTACCCAAGCCCTAATAATTAGCAGAGTAGCTTACAGCCTACCCTTCCACATTCTAAAGGGTAACCACCTCAATAAGATCGATGCGACAATTAGAACAGCCTATAAAACTGCACTCGGCCTCCCAATCTACACAGCTAATCAAAAGCTGTACGACCTCGGAGTGTGCAACACATTCGAAGAAATAAGGGATGCAGTGCTCGCTAACCAAAAAGAACGACTACTCAAAACTCGCACAGGCCGAGCAATCCTAGCGAACATTGGCTCTCCGGCAGAAAAAGAATTCTTGAATAGAACGATAGAACTATCACCAAACCAAAGGAAGGGAATAAAAACCCTACCTATACCCAAACACATGGACAAAACCTTCAACAAGGAAAGGAGAATAGCAAGGACAAATTTTCTAAGAAGAAAGTTCGGAAATCATGTAAACACTGTCTACACTGACGCAAGTAAGGGACCACACGGCTCTTCCATTGCAGCAGTTGTCGACTTCAAAGGCTCCCCCATAGACTACGCCACCCTTAGAAAACAGGACACTGATGAAGCCGAAACCAGTGCTTGTTCTGATGGCTATCAGATGGGAGAGAAGCAAACTGACAGGAGCTTAAACATCATCACGGACTCGACAAGAGCTATCAAAAACATCACTGCCGGAGTAATACCCATTCGCTCTAAACATATCATCCAAGGAGTTGACCGTGTACACAACATTACATGGTGCCCAGCGCACGAAGGCTTGGAAGGAAGCGAGAACGCTGACTCGCTTGCGAGAAGTCTTACGAACCGCAGCGACGAGACCACTCCTACGCCCTTCCACCATACGACACCTACGGAGAACGTTTAAAAAGAAAAAAACTTGAAAGGAGAACCGCTACCCCGCTCCTCACATGGCGCCCCTAAACGCCCACGATGCACAAACACTGAGAAGAATACAAACCAACACATTCCCACACAAATCAAGGCTGGCGCTATGTTCCCAGACAGATTTAGTAGGGACTGTTTTGAATTTTGCAATGCAAAAAAGCCACCCTTTTCCACACCATATGGAATTGCCAGTTATACTCCGCAACACAGAACAATCCCACCATCATTCACTAGAAACGTGGCAGGGCGACTCTGGGCCAAGCGAGGGCCTTGAAGACCAGCGCCAGCTGATCGACAGAGCCTGGGCCGGGGCACAAGCTTCTGGGGCCCTGGAAAGAGGAACTCACCCAAATTTCTCCCTTTAATTCCCTTCCCCTCACCTCAATATAAAGTTTTACATGAACTGAACTGACCTGGCGTCCAACTCTCTCTTCTTCCCCCTCACTCTTGTTCAGTGGCGTCGCCACCAAGAGCGCCCTTCACCTCCCCAAATGCTGAATCTAAACCACCGTCTTTCTCCTCGGTCTCTCTGTGTGAGCGTAGCTTAGTCTCTTCTCTATGCATGCCCAGGTTTGATACCTCGCAGGGTTGTTGCCAGAAGCCAGAGGTAGCCTGGGATGTTTGTTTGTGTAGCCAGTAGTCGTCTGGAAGTTTTCTGCTGACGCGGTTACGAAATTTTCCTTGAGAGGTTTGAGGTATACTGGCTTCACAATTTAAACCTATACAAAAAAGTAAACTTTTATACTTTCACAACTTCTTTGGCAATGAGGGCACTCGCAGTTCTTAAGCTATCTGGAAGCGCCTGAACATTACCCTGACTCGGTCTTCAAATAAATGCACTGCGGTTTCGGAAATTACATTCCACAGAGAACAAAAAAACCCGAAGAGCCTAGCCATTGCGCTCAATGATTACTTTATCTCTATCCCAAATTGTATCCATTCCCCATACCACAGACCTTTTTAATCCCCAATGTGCGAGAACGGGCATCTTTATGTCCGACCGATGTGAGAGAAATCAGAGCGATATCTTCCACTTGTAAATATAGCACCTGTGTCAGTGTTAGTTTATAGCAAATTTCACCTTTTCACAGGGTAAATTCGGAAATATGTTAGAGACAGCGAAGTTTTCCGTAACTTTGAAGAGTGGTGATATGAATGACATCTTGACCTGCTGAGCTGTATGAGTAATACCAATATTTTGCCAATTAATCGAAGGGTTGATTCCAAAAGAATGTCAACTTTTATAAATCAACGTATGACCAATGTCCTGTTTCTATTCGGCTGCATGCAAATTTGATGTAGTAAAGCCGCATCATTGTTAAAAAAGGATAAAGTACTAGACTTTCGAAAAAGGAACCTATGATTTAGAATTTTTTATCGATTGCTCTAAAGCATTCGGTCGAATATGACATAAAATTTTAAAACTTACCAGTTTTGGTTTCGATGTACCTTTCTTGCGGTTTTAAATAGTTATTCGTGTGATCGGAAGCAGCAAATTATCATAAATCACTATAAATAAATTTTGCTTTGGTAGCTGGTGTACAGAAAGGTATCATCGTATGTGATTTGACCATTGCTCTAGACCGTTGTTTTTCATTTATATTACAAATGATATTGCAAACATTGACAGAAAGTGTAGCATAATACTATACGCCAAATACACTGTCTGTATTTCGTAGAACGAACTTTACCCTGACTTGAAATAAAGGGGAAGAGAACTTTGCTAAAGTTGAAAACGTGGACCATAAGTAAATATTTGTTTATAAACGTTCCCAAAACCACAGCTCTAGTATTTGTATCCGAAACATTTCAGTTGACTCGGAGCTACGTTAAAGGGACCCTCCAAAACTTACGATAAACGCTTTGGACTCTTTCCTTGGCGTCTGGAAGCACTGCGAAAGCTCTAGTTATCGCCATTATGGAGCGGCCCTGCGTGATTTGCTCGTCGCAGCAGATACGCCTTCCGTTTCTGCTTAGTTTTTGTAGCTTTATTTTTGAAGTTGCATTCGAAAAGCGTTCATTGCTGCATCTGAAAGAAAACCGGCCAGCAGCCGCTACACGGCCTCAATGACGTAATTCAAGCCGTCGAAGAACTCCAAGGCCGGGAAAGAGGGAAAAATATTTTGAGCGAGTTGCCAAGTTATCTGATGGGCATAGAGCAGTCATTTTTGGCTGAGGTTCTTTGCGACCGCCCAATCTAGGTACTGGGTGTGTTGGGTGACTGCGTTCAGCAAGCATTTAGGATTTGAAAAAGTTTGAGAAAACCGTTGCAGGGTCCATGTAACACGTAGGGCATGTAATTATCGAACTAGTTGAAACGTAAAAGTATTTGTGTTCTCTTTCACGGAAACACGTATTGGAATGTTTAAGTTGACGCCACCTGTTCAAAACTCTCTCGTAGGCTCACGGGCTGTGCCGCTTACATTTGTTGTCGCCGTGAATATACAATTACTAATATATAATTACTTTTGTGCTCAACCTTACGGTATTGTTTCCTTGTATGGTACCACAACCTCTACAGATATCAATAAATCCATAGATTCCAAAGAAAGGCCATTAGGGCAATTGAAAATGTAGTGTACAACGAGCACACATTCCCCATTTTTTGGATGGTTGAACTGGTTCCTGTACATGAATCATATTAGTCAGTAGTACTTGCGCGATACAAAATATATATCAAGAACAACGACCTATACTTTACACAGCTCGCTGGTTTAGCTACCCGTCCATAAGCCTACGATGCTCTTTGCGGGCATATGTGGAATATTCTCTACGAACAAAAAATTACATAAAAAAATGCCCTGCTCTGCCGTACCGACCGCAATAAATTCTTTAGCAGCTTTACAACCTCAAATTTATTGTATAGTCCGGTTCATTATGATCGCTAAATACATTTAGAATTTTTATGTTTCTGTTTGCGTTACCGTGCCTCTGGTTGTTTTTGTTCGTAAGAAATTACGGCTTTTTATTTCAGGGTATTTTTAGGGATAAGTTCGCCGAAACATTCCTCTTGTTTTGCACATAATTATTTTGTAGGTCAGTGTATAAATACGGGCTAAGTGTGCCTGAAAGTTATTTTTGTTCCAACGTAATTATGCCAGTTCAGTTTCAAATATCATGGCTAAGTGTGCCACCATATTGTTTTTGTACCTCCACGTTTCCCTATGTCTTTTTCGATTCAGCCTGCAAAATTGTTTTCTACGTGTATTTGAATGTGCATTGCAACTGCTGATTTGCCGGTATATAAGGCATAGGCCTCATCAAGCCCGAGGTGGCTTTTTGCCTGTGTTCTCTGCTGAACCATTGTGTTGGAATAAACATGATAATAATTTTAGGGCAACTTCAACCGGGGTGAGGTGTGGCCACTTCGTGGTATCACAGTATGCTCCCCAGCTAAGCGTGGTGGGGGGCTATAGCTGGCGCTGGATGCCATTTCTCCCAAAACAATGATTGCTGGTATCAGTAAGGTACACATTGTATACAGGTAAAACAAATGCAGCAGCATAAGCATGTGTTGGTGGTGGTATACACGGTGACAAAAGTAGACAATAAAGCGCATATCTCGCTTTTTGCAACATGGTTTGCTATACACAAACCGTACTGTTCACATGGTTCAGCAACACACGAGCATTTTGGTCGTTTCTTGTGGGGAAGAGAGGAAACATCATAGCGTTCTCCCCGTGGTTAAGTGGGTGTTGCTACGCTGATGTGTCGAATCTCAGTCAATTGTAGGAAAGTGAACTTTTGGCTATCTAAAGCCATCCTCTGCCGGTAGTGTAAAATCAAAAGAGAATGATATTACTACCTTGTAGAGTAATTCTCGCAGTTGTTCCCAAGCGGAGAATTTGTGGTTCAACATATATTTTAGCTGCTCTTTTTTTTATAAACTGAAGCTGACGTTTCCACCAGTCAGCTCTTCTAAAACAGACCTGTACATATTGTTTTTAGCACTTCAGATATATTTAAAAAAAACTGGGTATATTTTTTATCCACAAAATAAGATTAAATTTGTTTTCAAACAAAATGTAGGGTTGAATTTTATGACCAAGAATTTAAAAAGGAAAATCCCTACAGTTGTAAATGCGTGCTTCAGCCAATCATTCAGTTAGGCAATGTAGATGAGTACTTTAATAGGAATCAGGTGTCTGGTGTAATGCTGAGGAAAATAGAACTGTATCATCGATGGGAATAGAGTTGTGGCTCAGCGCCAAATTTCTTCTTTTGTTTTTCAGGTGCCCTTACTGCTGCCTTGAACTACTATCGTGCTTTTAATAATGACAGCGACAACTTGAATGCCTTTCCCTACAGAAAAATTAATCGCACGGCTCTTATCCTCTGGGGTGATACGGACGCCTTTCTTTCCAGCGCTATCGCTCAGTTCAATCGAGAGTGGGTAATGAACTCGAGAGTTGTGTACTTTTCCGGAGTTGGTCACTGGCCACTCAGGGTGTGCTACAGCCAGGTCAATTCTTATATCCGACAGTTTGCAAAAAATGAAAAAGCGCGCCTCCAGCAAAGAGATCCTTCCAAGATACCAAAAGATGCCAAGTTTTGCGAGGAATCTTCAGAGCCTTCGGCAGGAAAGATTTCACACAGTATTCCTGGTGTTCCACACAATGTGACCTTTCCAACAAGTCTTGCAGAATAAAAGACATTTTCTGTATGCTGTCTTTTTTTTCTTAAATTGTGTTATTGCGAAGTCATGACTGGTATGACGATGAGCGTATTTGTAAATTTCTTGTGAATATTCTTCAAATTTTTTGTCAACTGTCTTGCACTCCGGGTTGTGTGTTCTTTTAACAGTTCCTAACACCTGAACAATTCGTGAAAATTATGCCCAATGTTCCGAAGCATCAATACAAAATATTTTTTCTGTATTTATTGGTGCAGCAGGAGCGGAAATGTAGGTGCAGCAGGAACTGCAGGTTTACAGTAGCTTTCATGACAAGAAACGTCTGTCATCCCGTAACGAGAACGGCTTGCGACCAGTTTCTACATTCTAATACAGGAAACACAATAACCTTCGTGCGAAAATAACGGGTCTAGATCCTCCGAACAAAGTGTAAAGAATGCCAGGGAACATGCAATAAAGCGTGTATGCTTTAGAGGTAAATGACCAGTAGATGACGCCAAGAAAAGGTGAGCCTCAGACTTCGGTGTTTCCAGGAGTGAATGCCCAATTCCTGCCAGACACGTGCGGGAGAAGCAGCGCCTTATAAGACAAATTTATTTGCCGTCTCAACAATATTGTAAGCAGAATGCAACGTATACACACCGAAGAAAATCCTGAGAAGCAAATTCTCTGTCCTGATTTGAAAGTATTTGAATTCTTATTAGACCCTGGCGTGGTTTTTACTAAAGTATTTTCAATATTGCTTCTCCTATCTGATCATTCTTATTCTTAATTATCTCTCTACTGTTGTTTTCTATAATTCTCACCTTTCTTGTTACTTTAGTAATTGATAATTTTTTTACCATTGAAAATTGCTCACTGACCCTGTATTCTTACATGGTCAGACCAGGAGACACACACGGGTTGGCGGTGCATCGATGTAGTTACATGTTGGCCAATGGGGCCTTGGGACCACCTTCCGCCATACACTTGTGCACCTACGTCGAAGGCGAGGCGGTCCACTTCATCATTTCTGGTCATTTTCCCTCTCCTGCATCGAGGGAGACCATCCCAATCGAGAGAGCATTGCCGCGCGTGTGACTGTACTGAAAAATGAGACAAGAGAGTCATGCCTGGCAACTGTGAATGTGATGGGCTTGGCGAAGAGCTGTTATCGGCGCTGGTATGTCTTCAAACAAGCGATGCAGAACCGAAAGGCTTTAATGCATGTCGGACGAGGGAATGACGCACAACCCTGGAGTAAAGATTGTCGTGGTTCGTTTTCCCGAAGTCAGGTGTCGATCAGGAACCCAATCGCCCGGGCTCCGGTTGATTTGGCAGGAGGCTGGCAGGGCGATGGTGTTGAAGTTCTTGGAGGCGGCGGTCGAATTGACGAACTCGAGGCGTTGGGGTTGATTAAGTGAAACGAATAGTTTATATACAGCTATTTACAGCAGGAAAAGTGGGTACATGAGTAATAAAAGGAAAAGCGTCAAAATTCAGCTAGACGCTAACTCCAAGTGAACACAAATCACTCTAGCTTCTCAACTTCGTCTAACTCTCCTATCCTCGGCGCGTGCACAAACCGCTCGAGAAACGACGGCCGAGACTCTTCTCGCCGCAAGATCCGTCTAGTTCTCGGTACGGCGCTGTACCTAAACTTCCGACGCGATCTTAACCTCTAGCCTAGGGGCTCACAAATCCCAACCTAGCTTCAACGGTCGAGACTCCTTGTCCCGCCGGGAACTTCCCAGCTCAGCGCTCAGACAAGAACGATTTCTAACGGCCAAGTTCGGCCTTATAACACCTCGTGATCACACTCTCTCGGGAACGCCCCTGTAGCGTTCGTACACGCGTAAGGGAGTGCCCAAATTCGCGTAGACAGCTGTAACTCAGTGCGCTACGGAATATTCAATGAGGCGCCGCCATATTTGGGTCAACGGCACGCTCGCGGACGAGCAAGTGCGCGCGACCCCGCGGGGTGAGTGCGAAAGGCGGCGACAGTGCACCGTGCCGACCGGGGCGCGTTAACAATGGTGTCCCGCGCAGCGCGCGCTTCGATGCCGGTAATTCCACCTTCTCCGCGCGTCATGTCGCCGATTCTCCGAATCCGGCGGCGCCGTCTGCGTTTTCAATGGGGGATTATCCCCATGGCATTCGGTGGGCCAGAAAATTCGTCTCCCGTGCGCGCCGTGACGAACTGGCGACGGCTGCGGCGTAGAGTGCACAATGCTGAGCCCCCAGATAGAGTGGCGGGTTCTCACGCGCAGCCCGGGCGCCTGGCCGCAGATCTCATAAGTGGACCTTACACCTGGTATCTTTTAGTCACATCTTGCCTCATCTATCCTTTTTACGTATTAACGGCCTGGCTAATTTGTATAGAAATCGTGGCCAAGTTCTACTCATGGTGGAATGGGTCTGTGTGGTGGTATTATGGCTGGTCATCTGGAATCGCATTGGGAAAATGTACCCCGCATAGAAAACGAAGACGAATATTGATAGATAAGGAACGCGAATGGAATTACATGGCCAAAATAAGTGACTGATGTGGGAAAATACCTCATCATGTCGTTAAAAATTGTATTATCAATCGTCCGTTGCGCCACATCAAATGGCAGCCATAAAATCAGGCGTGGATTTCTGAGTGCGGTCGAGAGGTGGCGGTAAAATTCTTTTCAGGGTATTATGATGTTGATGATGAACTTGCAATAGACGACTATATTTATTATAGTAAATGTACAAAAATAAAAACAATACTAAGGCATCACGTTTATACTAGGTTCTCAGAGCAGGCAACAGCCCTTTACTGGCGGTCTGGCGTCTTACGGTCGCCTAGAAGGGGCGGATGTCTTCAAATGTAATCCTGCATAAATTATCAGCTGCGATGGCGAACTGGCTACTTCGAAAGCTTTATAATCGCCACCAGTGTGGCTTGCAAGTAGTGACAAGTCAGAAACTTCGCCTTCGGCTTCATGACAAGAGCTCAGATTTCTCTGTTCACCCTCTCTCTCGCTCTCACGAGATATATATATATAATATATATATATATATATATATATATATATATATATATATATATATATATATATATATATATATAGTCTGAAATCAAAAACGCACACAGAGCGCGAAAAAATAAGGTTAGTACAGACAGAGACACACGAGAAGGACATTAAAAATAAAAATAAAAGTTTACTGACGTTTCAGGGAGGGAGTCCTCCCTGAAACGTCAGTAAACTTTTATTTTTATTTTTAATGTCCTTCTCGTGTGTCTCTGTCTCTACTAACCTATAAGGGTTGGCAGTCAAGAAAACCTCGGAAAGCAAAGGGGAGGTTGTGGTAGGTCATTGAAACGATAAAGAATTTGGAAAGAAGAAAGAAAGCGGAGAAAAAATGCCCGCCAGGTGGGATCTGAACCCACGACCTCCAGAATACCGGTCTGGTGCGATAACCACTACGCTACCGGCGGGGCGATTTTCCTCTCGCTTTCGGGGTATTTATGTCAATGTAATTTTTTCCTGTGCATAGGGGTGGTAGCCAGTGCCACTGTGACTTCTCGGGTGAAGGGGACCTCTTTTAATCCCCGCGCCGTGACTCGAGTGTCTACACATGTCGGAGAGTGGTCAACCACCGCTTGAACCATCTGAAGCTCCCTATGGCACCAGACTGCCAGAGAACAGGGCCCTCGCTATGCATGTAGCGAATCAGAATAGGAAATTGAGGGGCTCGTAGAAATAACAACCGAAATAAGGTTGGCAGTCAAGAAAACCTCGGAAAGCAAAGGGGAGGTTGTGGTAGGTCATTGAAACAGATAAAGAATTTGGAAAGAAAGAAAGTGGAGAAAAAATGCCCGCCAGGTGGGATCCGAACCCATGACCTCCGGAATACCGGTCTGGTGCGATAACCACTACGCTATCGGCGGGGCGATCCCCCCCCCCCCCCCCCCCCCCCGCCCGTATTTATGTCAATGTAATTTTTCCTGTGCTTGGGGGTGGTAGCCAGCGCCATTCTGACTTCTCGGGGTGAAGGGGACCTTCTTTTTAATCCCCGCGCCGTGACTCGAGTGTCTACGACATGTCGAGAGTGGTCAACCAGCGTTGAACCCTCCTAAGCTCCCTATGGCACCATGGCTGTGAACGCCATGGTGCCATGGGTGAACGCCACCGTGGCTGTAAAAGCGTGGAAGGGGTGGCCTAGATTATTTACATCTTTATATAGGGGAAGGTGTGGTAGGGCTCGGTGGTTGTTGATTCTTATTCTAAACAGAATCTCTGTTTGACCCCCCTCCCCCCGCTTGCGTTCTGGTGCTTCGCATACTTCTGTGTCGCGTAGAGCCTACGTTTTGCTTGATACATCTTCTTGCTTCAGCCAGAACTGAAATTTATTTAAACCCCACTGATCTGCACTATTTGTATCTTCGAAAAAGAGCGGTCCCCGGTCGAAACGCTAGAATAAATAAAATGTTTTTCAGTTTGACTTCTCCATCCTAAAGCTAACCTCTTTCCCTTCCTCTTTTCTTGCTTTTTCCCGCCTTCTGTAGTATAGCTCCGACATCTTATTCTTACTTTCCCCCTCTTTTAATCTCCCCGAGAGCTCTCATTGACGAGGTTGAGGAGAAAGGGAAGCCCTCGGAGGCAAAGTGTGTATAAGCGTTTTTCTGTCTATTCTAAAATAACCTCTGAAGAAGAAAGGTTCTCCTTTCGCAACTGTTGGGAATAATAAAACCCTTGTTCAGTGTTTTCCAAGTGTCTGCACCCAAGTTTTGACCTATATATATTTGTGTATATATATATATTGGTACAAGGCAAATGCGAAAAAGTTGTCTATTTACTGATAATTACAGCTGAAGGACAAGAGACCAAAGCCAAGGAATCCAATGCAGCTCGTGCGAGTCAGTTTCTGCGCGATCTCTTCTTCGTCTCTCGGCTTGCCGTACGCGCCCACTGATGAGGCACATACCCATAGCCATATATATACCCATTATATATATATATATATATATATATATATATATATATATATATATATATATATATATATATATATATATATATATGTATGTATATATATATATATAACAGGATCCAGGTAATTCTGGCACTCAAGCGCAGTTAATCAGCGCCTGTAGCTTTCTCTCCTCTATGACTGAAATCCTTGATCCTTGTCGGACTTCGTCTTACCTCAAGCAGGAGTGGAAGGAACGTTCGAAATGCCGAACCCACAACCGCGACGTTCCCGTTGGCTTAAATTTTTATTTCACCCTATTTTTTTCTCGGGCTTCGGTCAGTTTTGTTGAAAAAAGGTGATTCCGAGCAGTACGCATTCCATTAGCGGCTGCGGAGCGGCGATTGAAGTGGCTACTGGGACCGCCTACCGGGGTCAGCAGAGGGTGTGTTCTTCGCTGCATGGCCCTCGCGTCTGTTCGTTGCATCTAGAAAATATTCCCATTTCCTTGGTGCATACTGTGGCGTTCCCGCCACGCTCGATTGTTCAAACCGCAGATTCGTTGTCACTGTGGCCGTTATAGTGGGATCGTCTTTATTCGTTCGAACTCCAAGTCAAGCCTATATACGTTATGCAACCACTCGTCCTAGCAACCTTCTTCCTCTCGTCTGTCGGTCCTCTCTGTATTCTTTTTATTCTTCTCGAAAATTGCACGCGGAAAGCAAAACATTTTTTTGTTCTTTCTGAAAGCAAATTATCCAGTTGGAAACCCCATCCCCGCCCCCTAAGTGGCCGGCGTTTGCGAGCAGCAAATCTGCCTCGAGTGATGGACACGGCGTAATCAGAGCGGGGCAGGTGAGATTATGTTGAAGCATGCACCACTCGTTTCGCCAAACGCCTAAAAATGCCATGCCTACTGTTTTCAGAAAACATGGCGGTTTTGGGAAACACAAACAATTTCTAATTTTTAAGGGAACCATTTTTTTATACGAATACCCCTCTCATATATGCGTGTTTAGTACCTTAGTTTTGCGGGAACCTCATATTAAGGTTGTAGGCAACATTTGCTAGATTAAAACAAGAAGTAGACCTCGAATTTATACGCCCAATTCCGTGAATACGCATGTTTAGTTTAGTTATATTTACCCACTGGTTATGACGATTAGTGAGCCAAAATAAAACTGTGTAAGTGCATGTGTCTGATTTCCTACGGAGGACTCCGGACAACTCTCAAAAGAAACAAAACTTCTTTATACCTCTCATTGAAATTATGTCACCACTATGTTTTGGGCAAAAAAAATCCCGCCATCTCCACGAAGTGAATGATGATGAGAGGGGGAAGCTAAAATGCTTATCGGTAAAACCATGAAATATTCGCCCACACATCATATAACGACTCGACATCTTGTTATAGGTCTTCTTGACGGCGCGCACCATCTGAATGAGTGAAGGACATAAGGCGCGTTCGTAGACGTGCTCGCGTCTCGGTTTGTAGCGCAGTGGGAAGAGCGCCACGTACCTCCCGTCGCGGCCAGAGAGTGGTGGGATCGAAACCGGGCGCCGCCGCGGCAAGACCATCACTCCTCGCTCGCAAAGCTTGAGACTTCCCACCGCTCCGTTGACAAGCCCGTCGACAACGTCGATGTTTGTGGTGATCATGTAGGGCTTGGTTTGGACGATGAGAATTTCCATGGGTAAGTTGGCAAATTCGGTGTGTGACATTTTAGCCTCCTTGGCCGTCGCCTACTGCAGAGCGTTTTGTGTCGCGTACCCTCGATACGTGTCTTGAGCTCGCAGACGACAAACGACGTCTTCTTCTTCCTCTCCTCCTTGTTGGGTAGGAACGAACGCGTTGACCGTTTTGACCTCTTCGTCCAGCCTTTGGTTGGCCAATCCCTAGGGGCATCCTGTCCACAATCATCATCAGCGGTATGTACACGGCGCAACAAAGGACAGGACAGGGCCCGAGCAAGAGGAGCTTCGCCCCTAAAACATTCGTTGGCCGCACAGCGGCACAAAGCGAATCAGGTCAATGTTTTTGGTCTGTTTTCTTTCTTATGCCAACACATTTTTATAGCTGTCGATATTTTTCCTTCGGTGTAAACAAACTAAAATAGGTTCCTATTGGTAATAACTAAATAACAAAGTGTTTTAGCTGTGCAATGTGAGAAACTTTTTTTGCAATACACGCACACCATTGAACCACGATGAAGTGCGCCAAAAGGAAAGAAGAGGTCATGGGTCAATCCCCCTGATTAGGTATGCGCCCATAATTTCTCTACCAACCAACCAAAATCACAACAAATATTAAGGACTTCTCTTGAGTTTGTCAATTTTTACACCTCGAATGTTCTTTCAGGATAATTCCCAACTACATTTTTTTTCTATATTGACATCTTACTTAGGCATTGTATTTTTTGTACCTTTCTTCAACCATAGATGTTTGGTAACCCCTCTCCTTGAGGAACATGCACAGCAATCATCTCTACATGGCTCTCTCCTCAGTAACTTTACAACCTATTGTTAATCTTTTCATTCCTGCGTCCCTATTCACGTGCGGGAGATTCGGCTCGTATGGCTGCCCGGCTACTGTGGCTTAACCCGCAATGAAACCACTGAAGTGTTAGCTAAAAGATCTTTGGCTTTACCAATTGTAGAGGTTCTTCCCCAGTTTTTATGCGTGTTGCTGGCATGCTATTGCCAATTCCTGTTGAATCTAGATGCCTCTGATCACCGTCGGTACACTCCTCCTGAACGTGAACATCTTAGCTTCCGCTGAAAAAGAAGTCTCTGCCCAACTCGGTCGTGCGAAGTATCGCTCACTTTTTTCTCTTTGGTGTGCCTCCACTTAATCGGTACATATATAAGGCAAATCTGACAACCTCCCCTTGTGCCAATTTTGCCAAGAAATTGAATCGGAAGAACATTCTCTTCCTTTTGTGCAGCCGATTTTCTCACCATCGCAGAGGGCTGCTGGAGGCTCGTCTACGAGGTATTGGACTGCCATTGAATGTAGCAGTGCTTTTCTTGTTGGGGGGCAGTAGGCTGGGTTGGTGCCACAGGGATGTTTGCAATGCTATCCACTCCTTCATTTCAGAAGCAGCTCCTCTGCCTTTTTAAAACCTTCTGATCAGGCGGACTTTTACCTTGTTTTCCTACTCTTCTGTCGTGTTTTCTTGATTTCTCTCTCTCTCTCTCTCTCTCTCTCTCTCTCTCTCTCTCTCTCTCTTGAACTTAAGCTAAATTTATTCTTCTTCTTCAATATTTTCCATCGTATCATGCGTTACAATGGAAAAATAACTCTTTGCCAATCCCCCGAGAGAGTGTGCGCCATTTTTCGGGCCACAAGCACCATCACCACCATCTAGGCCATTCGAAAAGCATCTTGGTTGGCGAGTGAACAAGCGAAATACGGCCCACAGCCTCTGTAATGTTAAGCCCGTGGTCCCGTGAGGACGAGATCGCGCGCCGGCTAGCCGACCGACGCCAGGCACTCGGTCCGCACAACCTATACCGGGCCAAAGACAATGACTACCTCATTCTACTGGGATTCTTGGCTACCCTGGTCGCCGTGTACCTGATCTTCTTCCACTACGACTTTGCGGCCACTCGCCTTGTGCGGCCCTCCGCCAACCGGGGCACCACCAAGCGACTCAAAGGAAATGGAGGTACGGTGGAAAGCAAAACCTACAGCAGCGACATGAGCTACGCGTAATTAAGCGAGCCCCTTCTAGTGAAATGACCTAACAATAGAGAGTTCGATAGTCATGCCACGCATTTATCTGATGTGCTTGAAATGCGGTTACTGTTGTGTACATCAATGTTTCCAGAGCAACCGAGTGCGACGCATTAGGCATTTCACCGTGAAACTAGTACATGCCTGTATATGGTCAAACATTTTGGTCCTGCAGCTAAATCACCCATGCACCGACTGTGTGCGCAGCTTTTGTGCATTGTGCCTGGAGTTGTTGTACTGCTGTCATATCGTTCTAAAAGACGGTTAGTGCGTGGTGCGGAGTTGTCTGCAAGTCCTGTGCAGAGAGATGCGCTCGAGGGACTGGGAGGGCGACGGATATGAAAGGATAAGTGGTGCCTCACACCGCCCGAGGTTTTCTAGCTGGGCGGTGCATCCACACGTACCAGCAGGTATCAGGCCACTGCGCGGGTCTGAACCTCTCGAAATGGCCGACAACACCAGGAAAATCCTGCGAGGCGGCTACGAGTCCCGCCGCGCAAAGACGCGTCATTATTTGCAATGACAACAGTAGCAGCCCAGCTGGTCCCGGCACAATCCAGACAAGCTCTTTCTGTTAGGGGGGTCGGCATGTTCAGACCGGGCATCCCCGCGCTGTTCTAAGCGGGGGACGGAGCTCAATGTTCTCCACCCTGTCAGTCGGCCTCAAAGTGAATAAAACCTTGAATCCTGCACTAGCAAGAACAGACCAAAGCGATGTTAGGGCACGTGCTAGTCCGTGCTGTTCTTTATGTGTACTCTGACAAATCTAGCCGCTTCAACTGAACACAACCATTACCCTTGAGGCGACCGCAAAGTGGTTCCCTCTTGTGGGATTGAAGACGTTAGCGGGCTGAAATGCGGTGAAGAACAGGCGTATCTGCCCCATCCTTTTCGTGGAGAATTGTGTAGGTAAGTCTTTCAACATGTGGTTTTAACAATGGTCACTCGATAACCAACATCTTGGAAAAGTGCGCGTAAAAGTACACTGTTACGATTTGGCCGAGCTGGGCTCTAGGCAGACGCCGAAAGTCGACGTGGGACGCCGAAGACGCCACGTGGGACGCCGAAGACGCCTGACTTGACGTAAGCAGAGACAGAAGACACGGCAACGAACATTGCAACAAAATTGTAAGCTGTCCACTGCACGTAAAAAAGCTACACTTGGCACAAGTGACGTTGATCACCCAATATAGCAATTGCGCTAGTTCATTTAGTGTGCTCAAAACGCCTTTCAGGACCCCTGCAAGAAGAAAACAATGACGTGTAATAGCGTTAAAGTGACAAGGGGCGCGGGGTACGTTAAGGCACGAGAAATAAAACTACATCAATCAGAATGCATACCATAGTTTCAATTCGAAAACGCCTCCACTCGTGTGGTGACTGTTGGTCTGTAGCTAAGCAAGAACCTTCCCAAACTCCTCCCTCGTCCTCTAGGTTGGCGTTACTGGATACTGGAGAACAGGATCGCAATCAAGCGCGGCTGATGTGATACAAGCTGCGCTAACAATCAGCTGCGGAGTTCTAAGCGGGCCAAGTCAGAATTTCCACCAACATCCTTAATTGGTGGGTGATCAAGTTTCCTCTTTGGAACCATTTGTGTGCTTTTGTGTAGCGGCTTTGCTGGAAACGACTGTCACTTTTGCTGCATTTAATATACTTTATCCACGCTCATGTATACGGGGTTGTCTTTTCTTTGGGAAGAAGGCAGTAAAATAAAAAAGGTTTATGTACAATCTGTCATGGAGCTCTCCTGCCTTGCAGGACCAGATAGCCCACTCAAGAGATGTTACAAACAGCCCGGTTTGTATTTCGCGCGTTCGTTTTTCGCACTGCCATGATAGTAGTTCGCGTCGCGTCTGACAGATGGCGCCACCACTCCACGGCGCGCACGCCGCTCGTGGGAACTTGCTCTCGGTGGTTGCACTCAATCTCTGCAAGAGGTAGCGTCAACATCCCCCTCGCGAGGGGCACGATGAAATGCAGAGCATTTCCGCGGGCGCACGACGTTAAGTAGTTTGCGTTACGTTAATGTTGTTACACTTGTGGCAACTGCTGACGAGAGAGCGCTCGTCAGCAGTAATTTGAATGAGTCAAGGATATAAGGCGCGTCCGTAGCCTCCCAATCTGTGTCGGCTTTGTGGCGCAGTGGGTTAAGCACCATGTACATTGCGTTCCGCCCGCAGGGTCAAGGGATGGAAACCTGGCGCCGGATGGTACTTTTTTTTATATATAGTAGGGAGGGGTGCGGTGCGGACTACGGACGCCAACGCGGGTGACATCGTGAGTTACTGAAATGCTCTGCATTTAAAAACCAAGCGGCGGAGCTCGCGTTTGCTTTTAAGCCCCGCCGTCTCGAGGGAGAGTGGGAAACAGCACAAGCATAGTTATTCCACGTGCGCTGCGGCACGCGAGAACGCCGATCAGTTCAGGCCGGCCTCTCCCGTTTCTTACACGTGCGCTCGACTGCAGAGGCTTTGGAAGTACTGGTCTTGCTTCGACGCTGATTGAACGCACACACACACACACAAACACACCTGCGCTCCAGCACCACAGCTATCGGGCGGTTTGGCTGGTTCGAACACGAGCGTTCCAGTGCAGACGGTTCGCCAGATTAAAGGTCCGCTTGCGCTGCAGCGCAACAGCTCCTCCCGCCAGAAGAATGCCTTGGAGGGGGGGGAGGGGAGCGGGGGTCCCCTCCAAATGTTAGCCAGATTACCCGAAAGTAGGCAGCAACGCGCCACGTTTGACTTCCGCCACTTCGTTTGAAAGTTCTTCGGAAGAGGCACCATAGAAGCACCGCTGACGACTTGTAGCACGAAGCTTGAAAGGGTTGTCTTCGCAATGGCAGGCGACCGCATGGCGTCTGACGACTGTTCAGTTGATGAGACGTCAACCCTTGTAGGCAGAGGCTGCGAACTGCTGGCGGCGCAGGATTTCTGAAGATGTGCTCAAGGCCAGGATACTGGACATAGGCAAGAAACCAAGCCCTCGCAAGCGCCCCAAACAACCGCCGAGCGCGGCCAGGCCAGACCATGATGCGCAGAGTGTCCTAAGAAGTCCTTATTGGTCCTTATAGTGCCAGTTCTGTTTCCAAGGGAAACAGAACTGGCGATCAATAAGGACCTGCCAGAGGCAAAGGCAGGGGAATCAATTGAGAATCAATGTACTGCTGCATCATTACCGTCTTACGCCAAGGAAGAGAAATCCCTGCTAAAAACATCTGCATTTGCGTGCAGGGATCCTTTCTTATGTTTAACTGTAAATGCATACGACTGCAAGCTGATGATTTAACCCAACAATCATCAGTTGTTATTTGACATCGGTTGAATCCACGTGAGGGGGCGATGATCGGTAACAAACACAAATTCGGAACCTGAGAAATACCATGAAAGCTTTTCCACAGGCCATACCAGGCATGCGCACTCTTTTTCGATGGCAGGCCTGCTCTGGAGCAGATAATTTTCGGCTGACGTAGAGAAATTGGTTGTTCGTGTCCATGTTCGTCTTCCTGGCTTAAAACTACGCTTATCTACGGCAGCGAAAAAACTACCCTTTTCGCTAGCGTCACACTGCGCAAGAAAAGGCTTCGAGTGGTCTGGGCTGGCTGGGACTGGCTAACGTATAAGCGCAGCCTTGAGACAAGCACAAGCAGCTTCTTTCGCTGCGTCCCATTTTACACGATTAGGCAGCGACTTTTTTTAAGGCGTCTGTAAGTGGGCTGGCAATCATCAAGAAACCTTTGACATAGTGTTGATAATAACCCACCATCCCTAAGAACGTGCGGATTTCTGTTTCGTTTCTGGGCGGGGGAATTCAGGTATCGGTAGAATTTTACATCCCGTGTGCTGCGCTGTCCTTGGCCTATTCTGTGCCCCTGGTAGTCGACTTGTAAGCGACCCAACATCCATTTTGGAGCCTTCAATGCAATCCCAGCCTTCTTCAGCCTCCCTAACACTTCGCGCAGGTGATTGATGTGCTCTGCCTAAGAGTTAGAAAATACTGCGATATCATCCAGATAAGGAAGTGCGAATGCTTCTGCCGCTGTTAGGCTTTGTAAATGTAAAGTAAATGGTGTATTTATCAGCCCGAAAGGCAGAACCAGAGGGCGGAAGGTGCCGAAAGGCGTCTAGAAAGCAAGTAGTTTACTGGCTCGTTCACTTAATGTAAGTTGGCAGTACCCGCGCACTAAGTCGAGCGTTGAAATGTGCCTTGCCTTGCTTACTCTTTCAAGGCAGTCCTCCAGGTGTGGTATGGGGTACACTTTTGTCGCAGTCACTGCGTTAAGCTTACGGTAATCGATGTAAGAGCGCGGTTCTTTCACTCGTTAGCTTCCACAATTATCATTGCTGACACGAAATCACCTTCATCCGGTTCGGCTATCTTCAAGCGTCAACATCTGGTCGACGGCATCATTCATTAGTTTTTCTTGCCTTGGCGAACACCTGTACAGCTCTTTATCTTGTGATACCGTGAGATGTTAACTCTATATCATGCGTCATAAAACAGGTGTGACCGGGCACCTTCGAGAACAACTGTGAGTATTTTGTTATTAAACATGTGAGATCTGTAATCTGGCTTTCGCTAAAAACTGCTCTTTCCGCTGTCAGATCCAGAATTTGGTCTACCTAAAGGCCAGTTAGGTCACGAGGAATTTGCGGAAGTTTCAGCTGCCACTTCCTCTGGTTGGTTTAATACTAGACTTACGACATGCGCTCGCTCCACATGCGACTTCATTGTTACAATGGTATATGCGGACTTCCGTCCTACGACCAGGCATTTTGAGAACGTAGTCCGTGTCTCAGAGCTTTTACTATACAGTCGCGGGGCCTTCACGCTGCACTTCCAACTTGTTCGCTTTCGACGTGCGTAGCAAAAGCACTTTCTGCCCTTCGTGGAACTGGTGGTGGTTGCTATTCTTATAATAGCGCTTTTTCGCTTTCGCCTGTGCCTCGAGCATGTGAGCTTCCACTAGAAGCTGCGTGTCGTACAAGGGCTGCAATAAGTTACAAACGTACTCGACTACCGTCGGATCACTGTCCTCCTCCTCCTAGTTCTTACGAATTCGCTTAAGTGGAGAACGCAATGCCCTCCCATACACGACCTCTGCTGGGCTGAGACCGGTTGATTTATGTGCCACTGAACGCAAAGCAAACAGTATGGCGGGCAATGGAGTGTTCCATTCTTTCTTTTGTTCATAACACAAGGCCCGTAATATGCGCTTCATTACGGAACGAACCTTCTCTGCACTTTGGGGATGGTGGACAGAGCTGTGGTGTATTTGGATACCACACTTCTTCAGAAACGTAGTAGTCAGCTCGCTCGTGAAGACGCTACCAAGATCTGACCGGATCTCACTCGTAACGTAAATGCGGGCGAAAATTTATAGTAGCGCATCAACTATTTCTGAGGACGTTTGATCGATCAGTGAACTGCCTCTGGAAACTTGGTCGCGGGACAGACCATGGTCAAAAGGTACTTATACCCTGACTGTCACGGGTAAATGTCCAAACACGTCGACTTTGCGAAACGGCTCAGTAATAATAGGCACTGTTGCCATGGGTGCCTTTCGTTTCTCGTTCGGTCGACCTGTACGCTGACAAACGTCACAACTACGAGCAAATTGCTCAGCATCTTTAAAGCAGCCGGGCCAGTAATACTCGCTTAGCAGCCTCACTTTTGTCTTGTTAATGCCGAGATTATCCGACCAACCTGCCATATGTGAAAGCTCCAAAATGTTGTCGCAATATTCTTGGGGTACCGCCATTTGGTCAACGTTTGTTGCTTTCTTTCCATGGAACGTGAGGTACAAAATTCGAGTTCTTTCAAAAAATAAACCATTGCTTGTTCCTTGTTTGCCAACGCTTTCACGGCAGT
Source organism: Haemaphysalis longicornis (assembly GCA_013339765.2). NCBI lineage: Eukaryota > Metazoa > Arthropoda > Arachnida > Ixodida > Ixodidae > Haemaphysalis > Haemaphysalis longicornis. The sequence goes on along the minus strand of CM023448.1, from coordinate 24,513,780 downwards.
TTGTCGAATTTTTCTGTTCTTGTATAAACGATTCCCCATCTACAACAGATAGAACCTAAAAATCTCGGCCAGTAGGGGGAATGTAACTTGTTTCGAGTTCGGCCTCTTTTTCGATGCATTCTTGTAGGCCTGAACTCAAGCTATCACTGTTACCTAGTACAGGGCGCTGTTTCTCCGCAGCGTCGCGAGTTATAACGCGCGGAAGGGTGTCCGGCTCGTGCGTTAGAGGCTTCCTTCGCCATCAACCTGGTGACAATCATTACAGGATTCATGTCGAGTGTAATTCCCGACTTCAGAGCTGCTTTGGATGTTGTGTTCGATAACAAATACGGACACATGGGCAATACGCTGTCTGAGACGGCTGCCTCGGCCTCGATTTCGCCAAAGGAACCCTTCAAGGTTACGTTTGCTACTGGCAGGCTCAGCGTTGCTTTCTCCAAAGCCCGCCGTAGGCACACAAAATCTCGTGCGAATCTGTATCCGGAACTAGGGACGAATGCACTACGTCTGCACTACGTCATACGTCGCACCTGTTCTTTCCATTAATTTACACATAATGAAGGTACGGGCTAAGGAGGTCTTCGTCATGCTCACCAACGAACTGGACCGGGTACTTCTCAGAACCCAGCACCCAGCGGATACGTGTCCTGGCTTCTGACAATTAAAACACACAATTTGCTTGCGACGCTCAAACGACTTACTCTTTCCCAAAAGCGACGATTCCTACTTTCTTCTTTTCTTCTTTCCTTATACCTTCCTAAGGGTTCTAGGGTCGACCTTGTCTCTACATTGAAATATCTTGAAATTCACTGACAGCCTGATGTGTCATCGCAGTGCCGGATAAAACTTCCTCTGGCATCTGCTAACCGTCGTCGGGCTTTCTCAAGCGTAACTTTAGGCAGGCTCGTCCAACCATTTGCAAACTTGCCTTTACTACACTAATACGTCCAAAATTAAAATATCCATCGGCCATTTGGAATTCCCAAGCCCACCTCATAACTATTATAGAATCCGTCAAAACCATGTGGCTGTCATGGCATGCTACACATGGAATGAGGCGTACCATGGCTGTCAGCGTGTGCACCGCTGCTCTCGAGGCTACCGAAACGTTCCCCCCGAGATCCTCGATAGACGTATCGAAGCTCCGCCGTGTCCTTGATTAATTCACAAACAGCACGTACGTCGGCTTAGGGGCGGAGCCCCTGAGAGGCTGGGGCAGCAGGCTTATCCTGTTGTCGTCGTCGTTTCATATAGTCACGGTACTAAAACACCCGAAGACTTGTTTTTCAACGCCTCCCGCTAGAGCGTAACGCGTACTAAAAGAAAAGCCTGTTATGGACAAAACCGGCTCAAAAGACGCTAGCATTATTTAAATATTTGTGAAACGCTCCGTCTCCACTGCAGCAATGTGTAAGCACAAGCAGAAGCTGTTTGTAGACAGGTTGTAATTTTTGTTACACTCAAGTACCCAGTGGCTCTCGACGCTAGGCCTGATCGGGTCCGGTGGTCGGTCGGAGCAAGAAAACGCATACTTACGCGGTACTGGGGCCTCAGTGATCACCGAAACCGAGCCCCGGGGCGACGCGCCGGTATAGCACTGTGCTCCCGTTGACCGCTGCCACTACCCCATACAGGGACACATGGGGCATGCAGATTGCTTAAATCCGGTTTAATGCAAAAGAGAGCGCCACCGGCTCAGCAAGCGCGCGATTGCCCCGCCCACCGGCGCTTCTCCGGTGCCCAATCAGCGCACGCCTTGTGTCAAGAGAGAGACTTACAATTTGTGAATACACTTAAACACGGCATGTTTCGCCCCTCCCCAGGTTTCACGTTAGTGGGGATGGCCCGAGATTTTATTGGCCATTTGCCAAGAAAAGGCGCGGGACTCCCACGTGCGCCGTTGTTTCACCCGGCAGGCGAACCTCGAAGAACGGGCGCCAGCCTTCTTGCACCTCGAATTTAAGTGTTCCTCCGCGCTACATAAACTATTGCTTTTTCGTCGTTCCAAAAGACGAGATGGGCAAGTACCTAGCCCACCCGAACAGTCTGAAATATTCCATTCAGTACATATTAGAACAGGCAAGGATGGCGAACATTCGCTCCTGGACGTCCTCGTTTCAGGAAAGGATCCAGAGGCTGAGCTTCAGAGTTACCAAAAGGGTACACCCATTGATAGTCAGTCTTCATTATTACCGATCAAACTGGACTATTGGTGGTGCTGGCTACACGCGTAATTGTTTCTTAGCTCAGCGCAGGGGATTTAAAGGTTCGGAGACCTCTCGGTACCGTCACGGGAAGATGGGCGGGTGCCCAAGGAAGAATGGCAAGCCTTAGTCCTGCGTGCCGTTTAGTCGCCATGAATTCCAAAACGAGGGCAGGGCATGTAATGCTAAGGCAAGATACCCGTTGGTCATTAGGGTAACAGAGTGAATCCCTAGAGGAGGTAAGAGTGGCAGGGGGCGGCAGAAAGTTAGGTGGGAAGATGAGGTCAAGAAGTTTGTTTGGATAAATCGGTCACAGTAAGCGCATGACCGGGGTAACTGGAGATTAATGGGAGACGCATTTGCCCAGCGGTGGGTGTAGATTGGCTGGTGATGATGGCGAATTCGAAAACATCATTTAAACGCGAGATAGAAAAACACACAAAAGGTGGGTAGCATATAAACACACTGTAAAGTCGAGGAAAAAAAGAGACGCTCGAAATTGCGGGCACCCTCCATGGGGGAACTTGCGCGCTACTTAGCCGGTGCCCAGTCGAGCGTAAAATACGAAACATTAACCCAAAGGCGACAGCTCAGCCCTCAAGAAATTTCTCAATAATACCCGCCGCGGTGGCTCAGTGGCTAAGGCGTTGCGCTGCTGAGCACGAGGTCGCGGGTTCGATTCCCGGCCGCGGCAGCCGCTTTTCTGATGGAGGTGAAAGGCAAAAACGCCCGTGTGTACGAGATTTCGGCGCACGTTAAAGATAACCCAGGGGGTCAAAATTAACCCGGAGCACTCCACTACGGCGCGCCTCATCGCCTGCGTTGCGTCGGCGCCTTGAACCCTACAATCAATCAATCAAATTTCTAAATATTGGAATGCGATGAGGTTTAATCCCGTGGGGACCATGGGAAAAATAAAAACACATAAGCGAACACAGCAATTGAAGGATGTTAAATGTCTTTTATGTTAGGGGAAAAAAAACTAACATAAATACGAAGCACGTGCTAGAATGATGGGTTCATGCATGTGATTCATGCGGGTGAACATCGATAAACTAGGCTAAAATAGTAATGAAAGAACAACATCCCGAGGCTTCATTTCAACCCAGCTATGATTTAGACGATGATGGATGAGAAAATAAAAGGAAAAAACATGAAGAAACCAAGGGCCAAAATAAAAAGGAGGGGTTGTAGTTAAGAAAAGAGAAAGGGCAGATAAGAAAATTTAGAACCTGAATAAAAAGAGACCTACGTAAATAGCCTAAATTATCTACAACCGTTAGAACCTAAGAAAAATAGACAATGGTGAAAAGTAAAATCATTACAACCTGGGGGCAAAACGAATCGCAGGCATGGCTGCCTTTCAGGTGGAACAAAAGAATGAAGATGCCTACTAGAGACGTATGACCCTGTTGGCGGCGAAGTGGTCGTGTGGCAGGACCTATGTTTATTTGCATACGAGTTTCGGTGGCAGCACGGGCCCGCGAGTTGGGGAGTGCCTGTAGAATGCGGCCGAGCAGCGCAGAAGACTGCATGTTATTTTCTGTCGCGTGGCTAAGCCTGCGTGCCCAAGCCACGTGCTGCTGCCGATGGTACCGCCTCATGATGATGATGGCAGGCGCTTGTTGTCGATGATGATGTGGCTGCTTCAGAGCTCCCCTCCCCTAGCACGCAGTGCGATAAAAGGAAAACGAACATGAGCAACTAGCGCTGAAACCTATACACACAGTAGCACGTGCGCGACGAAGGCTGCATAATTATATGTACACGGTGTGCCCACGGTCAAGGTCCTTGAACAGTACACGCCAAAGGGGTCTGGATACTAAAGTGGTCACTTTCGTAAGGTCTTCCGGCTACAGTCCAAGTCGTAATATTAGGAGCTTAGGGAGCACATTGTTGCTTCCGGTGGCCTGGGCTGGGTGTGGTGCACCGGTCGAGCTGATTAAATGTCGGCCGGTCCCATCTCCACTTGCAGCAGGTACGCACACAGATGCAGATGAGACGGTTGTGGAAGGGCGGGCGCTGTAAGAGCAGTGCTCCGCACCCTGAGTGTGCCGGTGTGACTGCATCAATTTTGAGACAGTGCAGTTCAGGTGGAAAGGATACGGTCGGGCGAAGCATTGATACCCATGTTCGACGTGGAACCGCGAGATGACGCCGATGATGACTGCGGCGGTTGCGTGGTGCTGAAGTCGAAAGCAGATTGTGATAGTCGGACCACCATGACGGATGCAGCGCACGCGCCTCCCGCGTTGGCCGACTCGAAGCAGCCCGTCGACGTGAAATTCCTGCTGTGTTGCCAGCGCGGAGGACGCTTTCGGGGTGGGCACTTATGGCGTGGGCGGCGATTTTAAATGCGGAGCATTTCTTAGGCTCGCGATGTCACTCGTCGATGTTGTCGGCGCCGTCCACACGCTCACTGCGCATGCGCGTCGCGTCGAGGCGCAGGTGCGCGTCTCTCCCCCGTACCCTCCTCGCTCTCAACAACAGGTGCGGCGGTGCGGGAGGAGCGCGTGTACCCCGTGCGCTCCGTCGCTCTCAACAACAGCTGCGGCGGTGCGGGGGGAGCGCGTCTGTGCGCGCATGCGTCGTAGCTACCCGTGCGCTGCGTCGCGCTCAACAGTAACGGCGGCAGGGCGTGTACACGTGATAACGGCGTGGTGGGTGCGTGGAAAGTTCGCGCGCTTGTGTACGGAAGTGTGCGCAGGCGCGTCTCTCCTTCGTACTCCTCTCCCTCGAACGCGGGCGGTGTGTATATAAGCGGCGGAGCGCGCGTTCGGAATTCAGTCAAGGGCGTCTTTGCTTGGCTTTCGCTTGACTTGACGCTTTGCTTGACGGCACCAAGCAATAAAGACAGACTATAACTTTACACTCCTTGCCTTCGCTTCTCCTTCATTCAATAAATAAGAATAATAAATACGAAATAACAATTAAGCATTCCCAAACCATACCCAATTACGCAACATTCACGCGATACCCCCACCACTCTGCGACGCTTTTATTCGAGTTCCCCCCCCGTGGGAAGATGCGGGCGGGTTTTTTTACGCACGACGGCGCACATTAGTGCTGGTAGGGGCCGCTTCAAGACCGGAGAGTGTGCGTTTCCGTCAGATCGACCTCGCGACTGATCCTTTGGACGTGCGGGACTTGCGGCCCGGAAACGCAGCGTCCACGAAGCCATGACGGGCATGGCGAAGCTGCGCCTTGGATTAGTTTGGCTGGGGTTTGTTGCGTGGGCCAGATGATTTTCTGTGACACCCTGATTACCGTCGGAGTCCTGGTACTGGTAGGTTGAATGGGACGGTGGCTGCTCTTCGGAGGACAGGCTTACGTCCCGATTGGGAATGAGTGACAAAGTGTGCGTCTCGTGGGTGTAAGGCGACTACAGTGGGGGTGTATTGGACCCGTAAGCCTTATCAAAGATGGTCGAGATGCGTCGTGAAGAAGCCTCTTGTACGAACATCGCCTGTTGTGAGGACGAACACGGCGTGTTTTTGGTGCATGAATTGCGCTTACGTCCACAGAAGCAGCTTGTTTCACGGGTGGTAACGGCGGTATATTTAGAAAAGGGGAACAGCGCTAACTCAGACAAAACACAAGAAGAAGGAGGTGACAAACACGAGCGGTGACTTACAGCTGAGGTTTATTCCTTGGCTTTTCACATATATATGCCAATAGTCAAAAGCACAAGAAAAAACCGAAAATTTCACGATAGCGGGAGATACGAAGCCGCTCGTCACGCTTTACCGACGCCATGTGCCACACACACTTGCTCTACTATTGAGGGACAGATAATTAATCTCTTTCTGCAAGAGAGACAAGGAAGGAACGCTAACACATTTATCTTTTCTGCGAATATTTCTGCGGCTTCAATTATTTATCTTGTTATTTTATCTTTGTGCGGTGAAATTACCTTCGTTTTCTTGAAATATTGGGGCGCAGTCGCGGCAATCCCGACAGTGGACACCTAAGTGGCCACTAATCGCCGTATGTACGTTATAGTTATGTTCTTTTAATCTTTCATTAAGGCATAGTCCAGTTTGGCCTACGTACGTTTTCCCACAAGACAGCGGAACGGAATAGCCGACGCCTTTAACACATTCAACAAACAGGTTTTCGTGCTTTAGGGAGCAAGACTGCACTGTTCTTTTGGTTTTGTTTACTCTCGATTACATGGAGGAAAGCTTGTTGGGAGCGGAAAACACAACATTTACGCTATCCCTTTTTTCTATCTTTTTCAAATTCTGCGCTATCCGGTGTATGTAAGGAATAACAGTAAGTTTGTCACGTTTGTTAGTTTCTACATCTGCTTCACTGTCTCGTCCCTCTCTTTTTAACTTCTGCATTATTGATTCTGCTATCGAGGCCAACAGCTGCTGTGGGTACCCCGCTATCAGAAGCCGATCAACCTGCTTACGAAAGCTTTCTTGTATCGAGTGGAAACAGGACTTGTTAAGGGCATTTTTAAAACACATTGTTACGATAGACATTTTCACGAGTTTAGAATGGGATGAGTCAAAAGGTAGAAGCGGTTTCCTGGCTCGTGGTTCGTCCGCCCAGCAGATGTGATTGTGCGAAAAATGAAGCTTAAGATCTAAAAACCGGATAGTTCTGTCAACGGGAATTTCAAAAGTTAGAACCAAAGGTTCAAAACAATGACGGAAATGACCTAACACCTGGAACATTAACGATTCAAGACCTGCTTCGTCGGTGTTAAAAACTACTAAAAAGTCGTCGACGTAACGAAAAATTTTGCTTACTTGTGGAATATTCAATTGGTCATGGAAATTGCGGTCGAGGTACGCTAAAAAGAGGTCACTTAAAATTGTTGCGATGCGTACCTCTTTTTAGCGTACCTCGACCGCAATTTGCATGACCAATTGAAGATTCTACAAGTAAGCAAAATTTTTCGTTACGTCGACGACTTTTTTGTAGTTTTTAACACCGACGAAGCAGGTCTTGAATCGTTAATGTTCCAGGTGTTAGGTCATTTCCGTCATTGTTTTAAACCTTTGGTTCTAACTTTTGAAATTCCCGTTGGCATAACTATCCGGTTTTTAGATGTTAAGCTTCATTTTTCGCACAATAACATCTGCTGGGCGGACGAACCACGAGCCAGCAAACAGCTTCTACCTTTTGACTCATCCCATTGTAAACTCGTGAAAAGGTCTATCGTAACAATGTGTTTTAAAAATGCCTTCCCAAGTCTGTTTCCACTCGATACAAGAAAGCTTTCGTAAGCAGGTTCATCGGCTTCTGATAGCGGGGGTACCCACAGCAGCTGTTGGCCTCGATAGCAGAATCAATATTGCAGAGGTTAAAAAGAGAGGGACGAGACAGTGAAGCAGATGTAGAAACTAACAAACGTGACAAACTTACTGCTATTCTTTACATGCACCGGATAACGCACAATTTGAAAAAGATAGGAAAAATAGCTAGCGTAAATGTTGTGTTTTCCGCTCCCAACAAGCTTTCCTCCATGTGTTCGAGAGTAAACAAAACCAAAAGAACAGTGCAGTCTTGCTCCCTAAAGCACGAAAACCTGTTGGTTGAATGTGTTAAAGGCGTCGGCTATTCCGTTCCGCTGTCTTGTGGGAAAACGTACGTAGGCCAAACGGGACGATGCCTCAATGAAAGATTAAAAGAACATAACTATAACGTACATACGGCGATTAGTGGCCACTTAGGTGTCCACTGTCGGGGTTGCTGCGACTGCGCCCCGATATTTCAAAAAACGCAGGTCATTTCACGACACAAAGATAAGATAACAAGAGGAATACTTGAAGCCGCAGAAATATTGCGCAGAAAAGATAAATGTGTTAGCATTCCTTCCTTGTCCCTCTCGCAGGATTAATTATTTGTCCCTTAATAGTAGAGCAAGTGTGTGTGGCACATGGCGTCGGTGAAGCGTGACGAGCGGCTTCGTATCTCCCTCTATCGTGAAATTTTCGGTTTTTTCTTGTGCTTTTGACTATTGGCATATATATGTGAAAAGCCAAGGAATAAACCTCAGTTGTAAGTCAGCGCTCGTGTTTGTCACCTCCTTCTTCTTGTGTTTTGTCTGAGTTTGCGCTGTTCCCCTTCTGTAATAATGCACCAACTCGCCCAAGCCTTAACCCCTGCAAGGTATATTTAGGCGCCCGCCCGGTGCTTGCGTAAAGCAGGCAGGCAGCGTAGATACAGTGGGCAACAGACTGCTGGGGTGTGAGGCCCAGACGTTCGTCGTTGCCGCTGAGCTGCCGTCCGCTGGGCATAGCGTGGTCGTAGTAGTAGTGTCGTCACGGGGTGGTACCGCCGACGCCAGCATGCTGGTGCTAGGAACATGGTCCCCAACAGGGGTGGTGCAAGGCCGGGCGGCTGGCGTGGGTGGTTTGAGGTACCGACCGTAGCGCTTCAGGAGGTCTGCCTTGAGCTCACTGTAGGGCTGGGCTTCAGGCTCCGACAAGTTGCAGGCGAAGCTTGATGGTAGGAGCTCGTACATCAGCGAGTAACGGTCCTTCTGGGCTGTGATGTCGTACAGGTCGAAAAAGCATTCCATCTGCATAAGCCACACCCCGGGGTTCCTAATGTAGAACGGTGGGTGAGGTGGGAAGGACGTGTATCGAGTACCGTAGCGGAAGCACTTTGAGACTAGAGACTAGTGTCAGGGCGGTGGTGATGCGGTAGCGCTCGGTCTGCGAGTCAATGCGGAGTATGAAAAAGTGCGCTTCCATTTTGAGGAACCAGGCTCGTAAGTAGCGTCGCTCGAAGGCCAGGTAGGGCGGCAGAGGGCAAGAGAAGTGGGTCTCCATACCGCCGGCGTCCAGATCACCAATAATTCTAGGCGCCGATGTAGTCTTGCGGCAGGGCCTACATTTATGTGCATACGAGTTTCTGTGGCAGCTTGAGCCCGTGAGTATTGGAGCGCCCATAGAATTCGCCCGAGTAGCACAGAAGCCTTGGTGTTCTGTTCTGTCGCGTGGCTCGTCCTGCGTGCCCAAGCGACGCGCTGCTGCCGATGTTGCCGGCCCATGGTGATGATGGCACGCGCTTGTTGGCAATGATGAAGTAGCCGCTACAACCCCCTGGGGAACTTGAGGGATGTCTTTTTTTCAGTTCCTACCAACCTACTATCACTCACAGAGCTTTACGCCTCTCTCACAATAAACCACATTCATTCACTCATGCAGACAAGGTTGTTAGGGAAATTAGAAAATCTTAATTAAAAAGCTTCATACAATATTTCTAAATATAAAAAAAACTTCAAAGGATCTACATCAAACAAGAAAATATAAAGGCAATCTGCGTGCATCCATTCGAACATCCACATACACGGTGCGAAAAAGGAAAAAAAAAGGGTAGGAATGGTGCGCAAGGCGGGGAGCACAGTTTTCAAAAAGTAACAATTGCGGAAAACCGATTTAGCCAAATAAGTATGCCGACTTAAGGGCATGCAGCCAGTCATGCGATGTCATAACTATCCCACCCGCCCTGTGCTAGGATACACGAGGCCGCGAACGCCGGAAGCTAGAACAAGCAACTTAATATGCCTTGTCCCTTACATGTCAGATCTTGTTGTTTTAGAGTAAGGCTTTCTACCTCTACCAGCCAACGGTTCTTTCAAGGCGTGCGGGACAAGAAACTCCCAACGCAACTGGGGTGGCGGAAGGCGCTTTTTGCTCACGGAGCACAGAGTAGATGGCGCGGCGATTGGGCGCTATTACCCAGCGTTCCCCGCGCTCACCCCGGCGGGCGTGTCGGCGGGACCCTTCCGTCGGCTTTGTTGTCAGCTTTAGCAGTGGTGTTGGGCCTGTGTTAGCGCAGCTTCTCGTCTATTGCGCGCTTACTTCGCACGGCTTGATTAACTTGTTCGACAGCACCTCCTGAGTAACCCGTACGCGACAGAATTAAGTGGTCGCACGGCCAAGACACGTTAAGGATTAATTTGCAGGGCGGGAAAACAAAATGTAGAGACTACACAAACATCTGGACGCTAGAGAAACGCCACCTTTTGCGGGCGCTTGTCCCGAATGGGACTGCGTTTTCATAATTGCTGAATACCGATTCGGTTCTTTAAATCTCTATAAATGGGAATCACTAAGCTCACAATCTAGATTGTTTCGGTGTCTGCGCTTGTCTCGCGCGGTGGTGTAGGCCCGAGCTAGCACGTCAGGATGGCTCGGTTCTGTTGTCTCACCTTTCGAAACAGTCTCCCATCTGTTTTCTTTGTTCCGACGCACTGCCGGACTACAGTTGCGGCGCCCGCCACTCGAACCCGGCCGTGGCCGACGCTGCTACGTTCAGGACCGCGCCCCAGCAAATTCCGGGTAACGGCTGGCAGAATGTAAGGTTTCACTCCGTCTAGAGCCACGTGTGTGAATTCAAGGGACGTCACATGTGGAATTGTTGTGGGGGTCACTCGCAGCTTTGCTTTCCAACCACCTCCGCAGTGCGGAGTGGAGCCAATTTTTTTCGGATCTTTTCTTCATTTGCGTATTACGAGGCATCGACGCTGCTTTCGCACGGTACCGCGACATCCTGCACGTATGTCTTGTTAAGGAGGTCCAGTACGATTCAGGCCTCTGTCTGGGCCGGAAGTTCTGCTCTGTACACCCCGCCACCCAAAATGATGGCTATTGTTTGAACTCAAATGCAGCGTGCCAAGAGACTGTGCGCTAAGACACAGGATGTGGCTGTTGATGCGACAACACTACTGGACTACCTCGCTTACTGCGGATACTCTAAGCACTTTATCAGCGCGACGGAACATCAGCTGTCGAGACGGGGACAACTAGCCTCCCCCCCTTCCGGGCCGCTAAGAAGCGAGTTGTTATGCCGTGCATTCCGGGAGCAACATACGCCGGTTGAAGCTTATGTCCCGCGTCTTGACCATTGAAAAAGCTTGCAGCAGAGTGTTCTGGTCGGAAGAGTGATGTTTTGCCTTGTAAGGGTGGCAGACATCATTCAGCGTAATTTATATTTGAGCAACTGCATTCTTTGCCTCCGTGGGCGGTGAACATATAGCGACTACGCTTCAGAATTGCAGCGTCATCAGAAGCTTGTTCCCTTAACAAGTATCTTTGGGTGGGGGTGATGTGATGAATGGCGACGAGAGGGAGGCCCCAAGAAAAAAGAGCGACAAGGCAGAGGTGCAGTACGCAGAGCGATGGAGGAAGGTGGAAAGAGGACTGAGCAGAAGTGAGACTAAGCAGGAGGGAACGGTGCTGGGGAAACTACCACGTTGTGCGCCTTATTCATGGACAACTTTTGGCAAGGCTGTCGTTACGGTACGTCGAGCCCCCAGAGCACAATTGGGCGTCGTCATCAAGGCGCTCGTGCGCCAACTGTTGCATTGTGAGGACGCTCCCGACCTGCTGCCGGGCTCTGGCGTTCCGACCTAGTGTGTACCAAAGCCCCAAGCTTCAGCGCTGTTCCCACCTTTGACGGGGCGATCGACCTTGTTGCAGAACCCTTTGATGGCAGGGACAATGAGACATGCTTTTACAGCGGAATGTGTGCCCTTTTCTAATTTGGCAACTGGCAGGTCTTTTTGGGAGCTCCTAAACTCGTTTAATTGACGAGGACTATCTTTCGGAGCACACGACAAGTACGTAAACTAAGCGTGCAATTGGTTCGAGCTCGCCTAAAAGTCGTGATGGATGGCGTCGTCTCACGTTGCAGCAGATGTCTTCCTGTTCGGCGTAGAAATCAAGGCGACCGTCGCGTCTCGTAAAGGCTTGCAGGAAGTGAGCCCAGCCGCCACCGCCTGTAGCCCAGCTGGTTCCTGTTCTTGAGTTGCCGACGGTGCGTTGCCGCGGGGTCTCCTTCCAGGATCGTAGCCTGGAGCTGCCGTCTGTAGGCCTTTGGCGTCTTCAGGCCGCGTTGACGCTGGGGCCGGTTCCAGGACCGTCACATGGTCTTTTCTTCTTTCTTCTCAAACGCTTGGTTCGTTCCTCTTCTGGTCTCGATGTTCATTTCCCTGTTGGCACAATTCTTAAATTTCTGACTGGCACATACTCCTTGGGAGGTTTGGCGCATACACCTTCGGGGATGTCGGCACATACCCGTTCGGGGGGTTACTCATGACAAATATACACATCACTGACGTAATCAACGTGTTATCATGGCGGCAGTATATACCAGAGCGTGTGTGCTACCCTTCCCCCCGAAATTACTGTAGCAAGAATACCCGGCGTGATGCAACATTGGAGCAAAGCTAGTGATTGCGCTCGTTATTCTGACATTAGAGCAAAGCTAGTGATTGGGCTCTTTATTGTGACATCAAAATTACTTACTTCCCATGGCTTCACTTCTTGCTAGCAGATCAAGTCCCCGTTTTTTTACTGCTCACTGTTACTCGCTTGTCTTTCTTGTCGGTTGTTTTTCTTCTGACGGGGGAGAAGCCCAGGGTATATTCTGCATGCGTCTTCACTAAAATTTTATGAATTCATAAACGCCATTCCACAGTCATGTTCCACTCACTATCATTCTATAAATGCTTGCAAAGATACCGCTGCATTTTCTGTAATTCGTAAAAATGACCACAATTTTATAAGATGTCGCCGCCCATCCGCTAAATTTGTCCAAAGGTTCCGGTATGAAAAAGCACAGGTCAACTTGCCTTCGCAGTGAAACAGTTCTAAGTACTTTTGCAACGCCATGATGGGTGCTTAAACTGGCGACTATAGAACAGTGGTGTCTCGAGTTCACCACATGAGAAGGATGAATAGTGGAACCACCTTACAGAGAAGACACCCCAGTCAGCAGCTACGTGCGATCTGTGGATGCGCAATCTTGCATTTACCCCCTTTCCCTAGGTGTGTAACAGGTGCCCCTTTGTTGGGCGCCCTTACAACACATCCAAAAGCAGCCTGTTCTGACGGTAACTTTCAGCCCATGCCGCCTATTTGTCTCTTCGCTGCTTCGGCAGCTGACACTACTACTTTGTAATTCTGTTGTTTAGATAACTACTTAACATGGTACCATTGATTGCTTTCATGGGCCAAGTCCTATTGCCCTAAAATCCACTAGGTTTGTCTCTAGTCATATATTGTTACTACCAATCGTACGCTCGACTTATTGCAAACACATTACCCACTTCGCGCTCTTGGGTTAGGGAATTCGCTTTTGTTTTTCGTCGTTAATGCATAGCAAAAGATATTGCATTTCTCCTATTCTTAACTCTCTACCAAAGCTTTGTTGTTAATATGCAACTGCCTTTTTCCTGTCACCTAGTATCGTATATTTAGTCATCATCATCAGCAACCTGTCTACACCCACTGCAGAGAAAAGGCCCCTAACGTGGATCTCCAATTATCGCGGTCCTGTGCATCTTCCACCAATTCATTTCCGCACACTTCTTGATCACACCGGCCCCTCTAACTTTCTGCCAAGCCCTTCCACTTTTGCTTTTTATATTTGGTAATGTGAACCTATTTTTTTGTTATTTTTCTGCGAATTCAAGTTTAATTGTTCCTGCCATTACTCCCAGGCGGTTGCCTCTCTGCCATTAATTTTAACTTCCGCACATTTAATCCACGAGACTTTAAATTTGGAGTTTTTTTTTTCAGGATACGTGGTCACGTTTTTCGGCCCGTCGGGCGGTGGAGCCGGCAGCGCCTGGAGCTGTTGAAAGCAGTAGACCCCCGGAGAATCGTGAAGCACGCAGCAGCGACCCTTTGCCGGAACCGCGGAGCAAGCGAAACAAAGGCGGCGTCCTAGCGGCGACGTCTCCCACTTCCGGACGACAATCAACGCCTTCTCCTAAAGCCATGTAAATCACGCCTTTTACATTTTGGTATTGAAAGTACATTTCAAGTGCTAAACTATTTCTTTCAAGAAAACTACCCGAGGGTCTGCAACAATTGGAGTGTTCGCAGTTGGCTTCTTTCCCATAGCACTCTGAGCATCTTGTGTGGAAGACTGCGATATGGACGCTAACAGCTCCTGTTTGAGAGCTCTGTAAACAAACAACCGACAATATAAATACCATTGGGAGTGAGGTGTATTTCACTGTAATTAGTTTTCCGTTAGAGTTATTATAATTTGCTCCGTATCGGAGGAGTAACACTAGAGAAAATGGGTTTGAAGGTACCGTCAGAAAGCAGCCCGGGACGAAACTGTGCGCTAAAATAGAGCCCCTAATCATGAAAAAAACAGCGAACCATCGAAACAACACGCAACATATGGGCCCAGTAAGGACGAGTGATTTACTCAAGCGGACGTGTTACCCGCGGAAGAGAACCAGAAAGGACTCATGGGATTAGGCCTTAAAGAATCAAAGCGCAATGTATTCACTTGACGGAACAAAAGAAAGAACGCGAACGGGCGAGGTAATAAGCGCATGCACACAAAGAAAAAAATGGTGCAGCTTGCACCAGTGGTGCAAGGCTGGAGACACAGCAGAGCTGGTTTGGTGACCCTTCCTGTTGCACCTGACATGCATTTTCGAACTGGATGGCTGAAAGTTCTCCTTGACTGGCAGGCCGGGACCGTTTGGTCTGCTGGCTTTCTCCCAAAGTGCAGAATTTAGAACGGGTTAGACCGGATCTAGAACCTGCGGTCAAGTCCAAAGCCAACGCCGGCACTACAAAACCCAAAGGAAATGTTGTGCGTCCGGAATGCGATGATAGTTATGTGAGGTTTCCGAGGCGCCAGGGACGCTTCACGTGTTAGACTCGTGAAGGGCAGGAGTTCCAGGAACGTAAAGCCGGACAATGGCGTGCTGCCACGGTGAAGGCCAGTGCACGTTTGGTAAATGGTTCTGGACCCGGGCTCACTGGTCGCGGCTGTAGTCTTTGCCGGCACTTCGGCGGCGGAAGCCGGGTGTGTGAAGGTCCTAAAGATCGGTGGCCAGGGCAATTTTCAGAAAACTTTGGTGCAGTTGCTTCTGGGGCCCTCTGCGCCTTTACTTTTATTTTCTTTTACTCATCAGGAGAGCCGGTGGTGAGGCGTGATGGCGCTGAAGACGCTTTGCGAACCTAACATACGGAGAGTCATCTGTCGCCCCGTCCCCACCCACCCCAGGCCTCATTAGGTGTCGGCAACCCACGCCAGACAGTTTCGGGCACTTTCACCCATATATCTCCCCCCCCCTCCCCTAAAACCACATAGCATAGCATAGCACTACCGGAAAGGGGGGAGCCTACAGCTGTCAACTGTTATTGGACAGCGGCCGATTTGTATTGGTGGTACTCTTTTTGCCGGCCTGTAAACGCACGTAGTAAGGGGGTGCGAAGCTGTTTGGTGGACCGGACTGAATTCTGGGAATGTGGCGCCGGTGGCTTACGCAACATCCTGTTGTTTCCTGCAGGTTGGTTTTCGTGTTGTGTTCATTTATCGAGACAGCCTGTGAAAGGCGGAGAGCCTTGGTGGTGGTCCGCGCTCGTTAAAACGATCGATAACGGGTGACGGCTGGTTTGAAGTGGCGTCAGGCTTGTGACGAAACCTTATGCGCGTAGCGCGGGCTTGGAAAAAAGTGAATTTTTCCGTTACGGGCCGTGTTCATGGAAGCGTGTGCCGGGCGCATCCAGTTCCCCCAGTGTTTGTGCGTGGTTTTTTGTTGTTGTGTTTTGCTTATGTTATTTGTTTTTGGTCTTTTCCTTTTTACTAGAAATTCGAAAGAGTGACCAGCGTTTCGCGGCTCCGGGGGCGTTGTATGCCGTGCTTTATGCATGGATTTGGTAATGCAACCACTGAGGTCGGTTAAGTTGTTGATTGGCATGTGCGTGAAGGGGCGGAGCCTAATTCACTGATTTAGGTAGGTCACAACCTTTGAAAAGACGTTTTTTCAACCCCGAGACACAGGGTCTCGAGGTCGGTTCCTCAGAGTCTCCAGTGCTATGCATGGTCGTCTTATTGCCGAGCTAGGCACGTTCGGCAGGGCGAGTCTCAACACCTGGGTTGCCTTCAGCCAGGGTCCGTCTATGAAGGAATGCCGCGGGGACAAAGTCTTAGCTGTCTAACATTGTCACATTATTTCTTGCTTTGCTAACTCCTTCTTGAGACTAAATATTCTGTATATGTGTTTCACTGAAATACAAAGTTTTAAAAGCCCTCTCCAACTATCTTCGTCATGTCACCAGTGCAGCAACATGGCGCAGTCCCGCACATCATCAGGAACATTTTTTCACGCAATATTTGAACAGCAGAAGTCCTGGTGGAAAATCCAGCGACTAACCAACCACTGAACGTTGGCTATCGCGATAGGACGGGCGCCAGTGACATAACGCGAAGGACCCAGGTTCGATTCTCACCACGGGAAGCGTTTTTGTTTTCTTTTCAATTGGCTGCACATGTTATTGTTCTGCACATGTTGGCTGCACATTGGCTGCACATGTTAACGTACCCTTCGTATCTTTGGGGAGTCCCAGTGGTTCGGGTATCGATTTCATGGCGTAGACGACCCGGTTTTGATTCCCGACACCTCCGTAACAACATCGAGTTCTTGAGGCTTCGGGGTTTCATTGGCGCAACGGACGGAAAAGGCACGGCTAGACACGTTTGCTGTTAAAAAAATTCGTATCTGCTCCTTTCGTGGCAAATCTCGCCAAAAGACGATAGTCTTTGTAGACACTTGCCAAGGAAATGCCCCCCTTTGCTTTCCCGATCACCTCTCATGCTGTTCCGCCCCGTCGCGCTCATCCCAAGGTGAACACCCTAAAGGTTTGCTTAAGGCGATTTGAATTTACCGCGTTCCACTGCTACAGGCCGGGTTCCTCGATGCCAGCGCTGCAGTACGGTGGAGACGCACGTGAATCGAGGCGGGCGACTACAAGGTTTGTAGAAGCGCGTTGCCGTGCTCCACGTGCATCCAAGCAGAACGTGGAACCTAGCTAGTCGAACCTTTCGTTGCTGTTGCCGCGTGATTCCTCATATGCCGTCAGGAGGTGGCACGGGCAACAGCAAGCGGCGGTATTCTGCAGTTGATGTAGAATATCAATTGCTATCGAAAACCAAGCACCCATGAATTGTTTTTGATTAAAGAACACTGTATATATATCCCTTGTGCACTAATTTCCTGTCTTATATTAGCGTAATGTCTTGTTCTTGTTAAACAAAGTTGACAAGTATGAACTTATAAATAGGGCTTAGACGTTTACGTATGGCTGTGAGTATATAAGACTATTGCGCAATATCTAGTTTACTTCGGCCGGGTGGCTGAATCGAGTCACACACATACAGCCGGACGGACAGACAGACGGACAGGCAGACATACAGACAGACCGAATTTTGTGGGTTTAAGTAGCGCAAGAAAGACTATCGTCTTTAAAAAAAGAATAACAAAATGGTAGTTACGCCAAGCGCAAGTTCAAAACGACACGCTCACGGCTGCAATAGCGTGTGGGATGACATCACGGGTCATTAATGTACATTCTTTTACTTCCGTACATTCCTTCGTTTTCGGTTCTGTAGGGCTTGACCCCTATGTTATTTCGAACGGCCTTGTACGGCGCTCACTTTCTCCAAGGCCTCACGCGAAGGATCACACAATTTTCAGCTGTTTGCGCCTAATCTTATGGACACTCATAAAAACACTACGGCGTTTTTATGTTGTGGTATGGCTCCTTGAGGGAACGGCAGTCGCTAACAGAACCCGAGATAGACGAATGTCCACCAAGACCCTTCATGCGTTGTATTCACTTACGACCGCTTCATTTCTGCCAGTGAAAACGTCAGACAAAAAGCAACGGGCGAGTAACAAACAGTACATCAAGATTACGAGAGGGTACTTCGAACAAAACTGATTAGAGCAACACCAACACGGCGTATAATTCCCTCTGCCGGTGTTTCCCCAGGCCCTGTGATAGCGTGGGCTGCGACATTTTGGAGGGGCAGTTGGCCTCGTGGTTGGATGCAAAGGTGGACCCGTGCAATGACTTCTACGCGCACGTCTGTGGCCACTGGTTGGCCAACCACACCAACACGGCGGGTGAGGCTTTCGTATCGCCGAGCACGGAGCGACAGCGACTCCTCGAGCTCCGCCTCATCGCCCAACTCAAGCGAGGAACAGACGACGGATCACTGCGCTGGCCGTTAAGGCTTTGGGAGGCCTGCAGAAAACCCGAAGCGGAGCCGAAGTCTGGCCAGGTTCGTCCATTCTATCCATTAAAATGTAACAATTGCTTTCAAGTGGTATATATAATCAACAGTGGTGAAGCTTGTTCAGTAAGTCTACGCTCAAAGTTGCCGCGTTGTGCGGGTAGGTCTATGGCATGTTCAGTACTTTTCCCCGTAATTCGAAAACTTTCACATTACAGCCCCCTTGTAAATGGTAGCATACGTGCATGAAAACGTTTGTTGGCTTTAAAATGCTAGCCTTCAGATTTTTGTGCGTAAAAGTGGGACAGCATTCAAAACGAGATGGGCCTCGCCAAATATAAGTATGTTTTAGGCTTGCCTCATTCCCCAGGTCAGAACTCTTACACAAGCATGCCACCTTGCACCCTGGATAGGAATAAAATACGGTTTTTAGAAAGAGGCACGGCAGAAAATTTATTTCAAAGCACATAAGTGATGTTGCCACAATTTACCCAGGACGCCGTATTCTTTAAAAAAGTTCAAACTGCAATTTAAGATAAGCTGAAGTGCTTTTACCCGGAACTGCACCCCAAACAGGCACTCAAAATGCAAATATCCGCAAACAGGACGTGATTGCCCGTCCCCATCCCATGGGATTCACAATATTAATGCGTTCAGCCAACCAAGCATGTTCGCAGACACGTTTGAGATGCCATTCCGTGCAAATAAATCTACCTATTCTTGGAGTCTCTTCGAGTCAATAATGTGCAAAGCTGGTAAAAATGATTTGGTTGGCATACCAGGGTTCACGTCCCATTGGAGACGGAGTGCTTCAGACATTCTGGCTCTACGTACATTATTCTTTAAGGAAGCGTAGTATTAACCTTTTTCTGAGACGTTTCTTTTCACAACTCTCCCTTTGATGAGTACGCACACAACCAGCAGTCAGAAGCTGTTTATGTAACAGCTGTTTAGGAGCAGGTCACATTGCAGGATTCATTCCTAAAAACATGCGCATGTTCAGAGAATTTTTACCTCCCGGACTAATAACAAAATGAATACTCAGTGCAGTCTTTTGTAACCAATCTCCAACGTCTTAAACGGCCGTGCGCGATAGCCTCAGTGCCGGGGTCCATTAGTGTAACAAAACTATGAGGTAACGTAAACACTCTGTCATGTACTCAATGCGAAAGCATTTTTTGTGTGCAATTATGAAACAGAGATACCGTGTATTAATTGGCGGATTCCGCCATAACGCCATGGATTCATTGCTGGATTGATTGATTGATTGATTGATTGATTGATTGATTGATTGATTGATTGATTGATTGATTGATTGATTGATTGATTGATTGATTGATTGATTGATTGATTGATTGATTGATTGATTGATTGATTGATTGTAGGGTTTCACGCGCCGACGCAAGGCAGGCGATGAGGCGCGCCGTAGTGGAGGGATCCGGAATAAATTTGATCACGCTGGGGGTCTTTTACGTGCGCCGAAATCTTGCACACACGGTCATTTTCGCTTTTCGCCTCCGTGATAAAAATAACGCCATGGATATCTGCTGACAGCTGCACCTCTTAGTGCGCGGTGCGGAGAACGCGAAATGGCCTGATCTGCCCTCATGACAACGTGTGATATTATCATCCACGTCTTTTTATCTTTGGTGCTCTTCTTGCTAATAAAAGAATTCATCATTATCGTCATCACTATCACCATCTCCATCATCTTTGTGTAGTTTTTCTGTTCGTGACTATGACTGAGACCGTTGGCTAATCCCCCTTCTTAGGCCTGTGTAGAGGCCTAACGCTACGAACCTATTCCGCTGGCTCTTGCCATGACTCAAGGAACCTCCACCACCTGCGGACGCTGGGAACGTTAGGCCTAACCTACTGCGAAACATACCCGCGTTGTCAGCAGCCGCAAATTGGACTTTTAGGGAAGCCGAATTCGCTGCTACCTTAAGTGTTACTTCTGAAAAAACAATGCCTGTAACCCGCAGTCATGTCCTATACGCTGAGTCCAGGGCCCCAGCGTATTCATGAAGTCCACCTTTAGACAGCTGCAGCCATACATCCGTCGCGGCGCTGCGTAATAAAGGGAAAAACGCCGTGGTGGTGCAGCGGATGCGTGCTGCTCTTGCGCGCCAAGAACCCCTGGTTGGAGCCCTATCCAGATGTTATTTTTTCACTTTACTTTGTTTGCAGCACATCGGTTCCACACTCAGTAAGCTGGATCCCTTGAATCGGCATGGCATAAGTGATCGGGCTTGTCTAGCATTTCACGGGTCCTGGGTTCGACTGCAAAATATATATACGTTTACCCCATGTCCTTTTTACTTCTTCTCACACTTGTCTACGCAACGTTTTCTCAGGAATTTACTTCCGACTCGGGCTTTTTTTGGGGTTTGAATGTGCTCTTTCAAGCGCCGGCTATTATAGGCGAAGATAATGTGGCTTAGATTTCGCGTATATTTTGCGTTTGCTGGCACAAAACTCGCGAGGCTACGGTGTATATGGAGTGCGAGGCGTGAAAAACCAACTTTAGTGTGTGTGTCTTATATGTCAAGAGGCTGTGATTAGATGGGGACCGCGCAGCATAGAAAGCACGAGGGTGTTGGTCTTCCGTATGAAGGGAGCAAGAGATTGTATCCCAAGCGCGGCACACGCCCTTGAAGCTCGAAAAAAGCACTTTTTTCAATTCATGCTACTTCAGCATGAGTGGTCCGAGTGCAGGATGGACACAGGGTATGGTTCTTTATATTTCTGTTCTTTTCGTGAAAAATAGCATTGCGGCAAATCCAACATTTATCACGGATGTTCTGAAAAAAATGGCTGAAACTGTCTGTGTCCACCCTAGGAATGGCTCCCGTAAACCTGTAAGGGAAATATTTGCCCGTACCTTTCACTCAAATTTTGTCATATGTCTGTCGCGATATTGGAACTTCGCTGGTCACCGTCGTATTCACAGAGTTGAATGACTCGTGGTTACTGCCCTCATTTGCCCAGTAAGCCGTCAGCAAGCAAGGCCTACGGAATCAACTCACGCTCTTGCATTCAAGTTGTGTTGGAGGGACTAAGTGAAGCAGCTGCGGCCGTCGGCTGTACACCTCACAAAATTATCCCTGGCTACGGCATCTCCCGCGGTTCCGGGTGCATTTTACGGTCGTTAGCGCGACCATCAGCGTATGGCGGCTCCCCTGTGCCAGCACCGTGTACGGTCGCGTTATTTCGAAATAACTGCATTTTCATGCCATTACTAGCACTGCTGTGTTTAGAGTCCAACAACTCAGCATCGCTAGGAACATAGCGGTTATAGATCACGCGTATTGTGGGGCTTTTATAAGCCCTTATAGAACAGCCGCTTATATGCTTTCCTTCGCAGTAGAACCACATCGTGAGCCACCGTAAATGGACCTTATGAACTGTAGCAAATTTCATCGCAGGTATGAGTCACAATACCCTCTACGTGTTTAGCTCGCTGCGGCATGCTGAGGTCTAAACCTGGGACCGATCACCAATGCCAGAGTTTGTCGATGTTATTGCCCTGAGAAGGTGTGTAAGGTTTACCAATTTTGTGCTTACCTGCAAAACGCTTCTGCCGACTACTTAATGCCGCTGTATAAAGTTGAGATCAGCTACCGTTTTTAATTATGTAATTTGATATCGCGAGGTTAGGCTTGTTCGTATCTGAGGCTTCCAGAAGGACAGGTTCCCACGCATCAAGCAAAAAAAAAACTTAACTGTTAATCACATAACGATAACCAAGCACACGAAAATGTGTCTTCACTTTACAGGTGTTCCAGAGGATACTTGAAGAGCATGGCTTACTCGGATTTCCATTCGGAATGGGGACCATTTTGGCGTCAACCACTGACGACGGGAAAGATCTTACCTCAGCGGCAGCCAAGGTCTTATTGCTTTCAGGAATCCCGGCCATTGTCGGAGTACAGGTTGTCAAGGTGCGCTGTCGGCCACATGAAGGCATAGCTGTCTGCAGAAAACAGTGCTATGTAAGATGAGGCTGAAAAATTAAGGCACACAAAACACAGGAGTGTTTATACCTTCTTCCACGGCCTGATCCGCCACACGGAATCAGGATCTGGGAAAGGATCTGACCCCACGAAGCATAACCTACCAACCATTGTAACCACCGCTGCAGACCGCTAACACAATCATATTAGCAAAAAATAACGGCTCCTGTCTAGAAGCAGTAATTCCTTAAATATGTGGAACTCTTCTCATGGTACAGCTGGAGTATAGCAGAGCAAGTTAAAGTGAACGAAACAACACTATATTCAAATTCGTAGATCGAAATTGTCACGCGTATGATAGGAACTACTTCAAACAGTGAAGTATTTTTAATGACTAATGACTGAGCGGCAATCAATTATAAGTGGTTCCAGCTTTCCACTTCCGCAACGGTGGTGATGAACCTCTATTCTGAAATAAGCTAGGCATTTGAGACTGCACGACGAGGTTACTTAAGAAACGCAGAAAGAGTGGCGACAGACTTCTGCAACTGGGAGGGCTATATAATGTTTTATTTTGTCTCAAAGACAACATTCCTGATACCCTTTTTCCTAGTGTGGCAGCTACCTGTGTCTAATTGAGCAAACACTAGAAACCTGGCCATTTTCCTCTGTTAGTGAAAAGGGTATTTGAGATTATTGCGTCGTCTTACCTCGCTTCAGCAGAGGGAGTACTGAGCTATCTATGAGGACTGACAGTGTGCTTACTGGCTGCGCCAATCTGCTCGACGGAAACGCCTTTCGCGCTTTCGACATTTTTTCCCGTTCTTGAATTACTGCTGAGGACGGAGGCTGCTTGCATTCATGGCTCTGTAATTGGCAATACATGCGAACTTTCCTCACAGTGTAAAGCATCGCTTGCCAGACATATGTTCAAGGAAGTGTCTCTCAAGTTCAGTCTACGTTTTAAGAACTATTTAAGAGCGATTTGTTTGACGCAATGGACACACCACCACGTTCCTTGGATCTTGGTCAGAAGAGCGCAGGGCACGGGATCAACAATGATATCGTGAATCGATCAGCTTCAACTAATCCGGTACTATCGTTCGTACTGTCCCTGCTTCTTCAGGTTTTAGTGCTGTGCTGCGGCCCTGAAAGTGTCATATGTGCTTCCACCAAAGTAGATTACTAGTTCGCTTAATGACGCTTTAAACTATTATTTTTCTTTTGTCTTTTCTTTTTTCACCAACTTACGCATTCACGCATCTCATCCAACATTTCAAGAGCATGTGTTATTTCTTGGATGATACGTGCAATGGTGGTTTGTACTGGGTAGTTGCAAGGCTTTACTCGAAAGTGCCCATTCTCTCTCTACTCTGGGGATAGAAAGTTTCCCACCCACCTTAAATTCCGCCTTCAAGCTATAGAGAAGATAAATAAAGCTTTTTCGGAACGACTACCTGAAAGAGAAAAGCATTTGTATTGTTCCAATGTCAGGCCAGGACTTCTTTCTTGAACTGCCAAGTTTCTAAGGAAGGTCTACAGCTTCCTGTGTAGTCGTTGACCTACTGTTCAGGTAGATGTAAATATACGTTCAGCCGAAACTTACATCTTCGGGATTTTCCCGCAGCTGGTCCTCTAATTCCCCCCCCCCCCTACTCTGTGCAGTGGACTACCGGTGTCAACTCGTCCGCCGGGAGGAGGAAGCCTTGGCTGGTGCGCCTAGGACCTCCCGACCCTTTATTTCGAGATTTTTGTGCGCATGACCGACACGAACGACGAGTGGTTCCTCAGGGCTGTGCAGAAGATTGCAGGCCACCGGGAACTTCCGGGCTTGTTCCGCATTGAGCAGGCGCTCGTAGAACTGGCCGGCGAGCGACGAGGCATTGACGACTACGTGGCTACCACCGTCTCGCATCTGGCCGCAGCTGCCCACTGGAATTGGACGCGATTTCTGCGAATTGTCTTTCGAGGTGCGTGGCTTCGCGCCGGTCAGTGGCGGAGCGCTGTCGGTGTCTCAGGGGCTGATACACAGCGACCTAAAAAAAAATTAGTTCAACGCAAAAGTTAATAGCTACTACTAATTTACGCATTCTTTTATTGAAAATTGTTTTTTTGTGTGTGTTTGTATGAAAAAATAAACACTTTTGATAAAACTGGGTTAAAAGGAGACCGACAAAATCACGAGGAAAAAATGTGGGCAGCTTCGCACTACAATGTAAAATTTTTCGCACATACTAAGCGTGAAACTCGCTCCTTGCATCCGTAAACTTCATTTCGAGCACCACGTGACTCTTAAGTACACGTGGTTTTCTTCGATATAAGCGTGAAGCGGGTTGGGAAAACCCGCATTCGCTTTCTTTTACGCGTGATGCACGATTGCATGGTGTAAACCGTAAAAATCACGCTAAGAAGAATCTCGCGCCAGCGATCGCGCCTTTTCTAATCAAGCGTATACATATCCTGATACATATCCGCAACAGAGCCGTTGGGACGCCCTGCTGCATGTTGCTGCAACTTGCGATTCTTTTCGTTATTTTTTCATGCGAAGGGATGGAAAGGTGGCGCTCGCTTCAGCGATTTGGCAGGAAGGAAAATGGAGTTACAGCCGTTGGAGGCATCGATTTAAGCAGGCGCTTTGTGCGTCGTGTCTTCCTCCCATTCAAGTGTGTTCCGTCGGGAGTGCTCACTTTGTTGTGGTAAAAAGTGGCGAAAAAGGAAGAACCTGATGAGTAATTTGACATTGACTGGGCGACGTGGTGTGCCGCACGGTAGGTGCGAGAAGACTGAGTGTCGAGTGCGGGGAATTCTCTCGGGACAATACGCCGTTCCTACGAACTCCACTTTTCCGTCCGGACGGCGTGTTTCCAGCGGTAGTCCGCTGTCGTGCACGATCGCTTCGAATATCCAGGTAAGCAAACTATTTCCGGATCTCTTTGCTCATTATATATTCTAGAACTACTTCTCGAGCGACGGCGTTCTTAATGCATTGTGTAGATCTTCCTGCTGACCTCGCAACTTCGCGTTAGTTAGCGTCAGGCCTAGTTCTCTGTGTCCCTTTTGTTTGGGCGCGGATCATGTGGTCGACCGGAAAAAATGAGAAGAAAGAAGGAAAGAGTGCGTTTCTTGTTGTCGTGGCTGTGAGTGGCTGTCGTGGTTCTCGTTCACCCTCCGGTTTCTGTCGGTCTCGGCGTCTCGCTCTAGGCATCTTTCCCTCGGTGGCATTTAACTTCGCGGCCGCACTCGCGGTTCGCGGCGGTGGCCGTTCTCTGGCGAGGAGAGAGAGAGAGAAAAAAGACTTTATAGGGCCCAAATAAGAAGACTGGTCTGATGTCTTCTTTCTTTCAATGGCTTGTCCGACCCCGTGGGACTCAGCGGACTCCCTTGCTATTCGGACGAGGGCCACCGTCGGTGAACGAGCCCCCTGCCCTCTCCGCCCTCCACCGAACACCTCGAAAACGCGCGAAAATAATTGTATACCCATAATTAACACAGTCGACGCGCACATTACGAAGCGACGAAAGGCGTGCCGCATTTGTGTTGTGCTGCACATCGCGGCACAAGTTTGCGTGTTCTATGAGGGTGCGAATGCATCAGTCTGTAAGTATTAACTGAAGCCGGGTTTTATCATTGCCAGGTTACACCCGTAAACGTCGTTAGCCAGGGCGCTGTAGAAGGCGGCGTGATGCAGCAGGTATGCGGCGGAAACTAGCGAATTCGTGATGTTGCAACTGGACACATCACTGGGAAAAAGTCTTGGTGCTGTGTTTGTTTGTTTGTACTACATAGAGGACGTTACGTATCCCAGTGCTTTGAGGCAGTTGCTAAGATTCGTTCGGATAGTAGTTACACGTGATGGCATATACAAAATTCCATAGCCGCTAAAAATGTTACGCGATCCGTTGATGAAACCACACTTCGTCTGAGTTAAGTTAATAGCAATGTTCGCGTGCTACTTTAAGGTGCCACCAAGAGATCTTCTGGAGCCTGTTTTATTCTCGAATTTCCCCGTTTGAAAGCATTCTTGTAAGCTATTGTGAATAGGAAGTTTAAAATATGAAATTTGTATTAATTACTTGTTCTGTCTTACTCAACTCTTCTTCAAAATATCAACCTTCGCAGCAATCCTCACCAGACTTCCCCAATAATTTTCGTTACAAACGTATGTGTCTGCGTGCCGAAACAATGCACATCACAGGCCTAATTGTATGCGATTTGCTGGGTTCACTTTTTCAAGATGCTTTATGAACGTTTGATTTGCACTGCCTTCAACGGCACAATCGAAATTTAGCAGCAATCATAAACCCCTTATTCCGTTAACAGTACCAAGTTCTGGGCCATGTACAACAAAAAATAAACAAAGTAATCGCAACGTGATGCTTGTCGATCCGTGTCTGCAAACATTAAAATTCAAATTCAAATTCATTTTATTTGTACGGAAACATACAAGCAAATAATTATACAGGCGAGGGTCCCAGAGTCTGACGGCTGTAACGGGACGCTCGATGAGAAATGCACAACGCAAATATATAAGGCAGCAAAACAAAACAAATATACCTGACCATACCTAGTCAAGAAAAAGAAATCCAAATATCAAGAGACACAAGTTTGAGAATCAGCAAACACTCAATTAAACAAAGTGACAAATAAACAACAGGAAGCGAACGTGAACTACAACATTATAAAATAAAGGCATACAAGAACATACACTTGCAGACAACCATGAAATATAGGTGGATTTCTTATGTTAACGACAACACAAAATCTTTGAGGCGTTTTTTAAAGATGGTTATGGATGATGAAGACTTTATGTTGAGAGGGAGGCCATTTCACAATGAAATTGCTGCAAAGCAAGACGTTTTCTTGCCGTAATGAGTATGCACAGTAGGTAATAAAAAGTTGTTATTGTCTGCAAACCTGGTGAAATTTCTTGTCTTTAAGTGAACAAGATCTATGGCATCGTATGAAACGTAACAGTGATGTAACCTGTAAAAAATATGCCTAAGTTATAGTTAAATAATTGATTCACTGGTAATATATTGTTCTCGCGCAAAAGAGGTAGAGCTGAAGTAGGATATGAATTACATGTAATAATGCGAATGGATTGATTCTGGATGTGTTGAACGGAAGAGATATGGGAAGAATATGCATTACCCCAGGAAGCAATGCCATAAATAATATTACTATGAATAAAAGGGAAATACAATGACAGCAGTGCATGATGAGAAAAAAACGGCCGTGCCTTCAATAATGCCCGGATGCCAAATGCAGTTTTCTGCTTAAGTAGTGCAAAATGAAAACAAAACTTAAGGCTAGGGTCGAGTTCGATGCCGAGAAATGATGAGTATTCGGACGGAAAAATAGTGTGAGATCCGAGAATAATGGCGGGGAGAAGGCTGGTCTGCCTTTTGGAAGTCCTGAAAATCATGAATTTAGTTTTTTGTGGGTTAATAACTAAGTAGTTGTCGCTACAGCAGTTAACGACCTCATTGAGCACAGTATTCAAATTGGAGGTGAGAGAAGTTATAGATTCATCGCATAAGGATATTGGGGTATCATCGGCATATAGGACACTATGAAAGGAATGAAGTAAATTTGGAAGGTCATTAATATACAAAATGAAGAGCAGCGGACCCAAAATGGAACCCTGGGGTACACATTGGTAAATGTTTTGGTTTCAGAGAAGGTGTCAGCCACATATACTGTGTACTGCCTGTTGAGCAAATAACTTTTTAATAATGTTAGAGGTGGCCCTGTTACCCCATATGCTTCTAATTTCTCGAACAAAAGAGCGTGGTTAATCGTATCAAAGGCTTTACTGAAATCTAAAAAAACTGAAACCACAAAATTCCGGCTGTCGATTGATTTTTTTATATAGTCTGTTAAGGAAAGTAAGGCTAGGTTAGTAGAACGCCCCGATCGGAAACCAAACTGGCAATCACTCAGAAGATTGAATTTACATAAATAGCTGTTAAGGCGCTTAGCAAATAACTGCTCAAATAATTTACTAATGGTGGGAAGAATAGAGATTGGGCGATAATTAGAAATTGACAGCCGGTCGCCTTTTTAAAGACGGGTATGACCTTTGCTTTTTTTAGGGAGGAAGGAAAAACGCTGGTTTTGAAGATAAGGTTGATTATGTTACTGAGCGTGTCGGAAATGAGATGAGCAACCAATTTTAAATGACGTATAGAAACCCTATTCAGGCCAGCACTTGTATTTTTTAGAGAAGAAAGCGTGGCACAAACGTCGTTTGCGGTAACAGGTGAAAGAAAGAATGACTGGCTAGCACGCTGGATGTTATGACTCACATTTATATTCTGATTGATTGATTGATTGATTGTAGGATTTAACGCGCCGACGCAACGCAGGCGATGAGGCGCGCCGGAGTGGAGGGCTCCGGATTAATTTTGACCACCTGGGGATCTTTAACGTGCGCCGAAACCTCGTACACACGGGCGTTTTTGCTTTTCGCCTCCATCAGAAAAGCGGCCGCCGCGGCCGGGAATCGAACCCGCGACCTCGTGCTCAGCAGCGCAACGCCTTAGCCACTGAGCCACCGCGGCGGGTACATTTATATTCTGATGGGCGTGCATGTAACAAGAGGAAAAAGTATTCACTGAAAGCATTGACGATGTTAATGGGTTGATGCAAGGTTATGCCATTATGGATAATTTTACATGTAGCAGTGCTAGTTGTGGATATGTTAAGAAAGTTGTTGAGTAGATCCCACTGTTTTTTAGGATTGTTTTTATGTTTAGTGAATTCGGATTCATAGTAACGCTTTTTTGCCTGTTTTAATAGAATGTTTAGAAGAGAACAGTACTTTTTATAACGTAGCGCAAGCTTAGAATTGAAGGGTTGCCTTTTTGTTTTTCGGTAAAGGTTATGTTTTTTTCTGATGCTTTCTAAAAGCCCACTAGTCATCCAACGGTTATCCGGGTGTTTATATTTCCTTTTACATTTGACCGTGGTTGTGCTTAAAGATACCGCCCTCAAAAATAACGAAGAAAACTGTTGCAGAGCTTCCTCAGCATCACACAAAGAATCAACTGCCGACCAGTGAGTTTCTGTGATGGCTTCAACAAACTTGCCAGAATCGAATAGGGATGTGTAGTACATAGTGTTTCTACATGGCACTTCAGTGTCAAAGGTAAGAAAAATTGGAAAATGATCAGTTACGTCAACGTCCACCACGGCAGACAGGGGAGGAGGCTTTATATTACACAATGCGTGATCTATGAGTGTGCGCGATACCTGTGACGTGCATCTAGTGGAGGCATTAATCAAGGATTCAAGACCAAACCCTGAAAAGCAATCAGTCTAAGCAGTGTACAAGTTGGAATCAGTATCGAACAAGTTAATGTTGATGTCGCCTACTAAAAGGATGTCTTTATTTTCAATAGTTTATTTGTTGAGGATAACATCAAGGCCAAGCAGAAAATCGGAGAGGGAAGATGAAGGCGAACGATAGATGCAACCAAGAATGAAGCTTTTATTGTTATGTGATAAGAAGGAACGGTCTACTTCGACCCATACTTATTAGCAGAGGCTGCCATTTACCTAAATATCATGTCTGCGCATGTACGCGACGTCACGCGAAATAAAAACTGCAGTTCCCCCATGGCTGTCTGTTGAACGATGGCAGTACTCGGTTTGGTATGAGGGAAAAGTGTGCAAGTTACCATCAGAAATCTGAAGCCCACGTTTTCGGAAATGCAAATAAATGTGAAGTTGTGATTAAGTGAGGTGATAAAGCTATTGATTGTGTCAAAATATTTCCGAAGGCTTCGGGCATTAATGTGGATCAGTGACCGATTGTGGTTGGAAACGGGGAATTTCGCTTCATTTGGGGACAGCAAAGACATTGGTTACGATGTGAGTAGGCATGGATCAAAAGCAATGGGATTAGGCATGGATTACGTGAACACGCGCAGGTCGCTCTCTGTGGCTATGCGATAGACCTTGCTGTCTTCCGTTTTACGGGCCTTGATACGGCAGTTATCCGTCCACAAGAAACGTCAGCCAAATTCCTTCTTTAGTTCCAGAGCCTTAGAGAAAAGTTTCGTGTTTTCGAAAGTGAGGTGCTCGTTGATAAAAACAGGGGTCGGGGTAACACCAGAGAAGCCGATGTTGCTCGTGTTGATTCTAGCTTTCCGCGCCTTTCGGACAAAGTCGTTTTTCTTTTCACGCAAAACGAACCATGCGATGATGTTCTTTTCATTCTTGTTTGGCATAGTTTGGACGCGGTGGATAACATCGATTTCGCAAGGTTCGACAGGGCACTCAATAGCCTCGCACACACTCTGCAAAATGGCAACGCAGTCTTCCCCTTCGGTTACAGGAATTCCCTTTATCTCGATGTTGTTGACTCTCGAGTATTGCTCGAGCTCAGCCACCCTTCTTTCCAGAGCTGCATTCTGTGCCACAAGCTGTCTGTTTGACGCTATTAGTTCATCCTGCTTCGCCTTCATCTCGTCATATTCCTTGCTTATGAAATCCACACTTTCTGCAAGTTTCACTTGTTCCGCAAGACTTAGCGTTTCCAACTTAGCCTTAACCTTCAAGGTAAGCTCCTCGACCATACCCTCAAGTTGCTGATCGAGTAGGGACTCAAGATCGGCAATTTGCTTAGCGAGTTGCGCTGTTGTAGGCATGGTTGGGACCACCGAGCACATAGAAAACAAAAGGACGCTGGGCAGCAGTTGCGGCAAAACTAATACCAGAGAACATGTGTAGCCAGAGACCAACCTGCGTGTAGAACAGAGAGCGCTTAGGAAATGGCCCTTGTTGCCGCAACTGCTGCTGCCAAGTGAAGCTGCCGGTGCCTTGCGAGTTCCTTTTGAGCACCCTTGGGGATGGCGACGAGTCGACGGCGCAGGCGCAGCATGGATTCTTGGGGGCCAATGCTTGACGCACACACGCAAAGATGCGGCGCAGGCGCGCGTGGATTTAACCGCGGTGGCGAGTGATAACTCCGGAACTCGGGGGTGTTGAACCGGCGACCGAACTACCTGCGTGTAGAACAGAGAGCGCTTAGGAAATGGTCCTCGTTGCCGCAACTGCTGCTGCCGATGTTTTTCTTAGCGCTTAGTGAAGGTGAAGAACAGGATTTGCCCTTAGTTTATGCGGCGTTCTCCAGCTGTGTATACAGACTCCTCTGTCACCGCCAGAAATCATTTAAAAAGAAAGCTTAAATAAGATAACGTGTGTTGTAGGGTATTTATGCGCTGGTGGGTGTTCCAAGCTACCCAGACCGTAATTACGGCGCCGCAACTATTTTCTTCTTTCAGCTTTCTTTCTAATCAATTTCGGGCTGTCAGAGAGGCGTCTGTATACGCAGCAGGATAACGCCGCATAAGCTAAGGACAAATCCTCTTTTTCCCATTCGCTAAGCGCTGAGAAGGTCACCAGTCACGGATAACAAGTGTGGGTGCTTAGCGTGATAAATCACCACGCCTGAAATAAGAGCGCGAAAAATACTTTGTACTCCCGCTTCGCACACGTTACGCACGGCACGAGTCGTGCTTAGGAAGCGTGATTTTTCAGCGCGAAAGCACGTCACGCTTGCTGCAAGCGTGCAAAAAAATCGCCGGGACTCCCGCTTGCTAAGCGGGAAAACACTCAGAGTGTACAGTGGCCGAACACTGGACAAACAGTCAAGCTGACGGCCTCACCAAGCTTATCCTTGGTTCAGCTAAGTTTATGCGCGGTTAGGCTTGGAGGCTCGGCCAAGTTTTCTTCGTGCTAGCCCCCCAAAGAGCAACGAATACTCGGTCATTAAAGTAATGTACGCGAAATCGTAACTTCGTATCTTCACCAACTCTCTGACGTTTCGGAATTGGACCTAAGTCGTCGCCTTCGTTCTCGAGTAGCGGAGCCGCGGATTTTGCGCCGCCATTTTTCTTTTTCTGTAGTGACGGTCTTCTGCTGTCGCCCCATCTCTCGCTTCTTCGGAGGCCCGGCTGTTGCACCTGGCATGTATTTTCAAACTTGACGCTCAAAGTTCTTCATGACTCGCAGGCCAGGATCGTTTCGTTCGCCGGTTTTCACATCTCTCCAAAAGTGGACCGCGTTAGCGCGCACTAAAACCTGCAGCACTAAAACCCACTTGTGGCGCAAACTCAACCGAAGCGCGCGCGGGAGGTCATGCTATGATCGGTGGGCAGAGTGTCACCGAACGTCCTGCAGGGCCGGCGCGTGCGATGACATCATCGGCAAGGTTTTCTTGAGCACGCTCCTCGAATCAAGGCCAGCTTTTAAACGGCAAACATCCTGTAAACTCAACTTGGTCGATGTTTAACTAAAAAAAGCACTGCTGCTTCTGCCCTCTTCAGCCACGATTCTGCTTTTGTCCGTGTCATTTAGCCAACGTCGGCGGTGTTGGTGGCTACATTTCACCCTTCGGTAGTCCTGGTATTCATCATCATCGTCTCCTGACTCTGTGGTTGCGTGTGCAGTGGATGGGGAAACTCGTCAACATTTGCGCCATAGGTTTCTGGACATGAAACGACTGAAAATTAAGACCGAGCGAGTGTAAAGGCTTTGGAGACGGGGATGCCGAGGTGAGTTCCAAAACGGCGGCAGTTTAGGCTGCGGTGAGGCTAGGTTCGCACCACTGTCTCTCCCTAGGCGCCCATAGACAACCCGTCTCAAAGCATAATATAACCGCTTGTAGGCGCTGTGAAATCTAGACTGAGAAGAGTGCAGGGTCTGGTCACGCAAGATGCAATTGGAATAACGCCGACGAGTTGACAATACTGATGGACAACAAAAGAGCAACCGCCACATAAGGCCTCTCTCTGTAAGCAAGCAAACGGGATCTCGGAGCGTCTAGAAGGCAATGCAAAATTTGATCCTTGCGCGAAGGGCGCGCAAGAAATGCAGTGCCACGGGCTTCACAAGCTGGACAAAGGCGTTCCCTTCGGGCCAATCCTTGTATTCGCGGTCGGAGGAAATAGGTGCTGACGCAATCCTAGAGATACAATTCGACCGCACCATGTTAGCCTCCTCTTAAGTTAATAATTATGAAATAAACAAATTCGACTCATTGTGTGTACTTGCTTTATGAACAAAAGCTAGCGATTCTCCTGAGAACAGATGACTTTACGCGATTGTAGTCTAAAACGAAGCTTTATATGTCTGACTGATGGCGTATTTTGTGTCGGAAACGCACTTGAGGAAAACTAACTTTCTCTAGCGATGATGGTATTCGTGGATACTGAGGAAGACACAAACGCATTCCGTTGTCGCATCGAACCCGGGCTTCTGGCGTTATAAAGCCGACGTCTATTCGATTGCACCAATCCGACACGATCGAACCACTTTGGATTTGAAGAGGGGTGCACCGACGTACAGACACAAACAGAAAAAGCATGCACCCCTCCGTGTAACGAAGACAATAGTTGAGCTCGGAGCTTTCTCGTGGGGCAATGAAATTGCGAAGGGTCCAATTCAAAGCCACTGCGATCATAAGTACGAACTGCGTGCGAGTCCAATTCAAAGCTCAACGAGTCAAAGTCCAAACAGTCGGTGAGTCACAGTCCGAACGCAGATTACAACCAAAGAATCCCTCTGAAAAAAGCTTCCCGTTCAACCATCGTCGTCGTTAGACGGAGGGGTCTTCGCATGTCCTGACCATCCCTCGGAGTAAATTCTATAAAGTTTATAATTCGTTTATCGCTCGAAAAGCTTTACTATTTGAACCTCATCTGCGGTTTTCTTTGTGACACCAAAAATACCTGTGGCGAGACTGGCGAGATGATAAAATTTCTCGTTGAACCTTAAGTACGACGAATTACGTGCTTCGAAGGTGAAGGAAATACGGGGGTGTTTAATAACGACTTTTTAACCGTTCAATGTATATCTGTCTGTTTCTTCGCAATCGTTTCTTCTTGTTTGGAGTGACTGGCTTCAAAAGGCTCCTCTACTGAAACTGGAAGTTTACGTTTTTCTCTGTGGCTAATTTTCAATTTAATTTTTTCTTAGGCGATACTGCCTTCCATAACTGGGCTCAACCAAGGGTGGGAAAATATCAGCCAAATACAATTACACAGTGCTCAGTCGCTGAATGCTAAACACTAGAAGGAGAAAAATTCAATATTCGACGGAAGCCGCAGCAGCGCAGTTTGCTGAAACGCACCGGTTCTATCGATATGCCATCACGTTCACATAACACGGAGCAGGCACAGAGGCCTGTAATAAGGCCTACAGGAGAGTGACATGACCATGACAATTACGAATGCAATAGGAAATGGCATATGAAATTACGAGTGTAACTGAAGGGCTCCATAATGACGCTGTTAGTGTTTGGGGGAAGACCAATAACTTGATGGTGAACATCCCAACAAAACATTTTGGCAATGAAAGGAATAGTGCTGCAATGGGAGGAGAAGTTGTGCGTCTAGAGAGAGCCATCCATCCTTCAGTACGCGTAAAATTGGCTAATGACGATTATTATTTGGACAGAATAGAGACATAGCAATTATATGGGTAGCAAAGTACGCTAAGCCTCCACATGTGTCTGAACACGAGTGCGAGGAGGCAAATTATGATGCCACATTTAGACAGCACCAGGTCACAAAATCAACCAAAAAAGCCGTGCACATTAAACCGCTCGTGACTACCACAACTTTCAAAGAACGCCTCGACGGCCGCACGGAAACATGCGGTGATGATTGCAGTAAAACTGACGTAACTGAATGTGTGAAGAAACCGGTGAACCCCTAACGCATTGTGAAAACCGCAGAACTCCACGACAGTGCACCCAAAGAAACACCCGCGAAACACCTGCGATGCCCCCATTATACTCCTGAGCGCACATCTGAAACCGTTTTCAAGCAGATCAGGTCGCGAAGTCACTGTTTACGAAACAAAATACATTTGCAAGCTAAAGGCGCTCGAAAGAACTGGGTATTGTACTTGTAGTGCCAAACATGTAAAAATAGCGACGACCACCGACAAAAAAAGCACAACTGCCGACATAGCACGGCCACGACAGCCCAGCGACACCGCAGGAAAGAATCACTAAATAAATGAGCCCCACCATACTAAACACTACATCGGCCTAAAAAGGGTCACAGAGAACGGCTTTTCTTGGCAGATAAACGTAAAGGACGCAGAAAAAAAGTATAGTAGCCACAATAGAATACACGTTCGGCCACCGGTTCCTATTTCGCATGCGCTATATCATGCAGCGTGCTGAGGGGTCCCAGTGAGGTATGATGGGCTTTTAACTAAACACGTATTTGCCCTCAATTTTGTCTGTCTGAACAAAGTAGACCATGCATAGGGGCGTTCCTCTAATTTTACGAAACGAAACAAATAGTTTGTTCAGGGAAATGATATGACTCGTAGCGCTATTGCTTCAACATGCTCCAAGCGCCGTTTCAAAGTGCAGCTATCATTCCGTCTCTTCATACATGAAAAGCCTAAAGGAATCCTGCAGCACTTGACACCGAGTATTCCAAATGAATTTTGGGGTAAAGTGTAATGTCTCAGAAATGTTCTCCCTCAAGAATTATAAAAATGCCTTAATATTCACCGGAGCTTAGCGACTTCAGTCTACGCGACGGAGGCTGCACGCTCTCCCCCGTAGAAGGCAGCAGCTCGTGACGTTCTCTTCGGCGGCCTTCGTTATATCACAGGCCGGGGTACTACCTTTTTTCTCTGCAACGTGTAGTATATTTACCGTGTGTCGTAGAATAACGAAGACATTGGTGCCAGTTCCAAACTGCGCGCTCAGGCTGCTAGGACGTTTTTAAAACAATAAATACGAGTTTCCGAGTTGTCTGGTTTAAAGCGAAGTATTGAGTTCGTCGCTCCACCTGCAGACGCAATGAAACCACGCATAAAAAGAAAAAAAAACATTTGTACAGGTTCAGCATAGAAGCTGCGGCACAGCGCCGACAAATCCGGATCGTCACAGCAAATCGTAGCAACAAACCGTGAGATTGTCCAGCAGCTGTCAATAGGACATCCATCACTGTAATTACGTAACTAAAGTAGCGTAGAAGAAGGGAAGTAGAAGATAACGCGGTTTGTCTTCCCGCATCATTCAAAGAGATTTGCGAGCTTCCCACTTCATGGGCGCACGAGTAATATATGGCTCAGGTATTCCTGGAAGTGTAATATGAACGTCACGCAGGCGTACTTGCAATGCTCAAAGCGGCTGCAGGGTCCGCTGAAACTTACCAACGCGACAATCCCCGCGCCGCCATGGCCCACCCCAAAAGGACAAGGAAGAAGCTCGGTGCGGTGCGCAGCCAAACCGGGCTGTTATGGCTGCATGTAAATAGCTCATCGTTTCCTGTATATATGTCGCTTCATTACCACATGGTTCGTGTCATCTGCCGCCACGTTACAATATATTTGAACCTAAACGAATGTGTAAATTTGTTTTCACCGGAAATTTTGTCCTGCAAACACTGATAAGTTTTCGCCGTGAAGCCAGGTTGTCACATCTAGTCGCGTCGGCGTCCGTGCTCAAGATAACCGAGAGTACGTAAGGAGCCCTGCGTGGAGGCAGCACGTTTTAGGGTAGCTAAAGCATGTTGTGCACTTCTTTCCTGTTGAACAACAATCTCATGCTAAAAGCAGATATGTTCGATTTTCATGCTCAAGGTCAGCTAGTCTTCAAGCTCGCGGTGATATCTTTGTTGATGTGTATAGCTTCGTTTTGGTACGGCCCTTTTCATAACGTGAATGATCTGCCCGCACACATGGGCAGTTCTGTAGAATCATCTTTGTCCACTTTCTATCATTGACATGAGTGTGGCGTTTACACAGGCTGCATTTTTTGCAGGCGTATCTACTGTTGGATTGCTGACACCCGTCCTAGTAAAGGGCGGTTCCTTCGAGCGGAAACTGGCGTCACTCATTTCTCAGTTCGGCCCCGTTCAGCTCCGTAACTACCTCGCCTTCCGGTTGTATGTCCGCTATGCGCCCTTCTTGGAGCGGAGCAGCCAATTCGCCGAGTTATCTCAGCTTTCGGGGGCAAGGCAGCCTGGATGGCAGGACTGGTGACACAGCTGATAACATCACGGACCTGCGCTGCCTGAGGCTTCTCGCACACGCCGTTCCAGAACTCATGGCTTTTATCTACTGGAACGGGGCGAGGCCCAGGAACCCGACTCGAAAAGATCAAGCCGCCTGGCATAGACGTCACGTCCGGCGGATGACACGTGATCTTGTCAACTCTATTATGGGCACGTTGGAGAAACAGGTCAGTGCCATAATCAAATAAATTTGTGATCTATTTTGGGAATATGTTATTTGTGGTTGATAGTTTGAAGATTAATAGACAGCAAGCGCGGCTTATCTTCGCAAATAATGAACTCTGGAATTACTGCAGCCAAGTAGCGACGATGAATAGATACAATTGCTTTTTTATGTCGATTTTTATAGCTACAATATTGCGCCACAGGTAATGGGCATAAATATAGCACCCTACAACGAACGAACTGCATGCATCAGCTTCACTGTAATTTTAAATGCACTAGCGAGTGTATCAGCCGAGCTCAGGCATTATTGTTTTGGGATGGCCGAAGATACATCAAACATGCGTTATTCTCTTGAGGCATCGGCGTTTAAAGAAACTTAATTTAGACTGCTCTTGTGTGAAGCTGCGAAAGTCCTCCATTTCGTTTCAAGCTATGCGATCCTCGCTGTGTAAGGGGGAGTTGTAATAAAATCATCACAATGCCTTCGTCAGAGGAGGGGGCATAGATCTAGCATGTATTATGCACGTAGTAACGGCTTTGGTGTTGCGTTCGTGGTGGGTTGAGCAGAAGCGAGCATGTGCCTCTGTTCTCGCCATGCGAGACATTTCAGTTCCATGGATCTTATTGCGAGGCGTACTTCCGTTCCCGATTACATTTGATAGCTGACGCTGGGGTAAGCGCTCCAGAGTTTACCGCTGCACAGACAGCGCAGACCTGCAGTCGTGCGTAAAAAAATGTGGTCGTCATTGTGGTGTCCCAATTCCGCCGATTTGTTTTCTGACTCTGACTGAGAGGCATTACAAATCGGTCTTTTTAGTAAAACCGTAACGCTGTTAGGGTACACGTGCTTTGTTGCTTTTGTAAGTAAAACCCTCAAACAAAAGTCGGCAGGCTTATTCGTGAGTGTACTCACACACACCCGACTCACCACTCACGAGTGAGTGGTGAGTGAGCCTCACCATCGCCTGGTGAATGCGAGTGCGAGTGAGTGCGAGCGCCACTCGCGGTGAGCCCCACTCACCACTCGCGAGTGCGAGTCCCAATCGCTGTGAGCATCACTCAGCACTCGCGAGTGCGAGGTCCACTCGCGGCTAGCCACGCTGAGCACTCATGAGTGGTGAGTGCACTCGTGTTTCTTGCGCGATATGCGGGGGTTACCGCAGTGAGCATCACCAGGCATCTCTCTCTGCTGGCATTTGTCGCAGGAGCCGCTTGATGCGGTAATTGCTCCTGGCGATATTCATTCGTACGCATAGCCAATAGTTAATTGAGCGAATGCATTTAATTAGCTTCGGGAATATGCCGCCACTCCACTCGTTATGGTGCACCGTGGAATCTCCTCACTGGTGACGAGTTGACTTAGGAATACGATTTGGATGGTCTTCTGACGCCATAATGCACTGATACTCTTCACTGTCATGACTCATTGATGGGCAGTTGCGCGAACTCTCGCCGTATGATGCCTCTGGCTCGCAGCATTTTGTATTGTAACTGGTGTCGGTAACGTCATTGCAACAAAGTCGCAACGTCAGTCGCAAAGTCGCAAATAAAGTGTCGCAACACTTTACTACCGCTGAGCGCTGCGATGAATGCATTAGGAAGCACCGTGGTACCGTGGTATAGTGCCGTAGTACTTGGTGTACATAATTGTCCGGCTTGCTACAGCTGTCAGCTGTCAGCTGTCGGCTGTTCTGAAGCGCAAATTGTAAGTGCCCGGACTCGTTTGAAAAGGTGTCGCAAATTTTCACGGATTCACGGATCAGGATGGCGAAGCGGTTGGGATGGGTGGGATGCGTGTTGTGGAAGAAGGAGCCCATTTTCGTGGCGTTGGCGTACTAA
This sequence comes from Haemaphysalis longicornis, assembly GCA_013339765.2. NCBI lineage: Eukaryota > Metazoa > Arthropoda > Arachnida > Ixodida > Ixodidae > Haemaphysalis > Haemaphysalis longicornis. The sequence continues at coordinate 24,474,543 of CM023448.1, read as the reverse complement.
ACGTACAGTTATGAATTTTATGATACTTCGCTTTCACGCTGATCTGGCGTCAGACATCCATCTACGGCAGCTACGGTGCTTGCCTTCAGGCATGAGAATTTCTGCTGTCCCCGTTTGACACGCCGGGAAACGGCACCGCTGCTGTTTTATTGCAAAATTCACCAAAATTTTTACGTTTCGTAAGGTTGCGTGAATGTTACATTGATGCATATGCACCGATGTGCCTACTTTCGCAACGTGCAGCAAACAAAGTTGCTCGCCTTCACAAAGACGTGATATAGTATTTGTCTTATGATTCGCCGACGGCACCCTTTTATTTAGTTCCCGGCCCCCCGCTGAAGTTTGAATGAATGAATGAATGAAACCACGTTTACCCCCTATTATAATGTTTGAGTATCCGTTCATGCAGATTCGCAAGTATTGTACGTTACGTCTGACCCAGTTCTAATCGTTACGGTTGCGTGCAGTTAGTGAAATATTGGATATTTTGTTCCTTTGTATCATGAAGGTAAAATACACGCTGTTCGTGCTGGTATGTTCTTATCGACGATCATTTACCATTACGGTTGTGAACTCGCCCACCCAACTTGAAATTGGGACCAGGGCACGCGCAGTTTGCTTGTTTCATTCTGTCTGTTCCCGGTCGTTAACAAACTAGTTATGAAAAGGCGAAATTGCTTCAGCTGCTTTATTTTCGTATTTTGCATTGTGGTTAACCGGAACACTGTGGTCCTCGTCATGCTTGCTGTGCTAATTCGCTGAAAATGTCTTCGTACTGTAGCGTTTCTCATATTTTCGCCCCTTATGTAGGTCGTCGCGCGCATGCCGATGGCGTACAGACTAGCGGAGAGGTACTCTGACCACTGTGTGGTGTTGCGAATAGTAGGTTTCCTCGCTATCAGACAGCGTAATTTGTGAGTCAGCGGGTGAGTGAGTTAACGAGTACAGTACGTGCGTGCGTGTTCACGTGTGCGTGACCGCGTGCGCGTTTCGCGGACTTGGTATGTGTGCATGTGCGAGCGTGTTCGTGTGCGTTCGTGTGTGTCGTGCATGTGCATTTGTGTGCTTGCGTGTATGAGATCGTGTGCGTTGCGCGCGTGTTCGTGCTTGTGTGCGTGCGTGCGTTTGTGTTTGTGAGCGTGCGTGCGTGAGCGTGCGTGTGCGTGTGTGTGTGTACCCGATGACTACCATTCTCCAGGTTATTTCGTATCAACTTTCGACGAGAACGTGTTTCGGTTCCCCGTGCGCTCGCATGACGGTGCAGTTTCGGATCAAGCTGCGGCTTCGCTCTGTGGCAGGCTTGCGGCGATTACGGAGGGGGACGGCGGTAAAGAGGGGATGGAGGCGGGTGCTAGCCATCTCGTCTCGAAGAGGACGCTGGCGCTAAAGTCAGGCGGTGCCGTGTTGGGCGACCGTACGGTCTCGCCTCTCTCCATCGCCTTGTCTCTGCCAAGCGCTCAAGGCCAAGGCCTCCAGTAGCGTTCCTCTACCTTGCGTGCCGTTTTCTATCCTTTCGTGGCGGTGTTTTGCTGGGGCCCTATTTTCTAGAACGACGGGCCGTCTCTTTGAAGAGACGGCCCGTCGTTTTAGAGAATCGGGCCCCTGGACACTCCGTGCTTTTCATGCTGAAAAATTATCGGCTCACGTCGGCGTCTACAGCCAGCCAGTTGCTCTGGTAACGCCTGGTAAGGGCTCCACCGCCGTTCTCAGCAGATTGCCCAGGTTGTGAAAGTGATATCGGTGGTGGCAAGGGGAATAACAGTTGTGAAAGCGGTGTCAGCCAGCGGCGACGAGTACAAGACTAGTTGGGTTCGCAATATTGTGGCCGCACTTTAGGTCACTAGGTGCACAAAATTAGAGAGAGCACAAACGCAGTTATCAGTTTACTTATTACAAGTACAATACTTGCATGGGCATCTTGGGGGACAGCAAGATGTCTAAATAAGAAGGTTGATCAACACCGCTACACATGCCAGCAAACAGCCCCATCAAGAAATCTGCCGCTGCACTGCATTATTGAAAGAGCAGCCCAGTGTTTGAAAATACTTCAGTACTGGCAAAATACCCGATCAGCCACACGTGAAATTTCGGAAGTCTTTCACATATCAAGCGAGACTTATAAAACTTAATAAAACCGCTTAGAGAAAGAGTCGACAAGAGGAAAGAAAAAGCGCCAAGTACGTGGGTTCGATTCCCAGCCGCGACGGCCGCTTTTCTGGTGGAGGCGAAAAGCAAAAACGCCTGTTTTTTTTTGTTGTTGTTTTTTTGAGATTTGGGCGCATGTTTAACATCCCCAGGGGATCAAAATTAGTCCGGCGCCCTCCACGATGGCTCGCACCGTAACCCGCGTAGTTGCGGCCTGTTAAAGCACATAATAAATTAAAAGCGTCATGCAGAGAATACTCTTCTGCTCAAAAAGTAAACAAAGGAAAAGTGCCGTTTACCAGCTTCCGAGGCATTGCCGCCTAGCACCTGTGAGTTATAGTTAAAGGTTTTTACACACATTGTCCTTCTGGCCCCCCCCCCCCCCCCCCCACCCGCGCCGTCTCTATTTGTGTCTTGTAACACTTGCGAAGTATTTGGTCTCCAAGGAAATATTGTACTAGTAATACGTCAATTTATAGTTGCACTCGCACTGTCCACTTCGTGTGTCCTCATTTTTTGTACCATGTAACCTAAAGCGCACTCTACAAAACGGTGGTAAAATTCAGTACTATGTATAGAGGGCGCAATAATCGGCTTGAAAAGCAGCAGACGCCACTGCCTGGAGTCTACCGTTAGGGCTTTAAGGCTATCGCCACAGAGAAATATTTTTGAGATGTTGCGCTTAGCAGCCGCATGGCCGCTATGGTAGGTTATGTGTAATCTATTGCTTTTTTTTCAGCGTGTGCCTTTTACAGGGAAGCCATTATTGCTGGCCGTAATGTGTGCGGTGTGCGGCGTCACCAAAAACTGCTCCATTGTTACTCTAGACTTTTACCGTGCACGTGACCGCGCATTTTCCGAGGAGCGCCCGGCGTCGCCTAGGCTTGCGCGTGGCACTCGCTAAAAATACCACAAAACAGTTCACGTGCGCTCGCGCCTCAAGGGGTAGCACAAGCCAGCTCGCGGTATAGACGCCCAGTTCGCGCAGTCCATTGCCACCGGTGAACAAAATGACCCGGGCCCGCAAGTCATGCATGAAGATGACTACTATATAGATGGATATGACAATGACTACTACTACCGCAGTGAAAAGCAAAGACGGAACATGCAAATAAACAATTTAAAACCTAATGCAATGCGAGGTGGTTCAAACGTAGAAAGAAAGTGCTTACCCAGAAAAAATCATCCAGCTTTGTGGTGACCCACCGCGGTGGCTCAGTGGCTAAGGCGTTGTGCTGCTGAGCCCAAGGTGGCGGGTTCGATTCCCGGCCGCGGCGGCCACTTTTCTCATGGAGGCGAAAAGCAAAACCGGCCGTGTGTACGCGAATTCGGAGCACGTTAGAGATCCCCAGGTGGTCAAAATTAATACAGAGCCCTCCACTACGGCGCGCCTGGTCACCTGCGTTGCGTCGGCGCGTTAAACCTCACAATCAATCAATCAATCAATCAACCAAAGTTTTGTTGTGGTTCAGCCTTGCGCGAGTTAGTGCAAGCTTCGCCATTTTTTATGTCAAGCTATCTATTCCTCACTGATTTCGCCGGCGTCTGTGTGGAAAGCACTGCACGAAATCCAACTTTACAAAGGGGTTTCACCAAAACGATGATCATAATAAGCGAAGACACATCAAGCGCCTTAAGAAAAAACCTTTGCAGTGGCCGGAATTGAACATGGGTTTCCCGCGTAATGAAGCCGACGTCAATCCGATTTAGCCATTACAGAACTGTTGAATCAGGTTGGATTTTAAACTGTGGCTTTGAATAAGGTCGCAGGGGAGAAAACTTCGCGTTTAAATTCTTGAATAGAGATTTTTATCAGTTGGATAAAATTGCTTGGAGTATTGGTTGTTCTGGGACATGCCTCATAGCCAATGTTAAGGTTCTTTCTACCCAATTTTTTTCTCGCTTCTCGTAACGGTATTGCTGTGGGGTCAGTGTCAATAGGGCCGCATTGAATGCCTCTACAAAATGGAACGATTCAAGTGGTGCAGAAACAAAGCGAAGTTAATACTCCCATGCTGTAAAGAAACAAAGTGATTTGGATTGTGAATTAGCAGTGGTTGTGAGTGAGTGAGTGAGAGGGGGGATGGTAGTGGCGAGTGCGGGTGAGTGCAGGAAGCGAGTGGTAATTGCGAGTCAGCATGAGTGGCCGTTGTAAGTGGTGAGTGCGAGCGCGAGGGAGTGTAAGTGGCGAATGCGAGTGCTCAGCGTGAGCGCGAGTGAGTGCGAGCGTTGACGACAAGTCGTGAGCGTGAGCGCGAGTGAGAGCGGGGGGTGAGGACCGAGTGGCGAGCGTGAGTGCGAGTGGTGAGAGCGGAGTGGTGAGTGAGAGTGAGTGTGAGGGGTGGGGACGAATGGCGAGCGTGAGCGTGAGTGAGTGTGGGTGGTGGGGACGAGTGGCGTGAGCGCGAGTGAGTGTGAGTAGTGAGGATGCGGTGGCGAGCGTGAGAATGAGTGAGTGCGAGTGGTGAGGGCGCAGTGACCAGCTTGATTGCGAGTGTGTGCGGTAGGATAAGTATACTTTTTTGAGTGTGTGTGAGTGAGTGGCATCCAGGTTTGCCGATCTATGCACTCAAATTACTCATCCAATCCTCCGAAGGCCTTCGTAATATTACCTTTATGGTCCTTTCACCTATGCGCCTTTTCTCTGGTTCTCTGTGCTATTATAAATGAAAGCATCGGCCAACCGCACAGAGAAGAAAGAAAATAGTACAGAGAAATGCCACCTGCTTTGCTACTTTTCTAATTAGCATGCTCGGAATTCTCCTGTAGGAAAGCAGTGGTGCGGTAGCGTGCTCTCACTACCATCACCAAGGTTACTTTGCTTCCCGTTTGCGTCGCTTACACTTTCTGCTTGATTTTAAGTGCCCCCACTTTAGGGGCTCGCCCTGTCGTCGTAGCTCGCTCTTACGGTCGATGTCAAACGACTGCCGGAATCAGGGAGTGCCGCGAGATAACGGACCCAAGTAGAGTTCGGCGTTCCGTCGTAGGGGTCACGCAAGGCTTCAAAAACCACGTGGTTTAAATAGTCATAACCCTTGAAAACTCGTGAAACGCTGGCGCTTGTCATACAACTTCTTGTTGTTTAGCGCCAAAAAAAAACTGCAGGTGCATTTGAGGCAAAATACATGTAATTAACCGGCAGAACCCGCGTTCATTTAGTTCGGAAAGCTCGTTGGGTTTTTTTTGCGATAGTAAGGGAAATAAGTTGCGGTGCAACGCCGGCACGTGCGGGACGTAAAGCAAGCACAAAAAGTACAGAACTCCCGCTGGCGCTGTTTCACGAAGGGCACACGCGAGCACAACTGAGGCGGGAAATTTGAATTGCTTTGAGCAGTGAGCGGATGACGGCGCTGCAGCCCATTATTGGCGAATCACATTCTCTGCACTTCCGTCAAGTTTTACGTTGAATGGCACGGCTCTTAATTTTTCTTTTGTCTTCTTCTCTCTTCTTGAACACACTGGAGCGCAACCACTTAGGGGGATTGGGTTCTTCACTTTTTATTTCTTTTTCTACGCGTTTCTAACCTCTACATACTGGTTAATAGAGTAAGCGCGCATCGCGTCTACTTTATTCAAGGAGCTCAAGTTACTCCTTTAGGCGTCACTAGGTGTCTCTAACACACCTTTCTAAATCGAAGTTTATTACGCATTCTCCATGCCCGTGTCTCGATTGCCGAACACAGGGCTCCGCCTTCCATCACTCACGCTTATTCAGAACAGCAAAACTAGACAAAAACCGCTCACGTCGACCCCCTTTGGCACAGATTAAAAAAGGAGCAGGCTCGCAAAATATCAACATAGGATGTTCAGCTCCTTCAATGCTTAAAGGGACCCAGAAAAGCCTTCTGTAAAAGTTACAAAAGGCCTGTTTTGTCGCGTAGCACCATTATAGCGATGCAATGCCGTTAGAATTATTGATCTACATTCAGTATTAGCTGGCGCCAGAAGGCAATTAAATGCACCTCTCCCCACTTTCCGATCGACTCCTCCTCCCTCTCTGCCTCCTTCAAAGCAGCTAGCCACATTCCTGCGCCTAGGCTCGCGTCAATCACTGCGGACCCGCCTTTGCCGCCTTCGCCGCCTTTGCCTCGGGATCGCGCAGGAAGAAGGAAGAGCAGCCGGAAGCCAATGGCAGTGACGCCGCCGCGGCCGACCTTGCCGGCGATTGGGCGAATCAGGGGGCGCCTTCGCCGTTGCGTCAGCAGCGATCGTTGTTGCGTCACCCGCGGTCGCCGTTGCGTCAGCCGCGGTCGGCTCGCTGCGGCGTCCCGCTCATCGGCTGAGAAAGGCGATCTTCAAAAACTGTTTACAAATTATCTGTACAACGTATGGGGCTCACACTTGGCTCAAAAATCCCCCGTTACGTGTTCTACCACCTGAATGCATTTGATTGCCACCTTCACAAAGCTTTTCGGGGTCTCTTTAAGGCAGTGTGCAAAAAAGTAACTGCGCCGAAGCAAACAGCCCGAAACAGGAAACGGTCTTGCGTCGTAAAGGACGTCAACAAAACGTGGAATACACAGTTGGCGTTGTTAGTAAAATTTTTTTTTCCTGTGGTGCGTCTTAATTGGCAGAGACCTGCCAGTGTTTGAACGATGGACCTCTTGACCATAACAATGGTTGCAAACATGTGCTATCGCCGGGCCATCTAGCGGGGCCCTGCACTATGGTTGGAGCATGCAGCTCTGTAGCCACGCTACAAGAAGAAGGCGGAGTGGAAAGTAATACAATCTTTCAACATGCCTTCCAAGGCACACGGGGCTTCCGTAGTGTGCGTACAATATCGCTCACCCATAGGAAAATAACAATGTTAAAAAGAAATCTGATCCTTCATGAGCGCACGAGAAACGCAACATCTGGTTTATTCTCCTTCACCAAGATTGTACTCCGCCCCCGTACAAAGGATGCCTATGTGAAACGATCCCACTTTCAATAAAGCTACTGCTCCACAACGTATGGTAATTATGATCCCCTGTCTTCGTCACTTGTACGCAGCGCACACTAATTTCTGTTGATATCCTTCTGTCCCACTTCGCTCATTACGAATTGAATAGAAATCTCCCTATTTTAATCTAAACTTCCCGCTTTAACACTGCTTGTGCGTCATCTCTTGGAACCATTTGTTCCTATTGTGTTTGCACCAAGAACCAAGAAAGAACTTGCAGCTCAAGCCCACATACTTTGTTTTTGTGTTTCCTTTCATTGTGCGCTTAGTCACGATCTTTGGCGTGTTGTTTTTTCTTCTATTTGCTATCCGTAAAAAATATACAACGTGTACTCTCCATTGAAAAAGGGCTATTACTCTAGGTTAGGTACCGATCTTCTGCTTTAAATACACGCCGTTTATAGTGAGCTGTTCGGCTAACGTTCAACGAATGATGCTGGCGCCGCACTCGTCATGACTAGGGTTCGATTTCGATCTCGGAGTTTGGCTTCGACTGTTTTTCGATTTCTATTTCCAAACTGGGCGGTTTTTTAATTCGCCGTAAGCTTCCATGGTGCGCAGTGAAGCGCGCAATCGGAAAATGTTAAAGTCACCTGAGAAAACTTGCGCTGTAGTCGCTTGTACCAGCTACGATCGGTACCTCAAGGTGTGGGACGAGTCGCCATACGATTCGTATTATGCACGATGGCAGAACCAGAGCTAAACCGTAGCGGCGATTGCCTTGCGCCGGATACTGCAGAAGGGTGAACTGAAGGGCTTGTTGGTACATCATATCGTTTGAAAACAGCGCGGAAGACGGGACGGAGCAAGTAATAGACGACACAAGCGCTGACGAACAACTGAGCGATTTAATTCGCAAGAAAATATATACATGAAAAACTAGGGGGAGAGAAGGAAAAATACGACATAAAATTTTGACAGAAAAAGGTGATAGCTACTGATTAGTAAGTATGACAACGACAATCTTTCGCCGCGTGACGATTTGAAGACAACTAGTCACGTAGGTACGTGATTTCCTTATCCAACAGTGCCACGGATGGTTCGCTGATACAATCGCTCCCTTTCCTCTTGATTTGGAAGGCCTCGAAGATCTCCCTCTCCCTTCGCCACGGTAAGAGGTGAGTGTGGCGCATTCAGTGAACCGAGGGGTGCAGCCGCACGAGACGCAGTGTGCTGACAGCGTGCCACCGGTAGAAGACCTGACTTTGTTGGCATGCTCCCTCAAACGTTCATTCAGGCAGCGGCCTGTTTGTCCTATATAGGAGCGTTTCCACGACAGCGGAATCTCGTACACGACGTTACTCACACAATCAACGTAACGTGTCTCGTGTTTTTTGACGCACGCTGGTGATTTGCTGCTTTCTGCGGTAAAGCGCTTACACAGGCGGCTCAGTTTCTTCGGAGCAGAAAACACAAGCCGTACGCCCGCCTTGCCAACAATCTTCTTGAGCGCATGGCTCACTCCATGGACGTACGGGATGACGGCTGCCTTGGGTCGTTCTGCTTGAGGGCACTTCTCCGGAGCCTTCGAAGTGAGTTCGCGTAGCAGCTTCGTTGCCAAGGCACGCAGGAGGTCTGTCGGATACGCGGCACACCTCAAACGGCTAGCTTGCGCCTCAAAACTCTGTTGTGCACGGTGTGGGCAGGACCTCTTCAGGGCATTTCTTAGCACACTCGTGGCAACTCCCCTCTTGACCAGCTTCGAGTGCGCTGAGCTGTATGGTAATAGGCCCTTTTGGGACCTAGGAGCATACTCCCAGCAGGTGTGCTCCTCCTCAAAATGCAGGCTGAGGTCCAGAAATCTTCCCTGGCCGTCCGTGGGCAGTTCCATGGTCAAGGTGAAAGCCGTGAGGAGCGATTGGAACGTGCCAAAAATCGCTTCCGCCCCTTGACTGGTTGTCCGCTCCTCGGTTTCAAAAATGACCAGAAAATCGTCCACGAACCTGAATACCTTTAGGACTCCGTGCTCGGAAAGGGCCCCCTGTAGCTGTCTGTCCAAGCGGGCAAGCAGTAAGTCGCTCAAAATGGGGGCCAGGCACGATCCTATGCAGATTCCATCTTTTTGGATGTACATGCCTCCGGCGTGTTCAATGAAAGTCGACCGTAGATAATACCGTAGTAGCTCAAGAAAAGCAGACACGCTGGTGCCGCATGCATTCTGGAAGCGAACCGCTCCATACTCATCTACACAGTCGCTCACCGCTTCAAGTATGGGTTCCTGAGGGAGTGAATAGTACAAATCCTTTACGTCGGCCGAGAACGCTCCTACTTCTTTTTTGCCAAGAGTGTTCAGGGATGTGTTCACTTCATTCGGGTTTCGTACAAGAAACGGGTCATCAATGGCCAAGACGGACAGTGACCGCTGCAGGTAACGACCTATGGAGTGCTGTCAGGTACCTCTTTCGCTGACAATTACCCTGAACGGGCAATCCCTCCTTATGCGTCTTGGCAGAGAAAAAGACTGCCAGATTCAGAGCATTGGCTTTTTTGACTGACGCGGCGAGGTCGACAAGCCCCGAGTCAAGGCATAGCTGCACTGCCCGCTTCTTCACCCTGGAGGGCTGAACGTCTTTGACCAAGCGAAAGTTCGAAAGCACAGCGTCTCCCGCCTTCTCATTGTATAAAGCTGAAGGCATTACAGCGAATCCTCCCTCTTTGTCGGCCTGTAGCAACTTGAGCCCGGCCTCCCGAAGTAACGATACCACTCTGCCTGAACGAATTGCTTGGTGGGGTTTCACTTCCCTCGGTAATACGTCAACACCAGCGCTAATGCACCTGTTTGTGTCATCTGATGACGTCCGTGAAGTGCTGGATCTGACTAGGGACAGGAGCTCAGTCCTGTCAAGGCTGGGGTGCTCGCAGAACTTGGGTCTTCGGGTTGTACGAAACCCCAATGAAGTGAACACATCCCTGAACACTCTTGGCAAAAAAGAAGTAGGAGCGTTCTCGGCCGACGTAAAGGATTTGTACTATTCACTCCATCAGGAACCCATACTTGAAGCGGTGAGCGACTGTGTAGATGAGTATGGAGCGGTTCGCTTCCAGAATGCATGCGGCACCAGCGTGTCTGCTTTTCTTGAGCTACTACGGTATTATCTACGGTCGACTTTCATTGAACACGCCGGAGGCTTGTACATCCAAAAAGATGGAATCTGCATAGGATCGTGCCTGGCCCCCATTTTGAGCGACTTACTGCTTGCCCGCTTGGACAGACAGCTACAGGGGGCCCTTTCCGAGCACGGAGTCCTAAAGGTATTCAGGTTCGTGGACGATTTTCTGGTCATTTTTGAAACCGAGGAGCGGACAACCAGTCAAGGGGCGGAAGCGATTTTTGGCACGTTCCAATCGCTCCTCACGGCTTTCACCTTGACCATGGAACTGCCCACGGACGGCCAGAGAAAATTTCTGGACCTCAGCCTGCATTTTGAGGAGGAGCACACCTGCTGGGAGTATGCTCCTAGGTCCCAAAAGGGCCTATTACCATACAAAGCTGGTCAAGAGGGGAGTTGCCACGAGTGTGCTAAGAAATGCCCTGAAGAGGTCCTGCCCCACCGTGCGGACCGGCGTTTTGAGGCGCAAGCCTGCCGTTTGAGGTGTGCCGCGTATCCGACAGACCTCCTGCGTGCCTTGGCAACGAAGCTGCTACGCGAACTCACTTCGAAGGCTCCGGAGAAGTGCCCTCAACCAGAACGACCCAAGCAGCCGTCATCCCGTACGTCCATGGAGTGAGCCATGCGCTCAAGAAGATTGTTGGCAAGGCGGGCGTACGGCTTGTGTTTTCTGCTCCGAAGAAACTGAGCCGCCTGTGTAAGCGCGTTAACGCAGAAAGCAGCAAATCACCAGCGTGCGTCAAAAAACACGAGACACGTTACGTTGATTGTGTGAGTAACGTCGTGTACCAGATTCCGCTGTCGTGGAAACGCTCCTATATAGGACAAACAGGCCGCTGCCTGAATGAACGTTTGAGGGAGCATGCCAACAAAGTCAGGTCTTCTACCGGTGGCACGCTGTCAGCACACTGCGTCTCGTGCGGCTGCACCCCTCAGGGTTTACTGAATGCGCCACACTCACCTCTTACCGCGGACGGAGGGAGAGGGAGATCTTCGAGGCCTTCCAAATCAAGAGGAAAGGGAGCGATTGTATCAGCGAACCATCCGTGGCACTGTTGGATAAGGAAATCGCGTACCTACGTGACTAGTTGTCTTCAAATCGTCACGCGGCGAAAGATTGTCGTTGTCATACTTACTAATCAGTAGCTATCACCTTTTTCTGTCAAAATTTTATGTCGTATTTTTCCTTCTCTCCCCCTAGTTTTTCATGTATATATTTTCTTGCGAATTAAATCGCTCAGTTGTTCGTCAGCGCTTGTGTCGTCTATTACTTGCTCCGTCCCGTCTTCCGCGCTGTTTTCAAACGATAGGATACTGCAGCTTCGAACTTATTTGCAATTATGTTAATATTTCGTTTGACATAGTTCTGTTAATAACCCCATTTGTGGTTAAAATTTATATGTATGATTCCATTTAGGAAGTGACAAGATGAGGGGGTTTTGACGGCATGCCGGCGGCCGCATAAACCTTTCCCGCAGTCCGCAGGTGGCCGACACCTGATACAAAGGGTTGCTGTATACGTAGAAGTAGAGAAAAAACCACCGAGTCACTTAGAAACGCGTGAAGTGAGCTTAGGCGATGGATGCCAGTCATAACACCGCTTTATGAACTATCTTTCGCGAAGGTTTGCACACAATTTATAGTCGTCTGATAAGGTCCCATGTACAGCGACTCTCGAAAATAATTGCACCGTTGGCAGTAAAAGCCACTCCGTTACCTGCGCATGCGCTCAGGCCCTGGGGAAGACCAGTGCGAGAAACGCTGGCCACCGCTCTGTAAAGCGCGTATACTCGAGTTGAGGACGGAAAGTTGGGCTAGTTGGTTAGACGATAATGGGTGCATTTCACTAGAGCAAAAGACGGACTGCACGAGGAGGGAAAACACAGGACGAACGCTAGGCATCAACTGGATTTATTAGAAAATGCACATACACACCATGACAGCGGCGCAAGCGCAGGGGAAAAGGAGAGAGGGAGAGAAAAAGTGACACTTATTAATCAACACGTGGCCGGGTTAATCTTTGCTGAAGCAACCTCAGTTCTTTAGTGGACAATGCCACAGAAGGGGTGCTGATACACTCGTCGCCTTCTTGATGGATAGAATATGCCTCATAGATTTCACGTACACGTTCACGTCCAGTTGATGTCTAGCGTTCGTCCTGTGTTTTTCCTTCTCGTGCGGTCCGTCGTTTGCGGTAGTAAAATGCACCCATTATCGTATACCCGAGTTTTACTGAGAAGCAGCATACTTTACCGCCGAAAGAAATTTTCGCGTCCGCGTCCGGAGAAAAGCAAGGCTAAATGAGAGAACTTACTGGTGGCACAATGAATCGAACCTGCACCCGAATAGAGAAACGGAGCGACAGCCTTAGTCTTTACACTGTTCAAAGCGTTCAAGTCTTAGCGACTAAGCTAGGGCATCATGACAAGCCAGGGACACAGAGGTCCCCAACGAGCACGGCGGGGTGTCTACCACCTGCCCTTCAAAACCCTCGTGTGAAGTGCAAACCGCCTAATGTTAACGGCATTCATGTGGTTTGGGTTAGTGGTGAACGGAACAGCGTTTGGAAAGGGGGAGGACGGAAAGGCCACGCATTGGCGCCGACGCATGAAACAAGAGGGGGGGGCAGGAGGAAGCCATAGCCATGCCTGCCACCCTTCGCGCGACGCTCTTCTCCGTTTTCTTTCTCCCGTCGCTGCTGCGTTCGCTAACTCGGTTAAGAGGACGACGCCCCCGCGAAACCCAGGTAACGGCTGCCAGAGTCTCTTTGTAGAGCCACGTGTATGGATTCAAGTGACGTCGCATGGCAAGTGTTGTGGGTGTCGTTTAAAGCTTTGTCGTTCAACCAGCTTCACGGTGGGGACTGGAGCCAAATATTCTCTTTGCGCTCAATAATCGGGACGTGTACGAGCAGTGACAGCAGATTTAGTAATCTGGAACAGTCCTTGCTATATTTAGGTCATGTCTAAGTATTCATTTCAAATGTTTTTTTTTTGGGGGGGGGGGGTAGGTGGTGGAATCTATGGGAGGCACCCAGGCAGACAGCTAAACCAAGTTTACTTAGGTAGCTGACAAAAGACTATTATCGTTAGAAACTTCTGTCGAACACTTTCATGCTTCACGAATTCCACCAGGCACGTTGCAGCTCTAGCGCGTGCTACAGAGGTCGGGTTTTTCCAATCCGTCACAACGAGTCCGAATTAGTTTCGGCGACTCTCCGCCAGCGGCTACGGCGTCTGCTACATAGCTACTTTTCATACTTATAGACACCATAGCCTTACAGCTTATGGTTCACGCGTACTCGGCAGCCCAAAAAATAATGAAAAGAAAGCTACCTCCATCAATGCGTTCTGCCAGTGATGCAACATGGTGCGGAGACTCGGCGCCTTACTAAACAACAGGAAAGCAAACTTAGGTTAGCTGAACGGCCATGAAACGAAGGACGATTAGGAGTTGCTTAGTGACATGAAACAAGCTTCCTGGGTCAGGTAAAAACTGGAGTAGAAGATGTCATACGTAACCTGAAGAAAAAGTGGACTGCGGCTGGCCATTTCTCGAGCGGAAAGGACAACCGATGGAACACCACGCAAATAAAGGTGCTCCCGAGAGACGGTTCTAGTAGAAGGCTGGGTCTTCACTCGATTAAGGAACGAAATAAGCAAATTCGAAGCAATGAATGAGCAAACTGTGGCACCGCAGGACCGAAGCGGATGAAAGTCAATGCTAGAAGCCCTTGTCGTGCTGTGGACATAAATAGGCTGGTGCTGATGATGACTACGAGCGAATATTTTCGCCGGTGACAGGGCCTACGGCTTCCCATTAGCTGCCGCTTCATATAAGCACGTTTTTTGTATTGAAAGCGATTATGCGGAAACCCGCAGATGGCGAAGGACAAGAGCGCTCCACCCGAGCTGGCTTCCCGTTTCCGCATAGCGACGGGAATGTTGCGACGCCAGTCATTCCTGCCCGATTGGCTGCACAAGGCTCGGCTGCGCATGCAGTTTGCCGAGCTGGCATTCATCGACGCCGAGGAGTCACCCCTGGCTTCGTGGAGGGCGTTACTGGGGGCGATGCAGAGAAACGCGCTGCTCAAACTCGCAGACCGAGGTTTCGAGACATTCTGGCAGGTAGGCACAAGAGAAATTACCGTTATGATCTCACAGAAAAGCACGGAACGTGAAGCTGTAGCAAACAAAATCAAGAAACACCCCGTTGTGTCAATGAAATGCAGGAAGTTATTTCTTTCCTTTGGTCTACTCCTCATTGCGGTGTAATCCTCAACCGCTTTCCTCGAGTAATGCGAAATGAACAAGCTTCAGCGCTAGATATGTTGCTCGTACTGGCGGAAGAAAAATCATAAGCGTACCATCGAGAGGGCTCAGGTGGTGCGCAGAGTAAATTTACAGAGTTGGGTAACAGTCCTCGCCTTTAGTGATCGCTCGTCTTGTTTGATAAAATATGACTAATAGGAGACTATTTTCATCAGCCTGCAGTTAAGGAAAATAGTTCTGCGCCAGGGGAATGATGAGGCACGCGCTGTTAAACCAATGTATTGTAAGGTACCTAAGTGATCATTCAGCAAAAGCAATGTAAAGAGAAACTAGGAGGCTAAGAATAAATCACCAAGGCATGATTCACGGCTAAGGTTTCACGGCTACCTGGAAAATAAAAATGGCCTCTGGAAACTCCAGAACTTCGGTGAGACTGCGCAGCTCGGCGATGACGGGCAATTATTCAAATGAGTGGTGAGATTATCTTTACTGATACAATTAAAATTACCGTAAAAAGTCAAAAGGATCCGGAGGTTCAGAAAAGTGGTTCCGGAATATTGGCCAGTTTTATTTATTTCATATTTACTTTAAACCTGGCATGGCGTGAGTGACGCAAGCTTCGGTTTCTCTTGTTTTAATGTTTTGGAGGTAAACGCAGAAAAATAAAAGGAGTAAAGGGCAAGGTGGTTGGACGGATTGCTTACTCTATATGCCGCCTTAAAATTTCGAAAGCATCTGCTCATCACTTAAGTCTTGCGTCAATTATATGCGCTGCGTTAAAACCGCGTTTCATTACGAATATTTGAACAGTGTAGTTAAAGTTCAATCTGGTGTCTTTTATGTACCGTTTATTCATGGGCGCTTTTTTATGGCTTCAAGGGCTAGCAACTCGCGCTAGAGAAGCGACGTTACAAATCAGATACCAATAACGGACCCAACACACTGGCGTCTATGAACCTGCTTGATTTTTCGCAGCTCTGCTTCTACTTTCGGATGCGTTCAATTTCCGCGCATAACCAACCGGGCTTAACGGAATCCTTACGTTCATCGTTAGCAGATGTGGCCCGCGCAGCACCGCGGTCCGGCCGAGAGACCTGCAGGACATCGAAACAACAGTCGAGAAGTGGGGTTTAGATGTTTCTAGCTTGCTACAAGTAACATTTAGCACCCAATATGGTGCCGTAGGATATCACGTGCAGTGGTATCTTCGACGGGAGTGGCAGAAGGAAGCCTCGATGCCCGACGAAGGTTTCTTCCTTATGTCCGTGTGGGGCAACGCGTATGCACTATGTGCTGTATAATGGGCACCTAAAAGCGCTGTTTGGTTTGGGGAAAAGATCCTGCTGATGTTACGTTGGGCACAGGGCGCAGCGCTGAGGGACACGCCATGGCTGGACAAGGACGAAGGGTACGTGGCTGTCCCCCCAGCGGCCATCGAAGCAAGGTACGAGTGCATGTTACGTGTTTTTTTTGGCATCATTGATTTTCATTTCAGGAGTCGCCCTCGGGTTTAATAGGCCGGAATATGCCGCATACCATGGAGGACAGGACCTGGCAAGAGTGGACGAAATAATCGGCAGTGCGTTAGAAGCGAGAGTAATTTGAAAGCCAGGCGCAACATTGGTGGCAAGCTTTGAAGTTCCTGCAATAATTTCGTTAGGGTATACGTTCCCCATTGAGATCGCGCGTTTACATCAGTATGAAAATTCAGAAAGAAGGTGAATATGAATAAATTTTATGAAGAAGAGCTACAACTTTTGAAGTTGTTCATTCCGGATAAGAATGCTTCGGCTGCACAATTGACAACTTTGGTTACACATAGACATAGGCACTTCTTACGAGGGTCGATCCGAAAGCAGAGATGTTCTATCGATAACCACAGGGCAGGCTGTGCCGCGCAGATGCCCTGGCTCAAATTTGACTACTGCGCCGCTTGCTGAGGGGCGCAGGAGGCCGTTTTTCTGGTGCTTTGTTTCTTGGATACGCGCTGTGGAACGCATAGGAGTCAAAGGAAATGCACGCGTGCGTTTCTGTGGCGGCGTCTTTTTCGCTGGATGGGCCACGTACAAGCTTGCCTGGCAACTGCTGCGTCCACCACTTCTTGCCTTACTGATGTGTTTTGGTTAATGCCTGTACTGCGGGCTGTTCACGTTCGTGTCCCGGCGCTGGTCTTATCTTACCTATTACAGGATGTGCGGCGTGTGACGTTTGTTTGCGTAGTACTGAGCGTCGAGTTCCAGCAGAGCATCTTCTTGTCAAAGTCTTGGCTGTGTTAGAAGTCCACAAGGAACCGCATGATCCATTTGGTTGAAAGAAAAAAAAAACCAAACCAGCAACAAGAAGTAACGAAGTAAATCGGTATGCTCTCCGAAGCTCCGCGGGAGGCACACAAGCAGATTTATACTTTCACTTCTTTCGCTACGCAAAATTAACAACACGCTATCCGAAGCTCCTATAACTCTACCAACTTAGCGTGTCTCAAAAAATCTAACACTGCGTATCAGCAACGGGAAAAAACGCCATACTAAAACTCCCAACTAGGTCTCTGAACGGCCACTACCGGTCATCATGAGCTCAAAGTAACGCTGGACCTCAACATATAACGTTATGGCCCCCATGAGGTCTAGCGTCGCCCACCGGTACCTATTGCAAGAGGGTGTTGCGTTGTAGGAGGGAGGCGGTGAGACACATTGAACAGACCGACGTTAAACTTAACATCACACTTTGACATCTAAGTCTATCAACCGGTTACACAGCTCCATATAAAATGGGCACGATTTTTCTTACCTTGACATTGGCATTTTTGGCATCCTTGGAGTGCGGCGGTCACGTAGCAAGTTAGATTAAGGCTTGGTAAACAAGAGAATTACGAGACCGCGGGATATCGTGCCCATCTATCCTCGGGGAAACGCAGCTTTAGAAACTTTCTTGTCCAGAATCAACAAGTACACCGGTTCCAGAGAGCAGTGACCGCTTGCCTGCCAGTGGATGTATTACGGCTGGGAACATACGTGAGTGGTAGAGTCTCTGGATAAAGAAGCCTAAAATGTAGCTGGGCGTAACCAGAGCGTTATGTTGGGGCATAAGACACTGGTGGTCACGGGGTCCGATCGAGCGAGACAACGGGTGTTCGGGCGACATTGAAAAGCAAAGCGTTTTAAATACGCTATACAAATGATGTGTCTGCAGCGAAAGTGGTGAGGACGGGTTGTGTGCTGCACACAATGCGTGTAGCGCGAATATTAGTTAAGAATAATTCTACCACATACTAAGACGGATGAAGGGTCAAGTGACTGTAGACGTATTAAATCGCACAAGGCATGATATGGGAGGGTTGAGGGCATCAGGTCTAAAGTCGATAGGCTTACAGTGGAGCCGACAAAGTGGAGGTAAGCGGTGTAGCTGCAATGAGTGAGTGCTGTGTTGCAATCGTAGGTCGGTATAGCAGAAAGAACTCACTCAAATTTAATCACAATTTTTCTAATTTATGCTTTACTCACTCAAACGCAGACTCAAAAAGCTCGTCTGTTTAAAAAATTCACCCCACCTCCCCGAAGGGAATCGTGAGGAAATGCGAATGCATTTCTTTTGCGCGAGAGTGCGCGGAATTTATAATTAATGAGGAGACGGTGATTTGTAGCGCAACCATTTATTTAACACCACGCGGGAGCTCCGGCGAGCTCCCGCGATGCGAGCGCCCTCACACGCCCGAGCGCGCTCCTCCTCTCCACTCACTCGCCGCTGATCCGCCCGCACCACCTGCTCCGGTTGTTAGGGGAGAGGAGGAGCGCGCGCGCTCGCAGCTGTTGCTATGGGAGAGGGGGTGAGAGCGGAGAGACAACACCTGCGGGCGCGTGGACGCCGCACGCCGCCTGACATGGCTCGACGAAGAAATGCATTCGAATTTAAAATCACCCGTTCTGACTCAAAACATACTTATTTGTAATCGTAGTCACTTGTACTCAAACTCATTTTTCCTCACAAGTGCTTGTACGCAATGTGTACTCACGAGTACTGAGTTCTTCTCACTACTCACTTCTACTCATACTGAATTTGTACTCACGAGCACTCGTGCTCATCTCTACTTACTTGTGCTAAACTCATCTGTACTCACTAGTAATCGTACTTAATCAGTCCTCATGAGTGCTCAATCTGTACTCATGAGTACTCGAACTCAGTCTGTACTCATGAGTAGTCAATTTGTACTTACAAGTACTTAAGTTATCTGTAGTGTTAGATATAGGCCAAGTCGGGGCTCGAATAAAATACTAAATAGAAAAAGTTTGAAATGTTTAATTGAGTAGAAAATCTGCGGTTACATATAGATCAGCACAGATGATCACGGGAAGAAAACGTCTAACGCGGTGTACTGCCGTAGGGCGACTCACTGCACGAAGGCATGCACACGTGAGAGAGCAAAACGGAACGTAAGCACACCAGTGCGTCGGGCATATCCTCTGGTTCTCAGGAATACAAAAGTGGCCACGTATCTGCTCCTTTCGTTGCAAATGTCATCAAAAGACGATAGTCTTTGTAGACATTTGCCCAGGAAATACCCCCCTTTGCATTCCCGCTCACTTATTATGCTGTTCCTGTTCCGTCGCGCCTCATCCCAA
Source organism: Haemaphysalis longicornis (assembly GCA_013339765.2). Taxonomy (NCBI): domain Eukaryota; kingdom Metazoa; phylum Arthropoda; class Arachnida; order Ixodida; family Ixodidae; genus Haemaphysalis; species Haemaphysalis longicornis. The sequence continues at coordinate 24,455,456 of CM023448.1, read as the reverse complement.
GGTAAACACACTCTAGGTGTTGTCAAGGCGATTTGAAATTTACCGCGGTCCACTGCTACAGGCCCGGTTCCTCGATGCCAGCGCTGCAGTACGGCGGAGACGCGCGTGAATCGAGGCGGCCGACTTCAAGGTTTATACAACCGCGCTGCCGTGCGCCACGTGCGTTCCAAGCAGACAGTGTAACCTAGCTAGTGGAACATTTTGTTGCCGTTGCCGCGTGATTTCTCGTATGCCGCCAGGAAGTGGCGCAGGCGGCGGTTTTCCGCAATAGATGTAGAATATCATTTGCTATGGAAAAACCAAGCATCCATGAATTTTTAAATAAAGGAGCACTGTAAATATCCCTTGTGTACTAATTTCCTGTTTTATATTTGGGTGATGTATTGTCCTTGTTCAACAAAGTGAACAAGTATGAACATATAAACCAGGCAGAGACGTTTACATTTGGCGGTTAGTATATAAGACTATTGCGAACTATCCATTTTAATTTGGCCGAGGGGCTGAAACGAGTCACAGACAGAGAAGCAGACATACAAACAGACCGACATTTCTCGGTTTATTGAGCGCAAGGAAGTCTATTGTCTTTAAAAACGAAGTCTGGGCCGCGTCGGGTTCTCCGGGGCTGGAGACTTCTCGGCGCGGCCGTGACCGTAAATTTGGGTTTTCTACGTGTCTTCGTGAGCCAGCTTTTGTAGTCCGTTTTCGTTTTTCGGCGCGCTGATATTCCGAAATCGTGCTCCGAATCCGAATTGAGCCTGCCCCCAGGCACAATCAAGAGACCATGTAGATTTCAGTCCGTTCGCATCCTGATCACTGTCTGCTTATTCAGTAGCTTGGTGCTCTGTTCCGGATACTGGGAACTTCATTAACACTGCGTTCGCTTTGATACGGTTCGGTGACTTACAAATCAGCTTGACTTTTTTCCGTACGCTGGAATTCACTTCGTCAGACCTGAACTTGACAGCGTTTACGGCGTCGCGTTACTCACGTCGCTTGTATTGGCGATTGTGTTGATGTAGCTCGTTTCGTGCTTGGTGCATGTGGGAGCATAGCCTGCGTAGGTGACCGTTTTGCCCGGTGGCGAGCTGCGGTGTGCAGGGATGGCATAGTACGGCGCCTTGAGGACGTTGCTTCGATTTAGCTGAGCCTTTCGTATGGTGTGGCAGCCGTTTGTTTTTTCGTTGAGAGTGGTGCAGCGTGGCGGTGTTGTAGGGTGGCGTGGCTGATCGGCCAAAATCGCGCCCCGGGCTCCCTTTGCCGTGGTTGTCTCTGAAGTGAAGTAGTTGGGGTGTATAAGTGGGCCCAGTTCGTCTCGTCCGTTTGGTCCCACATTCCTATATGTCGTAAGCGTGACTTCATCGGTAGGCCATTCGATGCATTCGTCTGGACCGGGTTAATTTGTTGTCTTCTTGCCATGTCCGTGTCGTCGCTCAAGATCTCGTCTTTTTCCCGTTGTTTCGAGAATGACGAGGTCGGTATCTCTCCGGTACAAGCAGGCTCGAAAGCGTTCCGTTCGTTCCGAGCCCGTTTGCTCGCGGTTGCGTGCTCCCGTACGAAATGGTATTTGTAGGGTGAATGTCCGTCGGAGTAGCGGGTGCCGGGGTTCTTGTGCGTTCCTGCTCGGACGTGCCGCATGCGCTGGCCGCGTTCTTTGGCTGTACTGGGGTTGGAGCAGCGGGTGCCGGAGAGCTCGTACGTTCCGGTAGGGCTGAACCGCCTGCGCTGGGTGTTTTGTTGCCTTCGGCATGGTTGATTTCTGTGGTTATGACATTCGCTGGCCAAGTCCAGACAGCAGTACCGGGAGCGGACGTTGTCGCGAAAGCTTTTCCTCCGTGGGTGCTGGATTGGTCACGTTCCGTGCACTGTGCATTTCGTTCGGCGTGGTCAGCTCCACCGGTGCGGGTTGGATGTCGTTCGTCACCTCTGGTGCGGTTCGTGCGCTGTGCATCTCCTTTGTGGCAGAAAACTGTCTGCGAATCCGCTCATCGAAATCTGCGCGAAAGGCGATAGTCTTCTGTAGCCCCCGCCACGGAACGCTCCTGACAAGGTGCACGTGATCGTGCGACTCGTGAAGAGCGTCTGGCAATATTTAGGCATGCGCGTTTTCTTGCGCCCGGCTAGGAGCTAGTAAAAATATGAAAAAATAATGCGCGCATTACAGCTTTCGCCCCGTGAGGAGCGCCCCAGATCGGACAGATCAACCTTCGGGTCTACTTTTTCCAGCGTTCGTGACGTCACTCTCCCGTGCTGTACCTGTTGCCAGTTCACGTGCGTTCGCGCCTGAAGTGGGGAGCACAGACGCCGAGTAAATTCGCGCTGCAGGTGCCGTGTTCGTGAAGGCGGTTTCAATGGGTGCTCGTGCGTTCTAAAGTGCTCCATAGGCTGGAGAGATGTGAAAGGCTCAGGACAAAACAGTGAGGGCCTGCCAGTCATGGAGAACTTTCTGCAGTATGTTCCAAAATCCATGTGAGGTGCTTCATCCGGGCCTCCGACAAATGGAGAGGGGGCGCCAGCTACGCAGTTTCTCCAACCTGGCATAACTAGTGCAAGCTGGGCCAATGTTTTGTGTTTGTGGTTTAAATATTGGTTTTAACGCGTGTTATCTGTTTGCGATGCAAAAGTTACACCCACGTAGATACTATTTTGAAGTAACAGTGCGAATTATACCGTCGCATTTACGTTTGTGTTAGAATATCCCTAAATATTTATTTTTGCTGGACAACGCTCGTAAAAATGGACTATGGTACCAGATTTAGTAGCTAGGGAATATTCTGCCGATATGAAGCTCTCGTTAAAGAACTCTCAACTTTCCGCCGAGGGGCTGAATCACGGATCAGAGTTGTCTAGTTGTAGAGTGGGAACATTGTATACATAAAGCTAATTGGCGCGAGCCTTGTAGTTCCCATGTTCACAACGGGACCTGATAAGGAGTTGCAATAATAAATTATCTTTATGACAGACAGAGAAAGACAGACAGGCCAACATTTGCGTGCTTGAGTAGCCGAAGAAAGGCTATCGTGTTTTAAAACCAGCTGCAAAAAGACGCGCCACCACTCTTACACATGCTCGGAACATTGCGAAACCGTTCCCCTCGCCACCGCTGCCGGCACCCAAAATAAGAGCAAAATACAAAGACGAAAGCCATTCAGCGTGTGAGAAGCCACAGATGAAGATCCCGCTGCAAAAGCGGGACAGGACAGCGGCGCAACCCGTCGTTATGTTTATTTCCGTTAGGAGCCCGGGCAAAACCCACACGGTTCTGACTTTAACCACTCATTGTTGTGCCAGAGCGCCCGACACAAACTCGCTGCACTTTCCGACGCGCCGACGGAGGGCCCGATTCGCGCCTCGGTCAAAGCGCCTGCGGAGGACGAGCCGCAACTTGCCAGAACACGGCGCCGTCGAGTCTGCTGTCCTTTTTTCTTCGCGACGGCTCTTCCGAATACTGCCTGCGACGCACCTCCCGCGGCAGAAAGTCAGCGAGTCCCGCCTGGATATGTAATACTCCTGATTGGAGTGATTCGAACTGCTTGCGGCTGCAACAGAACCCCGGGGGTATAAAACCAGCCCGGATGCAGCGGCGGGGTGGCACTGGTCAGAAGCACTGAGGCATCGCATCGGATGCACTGAGTTGAGAAGTGGTATCGCCTTTGTGCGAGCCATGTAACACTTTGCTACCTTTGTATCATCATCATCATCTTCATCATCAGCCTATCTACGCCCACTGCAGGGCAAAGGCCTCTCCCATTACTCTCTAATTACCTTGGTCCTGTGCCAACTGTGACCAATTTATCCCCGCACAACTGTGACCCATTTATCCCCGCAAACTTCTTAACCTCATCTGCCCATCTAACTTCCTGCCGCCCCCTGCAACGCTTGCCTTCTCTACGGATCCACTCTGTTCCCTTAATGACCAGCGGTTATTTTGCCTTCGCATTACATGCCCTGCCCGCGTCCATTTCTTCTTCTTAATCTCTACTAATATGTCCTTAACACGTGTTTGTTCCCTGACCCATTCCGCTCTCTTCTTGTCCCTTAATGTTACACCTATCATTTTACGCTCAATTGCCCGCTGAGTCGTTCTCAATTTAAGTTGAACCCTTTTAGTGAGCCTCCAAGTTTCTGCCCCGTAGGTGAGTACCAGTAAGATGCAGCTGTCATACACTTTCTTCTTCAGCGACAATGGTAGGCTACTATTCATTTTCTGAGAATGCCTGCCATATGCGCCCCACCCCATTCTGATCCTTCTAATTATCTCTGCCTCATGGTTGGGATCTGGGGCACAACTTGGCCTAGGTAGATATATTCGCTTACCACTTACACTGCCTCGCCACCTATGTCAAACCGCTGTGCTGTCCCGATGTTATTGATCATTACTTTAGTTCTCTGCATATTAATTTTAAGGCCCACGGTTCTACTCTGTTCGTCCAATGCGGAAAGCATGCTTTGCAATTCGTCCCCCGAGTTACTTAGCAAGGCAACGTCATCAGCGAATCTGAGGTTGCTGAGGAATTCTCCATTAACCCTTACTCCCACCTGTTCCCAATCCAACGTTCTGAATGGAATCTGAACCTGGCAACTTTAACTCGCGAACCTTATCTAGCGAAGCAAGTCTCGAGGTGTTGTTCGAGGAATTAGAGGGCATTAAATGGGATGTAATAGGGCTTAGCGAGGTTAGGAGAGCAGGCGAAGCCTTTACGGTGCTGAAAATTGAACACGTCTTATGTAACCGGGGTCTAGAGGACAGAAGAGAACTGGGAGTGGGATTTCTAGTCAATAAAAGCATAGCTGGCAACATAGAAGAATACTATAGCATTTACGAAGGGCCGCAGGTCTTGTAATTAGGCTCAATGAGAGGTACAAGCTCAAGGTGGTGCAGGGCTACGCACCCACATCCAGCCACGACGACCAAGCAGTGGAACGCTTCTATGAAGATGTGGAACCGGCAATGGCTGAAGTAAAAGCACAGTATACCGTAGTTATTGGGGACTTCAATGCTAAAGTAGGCAAGAATCAGGCTGGAGACAAGGCAGTTGAGAACTATTGTCTGTGCTGTAGAAATAGCAGGGGGGACCTACTAGTTGAGTTGGCAGAACGGAATAACCTACGCATAATGAATACCTTCTTCTGTAAGCGGGAGAGTCAGAAGTGGACCTTTGTATATATTGTATATAAATGCAGCTTTGAATCACCGTCGGCTTCACAACTTCGTGGCTCTGCTCTGCGCAGCGTCGATAGCGCGCTGAGCAGGGCAACGTCGCAACAGTGGTGACTGAGCTGAGGTGGCCCAGTCCCAGCAGTAAGTGTGAGAAGGGGGAGGAAGGAGGAAGGCGTGGAGCGGGTATCGCTCGCAGTCCCGGGCCGCCGTGTACCAGTTGCTGCCAGTGCTCTGCAGCCGTTACAGCACTGTCCAACTGCTCTGGCATGCTTTGTGTACTCCAAAACAAAGTTCGCAGAAGGGTTTTTCGCAGGCATGGTAGCTTGCACGGACGTCACTGTAGTTGGCATGTTGGTGCGTTGAGTGCACGGTGGAAATATGCAGCTCTTATCTCGAGCAGCGCTGATGAAGGCGACAGCGATTGATAAAATAGGGCGGCGTCGTCGTTTATATACAAGCCACATATTTTACAAGACGTTACAAGACTCGAGCTTTAGCGAAAAACCCCGCGTCTTGCTTTGGCGTTCATCACATAAAAACGGCCCCTTCACAAGGCCTTCCACAGTGCGAGCTTAAAGTAGGCATAGTTGCTTGCAAGGGATGGTCGCCCTGCCAGTACACAGCAAATGAAAGTCGGGGAAGAAAAGCCTCAAAAATTCACCGTTGTCGTCTTCTTCCTCATTACACGGTGGCATAAATGAGAAGTGGCGCAGCGTGTAGGAGACAGATACAGCCATTCGAAGGGAAAACGCTCTTCCAGCGGCAAGATGCCAGAGCTCTTCGACAATGCGTGGCGATGCAAGGTGTCGCACGCATTCAGCTGGCACTATGTTGTCCGACTCACAACCCAGAAATGGCTTTAGGTGTACTGGGATCTTTTATTTCCGTTGCAAGGGAAAATTCCACCGCTGTGCCTGCACGGAGATGTATATGTTCACTTGTGAAGGGGACTGCACGAGGCCATTGTCCTAGCGAACCAAAGCGAAATGTCGCAACGCGAAAGCCTAATAAAGCCAGATAGGCGAACACACATCAGCAAAATTATCGCTTGAATGCGCACAGAGGAATGGTGCGCACAATTTTGGGTGTCACAAACCATGCATTTTATACGACGCGAATCACGTCAATTAATTGCAACTGTTCAAATGAGCGGTTCGATTCACGGAACGACTACACAGCGCGACGCTCGCCAAGGAAAACAGCTAAACACCGAGTAAGAGCGACTTGAGTACGCGTAGTGCATGCATTGTTAGCAGCCTCCACCGCCTCTCCGCTAAAGCAACTTGAACGGAGCAAGCGTAATGAAGCCACCATGCGTCCCCATGCTGCATAAACAAAAATAGCGGCAGGAATCAACACGTGCCGTAGGAGAAAAGCAATTGTAGCAGCGTAGCTCGCACGGCCGTTAACCCCCTCTTTTTAACTTTTCACCGTGACCACTCAGCGCGTGACCGCCGAAAAACGGTAACAGCACCAAACAGGCACTGGGAAAGGAGAAAGGCGTATTTTTTTGTACGATTTTACCGTCCTTGAGAGTTCAGTGGCACAGCAGCACCGCTAAATGTTTGCGACTCGTACACGCCCTTCCGGACACGAGTTCGTAATAAAATTTGTTTGCACTCACTCACTCAAGAGTGTATATACTCACTAGTGCAAGCACTCGCAAATGCAGCACTCATGAGTACTGTACTGATGAGCACTACGTACTCATGAGTACTATATGAATGAGGACTATGTACTCATGAGTAATGTGTCCTCACGAGTACTCAATCATGAACATTTTACTCATGAAATCTGTGTACTCAGGAGTACTGTACTCATAAATGCTGCACTTAGGTCTGTACTCACTCGTCATCACACTCACGTTTTTAGGTGCAGAGTACCTTAGGGCCTCACTATGTCCGTCCGCGTCCGTGCGCATAGCATTTACAACCGCACAAAAATCACAGAGGCGCCGACAGGATTCGAGCCTGTGTCTGGTAGACCAGACGGAGTAAGTGTCACTCGTCTTACCGATAGTGCGACTGCCGTGGGTTAGTACCCGACAGTCAAACGGCTTACTCCTTCGCCTGTAAGGGTGCTGTGTCATTAGGACCTCCCAATATCCGTCCGCGTCCATCCGTGGGCACACCACCATCATGCGAATATCAAGTGAAATTCGATTTGAGTCGTGAGTTGCAGTTTCATTTAGAGAATAATCAAGGTGCAACTCACGGCTCAAATCGAATGACGGTCGGGGCGCAAATCGGATGTCACTGGGAGCGCACGTGAATGTCATTTCGAGTCCCCGTACTCCGCGCCCTAGACATCATCCATGGAGTGGAGATGCTGCCATTTTTATTCTGGTTGTGTACGCGCTCATCATCGTACTCACTCGTGAGTTTGAGCACAAATGACAACAAAGGGTGGTCCTCACGAGCGAGTACGACGACGTATGGTTGCATTTGTACTAAGTGGCGGTTCTGTGACGCGTCATGGAATAAGCCAGAGATAACACTTAACTCTTGGTTCCCGTTTTTATTCTGCCTTAATACGCTAGTCGCTATTTTTTTCAGATAAAACCGCTTGGCCGTGATTTTACATCAAGCCAAGGCGGGTTTGTCAGGAGATAATTTTTAAGCTGTCGTGAAACGTGACCAATCTTTGGTATATTTTCGAGTGGAAGCGCATTTATAAAAATGATTTTTTTTTTTTGCAAACCGTAGTAGACCTCCGGTTTTGGTGGCAGATCAACCAACGGCGAGTTCGTTTCAAGGGAGAACGGTCGTATTTTGCCTTCTTAACCACTCCAAAAAGCGGGTAAGCAAAGCTAACAACTCGAGTACCTCCCCTGCTTTCCGACCTTACGTCCCCAAGGAAGTTGTACTGGTCGGGATTTGTAATGCACGTACCAACAAATGATTTTCTTTTGGTCTCTGGCAATAAGTCAGTTGAAGTAAGAATGGCATTGGTGCAGATTCGACGGCGCCGCCTTCTTCGTGCACCACACACCGACGTTGGGAATGGACCTGGCTCGCCTAGTAGCAGCGCTGTTTTCCCAGCTCGCCTCGCACCACGACAAGGCGTGGCGGCTTCGCCTTGATGAGCTGCACGACTGCATTCGGAGAGTTCTGCACGGCGCGCGGCCGTCCAGCGACTCAGCCTCCCGGGAGGACGTGCTCGACCTGCTCTCCCTCCGAGGCGTGCTTCACGTCTTCCGACGCCTCGCCGCGAACAACAGCCAGCGGTACGTGGCCATCCACCCTTTCTGGCTCGCAGTTGAGTTCTTGTTCTCGTTCGCTTTTTTAAAGCATTTCTCGCTTAGGAGTACATAGTCGAGAAGGAAATTTCGGGCAATCAGAACAATGAAAGAAACGTTCTCGCTTTTAGGTCAAGATGTGACGCAGCGGTTCATGACTGCAGTGAAAGGAGAAAAGCCCTCGAAAAGTTCCTTTAAAGGGGTCCTGAAATACCTTCCGCCGATGCATGGATGTACATGTGCCCAAATAAAGCAATGTATTTGCAATCTCCTCCCGCAAGAATTTTGTTAAAGCGATGAGTATTAGCTGAGAAATCGTAAATCAAAAACCGCGCATTATCGTCGCTCCGCGTTTCCTCCTCCTTTCGACTTACTCTCCGCTCTTGACGGCGCGCGAGCCTTGCCTCCCATGATGCTGCGCTCCGCAGAGGTGACGTACTTCCGCTATTGTCGTCTGCTACGGACAAGCTTTGTTGACACCATGAATCATGCACTCCGCTCAAGGCTAGAAAAGCGAACGAAAAATCTGGCGCCGATGTATGCGGCGGCCTGGCCTTGCCGTTTCGCGGTGTACGTTGCTGGCGGCACATGACTTTTTATCGGCGGCGAACTCGCAGCCGCACAAGGAGGGTCACAGAACAGGGAGGATTTTAGAGAAGCAAAGGTCTAGCTTTGCCTGTAGTGCCAGAAAAATCGTAGCGGCGGCGTCGTGAACTACGGTGGGAGAGCCCGCTTGGTGCCGCTGAAACAAGGCTTTGTAAACATGGCGGATGCTTTTTTGCACAGGCCGCCTTGAGCTCCTTAATAACATGGCTGCTCTCGCACGGCAGCCGCCGGCTCGGCTGCTCCTGCTGGTTGCTGGCTGGCCGCGTGTTTACTTGCTCCGCGCTAGTGAAGTGATGTTTCGCCAGGTGACCAGATGGCCTCGACTGGCACAGACCACAGTGAGCAGCAAGTGAGAACAAATCGTTTATTGACATCTGCAAGTTTACAGGGGCAGTCGCTTTCGTGACTTTTTTATTTTTTGCCATAACAACTCGTTCACTTGCGCTAAGATTTCGAACGAAGGGCACACAACCAGCACTCAGTCGACGATGAAAGGCGGCGGTATACAGCGAAGCGTCATCAGTTCGCACGTGCGATGTGCCCACCTTCCGCATCCATCACATTGGAGAGCGGCGACGTTGTCATGCACAACCTTTCGCAGCGGCTGCAAGTAGGACGTGACGACTGTGCGCTTGGGGCCGGGATTGATCGCAATGTCTCCACGCGAGCAAGAGGCACAACGTGACCTGTCGGGCGGCCAGGAAGGGGTGCGCACATGTGGCGGCATACCTTGGGGCCGATGCTTCAGGCGAGGTGGTGGGAACCAACTCCGTGCACAGCGCGCGAGACAGACTTTGGAGTGGCGAGCACGCTCAGACGGGCGCATCCGTCGTGAGGAGCAACACGTACGTTTGGCGAGGTCTGGACCGAGGCGAGTCCGTAAAACGAAGAGTGATGCCAATAGCAAGAGGAGTCGCAGCCTGGCTATAGGCCTAGATGCGCCATCACAACAAGTCGATGCGGCGGTACAGCGGGCCCCGCTAACACGGGCTCCAACAGGCTCACGCGGGTCGCTGAGCCTTCCCGGTGGCACGTATTACACTTACTGCTATTCACAGCGCCAGAAATACTCAAGAAAACTAGATTTGACAAGACCACAGAGAATAAGTTAACCGCAATCCAGCTTGGCTTAGCTTGGCTTTGTGGTTGCGAATTCACAAGCGAGGTGGTGCACCAGTCGCTGGGTTAGTAAAAGTTGCGTACATTTTGCTCAACAGAAGTTTGATGCGGAACTTGTTAATAATCTTTTTAAACAACGCATTGTAAGCGAACTTGTTGGCTCTCTGAGTCACGGAATGAATGTTTTGTATTCTCTACCAAAAGTAACCTCTCGTTGCGCCGTCTGGTGGACTTGATTAGGAAACTGCCGCTGTAGGTTGGTGTCGAATTTTTACGCCGCCTATAGGGAAACCAAGGAACGTCCAGCTTGAGAGCCTGGAGGGTCGTGCGCTCGTTCCCCTTGATGCACACCGCGCACTGTTGATCCAAAAAGCGCCGTATCAGATGTATGGCCCCGCGCGGGTGCCGGGTCTTATTTTGCGGCGGTGGTAATTCCGGCTGGTGGCATGTGAAGAAGTCATATTAAATCGATACAGAACCCGTGCACAAAACGCTTCAATCATGTGACCAGTTCAGCTTGGGGCGACGCGTGGTGGTGAGCGGCAACGTTGGCAAAACATGCTCCGTCGCGGCTCTGAGCTTTCTAGCGCTGGAGCGAGCGCCATTTCTTGACAATCTCAAACATCGGTTGCCTTGGCAACAAGGCCACAAACCGCTCCAGAAGTCAGTTACGGTTGCGTGATCCCGGTTCAGCTTGGGGCCCCACTTCGCGACATGTGGGCACTGCAGGCGTACCACTCACTCCCATTGGGAAGTGCGAGATGCGTTTGGCATTACAGGAGGCGATGGTGTATGTGTTGTGGGCGCCTTTGTTTCGCGATGAAATGCGACGTTGTGCTTCTGCGGGTGGATAGTGCTTCCTATGGTCTGGATTATCTTTCTCGTGCGACGTACGACTCAACCTCGCATGGGGTATGTGCAGTGTGCGTGGCTAAAAGCCATCGGCTTGTGCGCCAGAGTTAAGTGACTTGCTGTTCGTCCCCGCAAACCGCACGCGAGGTGAGTACCGAATTTACGACGGGCAGGATGCAACCCATCCTCTGTCAATTGTGGTTAAGACTTTCAACGCATGTTGTGACGTTGTGTTCGTTAGAAACGCATCTCTGGATTGTTTGAAGTTGAATAAAATGTATGCGTCAAACCGGGCATTCGGCTCAGGGGCGTTCTCTGCGATGCACGAAAGAAGTGCCACGGGGCTTCAACGCTTTCTTTATGGAACGTACTCAGGTAACAGAATATCCATGTCGTGTTATGGCCGTGTTGCATTCAATACAAACGGTTAAGCGTTTGTTTTACACTTGTTTCGTTTGTCGTAAAATGCCCAAGCACTCCGCTGGCAGATCAGCCGGCTAGCCGACGCTGAGCAGACGACTCATCTCTTTGCCGGAAGTGCGTGAAAAAGCCGCCCAATAGCCAGGATGTCTAGCTCATGACGAACATCTGGGAATCGATGATGTAGACATGTGAAGATGGCGGCGCCCAAAAACACGAAGGGAAGGGTGAGAAAAAAACGACAAACTTTGCAACAAAAGTGTGAGCTTTCCGCTGCGCGTACAAGAGTAATACTTGGCACAGAGGACGTTGACGACCCAATCTAACGGTTGCGCTAGTTCATTTAGTGTGCTCAAAATGCCTTTCAGGGCCCCTTTAAGGGACCTAAAAAAACATTTCTCCCCACAAAACCACAAACTTCATATAACAATTGGCAGTACAATAATACCATTGTCATGCTCCTGAATTGCTAACTAATATTGAAATTTAACAACCTCCTGCAAGTCCGGATACGCTACAGCGGGGCCTTGGTTTGTGCGTGTCCAACAATGTACGTTGTTGAATAGGCGTAACCACTGGGCATTCGACTTGTATGTTATCGCCGTTTCTACATAGGCGTTACATAGGTCGACCTACTCCTGCTTCGCAGTACATGTTTCGAATACGCCTAATGTTGGGCCGCAGCACCAGGTTGGCAGAGAAAAATCCTGGGTAATTGAGCACATTCTTAGAAATGAAAAATTTCGGGTACTGGAAAATGCCTCACTCTGGAATTGTAACCGGCCCCTCTAACTTCTTCTTTTGGGCGGCGAGAAAGCACAAATTGATTTCGCTCATGGGCGCCGGCAATATTTCGTCTTGAGCCGGCAAACCCGTTGCATCACGTGCGGAAAGAGAGGTCGCGCGGGGTGAGGTAAATTTATGATGTTATTTGAGGTTTTGAGAGGCCCTGTTTGCAACCGCCTTCGACACCAGTCACTTGGCTTGCACTTCCCTGAGATAGCTAGGTATCTATGATATTATACTCGGGAACAAGTTAAAGAAGCCGTGAAGACAAAACACAAGATTGGTTCATTAAAAAGATGGCTTCGTTAACATCAACATGACACCATTGCTAACGTAAACTTCTATCGAATAACCGATATAATTAGGAAAACGGAATGGTCCTGCGAACGACTAGCTCACTTCCCGCAACATAACCTGTGATGTCATACCAGCCAGCTCTGCGATTGGCGGAGACAGGCAAAAGCAAACGCAAATTAGGCCGAGCTTATCAGCTTACCGAACGAGCTATTTGCGCTTAAATGTAGCGCACATTCTTTTTATATCAGTAAGAATGGTAGACCAAACAGTGGAAGTTACGAAACCACACGTAAACATAGTATTACTGATGCGTACTGATGTTGGTACTGCGCGCACTATGCTTGGTTTTAGCTGCACAGGACTGCGGGGCTTTGGGATTGACTCAGACGACACTGGCCGATGGATGCAAGAAGGGTGGCTTACGTGACCATGTTTGTCGAGCGAGCACTATGTTTCACGACACGATTATTTCCTCCCTGAACAAAAACAAACCAGGTTTATATACGGTCAAAATAATCCCAAGGTAGAAAATGGCTTTGAACGGTATGATGGTGCCGTCTACGTTCATTACCGGTAAACAAGGCTTCAGAATCGGCTGCACAGCGGTCAGTTCCTGTGATATCATCGCCGACCACGGAAACACATCATTTAGCAAGAAAATCAAAATTAGACCTTAAATTGATTACTTTCTCAGTAAACAAAGCATCATTTCTATCCGGACAAGCGGTGGGGGTGCTATAAAACACGAAATCTTTTAAATAAAACAAACTTGTATTTTGTCTTCATGGCTCCTTTAAGAACGGCAGTAGCTCATGTACGGTATCAGTTCGCCTAAGGGAATAACCCAGATGTCATTGGGCGAAACGCGTTTTGAGAGGAGATTGGTATTAACGCGTGATATTGTCTGCCTTTTCTCATTTCATTTCATGTAATGTCACCTTAAAAGCCCGAAAACATTACATAAGGGGGGGGGGCAATAATAACAGCTTGAATAAAGCACATAGTGAACATGCAAGGAACAGCAAAAATGGCAACAAATTTTCAAAAGAAAACAAACAAACAAAAATAAATCTGCGCACAGGGTACACAGAGGCGAGCTCAAAAACAAAGTAAGCATACACAAGGACGAGCATATACCATAAAAGAAGAGCTAGGGCAGCAGGACAGACACATATGCATTCGTTTAGTAGATGGAGCAACAGAAGGATAATTTACGGAGTACATAATTTTGGAGGGCGGAGTGGAGGTGATTGGCGTGCGATAAAATAGGGAAAGGAATTACTGTATGTAGTGATTTAGTTTTTCGCGAAAGGTTGAGCGGTTTGAACAGGCAGCAATTTCGTTAGGCAACGTGTTCCAAAGTATGATAGAATGTGGAAAAAAGGAGTTATTCATAGCTGAAGTGCGACCAGCGATGCGCGCTATTGGGGGGCTGTGGTTTAGGCTGGATGCCGTTCTTGGTGGAGGTTTTAGCAAAGGGTGCATCAGTCGTGGGTGATAAAGAAACAATGGAGTAAGCAAAGACAGGACATGGTTCGACGCGAAGCAAGCGAAGGGAGAGATAATAAGTGTTTAAGGGCACTCACGCTAGTGTTGTTAGAATATTGATTACATGGAAGCGGGCAGCTCAGTTCTGGACAGCTTCTAATTTGTTTGTAAGGTTGGCTTGTGGAGGGTTCGAAATGGAAGAAACGTATTCAAGTTTGGTTCTGATGAATGTAAGATAAGCTAGTTTTTTTTCTATCCGGAGATGCCGATTTTAAGTTCCTACGTAAGTAGCCCAGAGGCGGTGAGGCGTCTGCGCAGATTGTTTCCACATGTTTAGTTCAGGAGAGGGAGGAGTTCATGTGAACACCGAGATATTTGTAAGTTGAGTTCCCGTCGACAGGAACAGAACTAATTATGTAAGGGTAAGAAGAAAGGCACTTTTGGCTTGTGAATGACAATAGCCTGCATTTAGATAGATTTAGAGGCATGAGTGAGGATTCGCACCAAGATGAATTGGTATTAAGATCTTGCTGGAGGTTTTCGGCCTCTTCCGGGCTGTGGATGGCCGAATTAACAACGCAGTCATGCGCAAAAAGCCTTAATTTTGTTATTATGTTACTTGGAAGGTCATTTATGTAGATACAGAAGAGGAGAGTGGATAGATATGCACCCAGGGGGACACCCGACAAAACATCGGGGAGTGGCAGTTATTGGCGGTGGTGAATTATTTGTCGTCGCTGCAGTTGTTTATACGCCTATTAGGTCCGAAAAATCAAGGAAACAGCTCGTGCCACGTTCAAAATCGTCCCAGTAACGCACTACGTCCGCCGCGCAGAGTGACATCCAGCTGCGGTCATGAGGCACAGCGGCAACTTCAGTTGGGGTAATCGTGATGACGGGGTATCCGTGGTCTGCGGAAAAGAAACAGACTATACGGCACATAGTGTTAGAATGCGAGAGTATCCATTCAAATCTACATGAGGGAAATATTCGGCTTCCAGAAGCCCAAGGATTTAAGAGTAGCAATGAGGAAGTTAACTGCAAGGCTGTCGAGGAGACAAAAAGAAGATAAGAATACTGGTGGACGAAAAGCAGAGAGGGTAATTTTGCCTAGGACAGTTACCACCTGTAACAGGAAAAAAAGTATTTTGTGCCTATGAAGTTTTTTTGTTCCTGCCCTAAGCAGTGCTACTATTAAACCAAGAGTATAAATCAGGTATATCAGTTCATTTTGTTAAGCAATAGCAATCATAATCATCATCATCTTCTTTACCGTTCTTAACTTGTACCCGACTATATACAGGCGCAAACAAATATGTAACCCACATATCTGTAATGAGGAGTTCCAAGCAGAGTGAAATCTTCTGAAACAGCGGAGCTGTGTTCCTCTTCTGTCGGCTCAATCGGCGACGGGCGAACCGCAGAGCTGTCGCCGCGCACATTCTGCGGTTCGCACAAAGCAGTCGGACGCTAAACATCAGCGGAGGAAAGCTCCCTCCCCACTCCAGGAACGCTACCCTGAGAGAACACTGCTCCATCTATCGGTGTCACAAACTCGAGTGTACGACGTCTAAAAGTATCGTTTAAAATTTTCATTTTATTGTACAGCGCCTAACTCTTCTTCAGTCCTCCGATTCATTTAGTTCGGTTCTATTCGCCCCGAGACAAGGCTGGAACTTTCGCGAACGAAGAGGCGGTAACACGATCATTCGCCGGCTCGCCGGCAAGAAAACAACAAAAATAAATCCTCCGCCACTCCGGTGTCGTCGAAGCTTCCAGTACTTTCTAGGAGGTGCCCGTGGCCTTGCCAGTGCTAAAGAGCGTCGATGATTCTGGAAGGGGAAAGAGGGATGTTATTCACTGACGGCGGCGGGCGCGTTGTGTGTTGTGCTCTCCCTCTCCGCGCCGGCACGGTTATAAAAAAGAGAAGCCGCGCCTCAGCAAACCAGCTACGTTTGGCAGTCGTGATGTGACAACGGCACCTGTCAGTTTGTGCATCACACCATCGGCGACCCGCGCCCTGGAGGACTCCAACGTACTCCCGGGCCTCGAATCACCGTGATCGTCTCGGACGGCCTGGCCTACAGCGAAGCCACGCTTCCCAGGTAGCTGAATCGCCTCCGACAGCGGTGCATCGTCCGGCCCGGTCGGTGAATATGCTGGGACTCTGTCTCTCATAAGCATCGAACCGTTCGTTTTCATTTAGTTAACTGCTCCGATTCGTAATAGTCATTTGTTAGCGCTCCTGGTTGTATCTTTTTGTCTAATTTTTTGGACTGTTTCTTGTATTTGAATTCCATCTAAGTTGTCTGTCATTATCGATCCGTTACCTCGTGCTTGTGTGTGTAACTTGCCTGTCTGAATATAAGTCTTTGTGCTGTTTTCCGTTCAAGGCTCTTGCTCATTCTTGCCGCTCTGGTCGGCGAAAGCCGCACATCAGACGGCCACCCCCTTTGTCACCTGTGCCCTGTGGATTCGGTGGGGTTTGTTGGCTCTCTTGAGTCGACTCTCCATATCTTCTGACAGTGTACCCTAATTTAAGGAAACGGGTGACAATCGGTGATTCTAGGAACCGCTGGCTCGGAACCTGAAACGTTGGACCTCCAACAACTCCGCTGTTAAAAATTGCCAGACAAATAGAGTTTCCTAGTAAGTTCTTCAGAGGAAACTGCCCATGGGAATCCATGTCGTCGTGGGGGAGTTATGGCAAGACCCCCACTTCTGGCTTAGGCTCGTCAAGACAGTTGGATTCTTATGTGGTTCTTGGGTTTGCTTTCTTTACTATGCATTAACACGTCCACGAGGTAGCCTGTTGTGTTGTAGGCGCGAGCCGTGCAACTGGGTGTTTGGTGAAAGAGCAGGCAGCGTTTTATCTCACCTAACGTCGTTCAGGCCATAGTCGAATGAATGTATGACTGAGAGGGTAATAAGCCGCCGCGAATGTTGTAGCTGGCGAAGAAAAAAGAAACGTATTTGGACGAAGAGCAGATGCAACAGATACGGGCGCCTGCATCAGTCCTATCTTGTCTTGGTTCACGATTGTTTAACGTCAGGTTGTCCTTTTACTTTTCAATTACGAACCAACTGGCTCAGAAACAGGTTTTCCTGGTGGTCGGTGCACCGCTTTGCCACGAAGGTGAAGCTTCCACAGGCAGGCTCAAAACATTTCCAAGCTCTTGAAGCAACATATATATATAATAGTAATCCTCATAAAATAAGAGTCTGTAATAAGGTTACCCCAAAATATTAAGATTGTTGCTAACTAGCAGCTTAGTCTGCAGAATAGTAGGCACAACCATTCCGGCAAAAATACGCTCTGCATCCTTTTTCCTTAAGTATAGAACAGTGTGTTTTATTTTCCACCTATATAATAACACACCATCCTTTGCGTTTTTGTGGCACTGTGCTCGACTATATGGCCAATAAAATGTTTCAATCGAAGCTATGCGAGCGCATGGTATAATGGAGGGCCAAGACGACACGGGCGGCCTTGATGTCAGTGGTATAGACGCTAGCGCCAAATTCCTTTCTAGTGTTTATAGTAAGACACTGTATGGCCAGACCAAAGCTTTCCTTTCGACAGCGTGAAATCACATTAAATATAGGGAAGGAGTTCAAACGGATCGTTTCACGGGCATACGAGCAACGTGGTCGCTGATTGATTGATTATAAGGTATTACGCGCCGACGTACTCAGGCGACGAGGCGGGTCATACTGGAGTCGAAATTTCGAACACACAAGCATTTTTTTCTTTTCGCCTCCATCAGAAAAGCCAGCACCCGCCGCTACCAGGAACACAACCCGCGCTTTTCGGCTTAGCAATGTGGTTAGTGCCATCTTGACAAACAATCGCAACCGCTTCGCCATCAGCCGACGCGAAGAACATTATGCCTGCGCTCCACCAAGTCCGCTCGCCATTTTGGATGTACAAGCCACGTTCAGCGTTCTCGGGGTCTGCTCACGCATTGCGCACCAACTTTGAGTGTTGGGTGAAGCACCTTCTTTTGGACCGCCGGCACGGTGTGTACAACCAAAATACATCATCTCCACCGATGTGGCCGGTAGGCTAAGCGCGTAAACATATCCGCAACCGCTGTAAATCGAACACAGGCGAGGACTCATTTGCTGCATCTTTCTGTTGTACTGTTCCAAACGACGGACGACTACCATGCAAGCCACATAAGAGCAGACAGAGAGGCCTTTTCTGTGTTGTTCAAGTAGACAAGGCGCCTGGTAGAAAAACTACAACCGGAACAGATTTCAAACATGGGAAGCGGTGGGTAACAATAAAAAAAAAACGAAGCCGAAGTAAGGAACATAGGGAAAGTAAGTGCACCTTCATAATGCCCTTAGTCCAGTTTTTCCTTTCTCTTTTTCTCGCAGGATTCGCTTTAATCGTGGTGGAGAATTCAAGACGGACCAGCTCTTCTTTTACCAGTTTGCCCTGAACCGATGCGAAGCGTACGAAGAGGAATACCTGCGCCAGCGCACCTACCACGGAATCCGTTCTCCAGCTCCGTTGCTCGTTAACGGACCACTGAAAAACTTCCGCCCTTTCGCGAAAGCGTTCAGCTGTCCCCACGGCTCGGCTATGCGGCCAGGGCGGGTCTGCAAGTTCTAGTACCGGGCGTTAGGATTCTCTCGGCCTTGGACGAAGCGTATGCGCACGAAATTAATCGCCCTCTATTTCCGTGCTGCAGAGGGAGATAAAAAAGACGTGACTTCCTCGAACTTCAAGGACAATTTTCATTGGATATGATGATGCTTAAATACATTTTCATATGATTGTTTGGTAATTCTACGTCTGAAGTTTCTGCGACGAGCTCCCGGTAGCGACAGCTGTTTTCATAGACCTCTCTGATATGTTGTGGTAGCAACAGAAACATGTTAAAATCATTAGGTATTTTTGAAACGCCGACAGCGCGATGGTTGTTTTAAACGGCCAGCACCACAGAAACAACACCGTAAGCTTCGTCATATGGCAGAATATTCTAGCGTTTTACCAAATAACCAGGAGTATAATTGGTACACACAAGATCTATCCAAATCCCTTCCTTCGTTAAAAATTCTTTGTATGTTCTTAACCACACACTTATCACAAGAAATGTTTTCCACCATTTGGTATCTGTGCTTCGCACTCTGCAATTCATACAATTGCCGAGAACTTGTTTCAGTCCAATAGCCGTGAGTGCGTGGATGTTGTAGAATTCAAACTTCCGTTGAAAATAAAAGCACTCGGTACATGGCAAAGCGTGCTCCTGGAAATTCGAAGAGCTGGATAATGCGGCGTTGCCTGAAAAATATCCACACACTGCACAAGTTACACACTGCTCACACTTCCCACTTCGCTTTACGGGGATCTCTACATTTGTCGACGGGAGAAAGCCATTCGGAAAAGGTGTTCGAGCTTATGGTTGGAAACAAAAATGTCGCCAAGTGGCTTGCAATAAAGCCTATCCTGGTTTCTTTTTCATGTGCAACTATTTTGTGGTGCTTTATTTTACTTTTACCCATTTCTGCCCTGGTGCTCTCAATTGACGCCATCACATGAAATTTCCTGTAGCGCCTAGAGAACGAAACCAGAAGTGCTAGTGCTCTGGAGAATTGTTGTCCAAAAATGCCTAATCCGATGAATGTCACGGTTGTTTTAGTTTACTGGAGCTCCACGTTACAAACAAGCCACAAGTGAAGACGAAATTCTGACATTAAGGTTAGAAAAAAAAACAAGGGTCTCAGTTTTATTCCCAAGCTTGCCAATCTGTAAATACGTGCACTACCAAGATAATTTTCTTTGTTTTTGGGTTCATGTGGTCATACAGTTTACGACACTATGAAGAAGAGATATCTCTGCTCAACATAAAGTGTTTGATTGCGAGATGTCCTAACAACTGCCTCATTATTAAGTCTGTTAATCCTCTCACTTCCAGGAGTAATTTTGACATGGTCTTATGGGACGCTAAAATTTGCGAATAGAGGAAATGCTGTTGTGCTTGAAATAAAAAAAAATCGGGGCTGAAATGCTTCATTCACCTTTATTACGCCAGTTTTTGCAACCATGAAGAAAACTAGTGCTATTCTTTGTTTTTGGTTGTTTCAACTGATCAGCAGACCGTCTGAAGAAACCTTTTGAGAACCTAAAAGAACCCTGCAGAACGTTTTTCAACTTCAGTATAAATCTGAAACGCCTTCGGAATGCAAATGGCATGTGTTCCCATAGTTAGAATAGGACGTCACAAAATACCTTAGGCGAAATTACTGGTTTTCGTCAATCGCATAACGTAGAAACTCGCCCAAACAGTTTTGCTTCCTCACTGGTCTGGGCGTTGTTCGAGCTCTCGAATAACGTAATTACAGCGATATCGGCACTATTGCCCGGCTTCTAATCAGATGCAGGAATAAATGCATTCCATGACTGAAGAAAACCGCAACGAATGAATGAATGAATGAATGAATGACATTTATTAAGATGGGGGAGGCCACATGGCCGTAGTTGGGGAAGGGGAAGAAGGGAGGAGGGGGAGGGGATCACTCAATCGTTAGAGATGACTTGTTGGTGAGTGTGATTTCTTTGGGAGGGGGATTGTAGACCCCATCTCACACTACCCTTGCCAGGCCACTCTTAATGAAAAACACACATAGAGCATGCAGAAAATTTGGGTCTTCGTACGGGGGATCATCAGGGGACGAGTTGGGGGGCAGAGCTCTGAGCAAAGAATCACGAGAAGATGCGAAAAGCTGCACAGTGCCAGGTGAGGTGCTTGAGGTCTGAAAAAACATTCTGCTGGCAATGCGGACAGTACGGGGAGGCTGAAGAGTCCAAATGCAACCATTTCCGCAGTGTGGAGGTTGTGAGGGCCGCATTAGCGATTGTCTTATTAACAAAGATTTCTGCGGAACGGGGTAGGGTGGGGACACCATGCAGGTAGCCCTGCGGAGTCTTCTCAGCGAGCCGCTTTCGGCGAGAATATTTAGCATGATCCAGTTGGGGGCGCGGATGTAGACCTGGATCAGGTGCAAGATCGGGAGCAATCAAGGGAGGTGTAGGCTGAAGGCTCTCCCGCGCTGCATTATGAGCAGCGTGATTGCCGACCCCCTGGGTCACATGCCCCGGAATCCAGGCTACGCGGACTTGCGTTCCGTTTCGGGCCAGTAGGTTAACCATGGCCTGGATGTGATGAACGGTAGGGTGATCAGAGTAAGCCCTATTGAATTCTCTGATGGCGGCGTAGGAATCAGTGAGGAGGCGGACCCTGGGTGGTGGTGGTACACGAGCCATGTAGGTCATGTGATCCAGGGCTCCTAGGAGACCATGGAGCTCGGCTTGGAGAGGTGACGGGGCGATGGTAGCCATAGTCGTGGCGCCGCTAAGATCAGGGCGTTCTTCGCAGTGCCAAGCCAAACCGATAGAGTTGTCTTGTAGGCTGGCGTCTGTAAATATGTCAACCTCGTTTGGTAGCCTCTGTGCCATGCATTGGCGGAGAGCGCGCAGACGCAGAACGGCGCTAGCTCGAGGGATAGCCGACCGTTGCGAAGAAACCACGGTATTTCGAGCCCAAGGGGGTGGGGGAGGAGAAGGCATGGGTCCGATTGGGTGCGTTTGAGAGTCCCATGCAGTAATAGCAGCACCCTGGATAGTGAGCGTGCGCCGGAGTTGATGGTGTTTCCGGGTCTCTTCAAGAATTTCTGGCAGGGGAGGCAGAGGAGCAGCTTTCTCTAAGGCGCAGATCCTTGTGTGCCGTGGGAGGCCTGTGATCGTCCGCAGGGACGCACGATGAAGAATTTGTAGTTGCTTCATGTGAGCTGGACGGAGGTCATATGCAGGGGCGCCGTACAGAATTCGACCAAGGGCAACTGCTCGAGTGAGCGCGAGGCAAGCAGCCTGACTAGCTCCACCATACTTATTAGACATCCTTGAGATCAAATGCAGCATTGGTTTCCAGTTGCGTCTAAGTTGAGTGATCCAACGTCTGGCACTGTTGTGGCTGCTTAATGGGATTCCCAAGATGCGAACCTGGTCGCACTTGGTTTGGATTGGCGTTCCGGCCAGTAAATAACATGATGGAAGTGAGATGGTGGGGTTATGTAGCCCATGAACGAGTAGAAACTCTGTCTTATCAGGAGCCAACTCTAACCCAAGTGAAGGGGCTAGACTAGAAGCCGCTGCTTGTAGTTCAACAATCATACTTTCGACGTCCGGATAGCAGCTGCCTCAGTCCACACCGTGAGGTCATCGGCGTAGATTGCAAAACGTGATGTGGTATCGGTCTTTAGCTGACGAGCGATTCGTGTCATTGCCAAATTAAAAAGCACGGGCCCGAGGATGGAACCCTGGGGTACCCCCCTAGCCAAGAAATAGGTTCTGGGGCGCCATCCCGGGTGCGTGCCACTAAGCTGAATAGGCAACGCAACATCCACAAAGCGTGTCTGTTGAGCCCGAATAATCGCTTGTTGCCGCTATCACCTCGCGATAACCACAGCTTTTACAGTGCTTCCAGGCTCGAAGGAAAGGGTGAAAGTCTTCATCGGAGGTGTTTCCGAGACCCTTTAGGTTAATTAGCCCCCAAAAAGCAGAAACAAGAAAGAGCGCTTTTAAAGCCAACCTTTTTACCTCTACCTCCCAAGGGATCTTTCGCAACCGTTTGTGTCAACAGAAAACTCCTGCAGACAAATAAAATATGTGACTGGCACCCGCCAGGAATAGAACCTGGAACGAATCGAGATACGGAGTGGGAGCCCGTTGTCTGATCGATTGGTGTAGGGAAGGTACAAAGAGTGCACCAGCCGTAGGAAACGTACAAAGACGGCGCACTCATCACTGAGCACATCTGCAACTGTACGCCCTGCGTCCTCACTGAATGCGACGTGATAGTGTAACGCGACCTCTCGCGCCACAGTGCGCTCTGCCCACGGCCCTTGTAGGGGCCGTGTGCGCAGCTTGCGCATGCCCTAGGAGTTGGTAAAGTAATGGAAGGCAAAATTAAAGGAGTAAAAATACAACGACGGCTGAATCAAAGGAAAAACTAATGGTAAAAACGAAACCTAAAGGAAGAAAAAAAATTAACGCATCAGCTTACTGTCCGTCGCCTACAAGCATTGTTGTACGGAACGGCGTTCCTGGAACTAGTTCCTTTCTGGAGGAACAGAGGAACGCCACCGTTTCATTAAGGGTTGGTGGAACTGTAACGGTAACTCTCTAGGTTTTTGAAGGAACGGCAGGAACGGCGTTCCTTACGCAAACGTTACACCGCTTGAATTTGGCTGTTTTGACGCCAAAAATCCGCAAGTAGCTACTGTGTTTCTCTTCCTATAAGCTGGCTAATGTGCCAACCCTCCACCGGAACATGCTTCCTCAAAGGTCGAAGGCAGAAAGTAACCCAGCAGCGGGCCGTCGCGTGTGCTTGCTTTCATGCCGGTTGAGCTCACACGGTGTTCGACGGGTGGATAGCGCAACCACGAGAATGCTTTTCACCTTTCATAGTTTGTCTCGGAAGGCCAGGATGCGCGTCTGGCTGCTAGAATTGTTCCCTGCCCGGGAAAAGTTTTTTATGTCCCAGCGGCGCCGCAAGTCCTTTGTGAAACTATCGTATCAGGGGTAATTACCGCATTAGTGCGCGCGAGGCACGGGTGCGTTGTTGTCGGGGAAGTTGCGCTTCCTGTCAGGTCATTCGAAGGATCACCAATTATGGGTCTCTGGATGTTGTACTGCTCGAAGGTGCAGAGTACACGCGCAGTTCATCACAGCTCGGTCTATCGCTGATCAGGCGGGAATAGGTTGACGGGTGGGCCAGGTCCTTCTGTATCGCACGCGTCATGTCGACAAAGGACAGGAATTTCGTCATTGTTGGGCTTAATTTCGTCGCGCGATGTGTGGACAATACATGAGACCGCCCGAAGGTCGACAGCCAGCGTTCAGAGTTGCTTTAGTCGGGCGCTTTCAACCTGTGTTATACTTGTGCTTTGATGAATACCGGAGAGTGAAAGTAAGAGTGTGCATCACGTGATTATTTGTTTACAAATCTTTCGGTTTTGTTTACCTGGGTAATAAGCGGCCCCTGTGTGTGTTAGTTACTATGTACTCGAGGCTTGGTTTTTGTGTATTAAAACCGAAGTCTTTGGTGTTCTGGAACAGTCAGAGCGAAAGCTAGAAAGTCGATTTAGGGAAGCTTGAGTCCGGTATGTTCACCGAACAGGCTTGAATGAGGACCCCCCGTGAGTTAGATTTGTTTAGCTGAGGTCATTCAGACATTTTTTTTTCACATGAACGTTGTATATCAGGGGCGCAGTTACAAAGGTCTGGAGTTTGTCTGGTGCTACCTGAAAAAATTCGTTAAGGAGCGTTTCTTTGGATTCTTCTCATCTGCAGATAATCTGCTGCCGGCAGTGGTATTATTCGTATAATATACGTAGTTCTATGTGAGTTTTAATTTTTTCAGTTTATTTCGCCTCAGGATTATTCGACACCGTTTTATCATTTTTAAAAAGGAAATTTAACGTTAATGTAACGACACGTTCCAATGTTCGAAATGGAGCTGGAGAGCGTGCCTTTCGAAATAAAGGAACTTGTAACCGGAACTCGTTTCAAAATTGGGAAGGAACAAGTAACGAGCTTTCGTTTTGGTTTTAGAGGAACACGTACAGCACTGAATCTCCTAAGTCATGGGTAACAGAATTTCTGCTACCTTAGATTTCAGTCAACCAAACTAACTAGCAGGGTTTAGTGAAGGCTCGTCAACAGTAGAACATATTAACACGATAAATCAGGTGTTTGAGAAATGTGTGGACTATATTCAACCCCTATATAAAGCCTTCAAAGATTATGACAAAGCATTTGGCTCGGTCGACACTTCAGCAGTCATGCAGGCATTGCGGAGTCAGGGTTTAGACGCGATTAGGTAAGAATACTAGATGGTATCTACAATGAGTCCGCAGATACCTACAAGAAAGGGCGTCAGAAAAGGAGACACAATGTCTCCAATGTTATTCACAGCATATTTACAAAAGATATTCCAAACAGGGGTTGGGAGCAGGGGTGCATAATGGTAAATGGAGAAGACCTCCGACACCTCAGATTTGATGACGACGTCGTGCTAATTAACTGGTGAGACGAAATTGAAAGGCATGATTACCTCACTGGAGAATCGGAGTAGAATCGTGGGCCTGGAAATTAATATGCCGACAACTAAAGTAATGCTCGATAGTCTCAGTATTGCACAGCACAGCGGTTTAAGATAGGTGGTAGGTAGTGGAGGTGGTAAGCGAGTGTAATTACTTAGGCCGAATAGTGACCCGCTATCCCAACTATAAGAAAAATATAATAAGAAAGATAACGATGGGGTGGAGTTCATTCGGCGGGCATTCGCAGATAATAAATGGCAGGATGTCATTATCCTTAAAAAGGGAAGTGTGTAACAGCTGCCTCTTATCGGTACTGACTGATGGTGCAGAAACTTTAAGGCTCACTAAAAGGGTTCAACTGAAAGTGAGGATGACTCAGCGAGAAATGAAATAGAAAAAGATAGGTGTATGTTAAGGGACAAGAAGACAGCCGAGTGGGTCAGGGAACAAACGAGTGTTAAACAGATATTAATATAAATTAACAAGAAGAATTGGGTGGGGGAGCGCATGTAATGCGAAGGCTATATAACCGTTGGTCATTAAGGACTTAATCTCTAAAAAAGGCAGGCGTGGCAGGGGGAGGTACAAAGATATATGGGCAGATGGGATCAAGAAGTTGGCGGGAATACATTAGTTGGAGTTAGCACAGGTCCGGAATAATTGGATACCTATTGGAGAGGCCTGTGTCCTGCAATGGCGTTCACAACTGCTGCTGCTGCTGCTGCTGCTGCTGCTGCTGCTGCTGCTGCTGCTGCTGCTGCTGCTGCTGCTGCTGCTGCTGCTGCTGCTGCTGATAGAAGCAAGACCACACCAATAAACGGGATATTAGGAAAATTCATCTTCCGGAAGGGTAACCTTGAGTAGAATGCGAAGGATCCATGGGGTGGACTCAAGTTCGCATTAGTTTTCAGTTCGATCGCGGCGCTGCAGGAGGGGAATGAGGGGAGCGGAATGCGCGCGCGCGTCATTTATACCCGGAGCTACAGTGCAGACCCCCGCGGAGTACGAGGCGGCTACCGTCGCGTCTCTAACCCTAAGCTGCTTCGCATTATCGCGTGCGGAGCCGCAGGTGTTGCAATTCGTTGTGAAATCCCGGAGAAGAGAGGAGGAATGCCTCGCATACTACTCAGTGTTCTCCTAGGCGAAGGTGATGACGGCTGTTGAACGCGAAGCTATATTTTGATGGATTGTTTGCTTGGCCAATCCCTAGGGGCACCCTGCCACAATAATGATCAGCGGTGCCTGGCCATGCATGCGCAGTGGGGGTGTGGCACTCGGGGTTTTCTTACGGGAAGATGACGACATTGGTTGAACGCGAAGCTATCTTGTGATGGATTCTTTGGTTGGCCAATCCCCAGGGGCATCCTGCCACAATCATCATCAGCGGTGCCTGGCCAGGCATGCGCACTGGGGGTGCGGACGGCGGACAACGACGCGGGAAGGAGGGACACAGCCCCGAGCATGACATGCTTCGCATCTAAAATGGCTTCTCCGCCTCCGGCTGTCCCGCTCATCTAGTTGCCCACGTTCGGCGGGGGCAGAGATGGAGGAGAAGTGAGATCGTCTAACCCTGGGTTTGAACTTTTTTTATTTCATAAAAAAAGTTTCCACTGATGTGCTTCAGCCGTACAACTTAACCAACCACCATTCCTGGATCATGCAATGATTGATTACACCTTAGCAAATAGTATCTACTTGAACGAATAGAGGGTGTGATTAAGTTAATTTTTCTTGTCTTTGGTTTCACTCTTTATAGAGCCACGTGTGTGAATTCAAATGACGTCGCAAGGGTAATGGTTGTGGGTGTCGTTAACAGCTTGGCTTTGCAACCACATTGACAGTATGGATTGGTCAGCATTTTTTTCCGAAGCAAACAAGCCGAAAGCACCTAAAACAACGTAATTATATATATGCACAAGAAAAACACTATACAGCACAAAAATAAAAAGAGGCGGCAAAACTAAAAAAACTAAGAATTTTTATGATCTGCATAGGCCACAGCACTAAAGTTGAGCTTATCGCGGCCAACTGCTCCGGGGAATCGGGCGCTGTCCGTGATATCTTTGAGCTCTGCTGCGGGATATCTGTGGTATACAGATATCCAGGTATGTGGTATGTGGTATGTGGTATGTGGTAACCAGGTATGTGGTATACAGGTATACAGATACAGCTATTGCTTGTAGGAGCAGCTCCATCGGGAACGCTGGATCATGCACTGACCCTCGC
Organism: Haemaphysalis longicornis; assembly: GCA_013339765.2. Classification (NCBI taxonomy): domain Eukaryota; kingdom Metazoa; phylum Arthropoda; class Arachnida; order Ixodida; family Ixodidae; genus Haemaphysalis; species Haemaphysalis longicornis. The sequence goes on along the minus strand of CM023448.1, from coordinate 24,428,151 downwards.
GCGGCAGCCCAAATGATAAGGATGGATGTGCCGCTAAGTCCAGATAAGTGCACAAAAGTGCTCGGTAAGCGCGGATAAAATAAAATCTTTTTTGTCTCGCCAAAGACCGCTCTTCCTTTCCGAGGCTTCCTTGTTTCCCCTTGACATAGCACCCTAGGACTGGTGACCACCGAGGCCATGTCCTTCGACGACCAGGACTCAACCCTTTCACAAGAACCTGGCGAAGTAGTTCCAGTCGTGACTGTTCGGCTGCCGAAACTTTGGGAACGCATCCCGACGACTTGATGACTGCAAGCAGAGGGGCGATTCGATCTGGCCGGATGGTGGTGGTGGGGGTGGTGGTGTAAAAACTTTATTTATCCAAGGCTGTATAGAGAGAGGCGCTGGTTGGGTGAACCGGCACACTACAGAACGCTAGTTGACGGCCAGGAAAGCCTTACGAAAACTTCTCCCGCGGCCCAGCCCACTGCCCAGAGATGACTACAGACTCGTGCTTCGGCCGCAAGATGGACTAAAGCTACGTGAAATCCCTTCATCCATGCTTTACATTACCCTACTCCAATCCACCAACTCCACGTGGCAGGATGCTAAGCTACGCCTCTACATAAACACAGCGCGAAATACAGCCACTATTAGCACCCCGTTTCAAGAAAAAGCTAAAGCCCTCTGCCGACTGACCCAAATACATGTCGGCAACATCATAGGCTGGCTCCCGACGACGAAGTTAAAGGTGTCATTTGCGCAGTCGCCACATGACTCGCCAAAGCAGAAAATCTGAAAAACTTTGACCAAGATCTATTTGAAGTCTAGTCTGGCCGACGACTGGGAAATGTGTCTACAACCATTGTCCTAACATTTACAGTACCAAAAGTTCCTACCACGTCGGACTCTACGGAGGTGAACATCCCTGCTCACTATACAAGAAAACTGTTTCCGTGTGCAGTCGGTAGTGTCGGTAGTGCACTCTCAATGGTTCACGTGCAAGAATACGGCGTCCCTAATGATGGAGTGTTGAGCTACACTGTCTTCATAGTCAAGAGGAACTCGCTTGGGAAGGCATTGCCACCTACAAGTTCTTATTTCATGTACGCAGACAACGTGCAGATATCTTTTAAATCATGTAACATGTCAATCTGCGAACGTCAAGTCCAGATTTGGGCCAAGAAACTTGCCGCATGTTCGGACAAGAATGGTATTAAACTGAATCCTGCAAAAAGCTTTTGCGTTGTGTACTCCAGGAAGCGTGGGGTGTATCCGGACCCACACATTACCCTTAATGGCGCATCACTTCCTGTCAACAAGAAGCATAAGTTTTTAGGTGTCACATTGACATTCATTACTCGAATCAAGCAATAGAAGCATAAATATCCCAAACCAATGAATATCCTTAGATTCCTGTCACAGCAATCGTATGGTGCCGACAAAGAACTCCTGCTACGCCTGCATACTGCTTGGGTTGGGTCTCATTTGGACTATGGCAGTGTGGTGTAAGGGTCGGTGACAAAAACAGCATAGTAATGCTCGACTCAGTGCTGCACTTGGGGTTTCGCCTTGTGTCGGGTGCATTCCGCACTAGCCCTGTCCGAACTTTGCATGTTGAGTGTAATTGAGGAGCAACGAACGTACATAAAACTTTATCGCTGAATAACCATCTTTTTTAACCGGTTTTTATAGATTCATCCACATCACCACTGTTTGTAAATCACCCGTTCGTTTCTTTGCCGTTCTCACTTAGGGTGAGACAGGAAGCTTGGGGTTTCAACATCTCCTATATAGACCTTTATACATATTCTTTTACTGATGTTTTACAACCTAGGCAGCTTCAACCTGTATCTTGTCAATTGTCTTTCATGAAAATTGAGAAAACCATGGTACCACAAACTGCTATTTTGCAGCACTTCTTGTCCCTGCAGTATACGTATCAATTTGCAGAGTTTTATGGTCACGCATCAAAAATTGCAACCATGGTGTCCTGCGCTGCACATGGGCCAAACTTTGCACATGTACCACAATTTATTCAGCTGAAGTATTTAACATCTTACTCATTGCACAACACATTCTTGAACACAAAATTCCAAAGTCCATCACATATACGGCTTCCTTAAGCGTTGTCCGTGCATTGGAATCACACAAGCCGTGCAAGCACAGAATTGTTAATATGGTCCTCAACACTATGATGTCAATATATGCCCGAAAACTCTTTCTGGTCTTGTGCTCGGTTCCAGGCCACGCTGGGGTCACTGGCAATAAGGTTACTCATGAGACGGCCGCTGCCACCGCACTCAGGAACGCAGTAGACATAACAACACTACCACACAGTAACGTTCAGCCACAAATTCGGGAGCACCTAAGTAACAAATCGCAGGCAGAGTAGAGTGAACAAACAGACAACAAACTACAAGTAATAAAGCCACACTTCGGATGATACACAACTGGCTCACACAACAGACACACGGCAGTCGCCTTGGCTGGGCTACTGATAGGCCACACCCATGCAACAAACACGCACCTGCTCATTGTATCTCCAAGACCCATGTGCAGCGGGTGTGGAGAGGACCTATCCGTAAACCATATACTGATACAATACAAGGCTCTAGAAACAACACGACACAAACACTATGCACAACTTTGCAGACGACACATTCCACTACACCCATCGTGATTTTTAGGGGACGACCTTACAATAACCCACAAGCGTACTTTTAGGTTCCTTAGCGGTGTCAAGTATTTACACCTCATTACTTACCATGCATGTTGAAACCCTGGCCCTTTGCACCGGTCATCTTCATTGACTTTTATGTCATTTCACGTATATTTGAGTAAATGTTTTACACGTACTATCACTTTGTCTTTATAAAACAACTTTTTCTTGGCGCTCTTCGCCCATAGTCGGTCATGCTCCATGAAACCCCAAACATGATAATCATCATTACTGCCGCGCCCGCGCATTGGCATCATATCGTGAGTTGGTTTGCGGTTACATTGTTTTAAAGTTCGAACCATTGTGCCGTATCGGACAGGATGAGATAAGAACTAAGCGCTGTCCAGACACGAGCTAGAGAGGGTAGTTTGTGAGCACCTAGCCGATATCTGGAAGCTCGGTAGATGCGACTTACAATACAGGAACACTTTTCTTTTTGAACGTCTAAGGAACATTACTGTCTCCAGGGGCGCCCAAGAAATAAGTATACATTGAGCAGAACTGTCAAGTTCTCTTCTCCCGCCGAGGTGTGAGGGAGAAAAAATCTGTGCAAGGACAAGAACTTCCGAAGTTCTTTCGTAATAAATTATTGTGTACCTAAATGCGTATGTACCGGGTTTTTCCTATTGTGCAATGATGTATGCCTAAATTTGCAGATGTCATATTTTTGCTTAAAGTGCAATAGTTTGTACATAAAATGTATATAAATATACGAGTGTAGTACATGCGTTTTCCTGCCTTCGAATAAAAAATGTCCTTGCATGAATTTCTAATAAAAGAAAATCAACAATAATGTTTTTGTAACGCTACAGTTATCACTGCGAGAAAGACAACAATTCGACACCAGAAAACACACTATTACCTGCATGTTATCTTCGTTCAAATATTAAACACGTTAGTGCATACAAATACCAAACGACGGGCCGCGGCTATTCCGAGGGATCGGCCGCCCCTCACCCAGCTTTCGCGCCTAGTGCATTCCCGAGTGGCCCATGAGGCAGCGACCGGCGGCAGGCGCGAAAGTTGGGCGAGCGTCGGTTGCGGCTGCCCGCCCGGCTGCCACGGAAAAATGACGTCAGCAGTGCCCTCGACGTCAACAAGCTCTTTTCTCACCTCTCCACAAGTTGCCATAACGATTAATGCAACAGCTTTTCAGACGCCACGTGTCATATGGGAGGATTTGGCGCTGGTGGCGCGAATTACGCGGGACCACGGTAGGTGCTACAGAGGCCGCCCCGTGGCTCGAGCGCATAGCGAATCACGCCTTGCCGTCAAACGCTACAAACAGCTATATTGCTTTCAGGACATTTAATAACGTGCAGCTGTCATATTCCTCGCCGTAGGGTGCTTCGATGCCAGCGCTGCCGTACAGACGTGTATGAACCATGGCACCCTACTTCGCCGCCGCAGGTTCGAAATTTCGTAGTTCGCCTTAGTTATCAATGTGGCATAATCTGGTCGCATGATGACGCCCGTCGCATTGGTGGTTTTCCCTCCAATATATTCTTACTCCGTGTACCCGGTCTTTCCTACGTCTCCCTGGTCTCCCATGGTAGCCGCGAATGAAATTGAATGCGTCGCCATAATTCTGGCATAATATAGGACAAACTTTTTCACGCCTCGACTTGGCTATTAGCTCTGCAGTACTCTTTCCTTCTCTTGAGTGGGATGTTCGCACTACCCCAGATGGTAGTGACCACTTCCCAAACACACTTACATACATAGTTAAAGGCGGGGACAGTTCACCTTCCCACAACAGTTACAATGAAGCAAGAGCAAACTGGAGTATATTTACAGAAGCATCCAAACTACACCACACATCCATGGCACACCTACACGTTGCAGAAGCTACCAACCTCCTCAATCCTCGCCGCCGCCGAAAAGTTTATTCCCCAGGCTTCGGTGCCCTGTGCGACCCAAGGAGGCCCAAGGTGAATAAGCAATTTAGGCGGCAACGAGGGGCCCAGAACAAGGCGTAGGGTATCCTTCGTCGATACCCCCGTCCAGTAACCTTGTATCGCTTAAAAGGGCGAAAGCACTTGGTAAGCGTGTGCGCCGTGAGGCGAAACGAGCTTGTTGGCGCTCTTTCCTAACATCAATTAATTCATACACGGACATGAATACGAAAATTTAAAGCACAACCCTACCCCTTCTTTGCACAGCAGAGGCATACACATGAAGACCAGGCTTGCACAACACTTTCAACGCGTGTCCAGCTCTGCACATTCCACGAAAACTTTCATGCAACAAAATATCTACCGAAAAGAAGCCGCTGCGTGGTATCAACAGGTCAGTTACGTCTCACAACTCAGAGTTTACACTTTATGAGCTGAGGGCTGCTCTGAGGACATGTAAGCCTTCAGCTCCAGACGCAGACAACAGTGCATACAGTATGATACAGCACTTCCACACCGGCATTCAGAAAAAACTGCTACACCTATACAATAAAATATGGCTTTCGGGGCAACTACATAAGTATTGCAGAGAACCGATTGCAGTGGCTTTTCTTAAAGAGGGGAAGGACCCGTTTTTTTTCAGGAAGTTATGGTCTCATCGCCCTGACAAGCTGTTTGTACAAGCTCCCCGAGAAGATTAACAGGAGGCTCGTGTACGTTTTAGAGTACAACAGTCCTTCCGAGGGCTCCCAGGCAGGCTTCAGGGCGGGACGATCTACAAATGATCAGCTGGTTGGCTTAGAATCTTACATCAAAGATGCATTGATCCATAAACAATATTGTACGACGGTATTTTTTGACATTCAGAAGGCTTACAAAACTGCATGGCGCTACGGTATTCTTAGTGACTGTTAAGATCGAGGGGTTGCATCGGGTGGTTACGATGACTGGCCGGAGAGGTTTCCTTTTCTTTGTTTGTTTTGACTGTGGGCGCCGGAGGTTGGAGCAGCCTTTCGAGTGCCGTTTTTTTTTTTGTTGTTCTCTCGTGGTCGGGGGCCGCGGACCCCGCTCAACGTGTCGGCAGCGGAAAGGAACCGTTTGCCGCTAATTCTCAGAAGCAGGAGAGGGGCGAGGCCATGTGGTGCATTGCTAGCAACGGGAGCGTCGGGTGTCAAGTTCGGGAGCGGACCGGAAGCGGCCGGTTGTAAATCGTTGGGCAGCCTCGACGCAAAGGCGCGAAATGTCAAAGTGGCGGCGGGCACTTTCTTTAAACAAATCACGACACTCTGCCGGTCTGTTTTGAAATGGGGAATTTGGGAAATGACCGGAAGCCTCTGCAGGTGGCCGCTGGGAAGCGCGGATGAAGCCATGGCGGTGATCCGCGTAAACAAACTGCGCCAGCACGACACAGTTGTGCATTGGAACTACGGTTCGGGATTTATTGCTTTCGGTCCCTGTCAGGCTACTCCTAAATCAGTGTAACAACGCGTCAGACTTGGGTAGTTTGTTGGCTTTGAGCGTCGCGACTTCCGGTGCGAATCCTTTTAAGTGCGAATTATAAGCGACCCCAAACCATCCACCGGGCAGGTTCGGCGGCGGCGGCGCCAGGCGGCGGCGTCCGCAGTGCTCCTCTATACTTAAAAAAGAAACAGCATCCGGCGCCAGGTTTCGATCCGAGGACTTTGCGGCCGCAGCGCGACGCTCTACCGACCAAGCCACGTACGCGACGCTGATATCAGTGTTAGTGACGCGCCTTATATCTTTAACGCATTCAAACTACGTCGTCAGCGGCGTGCGTTGGCGACTCAGCGGCGTTATAGCGGCTTTATAACTGCGTGGTGTACACGTGATACTACAACCCGATGGAAGAGAAGAAGAGAAGGCGGCGAGGCGGTGGGCTGCGGGGGCCGAGCGCAAGCGCCGCAAGCGGGCCGACAACCGTGCATTCGCACTTTCACATTCCCCCCCTCTGGGAAATGCGGGGGAATTTTTTGTGAATTGACGTCTATAGTTTGCGTGGGAACGGGAAAGAAGTTTTGGACAAGGGGTGGGCCAGTTGCCTAATTATGAGCTCCGCGGTGGGCGGCTGTGCGGCCTATAAACGGCCAGAATTGTTAATTATGTGCCCTCCGCTCTTTCTTGGGTACCGCCTTCCTTGGAGGCGTGTTTTTTTTTTAATAAAACTAAGGTGTTGGTTGTAGAAGGGAAGAGAGAGCCCCGCGTGATGCGGGCTCGTCCCGAGCTCGTCTCTAGCTCCGATCTGTGATTTCAGTTGTAACTTCTTTGTAAATATTGTAATAAAGTGTAAATATCGTGGAGCAGACCGTCGTCAGCTATGTGCCTTCGATCAACGAGCCATTTTCAACATCGATCTCATCGATCCATTTACGTAATTTCAACTGTGACCTTAAGTGTTTTGGTTTGTCAGGCAACATGTTGATACACTTGCAAGCTATATGTCAGAAAGAACCTTCCATGTGAGAGTGGGCTCTGCATTTTCGCGGGTTGAAGTCCAGAAAAACGGGGTGCATCAAGGGGGAGTTCTAAGTTGTACACCATTTATAGTAAAAATGAACTCACTTGGGAAGGCACTACGCCACCAATCTCTGACTATATATATGTAGACGATGTTCGAAGGTCTTTTAAATCCTATAATCTGTCCATATGCGAGCGCCAAGTCCAGCTTGGTGTTATCAAGTTTGCTGACTATGCCGGCACGAATGGTTTCAAGCTTCAAAATGGCGCAGTCATCCAGAAAGAGCACACAGCCGCATGATGTGCAATGAAGAGCGAGGTTGCTTCCCGTGCGTGTCTTCATCGAGTTGGCGTGTTCACGCAGCCGGTCATTCACGCATCTTCCAGTTTGCCCGATGTACGATCGACCGCAACGAAGGGGAATGTTGTAAACAACTTCTTTGGTGCACTCCGTGAAGCGTGTGGCATGATTCGTGGTGCACGTTCTTCGATCTTCATTATGTGACTTAGCATTCACTTTGCCACACAAGTTACCCAACATGTTTTTTGCTGAGAAGACCACATTCACGCCCGCCCGGTTTCCTACTTTCTTGAGGCGATGCGATACGCCATGAATATACGGTATAACCGCGACCTTCTTGACTAGCTCCGGCTCTTTCTGCCAACGAGTCCTTCGTCCAGTAAACTCGGCTAGGAGCCTTTCCGCTACCGTCGTGATGCATTGGTTCGGAAAACCTGCCGCCCCCAACCGCCTCACTTGGGTATAAAAACTTGTTGGAGCCTGGTGGGGGCACGAACGAATCAGGGCGCTTCTTAGTGCAGTCATGGCGATACCCCTCTTCACCAATTTCGAATGCGGCGACGAAAATGGGAGCAGACTTTTTTGGGAACGCGGTTCGTACCTCCAGCACACGTGGTCTTTTGCGAACAGGAGACTCTGATCCAAAAACCTCAGGCGTCCTTCTTCAGGGAGTTCCTTCGTGAGGGTAAACACATCCAAGACCGAAGCAAATATCCCGTATATCCGCTCCACCTGTGCCGCCTGGTCGTCACCATGTTTGTACACCACCAAACATCATCCACGAAGCGGAACACCTTCACGACGTCTGATTCCTTGAGGGCCTCATCAAGACTTCGATCAAAGCGGGCCAACAAGAGGTTGCTGAGTGCGGGTGCCAGGCATGAACCGATGCACACCCCATCCTTCTGGATGAATACTTCATTATCGAACTTCACTATTGTAGACTGCAGGTTAAATGACAACATGCTGACGAAGTCATCCGCACTGATGCCAACAGAATTCTGGAACCTAATGGCTCCACCCTCGTCAATTCCATCCTTGACCGCATCGAGAAGCAGCGTTTGTGGCATCGAATAATAAAGAACATTCACGTCCCCCGAGAAGGCGCTTAGACCTTCCTGGTTTTCCTGGTCGAAAAATTCGGATACCGCAGGCGCTCTTTTTACAAGAAAGGGGTCCACGATTGGGATGAGGGACAAGGCTTTTTGCAGGTACCTTCCCATTACGTTTTGCCACGACCGCTTTTCAGAAACAATCACCCGAAGAGGACACCCGTCTCTGTGGGTCTTCGCCGAAAACAATGCGCACAAGCTGAGCCAACTTGCCGACTTGACTGACTTTGTTAGGCTGTCCAGTCCCAAAATTTCACCAAGGTTGATTGCCTTCTTTTTTTAGCTTCTCTGGCTTCCTTCTCTCCTCCTTTCGGAAATTTTCTTCCGTCGCTTCACGGGTTCTGCATTTATACTCTTGAGCTGGCATCACCACAAAGCCTCCTTCCTTGTCTGACATCAGTAGTCTCAAGTCCACCCTCCTCAATGACTCCACCACCTGTCGGGTGCGTATAGTAGACCCTCCCTGCAAGGACTGAGTAAGGCCAACAACCCCCTCTAGGACGCATCTGCACACCTATCCGATGCACACCCCATCCAGAAGGATGGGGTGTGCGTCGGTTTATGCCTGGCACCCGCACTCAACAGCCTCTTGTTGGCCCGCTTTGATCGAAGACTGGATGAGGCCCTCAAGGAATCAGACGTCGTGAAGGTGTTCCGCTTCGTGGATGATTTTTTGGTGGTGTACAGACAGGGTGACGACCAGGCGGCACGGGTGAAGCGGATATACGGGATATTTGCTTCGGTCTTGGATGTGTTTACCCTCACGAAGGAACTCCCTGGAGAAGGACGCCTCAGGCTTTTGGATCAGAGTCTCGATCCCAAGCTGTCACACCTGTGGGAGGCTCGCCGCAGCCTCATCAGGAGGTGGAAGCGTCAGCGCCACAACAGAAAACTCAAGAAGAGAACAGCCAAACTCTCTGAGCAGGCCGCAAAATAAGCAGCGGAGCTATGCAGTCAGAACTGGCTGCAGCTCTGCGACGGGCTCCGCGGTTCCCTCAGCGCATCCAAAACATGGAAAGTGCTCAGATACCTCATTGATCCGACAAATTACAAAAGCGCAGCCTGCAAGAAAATTAACACCATTATTGACACGTTTGAGGGATCCCAAGAGGATCTGCTCAAAAAACTGCAGCAGAAATACCTGCCCATGCACCCACCTTATGCGGCCCCTGACTACAAGGGAGATCCAAACCCGCCATTTGATGCACCCATTACCACGGCTGAGGTGAAAGCTGTGCTTCAGAAGATCCGCCGAAATACCGCGCCAGGTCAGGACCAAATCACAAACAAAGCATTGGCCAACCTCGACGAACCCTCTATAGCATTCCTCACATGCTACTACACTCAGTGCTGGGAGAGGAGCCATCCCACTTGAATGGAAATCTGCTGAGGTGCGCCTAATACCTAAACCAAACAAACATCTCGGCATCGAAAACCTACGGCCAATATCCCTCACGGCGTGTATCGGGAAGCTGCTCGAACACGTCGTGCACAACCGCCTGCAGAACTTCCTCGAAGACACAAAGCAGTTCCCACCGACCATGTACGGGTTCCGACAGCACCTGTCGACGCAAGATGTGTTGCTGCAACAGAAGTAGGACATCATAGAACGGGCCAACACCCACACACCTAAGCCCATCCTGGCTCTAGACTTAAAAGGAACCCTTGGCAACGTCTGCCATGAAGCCATACTCACTGATCTGAACGAGCTCGGGTGTGGTAGTCGCACATACACCTACGTCAGAGACTTTCTCTCCGGGCGCCAAGCTACCCTCAAGATTGGAGACATTCAGACACAACCGACTCGCACCGGCGGACGCCGCACGCCACAAGGAGCGGTCCTGTCCCCCTCCTATTCAACATTGCCCTCATCGGCCTGTCTAAACAACTGGCGTCGATTCCGGGCTTACACCACGATCTTTACGCCGATGATATCACGATGTGGACCGTATGGGCTCGGTCGGGGAGATGCAGGACGGTCTCCAAATGGCGGCTGATACCGTGAATGAGTATGCTAAGAACTGTGGACTCTCGTGCGCCCAAGAAAAATCTGAGCTGCTTCTAGTGCGCAGAAAGGGCGGTAGGCAAACAGATGTCCCTTCGATGGAGATCACGCTGGACGGTGCTACCATCACCCCGTCTCCGCAAGTGAAGATTCTAGGTATGGCAATCCAAGCAGATTGCGCAAACACCACGATGATAAGGAAATTGGAATGAGTATGCTAAGAACTGTGGACTCTCGTGCGCCCCAGAAAAATCTGAGCTGCTTCTAGTGCGCAGAAAGGGCGGTAGGCAAACAGATGTCCCTTCGATGGAGATAACGCTGGACGGTGCTACCATCACCCCGTCTCCGCAAGTGAAGATTCTAGGTATGGCAATCCAAGCAGATTGCGCAAACACCACGATGATAAGGAAATTGGAACACACGACTTGTCAGATTGCCCACATGCTCCGTCGGATCACGACCAAGGGAAGAGGCATGAAGGAGGCGGATACGCTTCGCCTCGTTCAGGCGTTCGTCGTATCACGAATCTGCTATGTGACGCCCTATGCACTACTAAACAAGGCAGAGAAGAACAAGTTAGATACGCTCTTGCGAAAGGCGTATAAACAAGCCCTGGGTCTGCCCCCCTACACCTCCACGGATCGTCTCCTCAAGCTTGGGGTGCACAACACTGTGGACGAGCTGATTGAGGGCAACCTGCGCAGTCAGCGTTAGCGGCTAGCAGGGACGGATGCAGGCAGGACCCTTCTGCTAAGACTGGGCATAAACATCCCCGATCGCCCTCTTGAAACCACAGTAGACATCCCTCGCGAACTACGCCGAAACATCAGAGTAGCCCCACTGCCCAGAAGCATGCACCCGCACTTCCACGAGGGTCGGAGAGAGGCGCGAGTTAGAGCCCTGGAGAAAAACTACGGCTCAAACGATATGGTTTATTATACGAACGCCGCAGATTATGCAAGACGAGGAGCCATGGTAGCGACTGTGACGAAGAAAGATAGCCACGCCACGAGCCTCACTCTCAACGAAGTCTCGACACTACAGGCCGAAGAGGTAGCTATTGCGCTGGCAATAACGCAGACCCCAGCGGAAGTGATAATCACAGATTCACAGTCAGCGTGTAAAAGCTACCTCCAAGGCCGCATCTCGTGCATCGCCATAAAGATCCTCGGCCTGAACCCCCCGAAGAAAAGGGTGTCGATTGTCTGGACACCAGCTCACGCTCCCCTCTGCGGTAATGTCTTTGCTCATGATACTGCTCGAGGTCTGACCAGCCGAGAGCCGCGAGAAAGTTGGCTTGAGACAGCGATCCCTGTAACTTCATACCAGGAGGTAACCCAATTCTACAGGCTCACCAGGCTTATGCTACCCGGTGGCCACCCCTCCCTCAGCAAGGCAGAGGAGCGCTTCTGGCGTCTCCTCCAAACCAACACGTTCCCCCACCCGACCAAGCTCCACTTATTCTGGCCAACAATATACCACTCACAGTGCCAATTCTGCAACGCGCCCTGCACCTTGTATCACATGGTGTGGGAGTGCCAGCTTAACCCCTCACTTTCCCCGATATCTAATTCCTCGATTGAGCATTGGGAGGAAGTGCTGGCCAGCTCTAGCCTCGAAGAGCAGCTTCGGCTGATCCACCGGGCTGAGGCGGCTGGACGCTCCAACGGGGTCCTGAACTGAGGAAACCTCCTCTCATTAAATAAAGTTTATTCTCTCTCTCTCTCCTGTTCGCAAAAGACCACGTGTGCTGGAGGTACGAACCGCGTTTCCAAAAAAAGTCTGCTCCCATTTTCGTCGCCGCATTCGAAATTGGTGAAGAGGGGTATCGCCATGACTGCACTAAGAAGCGCCCTGATTCGTTCGTGCCCCCACCAGGCTCCAACAAGTTTTTATACCCAAGTGAGGCGGTTGGGGGCGGCAGGTTTTCCGAACCAATGCTCACGGCGGTACCGGAAAGGCTCCTAGCCGAGTTTACTGGACGAAGGACTCGTAGGCAGAAAGAGCCGGAGCTAGTCAAGAAGGTCGCGGTTATACCGTATATTCATGGCGTATCGCATCGGCTCAAGAAAGTAGGAAACCGGGCGGGCGTGAATGTGGTCTTCTCAGCAAAAAACAAGTTGGGTAACTTGTGTGGCAAAGTGAATGCTGACTCACATAATGAAGATCGAAGAACGTGCACCACGAATCATGCCACACGCTTCACGGAGGCACCAGAGAAGTTGTTTACAACATTCCCCTTCGTTGCGGTCGATCGTACATCGAGCAAACTGGAAGATGCGTGAATGACCGGCTGCGTGAACACGCCAACTCGATGAAGACACGCACGGGAAGCAACCTCGCTCTTCATTGCACATCATGCGGCTGTGTGCCCTTTCTGGATGACTGCGCCATTTTGGAGCGGTACAGAGATACAGACACGAGGGAGATACACGAAGCGTTCGAGATTGCGGTGAAGAAAGAAAAATGCGTCAGCAAGCCGTCGGTGGCTTTAACACAAAAAGAGATAAATTACCTTAATGGGTAAACGTGTGGTTGTAGATATGACAGGACGTGATTATGTTTTATCATGGTTGTGTAAATCTTCTGTTTTTTGTGTATTTTTATGTGTGACAAGCGTATTTATAAGCGAGCCGCAATAAATTACGCTCAGTTGTTTGTCAGCGCTTGTCTGTGCTTCTTTCCTAGTCCTTGTCTTTTGCGCTGTTGTTTAAGATTGGAAGCTGGCATTGCGACATGTTGTGCATGTCTTGTGTTTTACACAGGGATACCGAAAATATCTCAATGGTGAGTGTATCTTTAACAGGCCACGATACTTCAAAACACCCTTGCTTGAGGCAGAGTGAAGGTCGCGTTCCAGAATGAAAAAGTTGGGGAACGTTTGATGCACTTGAATATTTGTCACTGAAGTGAAGCACGAAGCAATGATATTAGGAAAAACTGTATCTCTGCATTTAGGCGTAAGGACAAAACACAACCTACGGACACTTATGGACAAGATACGCTGGGTGGTTACGACGAATTGCTAATCAGGCTAGTGAGCTTGCCTAAGGTCTATTAGTTCCACCAAATGTACTTGCGGTACACAGCTACTTTTTCTGGAGAAAGCTTCCGACAGCACCGTTTACACCGACAAATATTCAACAAAAAATTTAAAAATACAAAAATGCTAATAGTTCTTCATTTGCACCCTACAAACAACAAGCATTAGGTTTTAAGGAGCAATTTTTACATGAAAATATCAGACAGGGGGTTTTAAAAATCTATTGCCAACAAGCTCCACCACCACGGTTAAAACAACAAGAATAATAGGTAACAAAGTAAAAAGTATTTCAACTACCATGTCTCGGCTCTGTACTGGCTCTGTACAAAACCTGCTGCAAATAGTCATGGTGCTTTGGTGCAAACAGACATTTTCTCTATATCCCTCCTCATGACATGATTATGTCATAGCCGACAATTTTGGGATAGGATAATATAATGTTCTTATTTTTTTTCGCTCGACCATGACATATTTTTAACGCGTTGTATTGCTGAACTACTTATTGGTGGAAAAGGCTAATATCGCAATATTTGTTCCAAAATTAGTTAGACTAGTTTTAGGCAGTGCAGGGACCAAACTGTTATTGGGAGTATACCCGAAGCCAACCGAACACTTTAAGAAGAATATAGTTGACACCAGAAAGCTTCTATTGTATTAATATCTGCTGAATTCAAAGCTAGGTTGTGCGGACGTGCTCACCCATAACCCCGAACACCTAGCATCCGGGCCTGTGGGATAGCTTGTCTTCCTCGGTTGGTATTTGCGCAGCCTGTTGGGATAACGTAGATAACTTTATTTAGAGTTTTCGAAGTCGCCGTGTCTTTACGCGGTTGGGAAATGCATATGCGTCACGACTTTGTGAGTGGGCATGTTCTACAAACTTTTTTTGACGTAAGAAAGGGTTGAATTTGCAGCAGAGATATATATTTTTAAAACACGGATGTAAGCTGTGGCTGCGATGATAGCCTTTGTTCGGGTAAATGCCAACAGAGACAGATGTCCTCTGACTCAAAACCTTTCTTTAGCAGGAGCAGAAAGTGCGTACGAGTTCACCTTTGTTCTTAATCACTTCAGAGGTAATTATTTCAGATCCTATTTAGGATTTTTCACTAAGAAGTACGCTAAAAACAACGACATGCAAATACCAGTGCCAATTAATTTATTTTTTCTGACTAAAACCTAGAGAATGCTAAGTAATAATCATGGCGTATTGTACACCACCACGCCGACGGTCGCTGTACTTAGACTGTCATTGTATGCCTTTATTATAGCAATATTGGCGGACCTTAGAACAATTACAAATTTTTGCCAAGACCCACATTTGTTCGCCAGTTTGTATATAACTGAGTTATAAAATAGAGCTGGAAACAGGGATACACAAGGGGCACACAGACAGGTTGCTTTCTAAAACTGAGTTTATTGCCACGGAAGGGGCAATAAATCGGAACAGATAGGAGGCACGTGATATTGTCACGTGCCAGTCTGTGGGATGAGAGCATTATTAAGTAGGACAGACATGCTAATCCCCCGCGTGGGTACGTGCCGTGTGATGGGCACAGCAGAGGACGACGAAGGAGCGCGTTAGCTGGCGGCTCGTGTGCTCGGTTCTTGGTCGCCATATTGCTAGCCACCAACCGGTGCTCTCTGTGTGTTTCCTCTGGCCAGTTAGGCACCTCGCCTAATAAATACTTTGCCCCTGCGTCTTCGCCAAGACAACTTCTCTCGCCCCTGTTTGACAGGACGCAACACTGGTGGAGGGTGCTTCCGATGCCCCGTACGCCCCCGGACGTTAGCCCCGAGAGACCTTCGCCCGTCCACACTCCGGTCCATCGGTGTAGCCGCCGGAAACTCGGCCTTCCTCCAGAACAGGGCCCTCTCTTGGAGTCTACATCAAGAAGGCACGCTTCTCAGCCTGAGGTAATGGCGCAGGCAATGCCTACTACGGTGACTTTTCAGCAGCCGCGCGAACCCGCCCACTTCCACGGAGAGGATTACGAAGACGTTGAGGACTGGCTTGAACAGTTCGAGCGTGTGGCTGCATTCAACCAGTGGAGTGCCACCCAAAAGTTCCAACAAGCCTATTTTGCTCTTGAGGACGGGGCAAGGGCGTGGTTCGAGAATTGGGAAGCGAGCCTCCGCACTTGGGAGGACTTTCGTCGCGAGGTTCAAGCGAAATTCGCCAATTCCGACCGCCGCGAACAAGGACCGCGTCTCCTGGAAGCACAGACTCAGAAACCTAACGAGAGTGTGGCTATGTTCGCGGAGGACATGGCCCGATTGTTCAAGCGAGCCGACCGAGACATGGTAGAATGTAAAACATTACGCCATCTTATGCATGGCGTAAAAGAACAGCTTTTCGCCGGTCTCGTTCGAAATCCGCCACGAACGGTCCAAGAATTCATCCGCGAGGCTACTGCCATTGAGAGGGCACTACAACAGCGCTCCCGACAATACGACCGCATGGGCGCCAAAACATCGTCGAGCATCTCTGCTGTCATGGCCACGGATGACGACAACCGCCTTCGGGATCTCATCTGTGCGGTGTTGAGAGAAGAGCTCGCTAAGTGCGGCATCATCCCATCGGGGCCCATACAGGCCTCCGTCGCCGACATAGTGCGCGATGAAATTCGCAACGCGATTTCCCTACCAGCAGCGCAGCCAGCGTCACCATGCCCAGTTTCCTACGCCACGGCTCTCACTGTCCAGGCGCCCGCCGCAACCGCTAGACCTGCCGCGCCGCTTCTCCCATACCACCCGCCGCACCCAGCCGAATGCTGGCCACAACAAGCAGTCCCTCTTACTGCCCAACAGCAGTTTCGTAATAACTCTTCGGTCCGTCCGCAACAATACTATCGTCCCCAAGTACGCAAGACCGACCTTTGGTGAACTCCCGACAACCAGCCACTCTGCTATCACTGTGGCGAACCAGGGCGCATTTATCGGCGGTGCCCCTACCGTGAAATTGACTGCCTGGATTCCCACCCAACGCTGTTCGGCCCCAATTCGGAGAAAGACCGGTCGCCATTTCTGACTACCTCGCCGAGCGTCGAGCTACCGCACCACTCCGCCGATCGCGTTCGCCGTCCCCAGCTCCCCAAGGTTCGCCCAGACGCCGCACTCCTGGAGGGCCACCTACCCGGCGGTCTGGAACGTCACCGCGGGGAAACTAGATGACGCAACCTTGGGAGGCAAGGTTGCCAGTAGTCGAAGCTCCGAAGGCCCTCCCCTATACAGCCGGAAGTTGGGGAACCGGCAGCCCAAAACTTCGACGTCGACGTGAACGCACGGCCCGAACTTACAGTTTTTCCTCGACGGACACGAAATGACCCCATTAGTGGACACCGGGGCGGACTACTCGATAATTAGTCAGGAACTCTCTGACAGGCTCAGAAAGGTCAAGACCCCATGGGATGGACCTCATATTCGGACTGCCGGGGGTCACCTAATGACGCCTGTCGTAAAATGTACCGCGAGGGTACGCATTGGTGACTCTGACTTCATCGGTACGTTCGTCGTCCTTCCGGAGTGCTGCAGAGAGCATATTATAGGAATGGACTTCTTGCGCGATCATGATGCGGTAATCGACGTCGGCGAAGGCTTTGTGAGTTTTTCTAACAAAAAATAACACACCAGAACGTACCGGCAACCGACCCATACACCTGCGAATTGTCGGTGACGAAGTTAGCCTACCACCAAGATCCTGCGTGCTTGTTTCCGTTAGGTGTGGTAACCTATTAAGCGGCCCTGGTATTGCCGAGGTCTTTAGTCCCCTTCTTCTGGAAAGTGGGATCGCCATTGCTAGGGGCCTGTTGACCGCTAGCGTGCGGCGAAGGGAGGGTACTGCTGACAAACTTCACCAATGAACGTCGACAAGTCGCCAAGGGAACAGCGGTTGCCGTCTTCGAAGACATCGACAACGCAATGGACTGCTTCGTTCTACAGAGTAAAGCGTCAGCCGTGGTGCCAAATAAGCTCGAAATCGACGTTAACCGCAACCTCCCGCCGACAGAGCAACGCCAGCTTTCTCAGCTCTTAAACAGTTTCCGGGACTGCTTTTCGTCGACGTCGGGCGTCCGCCCAAACCCAGTTGGTCAAACACCGAATAATTACTGCCGCAAATGAAAGACCGGTTCGGCAGAACCCCTACCGAGTGTCCGCGAAAGAAACGCGATGCGATAAGGCAGCAGGTGGACCAGATGCTAGACGACGACGTCATTCAGCCATCGACAAGCCCCTGGCGTCACCCGTCGTCATGGTCAAAAAGAAGGATGGTAGCTTGAGATTCTGCGTCGATTATCGGAAACTGAACCAAGTCACCAAAAAAGACGTATATCCTCTGCCGAGAATACACGACTCACTGGATCGATTACGACATGCCCGCTACTTTTCGTCAATGGACTTAAAGAGCGGATACTGGCAAATCGAAGTCGATGAGCGTGACCGTGAAAAGACCGCATTTGTTACTCCCGACGGGCTTTATGAGTTCAAAGTTCTTCCTTTGGTTTTGTGCTCAGCGCCTGCAAAATTTCAAAAGAATGATGGACACGGTTCTGTCTGGATTGAAGTGGCAAACGTGTTTGGGTATACCTAGACGACGTCGTCGTGTTTTCCAGGACCTTTCAAGAGCACTTGAAGCGATTGACGTCTGTTCTTCAGGCTATCCGATCTGCCGCACTGACACTGAAACCAGAAAAATGCCACTTCGGGTATGAAGAACTACTATTTCTCGGTCACGTTGTCCGTCGAGCTGGCGTACGCCCGGATCCTGATAAACTTGATGCCGTGTCGAAGTTCTGCACGCCTACCGACAAAAAGAGCATTCGGCGTTTTCTGGGGCTGTGCTCTAATTACCAGAGATTCATAGCGACCTTCTCCCATATTGCGGCCCAATCACTCGCCTCACACGCGACGACGTAGCTTTCTTCTGGAGTGATGAACAGCAAGAGGCGTTTGACGAGCTCCGGCGGCGCTTACAGACACCACCTGTGCTGGCTCATTTCGACGAGGATGCCGCGACTATGGTTCACACGGATGCTAGCAATGTGGGGCTCGGCGCTGTTCGCGTCCAGTGGCAAGACGGCGCCGAAAAAGTCATCGCTTACGCCAGCCGAACACTATCACGGGCCGAGAGTAACTACTCGGCCACCGAGAAAGAGTGCCTTGCTGTTGTTTGGGCCATACCTTTATGGGCGTCATTTTACCGTCGTCAGCGACCACCATTCCCTCTGCTGGCTCACGAATCTTAAGAATCCTTCTGGCCGTCTTGCGCGATGGAGCTTAAAGGAGCCATGAAGAGAAAATACAACTTCGTTTAATTTGGAAAGAAATGGACGAGTATTCACTCAGCTCCATTACAGCTCCAAAAGATGTTTTTTTAACGAAAAAAGCAACAAGTGTTAAAAAACTTTCAAATTTCGCGCCACAGTGACGTGTTATGGCAAAAATGACGTCATACGGGCCAACAATAAAACATAATTTTCAGTGCGTTAACTGCACGTTAGCATTCAAGTGATGCGGTCAAATGGAACTAGAGGCCCCATTACAGACGTCCAGTCATGTGTCGTCGCGACAGGTCAGTTAGGCGGCCGCCAATCGCACAAACAAGGTTCCGTGACGTCATAGAAAAGTTGCGGGAAATTGGCTAGGGGGTCGCGACTGCTTCACACGTTTTCTTTAATATCTCCGTTATTTGTTCGAAGATTTGATGAATTGGTATCATTGTTATCGGGACTAAGCAGTCTTTCTAATAAACCCAACTTGTATTTTGTCTTCATGGCTCCTTTAAGGCTCCAGGAATTCGACATGACCATTATACACAAATCCGGCAAGCGGCATTCAGACGCAGACTGCCTTTCAAGAGCTCCTGTTGGCCTTGCCCCCGCCGATGACGACGACAGCGACGATGCCGCGCTAATCACAGTTCTGGACGCGCCTACCATTTCGGAGCAGCAGCGCGCGGACCGGAACTACGATCGCTGTTTGATTTTTACAAGGCCACACTACCGTCGGCCGAAGGATTTGCCAGAGGACTGTCCTCATTCTGTCTGCGGAGCAACGTTCTCTATAAGAGAAATTTCGCTTCGAGTGGGAGTAGCTACCTGCTTGTCGTACCCAACCTTCTCAGGAATGAAATCTTGCAGGCCTGTCACTGACGAGCCTAGCGCCGGTCACTTCGGTTACACACGTACGCTGGCACAGATCAAGCAGAAGTACTACTGGCCGAAGCTATCGGCCACCGTACGGCAGTATGTACGAACTTGCCGGGACTGCCAGCGACGGAAAGCACCACCGGCCGGCCAGCCCGACTTCTGCAGCCCGTTCAGGTTCTTAGAACGCCTTTTGAACAAGTTGCCATGGACTTGCTCGGCCCGTTTCCAACTTCCACAACTGGGAACAAATGGATAGTAGTCGCCACGGATTACTTAACCAGGTATGCCGAAACAAAGGCGCTTCCACGGGCTACAGCGCTTGAGGTTGCGCAGTTTTTTAAGTGCGAATGCACTTTATAAGCGACCCTGAATTCCGGTGACCGCCGTCCGTCCACATAGCAACAGCTGCGGGTGCGCGCGCTCCTCGTCTTCCTTGGCAACGGGGGGAGATGGGCGCGCGCTGCCTGGCCGCTGCCATGGCACATACCCACGTGGGGGATTGGCCAGGAATCGGGCGTGAGAAGGGCTAATGCACCCGCTTAAAGGAGTACTGACACGAAATTTCAAAGCTGAGATCCGCTCTAGCAATCAAGTACAACGACAACACAAATAGGTGTCTGTGAATAAATGCATCTTTCTTTCTTTGTAGTTGTGTGTGTGTGTGTGATCTCTTTTTGGCGAACATTACCGAACCGCGCAAATTCAACTCTTGCATTCGCACTTTCACATTCTTCCCCTCGGGGAAATGCGGGGAAATTTTTTCTAACAAGAATTGTGCTGCGGCATGGCGCACCGGCAGTGCTGTTTACAGACCGTGGAACGGCCTTCACGGCGCAACTGCTGCAAGAAGTGTTGAGATTGAGCGGCACGTCCCACCGAAAGGCCAGCGCGTACCACCCCCAAACCAACGGCTTAACAGAACGTCTGAACCGAACAATAGCCGACATGCTCAGTATGTACGCCGATGCGTAACACAAGACGTGGGATGCAGTTTTGCCTTACGAAACGTTCGCGTATAATACGGCCCAACAAGAGACGACGCAAATGACGCCATTTGCACTTGTCTACGGTAGGGAACCTTCCACAATGCTTGACGCCATGCTGCTACCCGATACCCACGACGACCAAGACGGCTCCCTTCACGAGTTTGTGCGTAGCGCCGAAGAAGCACGCGCGCTGGCACGCCAGCGAATACAACAGCACCAGCGTTGTGACGCCGCTCGCTACAATCTTCGCCACCGACATGCAACCTGTCTCCTGTGGACCAGGTCTGGGTGTGGACTCCAGTTAGGCGCCGGGGACTCTCGGAAAAGCTTATGCGGCGTTACTTTGGCCCGTACACGGTGTTACGACAGCTCAGCGATGTTACCTACGAAGTCGCTCCAGCCAGCCCAAGCGCCGCAGGACGTTCCCGATCTCGCCCAGAAATTGTGCATGTGGTCCGCATGAAACAATACTTCTCGCGGTGATCACACAATGCATCTAGCAGCGGACTACATTTTCCGCGCATAACCGTAGCATCGAGTCGATGCTTTTGAGGAGAGGGGGTAATGTCACGTGCCAGTCTGTGGGATGAGAGCATTATTAAGTAGGACAGACATGCTAATCCCCCGCGTGGGTACGTGCCGTGTGATGGGCACAGCAGACGACGACGAAGGAGCGCGTTAGCTGGCGGCTCGTGTGCTCCGTTCTTGGTCGCCATATTGCTAGCCACCAACCGGTGCTCTCTGTGTGTTTCCTCTGGCAAGTTAGGCACCTCGCCTAATAAATACTTTGCCCCTGCGTCTTCGCCAAGACACCTTCTCTCGCCCCTGTTTGACAGGACGCAACAATATCATTCTTCCGGAGACAAAAGAACTAAAAGCTATGAAAGTAAAAAAAATGAACAAATATTAGTGCCCTTACACTCTTTGAAGCTGGACGCTGTTTGCGGAGTGCACGAAAAAAATACGTTTGTTCGTAATTTGCGATTGAGCATACCTCCCAGCGAATCAGTTGAAGCAAACTTGGAAGGACCCGAGATTGAGTTTTGCGGACACACAAGGAGCTGTCTCTTTTGCTCCCGCGTAGTAGGCACCCAATCCCCTCGACCACTGAACACACACCAGGACAATCGCATTAGGTCGTTTGACATCCACATTTAAACTTCCCGCCAGCACGACAGACACGTCTTCAGTAAGGGCATGAAACCTATAGGTTCGAGTGCAACCTCCTCTCCGCCCCAACTCCCACCCCGTGCACGCCGGCAACCGGTTATGCGCGCTTGCTGAGAAGTGAAATAATGGGGCTGAAATGTCGCCCCGAAAGCGCTAAAAGCTGATCAGGTAATATCGCCCCATGTCGGGAGCCCAAGAGGGCAAGTTGCCGTTTGTCTGGGAGGGATTTTTAGCCACTCGCCAGCTGGAGCGTAAGGCGGCAACGGCGGCGGTGGCGGCAGCTTCCGTTGCTTTGGCGCCCATCCGCGCTTCTGTGCGGGCAGACGCTTCAATTCCCACTCTTCCTCCAAGCGAACGACATGCGTCCGTCCTATACGCCTCGAGCGCGGCCTGTAGGGGCGCCACTGAAATCCCCCTAGCGGCCCGTTTCGAAAGCAGCCGCGGGAGTCCGCGTCCCGCTCCCCAGTGCCGCCGCTGCTTTTGCAACACGTTCACGAGTGAGATTTACCGTTTCCGGGGGTTTGAAATCCATGTTTATGTAAAGCTGTCACTCTGTTCGCAAATGGGGTGTGTTTACGAGAGTGTAAATGTTTCTGACGCGATCTTAGTGTGGTATATTCGGTCTGTATAAGCGCCAGGTATGTGTCAAAGGTCAGCGTCGCGGAACCGGCGTATGATGAAGCCGATTGTAGTTACACTGACCTGAATTTACTAGCAGTTTCTCCGTAACAACTGGTTCCTCAGATGTTCATTCTACGGCTATACACTTGATTTAAATTGGTTTTGTGCACTTACATAATCAGCGGAGCACTCATACCAGACAGCACGCCAGTTACGTTTGCCAATATACCTCAGATATTGATCACCATCATTTACAAGCCAGTCTGTGTTAATATCGGGAATATTCAACAAACGTACGATGGACAATGCATAATTATACGCGGGGATCAGCGCACGACAGAGTCGTCTTGTCGTGAGGTGAGCGCCCGCAAACATTCATGTGCTACATATATCCTCTGCGAGCAGCGCGGAGACGGGCTTAGAATATAATCCGTGTCCGCGACTAAATACTGCTTCGAAATATCGTCATATGTCACAGGGAGCCTGCAGAATAAAGCAGAAACTTAAATGAGAGGGCCTTATCACATATCACACACTTCCAACGACACCTTTCATCGCTTGTTCCAAAAATGCGTCCGCCGTACGATCAGCTGTTCGTTGGAGTATAAAAACAAAAGGAAAGTGAACGCGAGATTTGTGTGTGTGATTACTACAGCGTAGTTGCTTGATTCCGCTCCGCATTTGTACACAGCGTCGCCCCCCCCCCGATGATTCGCGAAATAGCAGCAAAATAGCAGCGCAACGATCAGCTGTTCGTTGCAGTATAAAAACAAGAGGAAAGTTAAGGCGGGATTTGTGTGTGTGATCACTGATTACTACAACGTAGTTGCTTAATTCCGCTCCGCATTTGTACACAGCGTCCCCCTCCCCTCCCCCCCCCCTTCCGATGTCTCGCGAACCGTACCTGGCTTATGTTTCGACAAACGTCTTTAGCATGTCAGAAGCTGCACTGTTTTTTTTTTTCATTTCCATTAGAGCTATTATGTTTCTTAATTCCGCACTTGCACAGCATTTATTTTTCCGTGGTTTCATTAACTTGCCTTGGTTCTGGCTAAATGGCGTTTGTGGGCACATGTTTAACGACACACAGGCTTGGAATATATTTAACATTTTTGCATGGTTTATATTCTTATAAAAGGCATAAGTTATTGTACGGGATTGGGTAATCACATCCCCGAAACATATTTTTCTGCGACGTATATATATATTCGAAACGAAGCCGCATTCGTTGTCCATGCTGCAAAATGAAGCCAACCTCTCATTGTGCCAGTATCAGGTCTAAACGAGGCGACAGTAGAAGTCATTTGTGCCTGATGTTTTGGAGGTGACAGGGGTGATATGTTGCTACCGTCGCCGACGCCCGGAAGAGCGGCGACGAAGCGCGCAGAACCGCGTCTGCGGGTAGCTCTTGCAGGCGATCGCGTACTCTACGAAGACGCAGCTGCTTTTTAAGTGACCTAAACGTTCTCTTTTCCTATAGACGTCCCCATAACAAGTTTTTTTAGGGCGCGTAAGGGCGAAAAGAAGCGAAATAGAACCAAAACACTGCACGAACCCCTATCAGTCACGCAGCGCAAATCCCGTCAACGCCGCGAGAAGCGGCGGCAGGCGGCGCAGCGATCGCAAAGCTCGAGGCGTATAAGTGCATTCTCGGCGCCTTGGCGTTTTTGCCAACGGAGATGAAACCGTTGGGGGGTACAGAAATACAGCTTTGCTGTAAAAATTCTCGTGTATTTGAAGCACAAAGCGCTCCAGCGCGAGGCGTAAATGAGTTTCCCGGTGTTTTAGTGCCGTGAGTCGTGACTACATGAGACGTCGATTACGACGACAACGACGACGACGACATGAGACACCAACAGCCCCAGCCCCCGAGGGCCTTCGCCCTTAATATACGCGAGTAGTATTAAACTTCTAGAAGGTGTACTCGTGATTTAAAGCCCTAATCAGTTTTGTGGGCCTCTCGAACGTTTCGAGCACCACCATTTTTACCGTCCCACGTCGAGTAGTGAAGGGGAAAATAAAATTACTGCGTATAAGCTTGCTCTGCAAATGGCGCAGAAAAACGACAGCATATCTGCCGCAGCTAGGTGACACCCCTATCCCTTAATTAGTATATCGATTTCTTATTTCGCAGAGTATGCACAAATTGGGTTTAGTGGAGGCGCGAAAACAAACGAAAAAGTCAATGTTTCGAGATATGCCAATTGCTAACCCCGACCTCCGACCTTGTTCTACGTGGCGGCCGCTGGGAAAGAAGACGCTCTACGTCTCCCGCGGTAGTCGAGGGGCGGCGCTAGTTGACCGGCCTCAGAGCTCTTGTAAATATAAACCCCCGCTTTAAAGTCGAGAGAGAAGCCGCTGTGGGGATAGCGTAATGGCGAACGCACCGCACCGGTTATGCGGAGATGTGGGTTCGAGTCCCGCTCCCCGAAAAACGGCGGATTTTTTCTCGACTTATATTTTCGCTTATTTATCAATGAATCAAAGAAACGTGACAAGCACACGTCATTCGGCCCTATTAAATATTTGAAAAAAAGCCGAATAGCACTGGCAATGACGACTGCAACCTTGATATGTATCTTTACCGAGTCCCTCGTCCCGTATCTCTCTGTTCTGCTACATGCATTACGAGGCACTGGCTGCAGCAGTTCGGATATGCCAATTGCTAACCCCGACCTCCGACCACGTTCTACGTGGCGGCCGCTGGGAAAGAAGACGTTCTACGTCTCCCGCGGTAGTCGAGGGGCGGCGCTAGCTGACCGGCCTCAGAGCTCTTGTAAATATAAACCCCCGCTTTAAAGTCGAGAGAGAAGCCACTGTGGGGATAGCGTAATGGCGAACGCACCGCACCGGTTATGCGGAGATGTGGGTTCGAGTCCCGCTCCCGGAAAAACTGCGGATTTTTTCTCGACTTATATTTTCGCTTATTTATCAATGAATCAAAAAGAAACGTGACAAGCACACGTCATTCGGCCCTATTAAATATTTGGAAAAAAGCCGAATAGGACTGGCAATGACGACTGCAACCTTGATATGTATCTTTACCGAGTCCCTCGTCCCGTATCTCTCTGTTCTGCTACATGCATTACGAGGCACTGGCTCCAGCAGTTCGGATATGCCATTTGCTAACCCCGACCTCCGACCACGTTCTACGTGGCGGCAGCTGGGAAAGAAGACGTTCTACGTCTCCCGCGGTAGTCGAGGGGCGGCGCTAGCTGACCGGCCTAAGAGCTCTTGTAAATATAAACCCCCGCTTTAAAGTCGAGAGAGAAGCCGCTGTGGGGATAGCGTAATGGCGAACGCACCGCACCGGTTATGCGGAGATGTGGGTTCGAGTCCCGCTCCCAGAAAAACTGCGGATTTTTTCTCGACTTATATTTTCGCTTATTTATCAATGAATCAAAAGAAAGTGACAAGCACACGTCATTCGGCCCTATTAAATATTTGGGAAAAAAAGCCGAATAGCGCTGGCAATGACGACTGCAACCTTGATATGTATCTTTACCGAGTCCCTCGTCCCGTATCTCTCTGTTCTGCTACATGCATTACGAGGCACTGGCACCAGCAGTTCGGATATGCCAATTGCTAACCCCGACCTCCGACCTCGTTCTACGTGGCGGCCGCTGGGAAAGAAGACGCTCTACGTCTCCCGCGGTAGTCGAGGGGCGGCGCTAGTTGACCGGCCTCAGAGCTCTTGTAAATATAAACCCCCGCTTTAAAGTCGAGAGAGAAGCCGCTGTGGGGATAGCGTAATGGCGAACGCACCGCACCGGTTATGCGGAGATGTGGGTTCGAGTCCCGCTCCCGGAAAAACGGCGGATTTTTTCTCGACTTATATTTTCGCTTATTTATCAATGAATCAAAGAAACGTGACAAGCACACGTCATTCGGCCCTATTAAATATTTGGAAAAAAGCCGAATAGCACTGGCAATGACGACTGCAACCTTGATATGTATCTTTACCGAGTCCCTCGTCCCGTATCTCTCTGTTCTGCTACATGCATTACGAGGCACTGGCTCCAGCAGTTCGGATATGCCAATTGCTAACCCCGACCTTCGACCACGTTCTACGTGGCGGCCGCTGGGAAAGAAGACGTTCTACGTCTCCCGCGGTAGTCGAGGGGCGGCGCTAGCTGACCGGCCTCAGAGCTCTTGTAAATATAAACCCCCGCTTTAAAGTCGAGAGAGAAGCCGCTGTGGGGATAGCGTAATGGCGAACGCACCGCACCGGTTATGCGGAGATGTGGGTTCGAGTCCCGCTCCCGGAAAAATGGCGGATTTTTTCTCGACTTATATTTTCGCTTATTTATCAATGAATCAAAGAAACGTGACAAGCACACGTCATTCGGCCCTATTAAATATTTGGAAAAAAGCCGAATAGCACTGGCAATGACGACTGCAACCTTGATATGTATCTTTACCGAGTCCCTCGTCCCGTATCTCTCTGTTCTGCTACATGCATTACGAGGCACTGGCTCCAGCAGTTCGGATATGCCAATTGCTAACCCCGACCTCCGACCACGTTCTACGTGGCGGCCGCTGGGAAAGAAGACGTTCTACGTCTCCCGCGGTAGTCGAGGGGCGGCGCTAGTTGACCGGCCTCAGAGCTCTTGTAAATATAAACCCCCGCTTTAAAGTCGAGAGAGAAGCCGCTGTGGGGATAGCGTAATGGCGAACGCACCGCACCGGTTATGCGGAGATGTGGGTTCGAGTTCCGCTCCCGGAAAAACTGCGGATTTTTTCTCGACTTATATTTTCGCTTATTTATCAATGAATCAAAGAAACGTGACAAGCACACGTCATTCGGCCCTATTAAATATTTGGAAAAAAGCCGAATAGCACTGGCAATGACGACTGCAACCTTGATATGTATCTTTACCGAGTCCCTCGTCCCGTATCTCTCTGTTCTGCTACATGCATTACGAGGCACTGGCTCCAGCAGTTCGGATATGCCAATTGCTAACCCCGACCTCCGACCACGTTCTACGTGGCGGCCGCTGGGAAAGAAGACGTTCTACGTCTCCCGCGGTAGTCGAGGGGCGGCGCTAGCTGACCGGCCTCAGAGCTCTTGTAAATATAAACCCCCGCTTTAAAGTCGAGAGAGAAGCCGCTGTGGGGATAGCGTAATGGCGAACGCACCGCACCGGTTATGCGGAGATGTGGGTTCGAGTCCCGCTCCCGGAAAAACGGCGGATTTTTTCTCGACTTATATTTTCGCTTATTTATCAATGAATCAAAGAAACGTGACAAGCACACGTCATTCGGCCCTATTAAATATTTCAAAAAAGCCGAATAGCACTGGCAATGACGACTGCAACCTTGATATGTATCTTTACCGAGTCCCTCGTCCCGTATCTCTCTGTTCTGCTATATATATATATATATATATATATATATATATATATATATATATATATATATATATATATATATTCAGCAGGTAAGCAGTTCTGGACTACCGCCGAAATGGGTCAAAACTTGGGTGACACTCGGGAACACTGAACAAGGGTTTTATTGTTCCCAACAATTTCGGAAGGTGGACCTTTCTTCTTCGGATGTTATGTTAGCATAGACAGAAACACGCTTATACGCACTTTGGATCCGAGGGCTTCCATTTCTTCTCACCCTCGCCAATGAGAACACTCGGGGAGAGTAAGAGAGCGGGAGAGTGACAATAACATGTCGTAACTATACTACAGAAGGTGGGAAAAAGGAAAAAAAGAGGAAGGGAGAGGGAAAGTTATAAATGGGAAGGAGGCACAGTTACGACATTGATAGACAGACAACAGACGCATATAGGTCACCCAATGTGCGTCTACCGAAAAAAATGGCGTCCTGCGTCTGGGTGCGGACAGAAAGATATATATAAATAATGATTCTCCTTGTTCCCGCTCGTATGTGGTGCGGAAGCCTGACTGAATTAAGACGGCCTGTATTTTTGCAAACGAGTCACCCGGCAGTCGGAGATGCTTAGACAGAGGAAGGTCGGGAGGCCCTTCACGTTTGACTTGTGATTGTCAACCCTTTTGCGGAAAGATGTTTTTCTTTGGCCAATACATTCCTCCTCACATACAAGGCAACGGAGTTTGTGGATTACATTAGGGGTGTCACAGTTGAGGTTGTCTTTGATTTTATATTTAAAGGTTGACCTGGTGGCCTGGGCAACATTAGTGGTCTCCATGTGGGGACAAAGTTTACAGCGCGGCTTGACGCATGGCCGGCAGCCTAGAGTTCGCTCAGGTACTTCTGTTTTTGCCCTGACTAAAAGGTCCTTCAAGTTTCTGGCCCGTCTGTGCACAGCGCGGGGGGGGGGGGGGGGCGCTGAAAAGCAGCCGGCAAGCTCTCACTCTGCCTTATGATATTAAATGTCGTCTCAAGATAGTGTTTACGGGGGAATTTTCGGACGAGCACGTAAAGGCTAAGTTAGGCTCCTGGTGGGTTTCTTTTGCGGTTCCCGTCAGGATTTCTTTTGTTTGTAAATTGCGTGCTCGGTTAATCACATCGTCAATAATTTCTTCTGAATAATTTTGACCAATCAGGGAGGTCTTTAGCTTTCAGCATGTTTTCCGGAATCGTCCCGTCTTGAGCAAATCCTGCGGTGCCGGTGTGCTTGTGGGTAAGGTATGCTTTTTTAAAATGGTGGGGATGGCTGCTGTAGAAGTGAAGATATCATTGGCGGTCAGTGTGCTTCCTGTACAATGTTGTTGAGACCCTCTCTTGGTCCAATATGAGCGGGGCATACAAAAAATTTAAGGTTTCAGTTGATATCTCATAAATCAGTTTGACGAATGCGGAGAGTTGATTTCTGAGATAAATTCCCTGAGGCTTGCCTCATCATTATTTCAAATGAAGAAGATGTCATCGAGGAATTGTATATAAACGATAGGTTTTGGACAGCATTTTGCAATAAACTCTATTTCTATTGACGCTATAAAGATATTGGCGTATGTAGGTGCCATTTTGGTACCCATGGCTGTGGCGTTAATTTGGAGGTAGTGGCTACTGTCGAATTCGAAGTGATTGTACTCAAGAACGAGGTGGAGGACGGATTTCAATGTTCCAGGTGTTACGTCCAAGCACAAACTAGAGTCACCGTAGTATGAGACTGCGGCAAGGATGCCATCAGAGTGGGGAATATTAGTGTACAGGGATAATAATATCCATGGAGACGAGAAAACTGCCGGTTCGGACCTCGAGGCCTGAAACCTCGCGGAGAAAGTGGCCTGTATCCTTAACGTATGAGGAGAAAGTCTGGGGGATGTATTTAATTAGGTGTTCACTGAAACTAGATATTTTTTCTGTTGCCGTTCTATTGCTGTATACAATGGGGCAACGAGGCTTGTTTTCTTTGTGTATTTTAGGTAGGAGATAGAAACGTCCTGGCTTATTATTTTGGGGTACAATCGCTTCATACATCGGATCGGTTATTTTCCCATCACGCAGCAATACTTTAGTGTATCCACAATTTCAGCTTCAAATCGCAAAGTTGGGTCGTCTGCGAGCTTGTGGTAGAATGTCTCGTCATATAGCTGTCGCTGTTCCTCGTTTAGATAGTCAGCCTTGTTCATTATCACTACAGCGCCGCCTTTGTCTGCAGGCTTTATTACAATGGCAGTATCCTCCCTCAGGCATTTCAGTGCTTCACGCTCGTCCCTTGCGAGATTGCCGCGGATGGGCAACCGTTTTTCGAACTTTCTGATTATATCTTTTTGCACGGCCGAAATTTATAGATCCAAGTGCGTATCCCGTTGCTCGTTTGGGGTCCACATTTTGTCTTTCAGTGGGACGCCCATGAAAGTATTCCCGAATGCGCAGGTTTCTCGCAAAGCTGTCCAGGTCCTGATATAGTTCGAATTCATTAACGTTTCCCGATGAAGGACAGAAGTTTAGGCCCTTTGACAGTAATTTGATTTCCGCTAGAGAGAGCTCCCTACTCGAGATGTTCACAACGTCGGAGCGCGTGTATTTGCGCTCAGTGGGACAGGGCTGCTTATTTGGGAGGTTCAAAACGTTAGAGCACTTAAGGCTGCTTTTTGAGTCGCCTAGAGTCTCTAGTAGTCCACCCTGGTCCTCCTCCTCAGCAACCACCATCAGAGCGTTGTCGTCCCCGCGAATTAAAATTTTACCTCGTTCGCATTTTGTTGCCTTTTGGTTTTCCGCATGTTTATGTTTTTTATCTTCGTGTCTTTCTAATTCAGGTTGTTCCGGATTAGAGAGAATTGCTTACGGGCGTTTTACCAGTTCAGCTGATCTGAGTTCCTCGGCCTTCCGACTGCTGTGCTTCATAACCAATTTCGTCAGGCTCACGGATGCGTCATTTAAGATCTTTTCCCACTCTTTTCTCTCTGTGTAACTAAACGTAGACATTGAAGGTGATAACCGGAGCTGGAGACCCTTGGGTGCTGAATTATTCTTCACGTAGGAATTTAGATAGAAAGCATGTGAAGTATGTTGTACTTTTTTTCCACATTTTTACGTAATGATAGGAATCATTTGGACCACTTCACGCCAGAGCGGACCACACCTGAGCCGCGACGCTGTCCGCGCTGAGCCGCCACGCTGAGCCGCCGTGTCTGAACTGTCTCCTGTTTAGATGCATATAAAACATCCTGGAGCACGCTTTTACCCCCATGGCAAGTTCGCCCTGTGCTATGCGACTTGTTGTTTGTAAAAATTGAAAAAAATCTAGTTACTCCTGCTCCACTTCTTGTTTTTACAGGATCAATATCACTGCGCAGAATTTTAGAGCGATGCATACGAAACACCTTTCACCGTGTCCTCTCCTGCACACGGCCCCAATTTTACTGCATGTATAATCATGAATATAAACACCAGTATTTATAAGGCAGAGTTGTATGCTATTTTTCCTGTTGCAAACCATATAATTGAACATAATGTCCCTAAGTCTGGTATTTGTACCGACTCGTTGAGTGTGGCGCCAGCATTGTGGTCCACAAATTCTCCCGAAAACACTGTCATCAATCTCGTCCTAAAGACCATTATTTCTCCATACGCCTCTAATCTTGAACTGTGGGTTGTGTACCTGGCCACTCTATGATAGCCGGTAATGAGACCGCGGATCAGATGGCTCCTGCTGCTGTACTTACAAATACGCTGCACATAGCAACAGTACCCTACACTGATCTCCGCCCACACATCAGAAAGCACCTTCACAATACATGGGAAGCAGACTGGAACACAGAGACAAACAACAACTTATAATAAAACCGCACTTGGCACCATACACCACGGACACACCAAATAGGCACACGGCAGTCTCCTTGGCCAGGTTACGGATAGGTCACACACTGGAGACGCACTCACGCCTGCTCACTAGGTCTTCAAGACCCGTGTGTAGCAAGTGTAGGGAGGGCCTATCCGTAGTCCACATCCTAATCAAATGCAAAGCTCTCAACACAACATGACACAAACACTTCAGAGAACTCTACAGACAACACATTCCGCTACACCTATCGTGTTTTTTAGGTGACGACACCTTGGTTTCTTTGAAACGCGTTAAGTATTTGTCAGATGCTAAGTTTTTAAACCTCATTTCGTATAATGAATAACCAAAACATGCTCTATATACCAGCCATCCCCATTGCCTTTTATTATAAACATTTAACCATTCGCATGACTTACATGTATTTACACCTACTTTTTGGTGGTGACCACTTTTGTTTCGCGCTCTTTGCCCTAGCTCACCTTGCGCCAAAACCACCAAAACCACCCTACAACCATCATCCCCAATGTAGAAAACGGAGTCCCATTCGTGGCAAGCAGTGCGCAAAATGTAGCGTTTCTCTAGCGGCCAGATGTCTGTGTGTGGTCTGTACATTTTGTTTCGCCCCGCTGCATACCAATCCTTAACGCATCTTTGGCGTACGACCACTTAATTCTGTTCGGTCCAGGTTACCGTTGCGGTGCTGCCGAACAAGTTTATCTAGCCGTGCTAAGGAAGCGCGGAGTGGACGCGAAGCTGTGCCAAAACAGGCCCAAAACAACCGTCCCTGAAGCGTAAAGCAGACGAAAAAGCCGTCCCGCTGACGCACCCACCGGTGTGAGCAGCGCGCGGCGAACGCTGGCCTACCATTAGCGCGCAATGTACACTGTTTTACGTGACTGAAAACCGCCCTCCTCCTCCCTAACCGCGTTTGGATTTCTGCTCCCGCACGCCACGACGGAACCGTTGGGCGGTTGAGGTAGAAAGCTTAGCTTTAAACTGCCGGAATAAGCCCCGAATCGCCACCGCACATCCAGTTCTGCAGGGCAAAGCCCTGATTATGGTGCCAAGCCGGAGCGCTATCTCATTCTCTTCTTTTTTCAGCCGATTCACATGATTGCCTGCTGGGATTGCAAAGATGCATAACGCAATATAAGACCGCGAATGTTTGCTCAGCATTATGTAACAATTCGTTACATGTTTTTGTGACGCATGCTCACCGTCACTGTGGATTGTTAAAACCGTATTTTGTCAACACAGGTATATGCTTCCTTTCCGGAAACCTATTATTCCTGAGAAGTTCCTGATTATGAAGGATTTACAGTTTTTTGGCAAGGTACACAAGGATGCCTTTAACGCAGAAGAGGAGAATGCATCGAAATTCGTTTTCTCGCAGCCCCGTACGTATACGAAGTGTTTTATAGTACTTAATTAAAATTATGACTGAACCAGAGGTTACACGCGGCATAACAAAAATTGTAATGCCTACAAACTGCGGAACTGCCTACAAACCGTAGTTCCAAACGCCGCAGTAGGTGCTCAGACCCAGATCCGGTTCTTGAAAAGTCCTGTTAGCAAGTGAAAAGCTACCCATTTTTTTTGTTGTCTCAGTATGGCACATCTTCGAATTTCTTTTACACAGAGAGTGGTGTTTTGGTGTTGTAAAACCAATATACCTTTGTTATGTAAGCGAGCATTTGAGTTCAAAGAAGGAGGAGTGTTCATTATAATTTCACTTTTTGCATGAATGTGACCGGAACATTTCTTTGATAAAAACTGGTGCTTTGTAGAGTTAATTGGGTTCGTTACATGAATGTTTTGTTTTCGGGCATATTTGTATATTTGAGTTCAAGTAATTTACCGTTTCTATGGGGGGATTCCGAGAAAATGGATCAGTCAGCTCTGTCAAAAACCAACCCCATCGACTCCACAGATCACAAGTGACCAAAAGGTAGTTTACATATTGACTAAAAGCGCAGATAAACGCAAGACAAAGAGCGGAACTACTCAGGCCGTCTGAATTGCGGCTTTTGCCTACAGGAGCGGACATAATGAAGCAGAGCCTTGAATAAAAACAAACAGGGGGACTTACGAAAATTTCGCTAACTGGACATGCTGAGGACTGCGCAATATGCGTACTTTTGGGCTTCATTCCTCTGTACACCCTGTTAGCGCAATTTTCGTAATTCATAATGCACCAACTAGCCCAACAGCACATATAACTGAAGCAGAGACATATTTCTACAGGCGTGGTACGGCACAGTGACCAGAACATAAACATATATAAGAGGCAGCTAAAAAAATAGAATGTGAGAAAGACCAACGTGATCGAGATGATACAAACAGGGAGAGTTAAAAAAATGTTACGGAGTAGGGACGTTAACTAAACAGATCCTCTTCGACGCATACATGAAAGTCGCACAATAGTCCCTGGACGGATCTACGATCGCTGTACTGAGGTGGAGTGGCTACCTCCGAACAGTTGTTTCGGTGTAGGTCGACCGTCCGATGACGACCAGGGCGATTAGAGAGGCCTGGAGCACATTGAAGTCTTCGAATTCACGGAGAGCCAACGACGATGTAGGCACGGACAAAAGCCGCCGTGACATCACGACATTCTAACGCGAGTGCTTTGCCTCCGCGTTGCCGCTTTTTTATAGCCGCGCTGACACCAAGAAAAAAATACACAAAAAGTTCCCACCGCAGTGGGGGCCTGCATGTATTCCCTCTGTCCCAGTCCTCGTATCCTCCGCCGCAGCTTGACACTGGTAACGCTACGCGGGCTTCTGGAAAGTGCTGTATTGTTCTGGCTCAGAAAAACCGGGAGGGGAGCTCTACTTTGATATCTACTCGCCGGCGAGCCAGCCTAGGCCCTGTCCAGGAGGCCATTCTTTTTCTTGCGCTGACAGCCAAATGATGAGTCAGCTCGGAACCAGAACGTCCTTGAAGCCTCCCGGAGAGGGGGATAGCAACGGAGCAGGGAATGAAGCGAGCATCTATGCAAAAATAATAAGTACAATATTAGACCCTGAGCTCGCGAGTTCCTGACATAATTGTTTTCGAAAAAGGATTTTATATTCATTTTTGCATTTATTTGAGACACTGAAGTAGGATCTCGAGTAACAAATCTAAATATAAAGAAATAAGTGATGACGTCATGCCACCCTTACATGGCAAAGCGAAACCAAAATACCAGAAATCAAGCAAACAAAAGGTACAGAAAGACAAATATTCCTGGATAAGCGAGTTTGGCAAAAACAATTCAAACCAATTAAAGAATAATTATTGGCATAACGGAACGCAGAGATATATAAATTGTTGCATGCATCATAACTAGACAAAAGTCTGTACACCCTCTGCGATATATTCGCTCGTAGTTATAAATGAAGTGACCTTAAGGTGTTTACTTTTCAAAAGAAAAAATAACATATTCGTCCAGTCGTAACTCAAACGCCAATTTTAACACAAAAAGAATAAAATAATCGCCCAGGGCTCACGCACTCAACTCGGGCTAGGCAGGAAACAAAAAGTTGTTGTTAGAGGTTTAAACCCATTTGGCGAGGTAGTTGGTTGCAGTTGACCGATTAGCGACCCCTAGTGAAGTAGGCCCATTAAACCCATTTAGCAAGATAGATTCAAGTAGTTTGAAGTTTGTCGGGCATTGGTTCAATTAGTCATGTATTTGAGAAAGCAACAGTTGGTCTCTGTAAGTTGTCCTAACATGAGGTACTGCTATCAGTTGGTCTCTTAGTTCATAGGAGTTTGTCGTTGCTTGATTTATCACAGTGAATTAATGTTCCTCGTTTTGTGTTAGGGATAGCTTTCTAGCGCCACCGGTACCATTGTAATTTGCATATGTATAAAATTTTGCACATCCTTAGTAAGGCATGCAACATTCTTCGGGAAACACATCACGAACTGCCCGCAGAGCTCTTTTTAAGAAGCCGTGATATGATTTAGATTTGTCGGCGTAGTTGCCGACCCTAGTTTTAACTGCAACTTAACCTGGAATGGAAGAGCGCAAAATGAAATTGTCGTTCACTTGTTGGAGCATAAATACGCAACATATTTAACGCCCCTACTGCATTGGATATCTCCTTTCGTAGCGAGGCGACGTGTGGTGTCCTTGACGTAGACTAGTTGAACAGGACACACAGAAAACGAACCGTTTGTGATTGACTAATACATCAGTTATTCAAGTATATACAGTTGTTACTACCAATATTCTTACTTTCTGATCTACAAAGTAAGTACGTAGTTTTGTTAGCGTTCATATTTAATATATTAGCAGTAAGCCGTACTCTATTTGCTTGGTAAAAACTTTCGTCAATGTCTTTTCCCGAAAAAAATACGATTCCCTCTCAGCATCCGAGACTATTGTCGAGTTAACGTTTATATTTTCTAAATACCTTATATATATATTAGGCCCTAAACTACATCCTTGTGGAACTCTGCATTAAATACTTTGTATCTGGAGTTAAACAACTTATTACTGTACATTGGGATCTACATGACAAATAGCCGTGTAGGATGTACCATGTTGTGCCACGGGTGCACTGATTAAAAGCTCTTTCAAAGTGTATTACGTTCAAAACTGTGAGATACCTAGTTAAAGTCAAGAAATATACTCAGTGCTGAGAGAGAAAGAGAGAGAGAGAGAGAGAGAGAGAGAGAGAGAGAGAGAGAGAGAGAGAGAGAGAGAAATAACTTTCTTGCGTGACAGCCAGTTATCCTAGACGTCGGCCAAGAGCCCTTGGGCTCTGGCAGCGTCGTCAGCCAGCTGAATGGCCCAGACTTGATCCGCTGGGTCTGAGCTGAGCAATACGGTCTCCAATTGCTCTACAGAAGCAATTTTGAGACCTAAACTTGACACCTGTGGAGCCCTCTGCTTACACCGGTGACACTTTTCAGAATATTTCAGAATATTTCAGAACCTATTCTTTGCGATCACGAGCCATGAGGTGTAAATACGTAGTGTAAGTAAACTGTACATATTGTACATTTTGAGTTTACTCGTAGTAGACGTCGGCGGTGTGCCGTCGGCCACCGAGGTAGCGAGTCGTTATTTCATCTGATCATCTCTTCGATCATCAACGTCGGCGACCGATCCACGCACCTATGAAAGTTAACTCACTCCGACGTCGACTGTTTGTCCCGCGCCCCCGTCGAAGCGCCACCTCAAGAATCCGATGCAAACAGCGCGTTCTTCGTAGTTGTGACGGAAAGCGATTTACATTCAAGCAGCGTGGATGGCCTGAAGTGGCACACCTGCCTCGTATACCTCGACGACGTTGTGGTATTCACCCGGGCTTTCGACGAACACCTTGCAAGGTTGGAGTCTGTACTCGAGGCCATTCGTACGTCGGGGTTAACGCTGAAGCCTGAAAAGTGCGGATTCGCGTACGAGGCGTTGACATTTTCGGGCCACGTCGTCAACGCGGTGGGAGTTCTGCCTGACTCGGCGAAAACTTCAGCCATAGCGAACTTTCAACAACCGAAAGACAAGAAGGGCGTGTGAAGATTTCTCGGAGTGTGTGCATACTACCGGCGCTTCTTCGCAAACTTCGCACGCATTGCAGAGCCACTCACAGGCTTGACGAACCATAGTACGCCTTTCGACTGAAAAAGTGTACAAGAAAAATAATTCTGCCAGCTGGAACAACGCCTGCAAAGCCCGCCCGTGCTAGCTCATTTCGACGAAAAAGCCCAAACGGAAATGCACACGGACGCCAACGACATAGGCTGGGTGCCGTCCTCGTCCAAAAGCAAAGTGGTTACGAAAGGTAATCGCCTATGCCAGCCATTGGTCTGTCGAAGGAGGAGAAAAACTACTCTGCCTCCAAGAAAGAGTGCCTGGCCATCATATGGGCCATTTCCAAATTCCGCCCGTACGTGTATGGAACACCGTTAAAGGTTGTGACAGACTTCCATGCGGTGTGTTAGCTCGCCAATTTGAAGGACTCCTCTGGCAGTCTGGTTAGGTGGACCTTGAGCCTGCAAGAATTGAGACTGCGACACGTTAAAGTAGTGTATTAATCCGCCAGGAAACACTCCGACGCCGACTGCCTGTCTGGCGCCCCCGTCGACCCACCACCACAACATTCGGACAAAGACGCCGCATTATTCGGAGTCGTGACGGTAAGCAATCTAGCCGCCCTGCCACTTGCCGCCCGCGAGTTACGCGTAATGACGGACTATCTCGAAGGACGCAATGTCGCCGTGTCTAGGTCCCTCAAACGCTACTTACCAACAGTCAGCCTCATAAACTCCCTCATCGTGACACAAATTTGAACCCCGCAACAAGAAAAAAATATCTCATTGTAATCCTTGCAGTACTTCGTGACGAACTTTTGGAAGCGTGCCACGACAACCCGTCGTCCGGACATCTCGGCACAGCACGCACTATTGGAAAAATGAAGGCGAAGTACTACTGGCCCAGCCTCAAAACCGACGTGTCCACTACGTCCGCAGGTTCCGCGACTACCAGCGACGAAAAACGTCTCCGATAAGACCCTCCGTACTTCTGCAGCCGATCGTTTTCCCATCGACGCCCTTCAAACAGATTGGAATGGACCTTTGAGGCCCGTCCCTACGTCACGATCCGAGAACAAGTGGAGTGTCGTAGCGACAGACTATATAACGCGCTATGCAGAGACAGCCCCTCTTGCGAGAGGCACTGCTCAAGAAGACGCCAAGTTCTTCATAAACCAAGTTGTGCTGCGACATGGAGCCCCTGAAGTCCTAATCACGGACCGCGGAACGGGATTTACTGAGGAGCTGATGCAAGTAATCTTACGCTACAGCATTACGGATCAGCGGAGAACCGCGGCGTCCAAACGAACGGAATAACGAACGTTTGAACAAGATGATTGCGGATATTCCGTCCATGTACTTCAGCGCTGAGCGTATGGCCTGGGACGAAGTCCTCCCGTACGTCACGTTTGCGTACAACGCGGCTATCCAAGAAACTACATGGATGAGACCGTTCGAGCTTGTCTACGGAAGACAACCCACTATCATGCTTGACGCCATGCGTCCGCACGTAAAAGGCGACGACCTCAATGCGGACGTCCAAGGATACCTTCAGCGCGCGGAGGAGGCGCTCCAGCTCGCTGGAGTCTGTACAACAGACCAGCAGGTAGTGGAGGCTGGACTCTACAATCTCCGACGCCGAGACTGCGAGCACCACCCAGGGGATTGTGTGTGGGTTAGGACTCCCATCCGATGACGCGGACTCAGTGTGAAGTTTCTGCGACGGTATTTCGGACCCTCCCGGATTCTGCGACGTGTTGGCCAACTGACCTACGAGGTGATCCCCTACGGCGATTTCTGAAAAGAACGAAAACGCACGTGGCCTGAAGTCATCCACGTGGTTCGGCTAAAACCTTACTTCGCAAAATGACAGACTTATTTCTTTATGTTCTTTGCTCGGACTGGCCTTTTATTTCAGCATCGGGTCGATGCACTCTCAGAAAGGGGTAGTGCCGCGAAGCGTTGATTGCGTTTGTTTAGTTATATTTCGGTTTTGCCGCCCGGCTGCGCCGGGGTGTGTTATCGGTGATATCTGTGGGCCAAGTGAAACGCGTGTTCCATTCATTTTTTATGACGCATATTTTATCGTCTTTGATAGGGAGACTGTTTTTGCAAATTTCACCTTGCCTAGAATAATCTTTTCTTTGATCTACAGTGTTCTGGATGTAATTCGACGGTTCGAAAGACACTCGCGCCGAAAGATAAACGCCCGCAGAGCGGATGGCGCGGTATTCGAATCGCCGACACTCACCTGTGCAAGTCATTGTGTTGATTTCTGCTTCGGCGCGTCTGTATTATTTGAGTTGTTAGGTGAGCACAAGTTCGCCATAATAAACTTGTCAATCGAGTCAACCGCGTCGTCTTTTGCTACGTGACAATATCTACGTAACACCTATTTCGCCCCAGCAAGGTGTCGCAGTATACCTGGCATTTTGCTGGTTTATTATAGAGACCGCAGCACCACCTCCAGACGTGTACACAACAAAAAAAAGGTACAAAACAAGAAGATAATATCTGCTGACAGCATTCCCCTGCTCAACTCACAGCCCTACTTATTTTATTTATGAACGCCACACTTCGGGCCCTTCCGCGTCGGTAACTATAGAAAGCTGCGTTCCCCACAAAACATTTCAGGTACTCCATACAGCGCCTGTGGTTTCGAGGCGATCCCCTGGGGTGCTCCATCGCAACCTGTGTTTTGTGAAGGTATTGTTGCGTGAAAGCCAGAACACGTTGTTTATGTTTTTTTTTTTATTTCTTACCCCGATGCCCCCCCAAATTTTTGTTATGCTAATACTACGGCCGCTTTTTAGTACACTTCTGATACGCAAACACGTTGGCTCCTGGCGGTTCTTCCTTCACATTTACTAGCGTCAAAAGCACAGATTTTCTCCTTGCCCCAAGAATCACAGGAGGCTACCGAGGAGCGTTGTGCGTAAAATTTGAAAGATGCAACAGCACAGAAATTTCTTGTTTACTTGCGCATCACAATACACAGTCACATCGAGGGACATGAGAATAGTAATTGGTAATTAAGAGAAACCCGTCCTGCAAAATAACTGTCTATACCTATAGCTAGCTCCTCTGTAGCATAACCGAAGAAAGCATCAGTGCTGCTCAAACTCCTGTTTCATTATTTTTCACGTTTGTTTCAACAAACCATACCAATATTTCCGGTTTAATATCATTTTGTTGTAGAGTGCCTCCAAACAGCTGAGCACTGAAAAAATTCACGGCAATGACCCGGCAAATGCTAATATTCACAAACACAAAGGCGTCGCTTTTATGGTGGTTACAAGAACGAACCTACATTCGAAATAATTTACCTAATCTACGTCCACATGACATTTGTGTCATACCCTACGAAGGCTCAGATAAACACTTGCTGAATTTGCCATCATAACAACTCAATAATTTACCTTTGGATTTAAAAGATACGTAAAAACACCAGGTTTTTAATGGGAATGTTCTTTTGCATTTTATAACAGCGCGTACGACCGTTCAGGATTAGGGTTCTCAAAGCATGGTAGTTTTAGATTTAATTTCAAAGAGTTCAAAATGACGCTGATTTTTTGAAGCACATCTCGGTCACACTGATTGACCAGGCTTGCATATCGGAAGCAGGGATGTAAATACATAGGCGTGCACGTTGAAAAACGATCCTAAGTAACAAATCACTTCATTGTGGAAATACAGCACCCTGCTTCAGAAATACGTGTTATTTATAAAGGTAGAGCATTATTTGACAAAGTGCTAGTCAAGAGCCGCTGATTAGGTGACAGCAAACTTTGTTTTGGCACATCGTCATGTGTTATTTTTCACAAATGTATGTGCAAGAATGGTATTTGACTGAGACTGAAATTCTAAATTAAATGTTTTTATCCTCCTTTCTATTCAAACACAGGAGCCCTGACCTCATCTCTGAACTACTACAGGGCGT
Source organism: Haemaphysalis longicornis (assembly GCA_013339765.2). Taxonomy (NCBI): domain Eukaryota; kingdom Metazoa; phylum Arthropoda; class Arachnida; order Ixodida; family Ixodidae; genus Haemaphysalis; species Haemaphysalis longicornis. The sequence continues at coordinate 24,386,998 of CM023448.1, read as the reverse complement.
TCAACAACGACAGCAACAACCTAGACAAGCTGCCCTATTGTCCGATTAACATATCCACCTTGATGCTGTGGGGAGAAGAGGTTGACTTCCTGACACCGAAGTTGCTGTTTACAATCAGGAGTGGCTGAACAATGTCAAAGTCGTTTACTATCCGCCAGCAGGACACTGGGTCCTCAGAGAATGCTCGTCAGAGATCAACAAGCGCATCAATGAATTTGCAAGAGACGAGACGTTAAGAATTGAGCGAGCTTCCACAGCAACTTTCAGGAAGAAATGTGAAGAGTCGCCAGCGCCGCGACGCAGGGGATGGCTGCGGAGGTTCTTGCCAGGTATACCTTCTAATGCACGACTGCCAAATCTTCCCAACGGCCAATAAAATTTTGTTCTTTGAACAGTCTCTTCCAGAACAGTGGCGGTTTATAAATATCCATTCATCAAAATCAGTACAAATTACCTATGCGGAAGTATAGGTAATTGCTGAAGGCACCCCTAAAGCTACAGGAGCAGCCTGCTACACTATGAAATGATGCTAGCATTCAATATTCTCGTGGTGTGGGTTCTTGTTTAATTTTTGAAGCGTTTTAAAACGAACTTTTTAGATCTGCCAGTTTCTCAGGTGCTACGTATGCGGCCAAAATTAATAGCGGGAACTATGTCAGCAAGCACAATCCGACTTGCTATGCCGCAGGAGAATCAAAAACGTTTTTAAGATGTAATAGATACCAAAATAGTGACGAGTGACCTACTTGTGACATTTCTGCATTCAATGCATGCGTGCAACGTGCATACAATGCTCGTAAAGAAGTGCACGTAATGCACTCTTACTTTACTGGATGCACGGCTCTACCAGTGTGTGCGGGGCTCAAAGACCATTGAGTTTACAAGTATTTGATGCAAAGGGGTCAATCGACGGAGTTAGCCATGACAATCTCCATAAAAATTCGTGTGTAGGTGTCTTACTGCGCTAGACAATTAGTTATTTAAGCCGGAAAGGACATCGTAGCTTACATGGTGCCCTCACTTTTTAACAGCAGGAGCTGTTTCCAGCTTGAGTTCCAGCCGTGCCGGCCATCACCCAAAAATGGGCTCAACCAAGTGAAGCGGATGAAATTGCTAGGCGAGGATGTGTGAGGGGAAGTGGCAAGGAGGCAGGCAGCCGCCAATGCAGGTGTGGGAGTGCGCGTCGCAGTGCACACTCCCCACACCTGCAAAGTTCCGGTAAAGAGGCGAGTGCCGGAGATGGCTACGCCTAGTGATGACCTAAGCTCTGACGTGCAAGTGTACTCCTGGTTGAGAGAGACGGCGTGCACTCGGAAGAATCAGTGTCTAATGTACCGATAAGATGGATCACAGGGGCGCTAATCTAGTGAAAGACCACCAGCTTCGCTGTTTCCTCAGGCTTCGCTTCTGAATTGCGCAGGTGCGAGAATTTTTAATCGCCAGTTCAGGAGTCATCCCTTGCACCGTCAGTTGTGGCTCCTTTGTTTCTTCTAAATTATTTGAAACTCTTTACGTATTCTTCACTTATCAACTTCCGTCTTTCACATAAAGTACTGAAAGCGTGCTCGATAAAAAGGTGTTGGCGCTTGTTTCCGTTTCCCAGTAGACATAGGAATAAGGCATCTGCCTAAAAAGAGCACGTTTTTGCCACAATAAACTTTTTTTCCACCGCCATTGCTTTACTGCTCGTACAAACGAGTCACACCAATTTCTTCCCCTCCGGCTTGGGTGCCCAGCAACTCCTGGTAACCAGGGTTGAGGCATCACCGTCTCTTGGACCAAGGGCCACTCTCACATCCCCAGGCTCAAAATAAAGTTTTAAAGAAGGGAGTCTTTATGGGCTACTTAAACGCAGGAATTTTGGTCTGTCTGTGACAGGCCAAATCAAGATAAATGAAAATAGATATTATCTTTATGACCCTATAAAACGTTATTGTGGTAGTTGAACACTGTCCTCAAGGAGAGTGTTCAACGTGACAGGGGAGCATGCTGAGGATTTCAGCGCGATTATGGCTACACCGCCAGAAGAGTGTGTGCAGTCATGCCTGCTCTTTCTGAATACCGTATATTACTCAAGAGTTTTTTTTTTGTTTCCAATTCAAATGTCTCTCGGACAGCTAATACATTTGGCTGATTAGAATGCAGTATCTCGTATACATAGTAAAGATGATGAGGAATGGCTTTACAGCTCCATTAAACGATATTTTGTTTTCGCACTATTGATTGTTCAGAGCACTTGGAGTGCGATTGTTTATGAGGTCTTTCGGGGCTGTGATTTTGGGAGGGTTTTTTTTTCGGCTTTTCTGACGGTTTGGATGAAGGGACCCGCGCCTTCGCCGCGAACTGGGTGGGAAAGGCCCTACATCCACGTTTTACATCCACGTGCCTGGTGGATGCCGAAGGGACCGAACCCCCTAAACGTAACACTCTTTGTTTCTGTCATCACTGCCATGGGCGTTGGGAGCGCCACCGACGGGGCAGGCGGTGGGACGAGGGTGGTAGATCTTGAGGGCTCCCTCATGTCCATCCGCTCGGTGCGCTGAGTTGTACTGCGGACTGGAGGAGTTGCAACGGGATTAGCAGCATCGCTCCCACACCCTTTGTGGCCACCACAAACAGTTCAGGCGGTGCGGCGCTGGGTTTTGGCTGCCGGAGACAACCTAGCGGGAAGCGACTGCGGCCCCAGATAAGTCTCAGCGACCGGGGTCACCGCCGAAACTAGGCACCGCTCCTCCTCCTCCCCCCCCCCTCCCTTGCGAGCTGCGTCGGCCTACCTCCTAAGACGGAAAAACCCGCCCGAATCTTCCCACGGGGGGAACTCGAGTAAATGCGTCGCAGAGTGGTGGGGGTATCGCGTGAATTTTGCGTGATTGGGTATGGTTTGGGAATGCTTAATTGTTATTTCGTCTTTATTATTCTTATTTATTGAATGAAGGAGAAGCGAAGGCAAGGCGTGTAAAGTTAAAGTCTGCCTTTATTGCTTGGTGCCATCTAGCAAAGCGTCAAGTCAAGCGAAAGCCAAGCAAAGACGCCCTTGACTGAATTCCCGAACGTGCGCTCCGCCGCTTATATACACACCGCTCGCGTTCGAGGGAGAGGAGTACGGGGGAGAGACGCGCATGCGCACACTTCCGTACACAAGCGCGCGAACTTTCCACGCACCCACCACGCCGTTATAACGTGTACACGCCCTGCCGCCGTTACTGTTGAGCGCGACGCAGAGCACGGGTAGCTACGACGCATGCGCGCATAGACGCGCGCCCCCCGCACCGCCGCAGCTGTTGTTGAGAGCGAGGAGGGTACGGGGGAGAGACGCGCACCTGCACCTCGACGCGACGCCCATGCGCAATGAGCGTGTGGACGGCGCCGACAACATCGACGAGTGACATCGCGAGCCTAAGCAATGCTCCGCATTTAAAAAGGCGAACCGCATTCTCGCCTCTGGGAAGGGGATGTTTTCCTTGACCTTGATGTTTATGATTTTCTTCTCCAGTTTAAACCTCTCTCAGGTTCGCTAATACGCGCTCTCGGGTCCTTGGCAGTTGACCCAGGTGGAATCATTTCAAGTGCAGTTATCTGTGATATGGTCATGTTGGGCGCATTTTGCGCAGCTTAGTTGGACTGAAGTCGAGTTGGTACCGTGCCCGAACCGCTGGAAGTTTACACAGCGCCTCAGGCTCCTGATCTAATCTTTGACGGAGCACCCGATAAATCCATTGATCTGATCTGGAAGAATTGAACGTTCGAATGTCAGTATGATGTGTTTTGTATGTATTATCGTATTATATCGGCTTATGGTTATACCCCTGACTGCTGTCACACCGTTATTTCTCAGGGCTTCTGGAAGTTCGGCTTCCGTCTTGTTTGCCCGATCTGCCTCCGAGATCTCGCCCTTCGAGCTGTTGGGGCTGCGGTTGGCGTGACCTTGCTGTCCATGTCGGCAATTCGGGTCTGCTTCAGAAATTTTGTGGCCTGATTCTCGTTGGTGACTTCCACGAGCAGATCTCCAGTTCATTGCTAGTTGGCTTGGCAGGCCTTCCCGATTATTCCTTCTATGAAATTAGAAGTCTGGAACACGGAAATTGAGAGAACAGGCTTGTCCTTTATTAACACATTTGATCATCAAAAATTGAGGGTAGTTATCAGTTTTCGGGAGAGTGAAAGTTGGAAGAGGGAAAGTACGAGGCATTGGTGAGGCCCCTTTTCAGTGAGAGATCTGGTTTTCAGGGGGGAGGGCGCTTATTTATCGTTGCGGCATTGAAGAAAAGGAAGGGACGGAGGTACTTCCTTCGCTCGGTTTACTCTTATGCCGAGAGAGGTACTGGAGTCCCCTGCCTGGTAAGCAGACAGGGGGCTCCTCCTTGTGCGTTTGACCACGGCTCTGACGGCCACAGTTTGTGGTTTGTACCCTCCCCTTTAGAACCAATGACCACGGTTGGTTGCACAGTGTGTATGGGGGTACGTGTTGCGCGGTGTTGCCAATACCGTCACCATGAATACTCAAGCTGGCCCATGCCGGGTGACTGTGAGAGTGATGAGAGCGGACTTAGGAATATTCGTTTGTATTAATTTGACATGCATCAATTATTTCGCTATTTTCGAGGAAGCAATCAGTGTGATTGGTGACGGCTTGTTCGGGTTAAGGCACAGTCACGAGTAGTGTATTCAGTTCGGTCGCTTCGTGATCTCAGCACATTAGTTAACACGTAAGCGATCTGCAGTTCCCCTCGTGTTCAAATGAAATCTCATTCGGTAGATGTGTCATAAACAACTTTTTTTTGCACAGCGGTATCAGTAACTATTTTTGAAAGTAGCAGTAACGAGTTGCCACAAATATATTTAAAAAAGCCAGCAAGTGCTCCCCAGGGCTTCACGTTATTTACCCGCCTAATACATTTGTGGCTATCTGTGCAGCCCATATTTATTTCTGCAGTTTTTACCGGAAAAATTTCGAAATGCAACGTATCAGAGTTTTCTTTTATGAGTTTCGTAGCGCTGTCTTCGGTGTGTCTGGCGGTTTTGTCTCGAATATTGCCAATAAGTTATTTTGTAATATGTGCTTCCTGATTGCAATAATTTTAATTCCTGTGTAATTTTAACGATTTTTGTCATGGGATTTCAATGAAAGGACAACAAATTACACCTTCCGGTAAGAACCCACACCACAATACCAGCGGTACATTTCACAAAAATTGATTATTTGTGCCGAAACCCTCCCCCTCCCCTCGCCTAGCGCATACAGACCACACAATTTATTATTTTTTCTTGGTTTCGCAAGGAAACATTTTCCATAAGCACACTTTTGCAACACAGCAACAGCAGCGTCTATCAATATCTCTGTTATAGTTTATTCACTGGCCATTAGAGCCTTCTCCATCTCCAGAGACGTGAGCAGTGTCTACTTGAGTAATCCCATTTCGCCGGGTCCATAAGGCAAAGACGCCATGAACCTCTCACTGGCGATGGCTTCAGAAGCCATGGAATTTTCCTCAGAAACAAGATTGCCAGGAACAATGAAATTTTCGCTGGCAGCGATGTCGCCAAGTACAATGGTTCTTGCATTGGCGAGTGAGCCGGTGCTGGCATCAATGGACCTTTCTACTGCGGTGGCTGCAGCCGGTGCAATTAAATTACTCTCCTGGGATATTGCTGCTCTATGTGACATGTGGCTTATCAGCTGCACGCAAGAGATGACGCCAACTGCGCAAAGAAAGCAACCTATTAAAACAAAGAAAACCGATACCCTTTTTGTTTAGTGAGAAATTAGTTAAATTATTAGTTATTAAAAACACATTTTACCAGTTCTTTTGCTACGACGATCGGTAACTTCGTTCAAAGATGCCTCTTTCATGAAAACAAAGTGCCGTAAGGTAGGCGCTGAAGCAAAATATGCAAGTGGGATGAATGGGAAATTTCAGGTGAATACTTCGTCAGGAAGTGAGCCGATTGTTGGCTTGCGTAAATGCGACGGTGTGGCAGTCATACACCAGTGACAGTTGCAACATAATAACACAGCATGCTATGATGGCCCGCTTCAACGACTACCATGCAATACACTGATGCAGATTTATAGGCCAACATTCCACGTGCCTGACAGTACCGGAAGCGTTGTACGCTATCTGGCTAAGCCAATCCAGCACTCCAAAACAATCTGAGCTAGGCGGCTCTCCCCTACCCACAACACCTCACCTCAGGACAGAAGCCAGCCTAGGGCCACAACAAAGATTGCAGTTAGACTTTTCTGCCCGTCTATTGAAAATTTACCCTTCTGAGAACCAAAAGTATCTTATACGAGGGACGGCTCGTAGGATAGCATTAATAGCACTTTCGATGCGAATTTGGGGAAGAAGCAAATTTCCCCAGAACTTTTTCTCTCTAAACGTAGACATGGAGAATGAACAAGTGGCAAAGAAGCTGCGCTTGGGAAGAGGAATGACATCAGCCGAGCCTTCGTGGCATTGGATGCTATGTCCATGCTTTCCCAGTTGCTGGGACGGCATGCAGATGAAACTGTGACGGTTCAGAAAATAATGTGACGGTTGATTTTGCTGCGCATGACATGCCTGTCACAGGCTGTGCTAATGGTCCCGCGACCGAATTATTCTACGAATCCGACCTAATCGCTCCCGCCAGCACATGGAGTGTTAAGCCAGGCACTGAGTAGTGGGACGGCAAAGACAACGAAATTTAATTCACGGACGCAAATTCGTTTACTTCTGGACAGCGAATGCAGAGATAGAAAGCCAATTGACTGCTGCCTCGCATATATTCCAGGATAGTTCGAACACGAAGCATGTTGGAAGGTGCCCAGAGAAGCGCCGTGAAGTGGTCTTTTAAGTGCAACGCGCGTGGAGGAATCCGTCCACCACATTTGCCACGGAGAGGAATAACATGCTCCGCTCATTTACAAACGTCTTGAAGCATTTGTCGAGGTCGTCATTTTTCAGAATAATTTTTTCCAACAAGAAAGGATACCTGGCGCATTGCGGCAGATAGGATCTTAGAGTAAGACTGCGTTGCACGGAGCCGGTGTCGGTTACGGTAGCATTTATACGGTAGCATTCAGTATACGGTAGCATTCTTGGCGGTTACTAGGGCAGTTTAGGCTTGTACTGTTACAACCCTGCCGTTGCCGTACACGCATTTTCTCAGCATCCAGCAAGCGTTGAGGTTATTCCTTCATGATGGTTGTGTAATACTGCGCCGGGCCCATTTTTAAGCCACCTCAGGACACATTACAGGTACACAATAACCAACGTTTATATCTACACACCCTTGTGCGTAGCCGCGATTGCAAAAGTACTGGTACCAGTGAGTATGGATGGGCTTGACGTAGCACGGGTTGTGGGAATGCTCCGCCATAATGGTTACCATTGCCTATTATGCAACGACCAGCAGCTCCTAATGGGCAAACATAGGTACGCTCTTACGCGAAGGTCAGTTAACTGGCAGAGAATGCGATACATGCCGCATCTCTTGTAAATAATGTTTTGTAGACGGCAACAGAGCGAACAGGCACTCATAACAAAACGGCTCCTTGGATAATGTGAACGGCCCATTGCCCATTTTTGTACCTTGTTTTTCGATCGTTTGAAACTGACACGCGGGACGGAGGACCTGGTTTGACAATTTACTGCGCTCATCGTATCTACGAAACGCAGTCCAGGCACCCATACGGCGTGGTTGTTCTGCCAGCTAAGTCGTCGTGCTGCTGAGCTCAACTAGGCGTGTTCATGCACGGCCCCGCGGGTTTTTTTAGATGAAGGCAAAGAAGAAAACGTCCTGGCGCCTGTATGTCTTTCGCGTCTTCTTAGTCTACGTCCGTTTATCGCCCTTTTCTAATTTGCAGTGAAACAATTAACAAACCTCTACAAGTGTTGCTAAATCCACGTCGTCATACAGATTGTAGGTCGGCTAAACCGACGCTGGAATTATGATGAGAATGTACAGCGCAATCAACGACTTTCGCAATAAATGACCAACTTTTCATCCTGTTGCTAGAAATATGTCGCATTATAGGCGTTAGAAAAAAAACGTGTCCGTGAAAGGACCGTTTTCTGGGTGCCTAGTTACATCGGGGGTTCGGTCCGCGGCCAATTTTGATCCTGAAGCATTTCTTTCTGTACCGTAACGCGGCACTTTAATCCGTGTTTCATCTTTCCGGCATTTTGAATCATTAACCCCATGCAGTAGCTGACGACAACAATCTCGTATCTATTGATTTCCATATTGTTTGTTCTCATGAGACTTGGGTTTCATACTCAGGACATTTATTTCTAAAATAATATTCGTCAATAACTAGGTCGACCATGTTACTGCTCATCCTATATTTGTGGTATTTTTGTGGTTCACTTTTGTTGAAGACCAGGAAGCAGACGTGGTTAAAGGAGCACCGGTTTATTAATGACATTCGAGCGGTTGATTCGGTAAAAGAAGATCATGTTACGAGCCTCGCTGCCCGTGCTTTGCGAATAAGTCGGAGTGCCCTAGCTAAATCGGTCGACTAGAAATGGTTCCGGCAGGCGTACGTACTTCACGTAAATGAACATTTTCCATCTCTTCCAGGAAAACGTTGGGTCATTCGTCAATGTTTGTCCGATGGTGCGCGTTTCTGCTTAACAAGCGCGGTGTCTCCACGATCGAGAGGAAACTGAAGCTTCCAAGGAGCCATATGGGTGGCGGGCCACTTGTGCTGCTGGTTCACGTTACGCAATCTGTTCCATCGACTGCTGAATCCATGCCCTCCGATGTTTCCATCGCGCCACAAATGGTTTCTGTTGGCAAAACTTCAAAGCGCTAAAGCCGAGCATAAACTATCGATGGAAGCAGTTGGGTAAGGGGCAAAAAAATACCCTTTCAATTCGCGAGCATCCTCCTTTCCGGTGAAGTTGCTTAGCTCAGAAGCCCTGCTGTCCTCAGCATTCCTTCCTCGTCGAGTTAGGCATCGAAACGTTGCACCTTTGTCGTCGATATGTTTCGCCGTGTTCGAAATGGCTTATGTCGTCGGTGTTTTCGTCATGCCCGGCCATATGACGAGTTGGTCTCCTATGCGATTCAACGATTCAACGTTACGATCACTGCTTTTAAAACGTGATTGCAGTGAAGGCTGTCAAGTCCTCATAATCTCCTTCGGAATGTTTTCGCTTATCTCGGAGTCTTAGGTTGCCGAGCTCCCGAAATGGTTTTGGCACGAAAACGCGCTGTTCATTTGCCACGTGCAAGTTTGTCACCGTTCCTAATTCGATGTATGGAGAGGTAGATTTCGCGTCTCCTTGCAGTGTCCACCCAATAAGCGTTTTCTGGGATGTCTCTGGTTCATCTGTAGAGCTGGACACAGTCGTCAGTGTTTATGTTGGGTTTTTCTAGGGTTGGATCGCACAAGGAAGTAAGATGACATCCATTGCAATGCCGGACATGAAAGCTTTCTTGCATTCTTGCACTCCTTGGCGCGGTGGCAAGGGCCTGGCACAGCGAAAGCGACATCCCCGTTTTCGCAATTTGGCTTTCTTTTCTTCTAACGGAAGTTCAGTCGGGCAGTAATCTGTGCGGTGTTCGTCAGATTTACAAAAAAGACATCTATGGCGGGATATCTTGATCGTTAGCGTGGAAGAAGGACCTTGAATGTTGTCCTTGACTTTGTTCCTGGTTGGTTCTATTTGGCGGATGTGTCTGATCCAGTCATCATTGAAGTCATCTCCCGACTTCGTATTTCAAGGTTCAATAGGTGAAGTAGCATTGAGACTTCGTCAGGCTGTTCCACTCGTGGTCCTCGTGTTGACGTTTCCTTTAACTTTACCTGGTTTAATTTGAAGACGAGTTCAAAGGGCATCTTCTGCAATACCGCTGTTTCAACTATTACCCCGTAGGACTGAATGTGTACACCATGATTCTCAAGCCATCTAACGTTAGTCTGTATCGGTCCACGGAGCATCTGGAAGGCCGTTCAAGTCGTCGCTTGATGTCACTTTAGGGAGGTTCAGCCATTTTCTCATATGTTCGTTGATTAACAGGGTTTCGTTTCCAAAACGCTGCGGCAGCGGTTCTATGGCTGTGTGGTAGCTTTCGTTGGTTGTTGGTAAGCCTCTGATGATGCCTGATGCTACACCCTTCAATAACTTCGCAGATGCTTGAGTTTATCAACGTCGGCTAGCGATGAGTTCTTATGTATTGTTGACTCGTACAGGTCTCAAAAGGAAGGCCACTGAATGAATTCTCCATTTAAAGGCGGTATCTTCAGCTTCGGTAGTCGAAACTGATACACTTTCGAGGGATGGAGCGACCTCCTCTCTTGTGTTAATCGCCGAAGGGCACGTGGCCGCAATTTGCCTCTCCGAGCGATGGATCATGCGATCGATTGTGTCCTGTTAGTGTTGTACTATGGCAAAATCCATCATCTAGTTCCTCATCTGTGACATGCTGCTGTATCTCTTTGTCCAAGTCGGTTAAAGCAGTCTTTTTCTGTTTGAGCATATTGAGGGTTTCATTCAGCTCACCGATACGTAGTGGGTTACCATCCAGCATGGACTTCATCTCGTTGATGATCTTTTGTCCTTGATGCGCAGAGCGTCACACGTTTCCGTTCAGACGGTCCATTGCTGAGGCCCAGTACGTTGATGTCGCTCTGGCGGAGTTTATTCGATGCGCCGTTCGAGGCCGGGGCGTCCTTTTCAATAGTCTTGCTCATCGGTAGGGGTCTTCAACTGTGAAATCCTTCCATCCTGGTCACGGCACCAAATAATTGAATACCAGGAAGCAGACGTGGTTAAAGGAGCACTGGTTTATATGACCTTCGAGTGGGGTGATTTGGTGAAAGAAGTTGATGTTACGAGCCTCGTTGCCCGTGCTGCTGCTGCTGGGCTCATTCCTTCTACCTCGTGTTCCTTCCAACCAGAACGCATTTTATAACAACTTTCATTAATTTGTAGGTAAGCATTCCACCCCTGATAAGTAAGTATCATATTTTTCTCGCTCCCAAATATTTACGAACTTTGGCTTCTTTTGCTTAATGTGTGACTCACTTGGGCCTTGAGTCATAAAAAATAGCACAGCCTTGAAGCTTCCATGCCCCCTCAATTCGTCCAAAGCTTATACATTTTCTTCGTCGTTGAACTTTCGAGCATTTGTTATCCCATTTTATTTTGCACTGTTGTAAAGCCATCTTTCAGTTTATCTCTCGCTTATTACCTACCTCCATGCGAATTATTAGGTTTTCGTAACTCACACATGCGCTCAGATGTAGTCGTCAGAAACGAGTACATAATGTGTACCGAATCGGTGCGGGTATCAAATACTCGAAATAACTGTCAAGAGTTAGATTTTTGCATGTAATGGTTTTCACACTGCATTGAATCCTGCATTTTCCCCACACCCGTTTATTCGAAACAGCCAGCTACCGCCATCGTTTCCCTAATGTTTAAAAACGCGTCTATGCAGTCATACTTTTTTAGGTAGAATTTCTTCCCAGATTCTTAAGTTTAGCCTTTGTCTTGAGTACAGCACTCAATAAATGTTTACCAGCCACCCCTGAGTTATCACTTCAATTCACATTTGCGTGTAAATTTTCTTGGCAAGATGCGAAAATGACAGAATACTAAGACCTACAGCTGCGTTTCTTGTCTGAGTAGATCGGAGCTTTACCAACGAAGAATTGAAGGCCCTATCACTGTGGTCCTTTCTTTGCGTCTTGTGCGGATTACAGCATGGGCGTACCTACGTAACATATTCCAACGAGTTGTCATTTTTAAAGACGATCGCCTTTGCTGGGATCCTTTCAACTGAAAAAATCTGGTCGGTATATCTGTCTGTCTGGCAGCCCTTCAGTTTATCCACCCGGCCAAAACTGGACAAAATTCTTGAACGACAAGTTTATCTCAGCGAAACACCTACAAAGAAGTAAATATAAAAATATACTTTATATACCCGTCAATATACCGGTCAAGTTGCATCATTGAAACTTTTTCTGTATTTCTCCTGGCCATAAAACTTGCTTGTGAAATAAAATAAACATTCATCCGAACATTCATTCATTAATTAAAATTTGGAAATTGTTGAACCCAAGAAACTGAACGCATAAGTGGTATCCGGGGTGTTGTTGAAACTGAAATTACAACATATCTTGGTTTGGTAGGTGCCAAAAACGTTTATGTTCAAAAGAATGTTTTTAACAAAACCCCAAAATAAGGCACGCAGTTCAGCCAAAAATATGAAAGCGCTCTGGGCCGAGTGTAGACTTCATTGCGGCATTCAAGTACAACAATAACAAAACGTTCAAATATATGGATGTCACCACTTCAACGCGGGAAATGAAAAAAATGGCTACAATTCACACTGTGACGGTGGTTGGAAAGCAAAGCTTTAAAGACACCCATGACAATTTCCCAGGCGACTTCACTTGAATTCCCACACGTGGCTCTGCAAAGAGTGCAACCAGTTAGCCGCCGTACCTGGAATTCGAGGCTTGCAGCTTCGGGCAAGCAGCTTCGGGCAAGGCCGCGCTAGACAAGCGGAGGAAGCCGCTGTAGCCCGGCAGTGCGTCGGCGGAAAGAAAACGGAGAGGAGCGTCTTTAGATGCGACTGCATCTCACTCACTCGCTTTGTTCCTGCATCCGGCGTCGGCGTTGTTGTCGGTGTCCGCCCCTCCCCCATTCTCGTCGCCGCGTGAGCTGCGCTCTCCGCCGCTCACCCGCTCTCCTCTCCGATAGCGAACACTCTCTCGCGAGGGGCATTGGATTGGATTCGAATGGATTGGCTTGGCTTGGCTTGGATTGGATTGGATTGAATTGGATTTGGATTGGATTGGAAAAAAGTGAATTGTGTTGGATTGTATTGCGTCATAGCCGCGGCAGACGCACTGGCGCCGGTGCGTCCCTTCACCGTTATGCGCGCTATAAAACGCGGTACCCTGCGCCGCTCCGCTCCATCGTTCCAGCGCCGTTCCTCCGCTGTCCAACGCTGCAACGTGAACCCCCTATGCGTTCGCATCTACACAGGGGTTCCCGCGAGGGGAGGTGGGAGTTTTTTTGAAGGGTGATACATCGGAACCTGGCCATCCTGATGTGCTAGCTCGGGCTATACTACTGCGCAATACCACCCGCAGACACCGAAACAATTTGGCACTTGAACTTTGTGATTCCTACTTATAACGGTTAAAACTAGTTATTTTAGTAAGCTTGAGAATTGCGAAAAAGCTTGGAAAACTTTTATAATCGCTATTTATCAGATCCAGGTTGCTCTTTTCGCATTTTGTATTACCTCTTAAAACACAACCTATTGGTATTCACCGATTTAGAAAACGAAGCCCCTCCGTGGCAAGCCGTCCGCAAAAGGTAGCATTATTCTAGCGGCCAGATGTCCGTATGTGGTCTTTAAATATTGTTTTCGCGCCCTGAAAACCAACCCGTAGCGTATCTTCCCCGTACAACCCAATTAATTCCGTCTGGTCCAGGTTACCCAGCCGGTGCTGTTGAAAAAGTTAATCAAGCCGTGCGGAGAAAGTGCGCGATGGAGCGAGAAGCAGCGCCAAAACGAGCCCAAAACAACTGTCGCTAACGCCAGACGACAAAGCCGTACCGCCGACGCGCCTGCAGGTGCGAGGTACCGCCCGCACCTGCGTGCAGGGAACGATGGGTAATAGCGCCCTAGCGCCGCCCCATCTGCACTGTGTTCCTTGAGTGAAAAGCGTCCTGCCGATACCCAGCCGCGTTTGGAGAGAGAGAGAGAAAAAAATACGTTTATTGTAAGAGCATTTACGGTGTTCTTGTAGGAGTGGTTCCCTCTTCCCAGGAATCCATGAGCTTTCTTAGTACCCGGCTACCCTCTCGGTGAGCAGGAGCTGGTCCGAGAAGCCGGGGCTGGACAGCAGCGTCTCCCACTGCACTTGAGGATTTGAAATACGGGGAAGGGGTGGTGGGTGCATGTTTTTTCGACACTCTAGGATAATATGTCGTAGTCTTCTTGTCCCGTACGCCGCGAAAGAACTCTTGGCACGTAGCAGGTACCTTTGCTTTAAAAAGAATTTGACTGAAACTCCACGTTGTTTATCGTGGAAGGCGCGCTTCTGACGTAAGTGAGCGTGAAATGACGGGCGCCGGAGGGAAGAGAGGCCTTTACGTGACGGGGGCGGCGGAAGGGTGTTTTCGACTGCATTTGGAGCGACTTGCGCAAATACGTTGCCAGTGTTTTACAGCTACAAGTTGCAGCTCTCCAATTAGGAAGGTTCACCAAACCACCGATGCGTAAAGAATCCTCCTCCCCCCCCAAAAAATGAACAGGCATACATTTGTTACAGTACCGTTAAACCTTTTTCTTCGTTTTAGGATTTGATTTTCTGTGTACAAGAACAAAGTAACAAGTCAGTTCGCGTGGTCCAATGTTCATGGGAAACTAGTTCGTCCTTTTCTGTAGTTTCTATTTTAAATAGCGCAGTTTCCAAGTGGTGGAAATGTGAAAAATAGCTCTAACCCTACCCTTATAATCGACGTGTTCTCACTCTTAGCCTCTGTTATTTCCAAGGGCAAATTTTCACAGTGGAGCTGTTGCTTGCCGTAATATGTGCAATGGGATTAGGAAAGCCGCAGTCATACAACTCTCGCCTTTTTACCACGCACGTGAGCATGCGCCTCACAATGAGCGCCCGCCGTCATCCAGGATGGCGCGTGGCACTCGCAAAAAATCAAAACAGTTCACGTGCTTTCGCGCCTCAAGGGGGTAGCGCAAAACAGTTCGCACTACAGACGCCTAGTTCGCGACACCAGTTGACAACCGGTTGCACTGATTCCATCAGGTGCTGACGTGTTCAACTTTGAAATAAATGGTAAGGCCTGCGCACCAAATAATCCGGGCCCGCCAGTCATGCATGACGGAAGACGATGATACAGATGGTAATGACGATGACTACTACTACCAAAGTAAAAAGCGAAAACCTAATATTTAAATAAACAATTTAAAAACCTAATGCAATGTGTGGTGAGCTGTCCTTCAGTGCGGAAGTAGAAAGAAATCCTCCAGTTTGTCCGAAGCTTGCACTAAGTCACCATGCACGACTTCATTCAAGCATCGGAAATTTTCTTATGGATGATGACTTTGCATCTTTCACACCTCTCAACGCTTTTTGAACAATAATGGTTGAACGACAAAGCAATCGATTGAACCTTTTTTTGCTATTTGGGCGGAGGAAGCTAAAGTTTGATTGCAAGAGAGTGAAGGGAACTCCAGGACTATTTGTACGAAGAGTTACAGCTAAATAACTGAAACGCGTGCACACTCAACTACCGCTTTCCGTTTTTGTTTCCATCCTCTAAAAAAAACGGCCTAAAAACCATTCTTTTCAATGTCATTGTTTTAATCAACAAGGCGCCTGAACGGAGTTTCAGATGTAGCAGAGCGCGAAATCACTTTTCCAAATCATATCGCGCATAATGTCACTTTTACTTTGACAGGCACTACCGTGCCTAGAGTGACTTTTATAACTGATATCACGGAAGCTTCCATTTGAAATTTTCATAGGGATGCATTTTTAAACATATGAAAGCTAAACTCGAACTTTCACTCAGTGCGACCAGTCCGGACATTTTAAAACGAAAGTGTTTTATGCCCGGGTGCACCAAGGTCTCACCGGCGTCACATCCGCAACGGAAATGAAATCGCCAGAAACAGGTTCCATTGACACGGCAGCGCCCGGATTCCAGCTACGGACTCTCTTGCAGTAACAGGGAGGTAGACAGCGCTGTGCCAACTGCGCTATGAATTCAAGCGGAAGTGGGTCTACGAACGCCCTGATATCTTTCCCACTACCTCCATCATTCAGATGGTGCTGCCGTCTAGGAGAGGCGAAGCGAAGTAGTTCATCATGACGCCAATGAGCGCCGACAGTTGGCACCTCGATGAAAGCGTCTTCGTGTACGCGGGGTACGGGTGAATTGAGGAACTCTCAGCCACCCACTTGCTTTCGGTGTCGTTTCGGTTTCGTATACACAGTTTTTGAAGGGCTGTGGTTTCAGTCGGATTTGCGCAATTTTCCAGTGCGTGCAATCCACTGCCTAACATTCATGCGTCTAACGGTGCCATAGCGACGTAATATAAATAGCGATGTGCATGTTGATATGGATACACAGTAACATTTAAGTGCCCTGTGAATGCACATTTCACTTTCGTATTTTAGACCGATTCCTATGGAAGAGGCGCCAACGATATTTTTAGCCTTGTTTCCGTGAACAAGGGATTTGCAAACGAGAGTTGCATTTCCAAACGTACCAAACAATTTCGGTTTGCATCTAAGAGTAAGCGCCAAATATAATGCTGAATTGTTGCCATAAATATTTACGGAGATCCGAATGAAAGACTTCACCTTACCTTACCTCACCATCTCCTTCCTAAAGCATGTTTAGAGAATACATCGGTGAACACCTTATACAAAATTACATCCTGAAACACATAAATTGAATTCTATCCCCTCGGCTTCCGTTGGGCCAGAATATGTTTGGGTGCGTTAAGGTGTTTCCTCACGATGTCTCGTTGCGTCCACAAGCAATGGGTAAATTTATTCGCATCACCATGTGACCCATGTGAATGGAAATATGTTTCTCATTGAAGCTGTTTGTCGCAGGATATGTTATTTAGTGTGCTACTTGGGGATTTCGACTTACTCGAGCTATTCGCGCACATGAAAACCTTCGATTTTCTTTGCATAGACTTGACAGAATAAAGTAATTTCTCAGTCGTCTGGCGATTTTAATGAGTTTCATTGAAAATGTTCCAGCTTTGTGAGTTTACGCAAAACATTCATATATCAGCTGGGCAGCTTGGTGTGGTGCACTCTTCACGACACAGCAAAAAAGGAGGGGAAAAGGAAGCAGACAACAACCATTTGAAAATTCTATCCCTTTCCCGTAACGTCGTCCTCTTGCAACGCTCATATTCTTCTTGGAGCGCAGTGGAACAAAAGAGCTCCGAAAGCCAGAGAAAAGCTTTTTTGCGGCCCATGCCGTGTACAGCACGATGCCCGCAGCCTGCTCAGTCCGTCCCCCTTTTTTAAACGTTTGGGCAGCTATGGCAAACATATGAGAGGGGCGGCACTGCTTTTTATTTGGGGTGTTTAGGAATGCACATGCAACCGCATTTTTGTTTTGTGCGTCAGGGCCATGTGGACAGCGTAGATTGATGGAGGCGAAAAGCAAAAACGCCCGTGTGTACGAGATTTGGGCGCACGATAAAGATCCCCCAGGTGGTCAAAATTAATCTGGAGCCCTCCACTACGGCACGCCTCATCGCCTGCGTTGCGTCGGCGCGTTAAACCCTACAATCAATCAATCACTGCGTAGATTGTGCAAAACTTTAAGCTTTAAATTAGGAGTTTCTTGTCGATTCATGAAACTTATGCTGCCCTTTTCTTTTCGAGCAAGAGGGAGGGAGAGAGAAATAAACGTTCATTCAAGAAGTGGCAGATTATCTTTAGAGCTTTAGTCTCAATCATCCAAGGTGGGTGGCGTCTTTAGTACGGTACGCTATGGCACTCAGCGCCCGACCGACCCAAGTCAAGAGCCACAAGCTACATTAAGGCACACTAAATGGAATTTTTAGAGGCTTTGCTTTTGTTTTTATTGCATAGGTGGGCTCATGGGCTCATGTTAGCAAACTTTTTATCGTATATGCGGTCAGTAAAGTAGTGTTTATTTGTACAGTCCAGAAGAAGAAAAAATACCGCGCCACGCCTGCGGCGTCCGCAACAAATGTACCAACGGCGTGAAATGACGTGAACGCTTTTTGGGATGTGTTCGGACTATTTTCTTGTTCCTAAACGTCATGCGTGTGAACCTGCGATTGTGTTAAGGACAATTTTTTGTCTACAAGCAGAACATTAGTTACACTCGCAACAGACGTATGGGTAGGAATCGAGTTCTTGTTGATTTACAAAGTTGTATGGGGTCATTATGCCTTCTCGGCACCCTCCAAGAACATGCTAGGCGTCCGTCGTTAGTCATGGTAGCCCTTTTTCGGCAACAGAGCAATCAGTATACCGCAATTGTCATTATTGGGGAGAGAATAGTTTTAGTGGGCCTGACAGCAGCCCTTAGGGCAGGAAAATATCGAATCGTTCAGAGCCAAATGAGAAGTCGAAGGGGACACAGTAAATGAGCATCCAACGTGCCATCGGACAGGCTCAGATGCGAGACAGTTTCGCGCTCCATGGGAGCCTGAAACCACCTTCTGTAGTAACGGCCATCTGTCTGCAGGGCCGCCTGTTTGTCTGCAGCTCCTGTCTGTGGCACCCATCCGGTTCAATAGAGTTGCGTTTTGCGCAAAGTTTACAGTCGGCTCATTGGGCAAATAAAAAAAGCTCGCCTGCAATTTCATCCCGGGTAGTGAGATGCCCGCCTTTTGCTTCATACGGCTGAGCTACGGGAACAGGCAAGGTTACCAAAAAAGAAATAAAATTTCCGGGGCTTGATTCACATACCGGGACCGCCTAGGAGCATCTCTACAAGCGCCATCCACTCGTTGATTGCATTGCAGGAACTGCAAAACAAGATTCGCTGTCGTGCATAGTGAAAGTCATAACATAATTCTAGAGGCGTTGTATAGAGCCCCCGTTACTCTTTTTTTTATAAAGACCGGTAATTTTTGTCTTGCTTTACCATGCCCTCTTAGAACAAATATATGCATTACAGTTAAAAATATCTGTGGTTTGATATCTATTAAGTCGGTTTAGTCGACGAAAACGTCTTTAGTTGTTTCCATTCTTGTCGTACGACACAAGAACGAGGCAAACGTGGTATACTTTGAGGCGGCCAGGTTCGACACATACATCCTTGGGGTCTAACCCCTCACGCATAATATTGCTATTTTTTTTTACATTCCAAAACTTTGAGGTCCAAATTGAGCGACTCTGCTATAACACTTTCGCAGTTATCTTCACTCTAGCCACCGCCAATATCCGATCGCGAGCGACTAAGCTCCGGCTGCAAAAGCGACCGCAAATGTGCGGTCCTTCTGCAGACTGATCTTCTAGTTCACCCAACCCAAATAAGGGACTGTCGTACCTTGGTTTTAGGATTTACAAAAGAAGCTTCGGTGGATGATATTTGCGTATTACTTCGATTAATTTCGCTCACTCGTCTCCTGAATTATCTTCCTCAAGAAACCACGCATATGCTGCTACCAACTCCTGTGAAGCGAATTCAGCGTAGCGTAGTGAGGCAGTACACGTATTGAAAATGCGCTAGTGGGCCGTTATTCGTTCTTCGTTCATTTCACTCGGCCTAATACGCTTCGGACGATACCAAATTAAAGGCACATTCTTCTCCCCATACATTTTGCATGTCCCCACTTTTGACTCCGTGGTCACGTTGCGGCAAGCCGCCGTCGGTCTGCCGCCGACTCTCCGTGCTTTGGTCGGTGAGCTGCGCAGTCGGCGCAGTCGCTGCATTTGAAAAAAATGTGCCCCCAAGAAAACGTCCCAGAAAATCAGCAAAGAGGTTCCAGAAAGAAGGGCCGCACCTTCGAATTGACTTTTTACTCAATAAATTCATGTAAGCGCACCCGTACCAGTCAAAACACGGCCTAGGGACTCTAGATTTTGATGTGCACGAATAATGGGATAATATTTGCAAAGTAGTTCAGTGTACTTTTAAATGCGTTCGGTGTACTGTTGATAAACTCTCTGTGGTTGTCTCCAGCTTCGTATCTCTCTGCCCAACTCTTGAGGCAAAGAACTTGGTTTATTCGATTTTAAAGATAATAGGACGAACAATAGAATCCACCTGCAGAATGGCTGAAACTTCGAAGGGACATTGCTGGCTGCTATGGTGTAGGGAAGTCTTAAAAGGCTCTCGGACGCCAACCATTCAAAGCGAAGAAAGCGTTTCTCACACTAAATCAAGCCCTTCTTAAATACTACATTCAAAGCGCGTAGACAAAACGATTTTCGTTAAATACGTTGGCTGCGTTGAATAGTATTCTCGAAGTTATATGATTGAAAACATCAAATATGCGATGGCTTATAAAGATCATTGTGTCCTGCAACGGGCGTCACAACACAATGGAGGCGTTTTTTTTTCGTGGAATAATGTCGGTATGAAATTTCGTTCATTTAACCCTCGCCACGGTACTTGTCTCGACTTTAGCGTGGAGGAAATAATCTTTGGTTTTTTAGACGTTTAGTGCTTTTTTGGTTTCGAGTTGTAGTTGTTTTTTGTTTTGTGGTTTTTTTTTACGAATATATCCGAGCAAAGACGTCAAAATTCGTGCTAAGCAATATAATACTGAAATGTACTTCAGCATCCCGCCATTCTCTTTTAGCTAACTACGGCAATAAAAACCTTCTTCAGAAGTGACGCCTGCAGAAAAAGAATTGTCATTAGTTTTCGGGCAATGATTATTAAAGTAATAAAAAAGGGGGTACCCGCTTTACACGAATATAGGTGTTTTGTTTATACGTAAATATGTGTAATAAATACTATGCCATGACATGTATTTTTATTTTGGTTTTTATTTTAAGTCACCTTTTAGCTCAGCCAGACCTATCGTTTTTGGCACAAGGCCTGTTAAGCGCCCGCGAATGTCCAGCCAATAACCTTATTAAAAAGTCTACAATTGAGATACGATAAATATTCCGTTGCCGCTTGCCTAAAATGTTTACGAGACGCAAGTCCACTCTCCTGGCAAAGATTATATTTATGTGTTTCTACCTTCGGGAAGCCTGGAAAAAAAAAATCACCACTGGGCCAACAAAAAAAGTTTGGCGCCATTTTTTGTGTGAAGTGCATAATAGTTGCGTGCGACTAATATTTCCTTCCAAAGAGCACGTTATCTTCACAGTTGGAAGATTGCTGTACGAGACGAAATCGCGTACGGTGACGAAATTTACCTTAGGTACTAGTACCGTATGTTTCATTCGCTGGCCCTCATAAGAATATTTCTTCGCTAACCCGCAAAACACTAGAAGTTCGCTGTTAGCGAGACATCGCTCAATAAGACCGGAAAAAATACCAAGGCAATTCCGGATTTATCTAGTAATATCAGTGTGGTACCTAGGAAAACCACCTGAAGATTTCATAGAACCATGACGTTGAACCTCTTTTAATCACACGCAATAAAACATTCCTCGTACCCACATGTTAAAAATTACTTTTTTATTACGAATACACCAGATAAAAGTAGCGCCAAAACAGCACACAAGTGAACAGAACACGGCCTCAAATTGCACTAGGCTGGACATTCTACTTTAAAAGCTGTAAAAACCCGGATAATTCTTTTTAACCTGAACAAATAAGTGTACAACTTTGTTAACGTGCACAAAAAAGATTAGATTGATTGTGGGGTTTAAAGCGCCTACGCAACGCATGCGAAAAGACGCGCCTTAGTGCAGGCATCCGGATTAATTTTCACCACGTGGGGATCTTTAATTTGTGCGGAAATCTCGTATGCATTACCGTTGACGTGCACTAAGAGAGCTTTCTGCATTAAAAAACATATATATACAAATATGGTACTGGCATTAATGATGGTTGGCGAGCGAGTGACAAGGTACATAATGCTAAGACAATTGTTGGACTTCTTGACACATAGAGCACAAAAATCCATCAAGAAAGAGCTTCTATCAACTGGATAAAGGCGGCACACGTGAAGAGCGATTGACATAAAAATAGAAATAAGATACTGCAATAGACTAAGGCCTAATATAAAAAATAAAATGCGGGTTAAAAGATTGGTACATAAAAGGACAAGCAGAAAGGACAATCTCTGTTGCCGTCTTCTTCCCTTTCTGTGTTTGTGTTCTTTCGCGCTCTATTTTATTCCACGCTATTAAACCACTCGATTAGGAAAGCATTTTATTGTAACCTAACAATAAATTTTTCGTATGCGATGAACATCGACGCCTAATCTAAACCAACTATGGCCCTGTGACGTCTATGCGCCTTTTTGCTCGAGGGATTCGAGGGAGGAGATTTCCCTCATTCGTGCAAAGAACACAAAAAAGTAGTTGGAGACGATACTACTGTGCAAAAATATTTAGGTGAACGTAAATAGGTGTCTACGGAATACTCCCGGAGCAAAATTTCTAATCCGCAATTTCTAGTAGGTCAAGTCATAGCAGGGCGATTGGATTCTCAGGGCAGTACGTCATCAGGTATCCGTAGCTAGGGCAGCTATTGGTTGATAGAGAAAAGTATTCTTTATAATATACAGGCTTAAAGTAAGCCAAAATTTAGTAAAAAGGTTGGGGCCCGGAACGTATATGGATAAAAGATAAAATTCCGAATCGCACCAGCTAATGCCCACTTGACTGCTTAAGCTGACAGTAGCCGGAAACTGAATGTTCACCGGCGACGATCTTATTATTCAATGCCGAACGTTGAGTGGCTCCGTGATTGTGTGGCTGATAAACTAGACTCCCAGACATACAAAATGTACTCTTTAAGTTAAATGGCACACAATACCTTTCAAAGGCATTTATATTCGTAGTATACACAGCAAAAAAGTATATAGTGGGAGAACAAGGCTCCCGTGGGGGAGCCGAAACGCTTTAAGGTTTTTCTTTTTCATTACTTGGTCGGTGCCCACTTTCTCTGTCAGATGTACCCTCCCGACCAGACGGGCGTCCCTCAAACCCCGTGACTTCGGTATATAAAGGGCTACCAGATTAAACCAAACTTTGTTTGTTTAAAAATAGTTCAGTGAATTTCTTATCCAATTAGAGAAACACATTTATAACTGGACTCTGGCGTGCTCCCACATAATTATTCAGCGTCTTCAAAGAAAGTAAAGCATTTCAGCCAAACGTTCCTCTTCATCCAACAAGGCAAACACAAGTGAAGAAAACCTGTCTCTGCAGTTGGTGTTTTGAAGAATTGTTGCCGCGAACCGGGCTTTTTGATTTAGTTTGTTTTTTTAACCACGACTAGTTAACACAACTGGTTTTGTTAAGCACGCGGCTGTGGTGCGGCTTCAGGGAAGACCAAACTTCCTCCTCTTTTAATGTGACGTACATTCCTCTAGAATAGAGAAAGGGCGTGGCTTTTCGATTGTCATTGTGGGCTGCTCTTGTTACATCGTAGGCTGTCGATAATACTCTCGATCTTATTCGGTGCTTCCAGAAAAAAGAGCACACGAGTTCATTCCACGACGATAAACGGTGCAGCAGACTTCGTCGACTGCTTCCGCGACTCTGGTTTTGTACGAGTTTACATTCGGGCACCGGTTCGCTCCAGTAAATTTTATTTCTACAAGTAGCTTCTTTTGCGCCTTATTTTGTGTAAACATACTCGATAAACAGTGTACTCGATAACAGCGAGGTACAGCTTTTTTTGGATTGTGCTCAATCGCGATGTATGTCGTTTGTATAATTTCTCACTGTTTTTTAAATGTGGGACGCATCATCGCGCGCGGGTCAGCTGTATTGGTCTTTCGTGTAAGCTGTTTTTGTCCTCAATAACGTGTGCTTTCATTTTGCCCCGGTTTCCCCCGTTGTATCTTCATCTCAGTTTGTTGTTGTGCCTCGCTCTAGTAGAATGAACCAGTAGCAACTAACCCCGTTTCAAAATTTCTTTAACCTATAAGATGTTTCTACACGGGCGACGAATTTTCATCCAACAAATTGCCACAGTAAATGTCGCCTTGTGACAATGTTTTTCAAAAAGTAACCCTAAAGAAGTAAATAGTATTTTGGCGGGAGCATGCTTTGCATCATTTGCTATTCTTTAAAGAATTTCAAACCTGACAATTACGGTAACACAGTGGATTGCAAAAGATGTGTTTAGAAGAAGGGGGAGGCGGTTAACTCGATGGAGGGTTGGAGGGTTGAAATACAGAAATTTGGGGGTAAACTGCTGACTCTATCAGCGCAGCGCAGAAGGTCAGTGGGAGAAGCCCGGTCCTGAGGTGGACCTGAGTAGGATGATGATTATCAAAAAATACAGACGTATTGAATAAAGCTAGGTATTCTTCACTCATAAGGCCGCATGAATTACAATATTTTCTCAACATTATGCACACAAAATCTGAGGTAAGAAAAAGAAACGTCTCGGGAAAGCGTACTACTATATGAGGAACCCTGAAAGAGTAGCCGAATCACGATGCTTGAGTCTAGGATTCTGAAAAAAGCGACTCGCTTCCAAATTCGGTCGACCAATTTTAACGCTTTAACGTTACATAATCATTGCCTATTTGAAGTTGTTGTATACCACGGTTTTTATATTTTGGAATTTCTTCGATGTCGAAGAGGCTTTGTAATATTAAGGACACCACAGATTTTTTTGGAAGGGCCGCAAATGAGCCGCAACGCAACTTCAGTTACCGCGGAGACTCACGATGGGTAAACACATTTCACCAAGACCCGTGGAGCTGTTACATTACGGAATCGAACCACATCAAAGACCGTATCAATGACACCGAGTCGTTTGAAATGACATCAACAGCTACCACAAACCTAAAGCCCAAGAGCCAGATATAACTGCGGGGCAGAATCCATGTCTTTATGTACTCAACCTCCGTGCACCGACCAACCGTTAGATAACCGTAAAATAAGCTGAGGCAAACTTTCAGATCCCCACAAACTGGACATTCGTAACACCAACCGGCACACCGCACATCACACTGGAAAGTGCGGGTGGAAGGCTGCCACAGCGGAATTAAATTACTGCCTTCCTGACAGCAAGAAGGATAAACAACTTCGGCGGAAGATGATTACTCCTGCAATCACAATCGTAAATGATCGACCAATGAGAAGGCGGTGAAAGCACCGTTAACAACGACGTACTCCTAGTGACAGTTAAAGTGTTTGAATGGCATGGATTTGGGTGCATCGAGGAAGAATCACCTAAAGAAAACCATTTATTCATATGGGAAGAAAGAAGGCGAGACGGAAAAACTAAATTTACTACGATTAAGCAGTTGCATTGCAAGAAGTTTTGGAATAAAAACAGTTACGTGACATCCATTTTTATCGCACAAGCAGTTCCTGCACAGACGTCAGGGCCCTCGCCTCAGTCATGACATGGGCCACTAACAGAGAGAAGAGAAAGACATCAACTACAGCCAAAAGAAATACTATTTCAGCTACCTCTGTGTCATGACTTTAAAGCCTCTGGTGAGAGAAAAGAACCATAATAACATGAGATCAGATCACAGACAGAACACGTCCGACAACCGTTATGGCTTCCTATCGTCCTCTTCTACCAAGCTCTGTAGTGGCGCCATTGACGTTGTGGGAAAATGATTCAACAGGCTCCCAAGAATATGTCTTTCTCGTGGTCATATTCGCCCTCTGCCGTTAGCTTTCTTGTCACTTTATTAAAACATTCCACACCAAGCTACCGACCACGGTGTATTAAAAGCCAACTGGTAGGCACAATTACCTCACTTTAAGTACAGCCACATTAGACCCTGCCTATGCCAGATGTTTGTTTCTGAAAGAATGGATTTTTATATTTTTCATTAGTGCTGTGTGGACTTCTGCAAAAGTTTACTTTCTAGGGAAAATATTGCAGTTTTTTGTCAGATTTGTGGCAAAGCGACAAGAAAGCTTATTGTTCGTGCGTGGAGTGGAGCACACCATATCAGAAGGCTAGCCGGAGAACAATTTTTTGTCTGCTCGGAATGGCGGGTTGCTAAAATTTGCGTCTACTAGTTGTCATGGTTCAGGAGGCAATCTCCAGTGGGCATTCTGCTAACGGCGTGAGTCCGCATGGGCAACACAGCTAAATAGAAAAAGAGAGAACAGTTTAAAGAAGCAGCAAACAACGTCACCAACCACATAACGCCCCAAGTTAGAAACGTGACACCTAATAGAAAATGCCGCCTCCACCAGGAAACAGACTTCTAGCCAGGACAAGCGGACAACGCAAGGTCGCAGCAGGAGCATCAGCCCTAGCGGCAGACGCTCTCGGAAAAGGGAACCACGGTGGTACGATCAGACATCGACTACACCACGCGAGCCTGGGTGTGAGTGAATCGCTACCTCTCCGGTTCGACGTCCCAACCGAACCACCAACCTGTCGATTGACGACACCAGCAGTGACGGTTGGGCGCCTACGCCCTATATGTGCACGAGGCCACATACGCTTTGATGGCCCACCCAAGACAATGCTTTCGGATCATCCCAGGTGTCTCCTGCTGCAAACAGAGATGGGCCCTAGGCGAGTAGCTTAACTGCAGCTGCGTTGGCAACCGCAAGGGTTGCCACAAATGACCGTAGTCGGGATGGGCGGCAGAAAAAATACGCCGTCCACAACACTACGGCGCACGGTTACGCCGGCCCTATCTCCAACACCCCTTACTTCGGCTATCGCGGTGTCGCTGCCACGTGACGTCTAGGCTATATCAGTGGCGCTGACCAGGGTAGGCCATTTATGAGATGTAATAGTAGACACGTCGTCAGGGGTTCCTTCTAGCATACTTTCTAAAGACTGGATGTACGGCTTGTCGAGGGCCTGATAATATATTATTATGGGTTCCGCGATATGGCCAGGCGTAGGAATTTACCCTAGC
This sequence comes from Haemaphysalis longicornis, assembly GCA_013339765.2. NCBI lineage: Eukaryota > Metazoa > Arthropoda > Arachnida > Ixodida > Ixodidae > Haemaphysalis > Haemaphysalis longicornis. The sequence goes on along the minus strand of CM023448.1, from coordinate 24,360,514 downwards.
GTTTGTTTGTGTGATTATGCTTGCCCGTGTGATTATTTGCTAGGGAGCTAAGGGACCAAACACGTGCAGAGAGCGACGCGTGTGCGCGCGTGTTCTCTCTCTGGAAACAGGTGCAGCAGCGGTGAGGAGCACGCATGAAATACGGAAGACCGGTTTTCGAGAAAGAGAAACGAGTCCGGAAACGCGTCGGGCTCCGCACATGTGGCTGACTCTGAAGTTAGGCTTCTTGTTGATTTCTTGCAGTGGTGTTCTTTTCGTGGTTTATTTTTGCTGTAATAAGCACGTGTTTTCATCTACCAACCAGCGGTTCTCTCTCGTGAGTTGCTCTGAGCCGGGGGAGATATCACGTGGCAATAGTAACAATACTTGGAGTAATACATTTTTATGTCGTAATCTTTATTTAGTTTCCTGGGGAAGTGCCGTATAAGGACCACATCATATCCCCGTCCTGAGCAAGGGACACCGACACATCAAATACTGTCTTCTTGAAGAGATCTTTCAATGGCGGTGGGTGCTGTCAACAAGGATCTGGAGATGGGATACTGGCGCGATCTTATGGACCTTCTCACTGCGAGGGGGCGAGAATCTAATGACCTTTCAAGCACTGCATGCGCAGACCGCATTGAGCTTCGCAATGCAAGCCGTCCAGTCGTCGAAAACAAGTTGCGGTCGTGGAACCGAGTTTCCGCACCGAAGGTGTTGCTGCTCAACAGCACCAAACTGATGACGGTCACTGCAAAAAACACGAAATTTTATTACAGTAGTGTAAAGCAACCAGGACATAGGATTAGTATTAATAGTGTTATTCAAGCAAAATTATGGCTGGTGTGTTTTGTCCACCCTGACTGACAGCCGAATTTAAAATGTGGTATTCTTAAGACGACGTAACTGATATATTGGCATCAACAACATAACTTTACAGTAGAAATATATTGTCCTAATTGTTCTACCTTTTCTCGATTACCAACGACATATGAATGCTAAATTCGCGGTTCCAGAAAACTCAATGGCATTGGCGACGGTGCCCGTTGTTGAATAGCGTCAATTCTCTTGTGGGCAGTATTTGCCCTCTCATAATAACGAGTGAAGCTTAGCACCTATTTTAACTGGAGAATACAACAGAGCGCAATACTGTGTTTCAAGCGCGTATTAAAACAAGGTCCACGCTACACGGCTAGGCCAATTCTGAGCCTGCGAACAAGATGCGAAACCCGGTCTTCCTTCCTTCTCCGTAGCCAGACCCTCGAAATATTCAAAATGTGATTAGCACCAAGCACTACAGAGTAGCCTGTCCTTCTGACATTGTGCTGCCATACCAGCAACTCAACAGTACCCTCTGTATATCTAGCGACTAATCTGAAACCAGCAGAAGATTTTTTACTAGAGCTTCATTTTTGCTGTATCGCTTCCTAGGTTAGGCATGGTAAATAATGTCGAGGTTTTTACGGTTGAAAAGTTTATCTGTGACTAAACAAGTGTTTCAGTAATAGTTTTGTTGTAAAAGGAACTGCCTTGGTACCAACATAGCACACACTTTGGAACTCGCGCCATTTTCGCAAAGATGCCACATTAGGCGTCGCCACCAGCGTCATGGTTTTACAGACAGCCGGTTCATTTCTGTAGTAAATAGATGTCACTGATGTTTTCGCCCAAAATACCAGCGCAGTATTTACCCGGTACTTTACCTTGTGTTTTTTGGGTGAATTCTGGCACCTTCAGGATTTATTAGCATTGTGAGAAAAAAATTGAGTAAACCAAACCTCCTTTACTGATCCGCATATCATTCTCTTTTTTTGTTTTCTGTCTCATGTGGTCAATATACCCAATAAATCTTATGTTCCTTGGTAGAAATATATACATAGAAATATAATTCGTGCACGAATGGGTAAATGGCGATATCAGCAGTTACTTGAAAATGCAATGAATGCACCCTGTGCTGCAATCCCAAGCAATTCCATCGCCGAACAAAGCCTTTTTACACAATAGTAATTTTTCTGCGTTTCTTTCTGGCGGAGCAGTTGACACCTATCGTGCATGATACCAACAAATAAGGCGTCCGGCAAATATACGTCAGAGGTAGCTCTTCCTTCTCGTGGCTGCAAATCCAGAAGTGTTCTGGAGAAAGCACACGCTGGCGCAAACAACCAAGCCGCGGCTGTTTCTTACACTCGTCGGACAGCATGCATTACTAAGCGCTAAAAAATCCTGTTCGGAAGGTGGCAAAGTCGGCTTTGAGCTGCACCAATAGGGAAACGGGTTGCTCAAGTGCTGAAGAACTGTGCTTGTGGACACCACGCCAAAAAACCGAAACAAAAACGGAAACAAATTTATCAACATTTATTCTGCGCAGTAGGTGTGAAGGTCGCTCATTACTTTGTCTTTTGCTTAACAGCAAGATAGTTGTGACGGATGAAATACATTTATGAGGGCAGTTTAAATGCTTTTACGATTTTATTTTCTATGCACTTTATTTAAAGATTCTCATGCTATCTGTATTTCTTCAACGCAGAGTAATATATTAAGGAAAAAAGTTAGCTCAGCTTGCACTGGCGGTGCAAAGCAAAAGAAACAGCCGAGCTGTTTCCCTTCGTCACAGGTCTTCCTTCATAGGAGACCCTGCGGTTGCAACTCACATAAAACTCACAACTTGCGGCTGAAGTTTGTCTATTACTGGCATGCCCGTATTGTTTTCAAAAGGCCGTAGGCTTTCACATCTTTTCCAAAGCGGACAGCAATAACACGCGCGTGAACTCGCGGCAACCGGCTTCGTGAGCTCGGCGTCTGTAGCGCGAACTCGGCGTCTCTGCTTCAACTTCCGGCGCGCGGGTACGTGAACTGCCAAGGGGGACAGCGTGCAACAGATCTTACCACGAACGCTGGGGCGAGTGTTGTCGAAGGTCGAGCTGGCCAACGCCAGGCATTCCTCACGAGGTGCACATTCACGTGCACTCGGTATTTTTTTTTCCGTATTGTTTACTCGCAACGATGGATGCCGAAACTAAACGCTTACGCAGTCTGCGGTTAAAAATAGCGGCCTAACACAAAACATTTATATATTCTTAGGAGGAAACCACAAAATGAAGGCACCACACGCAGATGCACACACATCCACGAAGTTATTAGAAGACAACAATTGTGAACTTGGAAAAGTTTGCATTCATATGACAAATATTATATTCAAAAATCCGAAGTGCAAAAAAATTCATAAGTATAGATTGGGACGAATCCGCGTTCGAAAAGGTGAGGAAGCGACACAGCCATTTTAATTGTTCGGCGAAATTACAATATAGAGAAGCGGGATTTTCTTGTGATAGGTAAGCACGTTATGGAATCAAATCAATTCACCATCTACGCTTTACTTGCGGCCGGGGTCGCCGGCGTGTTGTGCTCATTAAAACTGATTTTGAATAAGCCGCCTAAATGGTGTTCAGTCCAAGACACCAGTTGTGCCATCCGTGTACTGCAGCAACAAGCTGCCTTGGCATCCTGAATATTTGATCGGAAGTCTTTTTCTCGTTAAACGCAGTTCTCATACCTGTTTGCTTAATAACAGGGCACAAAAATTGATTTATTTAAATGGAAAAGACAACAACCAATAAAAATAAAACTCACCGGCAAATACCACAAAATTGCGAACAGACATGGCCGCTTCGGAAGTTTAGATCTTAGGAGAGCTTCGGACAGCCGTGTTCCTAAGCAAGGATGCTCTACGGACACTCTACTGCTCTTTTATATAGTAGTTTGCTTTTGCCGACTATAGACTATATATCATGTTTTGTTTCGCCGAAACACTCGCCAACGTATATTTCACTTTTTAAAAGCGGTCTTCAAATGATGCTAGCAGAAAACGTGAGAGGTGTAGAGCCTAGAAATGACATCATTTTATTTTGCAACGCGTGCCGAATTATAATGAAGCGGTTATTTTCTGCGGAATATGTCGTTTCAAATATCGTGTCTTCAACTCCAAGCTTATTATTCGAAGCGTGTTAGCGTGAAAAAAACGGTTAAAATTGAATATCTATGTTTTTCATTTCCCAGTGGGAGGACGGTTTGCGATCAAAATTTGACAATTATTCGATGCTAACATATCCAGACGTGGCCCGCCACTCGACAATGAAAATGCACTTTATTTATGTACGTTATTCGCCAATACAACCACGGGAGTAATCCGAACACTCTTCCTAAATCAAGTATCCACTGAAAAAAGGCAATGTTATTATCTTTGGGGCAGTAATATCGATGTTATTATTTGTTATGTGATCCGCAATGAAACAGTTATTACTGTAAGGATAATTATGCCTAACGAAATATAGCACTCAACAGCTATTTTGCATCGTATTGCTGGTATTTCGGTTACCATTCCTGACATTTATTTAAATACGGTTACATCGGTTAGCGATCATCTTGATTAGGCTAGCTTGCAGATTTCTCATAACTACAGCGCAAGTGCACTCCAAAATGCTGGAGAGCAATTTAACGGGCGCTAGAGTGAAAGAAAGCAGATCCTTCTTCGAGCCCAAATTAAATGCATGCCACCTTCTGTATCAGTAACAAATTCTAACGTAGAAGTATTCAAGCTCTATAAGTGAATACGAAAAATGCAACGCCAAAGCAAGCCACTTACATTTTATTAGCCCGATCGATGGCAACCTCGACAACCACGCAGCTGCACTGACCAAGATCCTAAAATACGCGTGCACCTCTTTCTACCACCAGCACTATTACGCAGTATAACATGCGTGGTCACTGATGAGAATAACGAACAACAAGCGCCCACACTAGCCCTACCATTCTCAATGTTCTCTCGAGGAACCTGCGCTCATTTGAGACAAATGCGCTAGCCTCAGCCCCTTACGCAGACATAACTTATACTCTTCCCTTTTAGTTCAATACTAAATAGTGCGCCTGGCGTGCTCCACGCCACACAAAAGGAGGCCATTGTTCACAATTAAACCGAACAAAACGTGCGCACCCATCGAAAATATATTGGCTCATTGCCGCCTGTGGGACGCCGCTACGATGGGAAGCGTCTGTGGGACGCCGCTACGACGGCACGCCATGGGGCTCTACTTGGGTCCAGCGAGTGAGCTACGACAACAAGGCGAGCCCCTATGGTGAATTGCACTTAATAAGGCACTTTCCTGAACACTCACGACGAGGCCAGCATAAGCCGTACCGCGTGCGCCCAGCAGTTGTGCTGGTTATTCCAAGCCTGGGGTCGTGGTTGCGGTTGTCTGACCCTTCCTGCGCCCATCCTGGTCATCCACTGCCACCAGGCTGTTCCATCTAACTTAAAGTGACCATATTTTCTGGACCCCAAAGCGGGACTTAGGGTGCAAGGAGGCGGGGGAGAGGAAGAAGACTTTATTCAAGCAAGCGGTCAGAGTAGCGTGGTGGTCATAGGCGTAAGGCTGGTAGCGATTTCGGTGGCTCTTTTGAGCAGGGCGTATTGTGTAGTCCGGTCGGTGCTACCCAACGCCTCCCTCCACTGCTCGCTGCTGGTGATTACAGGGAAGGGGTCTTGGGGGCACTCCCATATGGAATGACTTGGGCGCGCTCCCCACAGAGGGGCATGCTGAAGAAGTGAATTATGTGGATGGAAGTGGTGAAGGTGAGCTCTGCTGGGGAGGCGTCCGTGTGCAAGGGCCACCGAATACGCACCTGGCTCATCGTAAACGTTGGATGAGGCGGGGGAAATCGTCGACGCGAGAGGTGTTAGTGCTCTGTTATGTCATTAAATGTGAGTAGTGAGTGTCAGGCGGAGCGCGCCCCGTGGTGAGGAATAATACTCACGCTGGCTCGGTGTGTGAGTTCGCAAGCCGTGTGCGGTTTCATTCCCCTCCATGGCAGTGTGGGCTGGGGTCCATATGAGCTCCACTAATTCCTCTGGTGGATTTTGCTTGATGAGTTTGGGCGCCATGGGTGAGATATGTCCCCGGAAAAATTTTTGAACAGCCGTTTTCGAATCGGTGATTACAACTACGGGATGTGACTATGTGTGAGGGTTAAGGCAACTGCCGCCTGTTCCACCACAGTAGGGGAGGGGGTTATGACTTTGAGTGGGTTGAGTGGAGCCGTGCTTTATTGACAAGTAATCGGCACAGAAAAAAGTGGTAGAGAGCGTGAAAATTGCACATTGTATTACTACATCTTAACATACGGCCTCCGGGTCCTCCGGGAAAGGTCCTCCGGGTTCTTTCTTGGCCAGTAACTGGTTACTTCTAGCAGGAATGAATTGCACTCAACGGTTCATTTCTCATGTGTGTCTGAAGTACCACTCACACGTCATATGCAGATTCACCTCATACAACAGCACGGATTTGCCTGTGGTTTAATGGAGCTGCGTCTTCTCTGCACTGCCCCTTTTATTCATGAAGGAAAACACCATTCCCACTGGTTCGTTTGAGCATGGCAAGCACAAGCTGTACTCCACAATTCTGTTGATATGGTTGCGAGGTACGTAATTTGTTTCGAAGGCCTCAAGCGCGTCCACCCGTCGTTCGTCAAAGCACAGGGGTATGCTAAATGGCTTGTTTGTACATTGCAACGTCAAGAAAACAGCTCAGACGGTGATACTGAGCAAAAAACAGGCGCTTTGTTGTGAGTTCCTTGCTTAGTATTGCCGTCTGCGCTGTTTTCTTGAAGTTCCTCAAGAGGTTTATTTTGGCTCTTCCATTCCTTCATGTTTTCATTCGTCACACAGGGCTTGATACGCATCTTGCATACTTTGGGCCGAAGGCAGGACAAAACACCTTCTCACAAGCAGGCTTCCTCGACAGCGGTACCCCATCCGGAAAACTGGGACACGCTTAATTCGGGACGTATGGTCCCTCCCCACGCTGAATTCGTGAGAGCTTCATTTATGCCAGACTTGGTAGTTCTGCTCATGTTCCGGTCTTGATGCGCACTACACACGTGGCCGTTGTGCGTTCACTGTTTATTCACACATGCGCACATGACACATGAAACGTAGATGTCCCCATTGGTGTTCGTCGCGCTCTCACTGCACTATCATCGCCACAGGCTGAGTACACTATACTTAGGGGATGTGTCCCTACAACTTTTACACTTGTAATGTGTATAGGGCAGACTAGGTGATTACCGAGTCCTCGCACTAGGTTATTAAACCAAAAGAAAGGTGCCAGGGAAAGCGGAACATGAAAGTTATAATGAGAGAAAACTTTAAATATTTCGCGATTTTTTATTGTGGCGATATAATCACTTCCGTTAATATCCAGGATTAGGGACTTCCAATGGGCCAATGTGCCGTCTTCACGAAACTAACAGTTGGGAATGTAAATCGTAGAGAAAAATTACGCCCATCTTCCCGCGAGGGTTACCTGGTGTGATATGACGCATCGGGGGGGTTCAATTGGTGTTTCCGTTGGGTTGATTCTCTAAATCGGGTGAAACGTGTTGTGACGCGAAGTCTAACGAGAGCGAGCGCTGACTGAACCGCCGCAGCGCGCTACCCGCGTTATATTCACAGCGCCTAAAGGAGAGGAGACAGCGGAGGAGAGTCGCGCATGTGCACACTTGCGCGACGGGAGCAGAGCGAAGCGAGCGAAGCGCGCGCACGCAGCGGTTACTTATGATAATGAGACGAAGTGAGAGTGCTGCGCACAGCTGTCGGAGAGAAGAGCGGAGGAGAGTCGCGCATGCGCAGGTGGCGTGTGGACGCCGCCGACGCCGACGCCGATGCAGGAGGGACATGCCTTAGAGCAAGGGATGCGTCGCATCTAATAACACGTGCCCCGTGAGACAAGCAGGTGCTGACATGTGAGGAGAACAGGCGGATACCGCCGGAGCAGAACTCTGATTCTACGAAGGCTGTAAAATGTGCCAATCTGCTTTACGAAGCCATTCGCGCCATGCGCCGAAGAAACAAGAGCTAGCAAAAACGCGCAGATATAGCAATAAAAAAATCTCTGTCCTCCCAATCTGTGAAGATGGACGACCAGCGGAGCTAGGCGCAGCGCAGTGAATGCATTCATCTTAATTTGCGATTCAGAGTGTTGCCTAGCCATTTAGCAAAATGAAACGTGGACGCCGTCAGTCTTATTATAGCGGACTAACACTGGGATGGTCGTTTTTCTCCCACACCTCATCCATCATAATGGGTATCTTACTGTCTGTACAACACATGAACCCATAGCGCTCGACCACCCAGGCTGGCAGTCAGATCACATCGGGCCGTGAGACGCCCATGTTGAAATTCCTCAGCAGAAGCGGTACGGCAACGATGAGCGCGGGAATCTTGCGCGCGTGTGCACGCCCCCACCTCGACGCCGTACGTATATATGACTCGGGAAGACGTCACGGTGGTGTAGAGTAGTATAAAATTAAGTTGTAACCCTACTCTCTTCATCGATTATCGCAATTCACTGCGCAACGCACCAGGTGGACTTCGAAAGCCAGGTGGGTTTACACGTCAGCCTACAAAATCTAAGCTTGCGCAGATGTTCACCTTTGAACACAAATGCATTTCAGCACGAACATATCGACAGGGGCAATTTCGGGTGTCAAAATATGAATACAGTAACAACATTTGTTATTTTTTATAAATTTTCGTATACGCGGAACACCAGCTCCGAATGTTCGGTCCGCACAGGTGTAAGAAGTGGGGTGAGTAGGACAACAGCCTCGCATGGACTACGCGAAGACAAGCAACTTGATAGAGAAGCGTATTCCACACACACTCGCGGCTGCTGCTGGTATGATGATAAGGATCATTATGTTTAAACGATTTGCGAGGATTCGCCCTTATCTTTAAAGCTTCAGCTAAGGAGACGAACTGTCGCTCGATAATGAACCGCTGCAACTACTGCAAGCCACCGTTCGCTCGGTATGGCATCGGTGCACATCCAAAACAAAACTATCGGCTTCTGTCATACAAAAGGCAAGGCATATGTGTTGGCAGAAACGACCGCTTCGAGCTTAGCAACAAAATTCTTCTCGTCCCTGGTCTGGCCGACCTGTTATGTGAGCACCTAGTCGGAGTTGAAGCTACTTCGTCTGAATTTTAAGGGAGCTTGAGCGCATGTTTGGTCGCCTCGCTGTACATACCACAACGCTCAAGGCACCCTTCCCAAACACAGTCAGGTGACGACGCGCCCTTCACGAATCGAGTGCACCACCAACCGGCAAGAATAGCCAAAACTTTTGTGGCTGGAGCCCATTCAACTAAACATATTCTTTAATGCGTCACTGCCGATGTATGCTCCATTGTTTCGGGGAGAAACTCTGTTGTCGTCGACGTTATCGCAGGCACAAGAGTTTCGAGGAATTTCGCCAGCAGCCACCTCACTTCGTTGACCTGTAGAAGAATGAACATTCGTTCCTGGGGTCATTGGCCGGTCATCACGATGATATTTCTTGCGTTCTTTCGACGCAGCAGTCTGTTGCCTGTCATTCGCCAGGTTGCCACAGTCATCCGTGAGGCAGTTATTCATCACTCTGTTCACATAGCAGTGGCTTTTGCAATTTAGAACGGCATGACAGCCAAGAAGAGTAATTTTTACTGCAGCTTGTCCCCTCAGATCAATTCTATTTATTTTTCTCAGAGTAATGATGTTTTTTTTAATATTATTTACCTCATTACAGCCTACGAAGATGATCATGAGTTCTGAATTGTCCTAATATGACGTGAAAAAAAGGCGTACCCGAGGTAGCCAGGTTTGGCAAACTCCCTCCTTGGTTACATAAGGTTTTCCCTTTAAACCAATAACAATTATATCGAATTTGGTGTAACTAAAATCTGTACAGATCCCGTACTGACCTTAGGAAATTTCTTACAATGCAAAGGTAGCTGGGATATCCTCACACCAAAAGATATAGGCTGACCTTAATATCCGTGCACACAAGTTTGTACTTCCCAAAAATAACACGGACCATTCCCGCGTGCCTGCTAGTTGAAAGGAGCCTTAAAAATTTCGTATCGGGTTCTCTCATTTCGTGAGGTATTGGGTCGGTGCCTACATATTCTTCGTGGTGAATAGAATACGAGAAAACATTTGTATGCCATGGGCTCCGCATACACTGCATTGCGAATTCCCTCCAGTATGGCATCCATCCTTTGCGGCCGGAATTAGAGACCCGTACTTTGTCTAAATTTCGAAGCATAGCTTACCAATGCCGGTCGGTTTTTCTCGCACACTTTTGGCACTGCACTTGGCGGTGCTTGCAAAGCGGATAGATGAACCACGCGAAAACAGTAGTAGCAGTAGTAGTAAAACCATCCTCACCATCATCAGCCTCTAGACGCCGACTGCAGGGCAAAGGCCTCTCCAATAGTTCTCCAATGACCCCGGTCGGGTGCTAACTGGAACCAATTACTCCCCGGAAACTTCTTGGTCTCATCTGCATATCTAACTTTCAGCCTCCCCCTGCTACACTTGCCTCCTCTAGGGATCCACTCTTTTGCCCTTAATGACCAATGGTTATCTTGCCTTCGCATTAAATGCCCTGCCCACGTCCATTTGTTTTTAATTTCAAGTAATACGTCCTTAAGACGCGTCTCTTCCCTGATACACTCCGCTCTCTTCTTGTCCTTTAATGTTACACCTATCATCTTCCATTCCATAGCTCGCTGAGTCGTTCTCAATTTAAGTTGAACCCTTTAGGGAGATTTCAAGTATATGCCCCGTACGTGAGTGTCGGTGACATGAATCTGCCCTACACTTATTTCTTCCGGGACAATGGTAGTATTAATAGACAATTTATCAATAAATGAGGGGGAAGGAATTGGGTAAAAAAGAAGATTTATCTTCTAGCAAAAAGTTTCAGGTTACGTTAATCACCACACATCGTTTTCAAAATTCAAAACCTGGTAGATTGCCCGAAATAATTCCGTCTTGTTGAGCGCGGAAACGGCCTAAGTGCACATCCTTTCGTTATCTACGCGTTTTTTGTGCCTTACACAGTGTTTGATTGTTCTTTTTCTTACATTATCGGAGGAGCAGACAAACTACAACGCACGAAAGCGAAGTAGAAGCAATAAAAACATAAAAAGCTGTAATTAACGTGGCACTAGGAAAATTTTAACAATCAAGGAAAAATTATCTGTCGTCTTAACTTCGTTAGGCGTCGATCATTAGAATTTAATCTACCTAAGCCAAAATTCTGTGACCAACTTTGCGGTGTGAGGATTTATTTGAAAAAAAAAGATTAACCATCTGCGTTGCCCACGTTTCTCTATCGTGCCAGGGACATTGGCTCATATCGCTGCTGCTCGTAGCTGAAGTATGAGAGTAATCAAAATAAAGAATAAAAATTTCACAGCATTTTTGGACATTTTCCAGAATTGGAAGTAGCGGCTGTACCAGAACCATGCCATATTCCGCTTTGGGCTTGCGGAAACACCATGATCCAAGAAATGAAAAATGTTTAGTATATTGATTTTCGATTCGCCAATGATAGCGGCAGCAAGTCAACCAGCTGGTATTCCGTGTCTTGACGCGTATCAACGATGCAGTTTTAGTTGTGTAAATTATGACCTTCCGGAGGAATCTCCCCCGAAGAACGAAAAGGAAGAGAACGAAGAAGCAGCTAACGGCCGGTGTTACACGACGTAACGCGGGTCGACCGTAAGTCTTTTCTGCCAAATTACGTGTTCAGGTTGAATTGTAGTCCCGCGCGTTGTAGTTTTACTTGAACAATATCGCTATAACGTTTCATTTCCGTTGAAAAATGCATGCAAGTCTGCGATCACCACTCTTTGCTTTTGTCACAAAAACTGCGGAGGTACAAATGAGGTATAATATTTAGGCTGAAGTTATTACTTTAATCATTCTTGTCCTACTAAAAACCCGATACTATACAGTATTTACGAACACTGAGCTACCCCAAGAAAAACTGTTTGCAAACATTCTGACGTCCCATGAATGAAAAATGATGCTGAGTAAGCTAACCGCATTACCAGCTCTACATAACCTTGCAGGCTTAAATATCAATAATGACTTCTTTTTTTCATACTCTGTTAGTCATATACACTTATCCTTTTAATGTGGCTAAAGAGGTAAACAAGGAGATCTTCGGGTGGTTTGGAGCTTTTTCGGTTAAGGCGTTTATAAAGGTTATAGCGTTTATAGAATCTGCAAAGTTTATAGCGTTGAGGTGGTGTTTGGCTGCTTCTAATTGGCGAAGATGGGTTTTGTGCCTAAGATAACATGTACTGCACCGTTATAACGAAGCTCGAAGCTCGACGTACCAGTGACATTTCTGTAGAAACCGTAAACTGACCTACCGGCGTCTCCCGCTGTGCTGTCCACACATACTCTCTTTTTTGACGTCCGATGTGCCTTCACTCTTACTACCTATGTCAGTAATTCCAGGAATAGGCGATTGGCTAGCTTGTATTTTACACTTATGGTGTCGTTTGCTGTTTTTCTTTCGTCCATATTGTTTCCATTCTGCTGGCGGGGACACTCTACACAAAGACGAAAGGCTTCCATAGGTTGCAATGGGTTTCTCTGGGACATTTGGTGTACAGGTACTTCTTCGAAGGCTAGACCATTTGGTCACACTATACCGACAGAACTACTTGTGCAGGGTATTCTCTATAATATAGCCATTGTTTTTTCTCCCGAACGATAGCTGCGCAGGTGTATACTGCACCAATTTGAGTTATATTCCCTATAATATTTTATACTTTTTGTTACACAAATACGGTCTTACGGGAATTTAGAGCGTTGAGACTGAATCAAATTTACAAATTCTGTCGCTCATCTACATTTAAATATGGTAGTCTTCCTACCGCGACTTATACAACGAAGTGTCTGCCTGTGAGTCCGTCTACCTGTGGCTCGATTAAGCCTTCCGGCCAAAAATCAGACAATGCTTGAACATGAGGCTTAATGAGGGAAAAGGTCTCCACACTTCTAAATCTGTAAACATACTTGATATTTACCCACGTATTTGGCACAAAAAACATCAGAAAGAATAAAAACAAAACAATAATACATACGTAATATACACCGTGGTATTTTTATTCATAATACGTGTGTGTTGCTTGATAATCACGATATTAAACTAAAATTACGCGTTGAAAACGATATTCTCACCCAAAATACAAAAAGATATCGCGTCATACCCAACCTCGTGGCAGAATTCAAAGTTCAACAGTAACAAAATGTTCCAGTAGAAGCTGCGAGCAGCGGACCACGAGAAATTTGTACTCAATTGAGCAAACACCTCCCCGTTGTCCTTGGGGGATTTAAAGTGAAGAGACGAGCATGAGAGGTGGTTAGTGGTGACAGGACAGGCTTTACTTCGCAGAAGCGGCAGAACAGTATCGTCTTTCGGCTGCATTTCAAGCGAAATAACCACATAAATGTCCTGTTTTTTTCGTAATGCAACAAAAGCATGCGATGTAGCCTTTCCAGGCAATAATATTTGTGGAAAATATGCAGTCTCACGCACGTCAAAAAATATGTTGGCAACTTTCATTGTTTTCCCTTTAAATTAGTTACTAAGACAAAGCTTCGCAAGTACCGTACAGAATATTTACATATCACACTTTTTAACGCCTTCAGAGTAGTTTCGCGATGTTAATATCCTGAATGCATGTTGAGTTTGCGTGTGAAGATGAACAGCGGTCTATAGGTCGGTGTCCAGCAATCGATGGCGTGCAGGTTGGTTTCCTGTCGCCGCTAATGCGGCGTTGGCATTCCCATTGTTGCATGAGGCAACTCTTCAGAATCGTGTTTACATCCCCCTGAGACAATTCTCACAAAATCAGCTTTCAGCCCCTTAAGTTTCGGATTCATGGCGTGCGCAGATAGCGCTGTATTCTCTTAGCCGTGTGGCCGTCTTGTTTTCCGTATTTTTTATCCCGTATTCTCTGAGCCGCATTCTCTAAGCGGCAAGCAGTGTGCAGTTTTACACAAATCATGTTTCGGGCCGATTGACTGATCAGACCATTAAAACTCACCAGAGGGTGAACAAGGTGATTCTGACAGCAGGATTGAGGGACTGGGCCCGCTGTACAGTCTCAGTGCTGCTATTCTTTTTTTACTAGTCCTCCTTACATACGAAGAGAAAGTGGCCATCAATGTTCCCAAATTCTGGTAACCAAGCCTGGCAAATCGCTGGCGCTTTAAGAGTGCTCCAGAGTATGTGGCATTTAGGTGGACGCTGCCTGCGCCTAGAGCACAGGTCGTAGTGACTTAAGCACTTCGACTGTCTTTCGACACAATAGTTCCTGAACTTTAAAGGGGCCATGAAGTCAAAATGCATGTTTGGGTCATTCAAAAGAATGCCTCGTTGTAATCATGCTGACACGCCTTTTAACGCAAACTTCACTCGAATAAGCTGTATAATTTGAAAAAAACGGAATGGCCATGCGACCCACTAGCTCATTCCCCGCAACCGAACCTATGATGTGATACCAGCCAGCTCTTCGTTTGGCGGAGGCTGGAAAGAGCAAACGCCAATTAGGCAAAGCTTATAAACTTGCCGAACGAGCTATTTGCGCATAAGCGTAGGGCACATTCTTTTTATATCAGTAAGAATGGTGGGACAAACAGTGGAAGTTACGAAACCACACGTAAACATGGACATACCTATGCGTACTGCTTTTCGCAGTGCACGCACTATGCTTCGTTTAGGTGCACAGCACTGTGGGGCTTTGAGGGTGGCTGAGATCTCACTGGCCGATTGGCGCAAGCGACGGTGTTTTACGTGACCATATTTGTTGACCGAGCACCATGTTTCACGAAACGATTTTTTTGTCCATGAACAAAAACAAGCCCGGTTTAAATACGGTCACAAACAATCCAAAGGCAGAAAACGTTTTGCCCCGGTGTGGTGGCGCCATCTAGGATGGGTAACAATAAGCAAGTCTCCGCTCCGCACCAAGTTTAACTGAAAGACCTGTCCTTATGACGTCATTGCGAACGTCGTTGAAACCCACGTTCTGGCACAAGAACCAAAATGTTTTCCTAAATTGAATAATTCTCAGTGAATAAAGCATCGTGTGCTTCCGGACAACCGATAGGGGCTCTTTAGAACACGAAATCATTCGAATAAAACAAACTTTTATTCTGTCTTCATGGCCCCTTCAAACGCGTAGGTCGCTGGGTGTATTTGTCGTCGTAAGAAGCGGTGCTGAATGGCTGAATGCCGTATAACCTGTACAATTCCAAAAAAAAGGGTCCACCAAAGCATCATTTCTTGAGCGTGTGTAGAATTTTAGCTTATCTATAAGCCACTGGTTGGTATTGTAAAAGTCTCTCTGATATAGGAGAGCTGAATTTGATAAATAGTTTATTGCAGTTATCGAAATTAGGACATAGTTGACTTAGAGAAGCGGAGAACTTGGCATCGTCATGTGTACAATTAAACCGTAAAATCACTGTACGCTACACGCGCACCGCCGATCCGGATGCCGGTATACTGTGCAAGCATCCAAGCTAGGCGACAACTGGAGCATCTTCAATGGTGAGAGTACGAGAATCTCTCGCATTTATTTTTGACGCTACGTGCGTGTGATGATAAAGGCGTTAAATTTATTTGATCGTTATGGTCAGTGGTGTGGTGTTGAGCTAGGCGCCGCCCAGAAAAAATTTTTGCGTTGGGTCCACTTTATGACTAGTTACCAAGCCCCTTCAAATGACATTTCGCAGTGAGCAAATACCTCAAAAATAGCAAAATAGTGTTTCCTGAACAATGCGAATGGCATTGCGGTCGACCGCCAAACTAGCGCTCTTTATCCGTATCCCTCCTTACGATTCTCATCCCCTCAAACGCCATATTTAGAATTTTGAAAAATGCAGATATTAAAAGAAGGCGTACGTTCTTTTTTTAGGTGTAAGGGCAGACGCCTAAGATGCTGAACAGGCGAGGAGAGACCTCTTCCTTATAGTCTATATGACCCTCCAACCTTCCCTTGGAGAATATTTGTGTTCTATGCTTCCGCTCTGGAATTTTTATGTTCTACCGAATGCTCAGCACCACCTTTCCAGTTTCCCTCCCCAGCCTAAATCAGAAGCTGTAATTAATGATAACTTCTGCCTAAATGGCCTACTTTTCTGTCGCGTCTTGTAATGTGAGAGATATCAAGCAAAGCGTCAGTGAGCGATTGAAAGTGCTGTGCTAGATTACAATACCAGCTGGTGCTTTCACATTAACAGTAAGCACATGTGGGACAGACGCGCAAGTATCGTTGTGAACAGACATCGTGTTATTTATACAGAGGACAACTATTCAATGCTCGCCCTGTGGTCTTTCCACTTTCTTTATCCACTGTTTCAGTCCCCTTCAATCCGCACCAATTTGGCTCACCCTCCTCCAAATGGTATGCCCAATTATTACTTTCGTACGCAACGGAAGGACGGTCTCTTTGAATAGCACCGTCATACAAGTTTTAAACTGTTATAAACACCTGCCACTTTCACGCCAGCGTGTTTTTTTGGTGGGATCTGCATTCTATGAATATCTGCCTTATTATACTGTATTTTTGTGTCCACGCTATAAGCACGGTTATCAATCGTCTGATAGTGCGCGCACACGAGGGCGGTTGGTTGTACAATGATTGAAGAGTTGGTCTGTGCCCAACAGCACGCATTGGTTTCATCAGTTCATTTTTTCCCTTCAGGTATGAGCGTAAAATCATTTTTTATTGTGTACAACTTGCTGTTGGGACAGTTGGGTTTTAGAATTTGAAATAAAAGTACGAGCAGAAACGATACCGCAAGAGAGACACCGGTCTCATCTGTCTTGCATATGGTGACTTTTCTACGCTTTTATTTCGAAAATTTATTGTATACATGACGGAAGCCTTTGTCTTATCAGAGAATTTCGAAGGTAGAAAAAAAGCAAAAAATACTTCTAAACGTGCACAAGACTTAGGGAAGCATGGTGACCAAATCGTTTTCCTTGCAGGACTTTTAAAGGAGAACATCACCGATGGATGTAGTCCAGCGAATGCGCCTACTTCTCAAATACTCGGCTATCCTCGTAAGACTCAACATATGCTTACCTAATATATGACAAGCAATGTTGATGGAACTACCAAAGTATAGTGTCTCAATTTTCTTTCAGGAAGTGTGTATACTTGTTGTGATAGAAAATAATTTAGCTTCCCCTGCAAAGGGAATCGACCCGTTGCGTTACGGATTTCGTGCAAACGACGAGTGCATTACACAGCGAAGCAGGATTTGAACCTTACTATGCAGACCCCTTGTGTTAATAGTGACATTTGTGCTACGGAAGAGGACTGTCTAGCAGAGTCTTCTAGGGCTATTCTGTGACCCGGCAGCAATTGTTTAGGGTCGAAAGCTTCTGCGTAGCTAGCTAAAGAAGGATCTTCACCATAGTACATTTGAGCTTGTCCAACTGAAAGGCTGTATTGTTCCCTGGGTATGACCTTCTGGTGTTGTAAGGCCGAGAAGGTAACACCCACGGTAGTCTTCTCGTAACGGTAGTCTTCTCGTAATACCCAGGTAGTCTTCTCGTAACTGCTTAGAATGGCTGCAATCCCACTGACCTCCCAAAAAAATCTGAAAGAAAAACTACTCGTTGGTTCTAATGGTGTCCTCTCCACAGACTGGAAGAGTGTGCCCTGCATGCTTCCGAACATGAGCTCGCATTGTACTTTTTACGTTATTTTCGGACCATCCTGTATAGCGGAAACGTTACAAAAGGCAATTCAGCATAAAGGTTGAGCTGGTTTTCTGCATACAGATACTGATTTTTCGCGGCAGACTTAGCATGAGTTGCGGCAGTCCATTTTTGACACGATTGCACCTAGACGTCTTATATACTGGCCGTATTTCACAATGTAGGGCATCTTGACTTGATTGTTCATGATTTGGTAGACATTTCCACTGCCCAACTACCCGAATCCTCAAATCCGTAAAGTGAGTGGCTTTGTTTGGATTACAAAAAGTGGTGGCATTTGTCAGGCCTGCGTTTCGTCGTTGGCACTCAGTGAACAATCCGATGCAGTTTGTGACTCTTTCAATGATCTGTGAAAATGTCACTTCTTACTGTTTCCATTCAGTTCAGTTTTCCGCCTTCCTGTCTTATATATTTCTCAGCCGAAGCGAAGTAGTTTTTTCCTGCATGCTTTCACTGGAGATCAGACCTTAACCTCACAGCGGAGAAGTACTGGGGGACCGATATTTGCTGAGGCAGGCCAGTGCCAGTCATCCCCTGAATACTCAAGCACCATAGGGCTCCTTCCTTTCGTGATAGCCGGCAATGACACTTACCTCTAGGTCAAAACCCTTCTTTACAGTTGCGTCTGTCGTTGATATCCTCGAAGACGCCACGTTATCCGTTCCATGGCACCTACCCATAAAGAATGTAACTTCAGCAGGCAGTCTTTGCCAATGTCGGACACGGATTTCCCGTTCGGTACACGAAGAGTTCATGACAGCTAGTTTTCACATGAGAGTACCCTTGCATTCCCCGATTACAAATCCTCACCTTGCAAGATATCCTCCTATTTCTACACTGCATTTAACTTGCAAAGCAGCGTGGAGGTCTTTAATAACTTAATGGGCTTGAGCAAATGTATGGGGGAAACTTTTAAATGGTCCGTGCAAACGGGAGTAAACCGTTTTTGGTTTCCCTGCAGTTTGCTTGTGGCATTAAAACACAGCAGCTGTCGTAAATATTATCAGTATCTATTTCACCGCAGGAGCATAGCATCTCGGAAACACTGCATGTGTGAATCATAATTCCGGCATGACTGCTTTTGTGCGAGTGCTTTGGCATCAACCCCAAAGGCCAAAGAAACTACGCACACTTTATCGTCATTGGCTACGAGCTGTTGGTGAGGGATGCGTTTTTGTTCTTCGTAGAACACTCCGAGGGAACTTCGCCTCCTCAGAGCAAAAACTTGTTTTATTGGGAGCGTGAGTTGACGGTCACTGGAAAATCTCGCGTAGTTTACTCCCGGTGCAAAATTAAACTCCGCCGCAACGAGAATGTAGTAGAAAGAGTATACAATTGTTAGTCAGCACGTGTATAAAATACATGGCCACGCAAACCGTCCGAAAACTTATTTCCTTAGCCGCCACTAGCAGAATAAAGCCGACACACCGTAGTGGCCTTCCGTTTAGAAACATCCATTACTGTTATTTATTGACGGCTACATGAGTAATTTTGGCACAGTAATTACTGCAGTGGCGATAAGGCCAGGAGCAAACTGCCTTGCCTCTAGAGGTGCTCTTCGCTTTGTAGTGTGAATGCAAGTATGTGCTCACTGACATCAGAAGCACCATTAGGCGGCATCCGCTGAAACCCCTGACTGTATGATGCGGTCCAAAAATTTTAACTCAAGCAGTGCTAACACAGCAAATTATGCGGCGGCTTGATGTTAGCACTAACATAAAGCTGTGAGCTTCATCGTGAGAACCAGTGTCCAGCACTTCCCGTACAAAAAAGAAATAAAGTTCAAATAAAGTTCAAAAAAGAAATAAAAATAGACTTGAGCAGGCCAAGTGACCATCGGTGGAATACCAGGGTGACAGGGTGGAGACCAATATTCGGGTCTAGAAAAAGAGGAAGGCTAATTACTCGATGGAGGGACGAATTAAAGAAATTTGGAGGCAAAGAATATAATACAGCGGCGTGGAACAGGAGTGGATGGAAGTCGATTGGAGAGGCCTTCGCCCTGCAGTTGAGCTAGCGTGCTGGTCCTGATGATGGAGATGCAAAAGCCGGGTGTCTGCCGAAGGGGGAGGGTCGGCCAGCTCTGCCATTTCTCCAGCCTTGCGCCACTGGTGCAATCTGTGCAAGTTGCTGTAGATTCAAAGCTGGCAAAGGCATAATATAAACGGGGATAAGGGAAAGGCTTAACATGGCAATCTGAAGGCGGGTACCTGCTGGCCGCAGAATAGCCGCAGCATCTACCAGCATCTTGTGAAACATGCCATCGTACGATGACATTCCTGTCAGGGGCGCATGCGCAATGCGATACAGCTGTATGTTGGATCTAACGTTGCACTTTGAGCTCTCTCGTCGCAACCCTTTAGGGTAGCGTGACGCACACCACGCATGTCTTATTTTTATTCGCCGCAAATCTCGCCGTTACGTCTGCGTAACACAATCCTAGACTTAAGGCTAACAAAAAAAATTGATCAAGGCTCATATACGAAGAGATAGGGGGGTCAAAAAAGCGTGAAATAATGATGATGATGATGTAGTAAAGTGCGACCACTTCTTTGTGAGTGACGTTCCCCGCTTTGGACGAGAATCACCACATAAATGAATAGTTGGCGTCCCACTCAGGAAATGTCCCTGAAACTTTAGCATCCAGATACACTAATACGATGTAAAAGGCGCTTACATCTCGGTGGTGCGACGGCGGAGATCGGTAATGACTGATCTGTTTTATATTTCAATTTTTGTCTTCAATTTTTTTCTTCAAGTTGCCGCCTTTTTGTAGTAACTTAGTATTCTTGCTGCCTGAATGTGATGGCTACAGACAGCGTTGCTACCAGCCTGGAGGAGCCATACTGCTGCATACGATCAGAACGGCCAAAGTTGCACGTGAACAGTCGTAAATTGTAATTTTTTTATGTTTGCACACTGCTACATAACACTGCTTGAAAGCATGAAAGTCAGAAAACCAAGTTTGACGCGAATGTATGTTTCCCGTGTGAAAATCGTGTGGGGTCAATAACATCTGCTAGAAAAAGTTACATATGTTTTTACATTCAGAGTAATCGCTCTTCTAATGACGTCTTCCAGAAATGTCTATATTCAATTCATCCTAAACTGTTATCAATAACGTGGTGTCACTTTTATGCAGCGGAAGCATCACCACTGATAGACACTATATTTATACCTAGTGGGCAACAAAAAGTGTGCCATATCGGGAACTGTACATGGACGAGTTGCAGGAGAGACCTGGTAACCAGCCACACAACGTAAAAAACTTATCCGGTAGCGCGCAAATAAAAACACTGGCGTCATTGCTCTCATTAAACTAAGTTTTACAACCTAAGGTAGTGCAATACAAGAAGATTTACGACAGGTTTACAGTCAAAAGTTTGCCTTGTAGCTGTTAAACCAAAAACATCCGCTTTTGCCTATGGCAATTAAGGTTCATGAGCCCTGTCACACATTAGAAACCGTATCCAATGTATCTTGCCCATACGACAGCAAACACACTCTAAGGAAAATTTACCAACATTGCGTCATCTCCGATAGTGTGCTAAGATTTGCCAATGCGGAGGTTGGAAAAAGGGGAGCACCTGGGTGAGATCTTTAACGCTTTTTAATAGCTTTTTCATAGTTGAGGGTGAAGCACATAAAGAGAGCCACGTCATCCGGTCGCCCGCGCTAGCGCACCCCTCGGAAGTGAAAAAACAGGACCGGAGGAGGCGCCGGGCAAACCGTTTTGTTTAAGGCCGGGCTACTGTACCGAGAAAATAGCGCACCCCTCAGGTAAACGCTTGGACATCCATCCGCCACATGCCACTTTTACGTACGTTTCTGGTGAGAAATCCTATAGCAAATATCGCACCGCTATAATTTCAATGTAACAGAAAACAGCAGACGTCTTGAAGGATGGCGGGCAAATGGTACTAGAAAAAGGCAATGTCTAATAACTGCGAGTATACCGGAATCTTCGACGAACACGAACATTCTCCTAATCCATAAGAAAGGTTACGTGAAGGACTTAGAAACTTACACGCCGATCAGCTTACTGTCAGTCGTCTCCATGGTACTTACCAAGGCAATCGCTAACAGAATTTCTGGCACCTTGGATTTCACACAACCTAATAAGCAATGAGGATTCCGCAAAGGCTATACAACAATGGACCATATACACAGGATCGGTCAGGTGATACAGAAATACAAGTGATACAGAAATACAGGTGCTACAGGTAAAACATATAGCCTACATAGATTACGAGGAAGTACTCGACTCGGTCGAAACCTCCGTAGTCATTCAGGCACTGCGAATCAGGGTGTAAATGGTAAGAATACTACAAGATATCTACACTGGGCCCCCAGCTACCATCGTCCTCAGTTAAGTGAGCCGTAAAATACCTATGAGGCAGGGCGTCAGAGAAGGAGACACAATCTCTCCAATGTTATTGACAGCATTTTAACAACAGGCATTCTGAACATTGGATTGCGAACATGTGAGCGTAAGCGTTAATCGAAAATACCTCAGTAATCCCATATTTGATGATGACGTTGCCGTGATGAGTAACTCAGTGGACAATTGCACAGCATCATTACCGCACTGGACATGGAGAGTGGTGTCTTAGGCCTGAAAATTATTATGCAGAAAACTAAAATAATACTGAATATCCTCGGGGGAGCTCAACGGTTTGAGGCTGGTGGCGAGGCAGTGGAAGCGGTAAGCGGATATATCTACTTAGGACATGTAGTGACCCGGATTCCAACCATGAGGGCTGAGATAATGAGACGAATAAGAAAGGGGTGGAGTACATTCGGAAGGGATTCTCCGATAATGAATTACAGCCTACCATAATCTCTGAAGAAATGTAGGAAATATGCAGCTTACGGGTACTCACTTACGGGGCAGATAATTGTGGGATCACTAAAATGGTTCAACTTACATGGAGGACGCTCCGCGAGCAATGGCGCGGAAGATGACAGGTGTAACATAAAGGGACAAGAAGAGAGCGTAATGGGTCAGGGAAAAAACGCGTGTTAAGGACGTATTGGTTGAAATTCCGAAGAAGAAATGATTGTGGGCCGGGCATTTAATCCGCAGGCAAGATAACCGTTGGCCATTAAGGGTAACAAAGTGGATCCCTAGAGAACGCAAGCGTGGCATGGGGTGGCAGAAAGTTAGATGAACAGAAGAGATAAAGTAGTTTGCGGGGATAACTTGGTTGCAGTTTGCAGCGGATGGGGATAATTGTGGATCTATAGGGAGGCCTTTGCCCTGCAGCGGATGTAGACAGGCTGATAAGGATGACGGTGTTTGGGGTAATATTTTGAGAAGAATCATTTGTGAAGCTTGCACAAGTGGTGCAAGGCTGGGGAAACAGCAGTGGTGGCGGCCCATCGCCGAAGACCCGGGTGTTGCACCTGACATGGATTGTCTAACTTGCCTCTGAAAGTTCTTCACGACTGGCAGGCGAGGATCGCTTTCTCCCAAAGTGGACCGCGTTAGCGCGCGCCAGAACCTGCTGCCACAGGCTTAAAGAACTCAGCCTTCTGTAGCAGAACTCGGCTTCTTTGCTGCCGAGTTAAGGCGCGAACGCACGTGATTTGGCGAGACACCCGAAAGTTAAAGCGACGAAACCCTGGAATAGTGTTCTCGAAGGTCGAGCTGGGCGACGCCGGGTGCTGCTCACGAGGCGTGGGATCGTGTGCGCTCGGCTTGGCTGACGTTTAGGAAAACGTTCGATGGCGGAACGGAAAGACTAAATAGCTCTGGCGTTAAACGCAGGATTCATCGTTCTATAGGGTGCCGTATCATCACCGGCTACTCCACCGTTATCGTTTAACGTATGCATTTGCGTTTTAATCGCAGCCAAAAGCAATTGTTTCATTGACATTGAGCTTCTCACAGTAGGTCTACCTGCCACTGGCCAAGCCCCTTGAGTAGGTAGAGAAGATTTGTAGGTTGGGGTTGCCTTTGCCGCCAAGGGAGAAATACTGTATCGGATGCAACTTCAGAATCAGAATCAGAATGTTTTTTATTTTCCTCAGTGGAAAAACGGACCTCAGACAAAAAGCTGCTCATTCAGCAGCTTGACGAGGCCTGAGGCCCTACACACAAGGTGGCAGCGGTAGCACACAAGACACTTGCAGGCTAGAAAAAATAGGAAAGGAGATAGAGAGAAGAAAAAAAAAAAGTTCCCGAAAACGGTGTGATCAAGAACAACAAACTAACAGGAATGATTTCATACGCACAAACGTAAATATAACACCACAGTACACTTACATAGTATAAACACATGTACACGCGAAAAAATTCAACAACCGTGATCATCTACACACCGGCATAAACACGGATACAGGTGTATGACATGTGCACAAAAGTCCAATGCACGCATGCATACCTGCAGGGAAAACAACAATTTATTACAACTTACTTTCGGGGAAAACAAATGACAAAAAAGCTTGGTACGCTTTGTAAAAAAATAACAACAAAAAAAACCCCGGAAGAACCAGACGTTCACACAACGCTGTGAACAACGTAAAAAAAAGAAGAAAAAAAAACACGCACGCACATATATGGAACTCAAAGGCAAATCCGACAGGTCTTTCTGGACAAATAAAAGTAAGGCAGTGTAGCACGCCACGTGAGAACTCGCTGCTATCTTCTACCCTTCAGAAATTCTGCTTAAAAATTGTTCAATTAGATCAAGCTTATTTATTTTGGGACCATCAAAGAAAGTTATATTACTGTTCAGGGTGTAGGGTATTATATATTTTAACATTTGTTGGCCGTAGTTTGTGCGCGTTCTGGGAACAAGCCACTTTTCTGTGTTTCGAGTGTTCGCGGCCGGTATGCGTTCTTGCAATGCTGACATTTTCATTAGGAAAGTGGTGCGGAGTGAGGCTTTAGAAGTGAACAATGAAACAATAATGTACTGTAGCATCATGTGAACGGGTAGACATTTGAAGCGAATGAAGAGTGGTTTAGTATGAGCACAGTACTGTTCGCCCGCAACGATGCGAATCGCTTTCTTTTGCAGGCCTACAATTGTATTCATGTTAGTGTGTGAGGCTGTACCCCAAACAAGATGACAATATGTAATATGAGATAGAAATAATGAATCGTATATCTGCTTTTTTATGTTTACCGGAAGAATACCATGACACCGAAAAAGGGCTCCTACAGCTTTTGACAAACTTATGGCTACGTAATTAGTGTGTTGAATCCATCGAAGGTGCTCGTCAAATATAACTCCCAGTGTTTTATGGTGGCTAACCACCTCAATAATATTGTTACCAAGGTTAATAAATAAATTTGTTTCTACGCGCCGATTTATTGGGCGGAAAAGGACAGCTTTCGACTTAATCGTATTTATTTTTAGATTGTTCATGTTAGACCAATTTAAAAGGCATTTTAGGACTTCATTTGCTTTCTTAAATATTTCTGAAGTTGTAGAACCAGAGATAAATAGGGAGGTGTCGTCAGCGTAAATTACAAATTGAGTTTCTTTAGAAATCGTTACCAGGTCATTAATGTAAACATTAAAAAGAAAAGGTCCCAATATACTGCCCTGAGGAACACCGCATTTTAGGTAACGTTTGGATGAAGAAAAACCATCGATATGCACTATTTGCTGACGATCTTTAAGGTATGAACTGAAAATTTGGAGTGTGGTGCCTCTCACTCCGTACTTGTTTAATTTATCTAAGAGAATATCATGGTTTAAACAATCAAAGGCCTTACTGAAGTCCACAAAGACTCCTAATGTTAAAAGTTTGTTTTCTATGTTCTGCAATAAAATTTCTTTTTGGTATAATAAAGCCGATTCTGTAGAGAAACCTTTACGGAAACCGAATTGAGATTGTGAAATTAACTGATTCGCATCAAAGAAGTTTTGCAAACGTACAAGTAGGATTTTTTCTAACACTTTAGAAAAAACAGGCAGAATTGAGATTGGGCGATAATTGCTCATGACGTCTTTTGAGCCTGACTTGAAAAGGACTGTAACTTTTGCTAGTTTCATTCGTGCAGGAAAGACCGACGATTCTAGTGAGAGGTTAAGGATATGACAAAGTGGTAATGAAAGTAGGTCCGCAACAAATTTTACGGGCTTAATTGTAATGCCTTCAACGTCAGTGCTGGAATTATTTCTTAATGACATGATGACAGCGAAAACTTCCTGTGAATCTGTAGGGCTCAGGAATATTGAGCCTGTTGTTTTATTTGAAATCCTAGAACATGCATTTTTGTTATAGTTTGTTCTTATACTCTCAGTGAAAAAGTTATTAAAGCAATCAGCCAATGGCGCGCCTGATGTTGGTGACCCATCAATAATTAGTTCTCCAATGTCACTTCTTACGTTTCTTTTATTGATCACCTCATTTATTGAACGCCAAACTAGCTTAGGGTCCTTCCTATTTACTGTGAAAATTTCAGAGTAGTAGTCACGCTTCGCCTTCCGTAATTTATTATTTAATTTATTCCTAAACTTCTTAAACACAACGTAGTCACTAGTATCTCTGCTTATTAGAAAGCTATGGTACAGATTGTCTTTCTTTTTAATCATTCTCAAAAGGCTAGGCGAAACCCATGGCTTTTTAATTTTTTTGTGCGGTTTACTTTCTGATAATGGGAAACAAATATCGTAAACCTTTTTAAACTTATCAACAAAAGCATTGTAAGCATCATCGACTGAACGAGAGTTAAGACATTGTGTCCACGATGTTTCATATATCATTTGCCTGAAAGATTCTAGTTTCCTATCGGTAATTGCTCGGAACTTTGCGCATCTACTTTGAGCTGGTGTAAAATTACAAGTTTCGATAGTAATGAATATAGGACAATGATCGCTGAGGTCGGAGGAAATTGTGCCTGACGATGTCACTGTGCTATCAATGTTAGTAATAAACAAGTCAATAGTGCTTGATGAATAAACGGTGATCCTCGTTGGAGAAGTGATAACGTTTGTGAATCCGTTGGATTCAATTGCCGTGGTAAATTCTACCGAATGGGTGGTCATTTCACCTAAATTAATATTGAAATCTCCGCCAAGCAGTAATGTATACTTATTTTGTGAGCAGTAATTTAGAAACGTATTTAAAAATTGGAAAAATGTGTCATGGTTTCCATTAGGGGGCCGATACATTACAGAATAAATGAAGGTGTTGTGTTGTAGCACAAGCACTTCGTAGTCGTCAGTGATAACTGAAAATTCTCTGACCATAGTACAGTGCAAAGAAGACTTAACATAAATAGCTACACCACCTCCGCGGGACGGCCTGTTCAGGAAAAAACAGGTGTACAATGGCAATGTTAGCAGGTCGACTTCGTTCTGACACCATGTTTCGGTGAATAAAATACAATCAATTGACATCGCAAAGTTACCTAAAAAACTTTGAATTTGATCGTGCTTGTTTCTCATTGATCGGATGTTGAAATGAACAGCAGCAATACTGCTGGCCTTCGCACTGCAACGAATGTCGGTTGGCATGACCCGATCATAATAATCTACAGCAGCCATGAAAGAACATACAGACGTAACAGCGGTAAGGGCAGCGAAGTGAAGATTATTCCCAGGCAATAGCAGGCGTGCAAGAATGCAAGAGATTGATTTCTAAAAGGGACAAAGCCAAATAGGATAACGTTGGAGTTGCAGGCGTGTGTGGCTACACAAGATAAAAGTACGCATTTTTTGTTGCGCAAACAAAAGTATACTACGGCGAGCGCAGTTAGCGTCGCTCCAAAAAATGATAAGGACTGCAAGAAATAGCCCTTGACGCGCCTTAACTCACGCATGCGCAGACATTCTGGTAATGTCCTCACTGCGAACAATCTTGATGCAAGGTGCCCCGTCAGACTGCCGAGCAAAGATCTTGCCATTGCGCACCCACACGTACTTCCAATTAACTTCGCGCTTACGAGCGATTGCTTGACCTAGGAGTCGTTTCAAGGGTGCGCACAAATGCTCATTGATGAAGACCGGGGCCTGTGAATCAAACCCGAGATCGCTGCCGGTAAGTCTGACCGGGCGAGCCTTTTCAAGGAACACGTCCCGTTTTTTGCGGCTGGCAAACTGCACAACGATGTTCTTCACAGTAGGGCTTTTAGCTGTGGGAACTCGATGGACAACCTCGACGTCGGCCGGTGTTACGGGTTCTTGAATAGCTTCACCAATTCTAGCTATTACTTCCTCAAGATCTTCTTCCTTACGGAAGGGCACTCCCTTAATCTCTAGGTTAGCAACGCGGGAGTGCTGCTCAAGTTGAACAAGCCTGCCCTCGTGCTCCTTGACCTGTTGAGACAGGTCAGTACACTGAGTCTCAAGCCTGGCGTTTGTTTCTTTCAAGAGCCGATTCTCGGCAACCAACTCCTCATTTGCCTTATTGATTTGTGCCAAGCTAGCCTTGATGTCGCGCATTTCTTTTCGGAAATCACGATCAAAGCTGTCTTTAAAATCCTTCAACTCTGCCCTAAAATCACGCTTGAATTCCTCGAAAAGAGCGATCCACTCTTTAGACATGGTGAACACACTTCAGTCAAGACTTCAGACAATACACTGTGGCAGCGGCAGCAGCAGGGGCAGCAAACGAGTATTTCGTGGGCAAAAAAAAAGGGTACATTAACGCACCTGCATGTACGAAGAATGCGTTTTCTGAGCACGCTGTATCTTGCCGCCGCCGCTGCTGCCAAGTGATCGGTGGTCCGTCGTTGCGTGGATTTTATATCCGCAGCATCCGATGAGGGTCCAACGGCGGTGCAGGGCTCACGTTACGTCACGCTGTCGCCGTGATCCTTTTCAGAAGATCGCCTGTTGCATCTTCGAGTGGCGCGGTGATGAACTGCGCAGACTGCAGACGATCAGTGCGAAGAAAGCACGCGGCGCGCAGTTGGGACCTGCATGTACGAAGAATGCGTTTTCTGAGCACGCTGTATCTTGCCGCCGCCGCTGCTGCCATGGGCGATGCTGGATGGGCGATGCTAATATTTCGTATGAAGGAATACGTTTGCGCTAAACATCATGACGAATAGAAGAGAGGTCTAGACAAGGGTTCTCTTCGTCCTCGTTTTTTGCGGAGCCATTTATTCGTATGTCCTGAACCAACTAGCCAGCAAATGAAGCCCAACTTAGATGTTATTATTGTTGGCCATTATCATTCACTTCTTGTGTGGAAAGGTTATTAGACTGTGTATTTCGACCTAAAGTTAAGTGGGCGAACGTTCAGTGCAGTTAATATGAAGAGGCCTCAAATTCAATGTACGTAGAACTGCTGGTCGGGGTGATGACGTAAGAAGTTCTAGTCGTCACGTTAGGATCAACTTTGGGCGTAGCGCACTTAAAACGGACATTAGGAAGTCACATTAATCCGTTCCGCACCCCATCATACTTTTGTAGTTGCCCGTTAGCTATTGACAGTTGTTGTCATTTCAATGGAAAAATCCCCTTGGTCTGTATGCTAGGTCAATGAGAACTTTTGTGAAATATTTCGTAGTTTTATGACATGACTTATCACGGGGAGGTAACAGATATTTTGATTATTATTGGCGGACTGACCACGCGTTTTTATTTAAAGAGACACTTATGACGTGAGTGATACCTACACTCGTTTTCCATAGCATGAGAGCGATCTGCTTGCGCACTTGCATTCCCTTCATGCAAAAAGATATAGCACGGTATATATATTGCGCGCAGAAACTGGTCCGACTTATTCAGGAGCTGTGCACCGGTCTCTGTTGGCCTTACGACATTTAAGAATAAGCAGCAAGTTTTTCTTGTGCTCCTACTTGAAGTATAAAAATAGGGTATAGCCTTTTTAACAGTGTTTAACTCTTTCGCTACCGCCGGAAAATTGACTAATTTTAGGGGTCCAAGAAAACATTTTTTTTCCTGCTAAAAAATTGGTAAGGCAGTAATTGCAGGAACACAAAATGCAGATTATTTAACGGCCTTTCCAATAACACCAGTTTTTAAAGGTTTTTATATATCATAGTTGTAAAAAAAATATCAAAATCAAATTTCGTCAGTTGTCGAAAAAAATGACAAAAAAGGAGTTGTGTTTATCAAACCACCGGTAGTAGAAAAAATTAGAATATATATTTGTAGGGAAACATTTCAAAAGCACGCCCTAGAAAAAATGTCGACTTTCGCGGAACAGTTTGTCAGATATAAAAAAAATGTTAGCATGCACGGTGGTAGTGTCATGCGGTGAAGCCCAACCTCCAATTCAAAATGTGCAATTTCGGGTGGTTTCCTGGAATAAACCTGGTGGTTTGTCATTATCAGAGGCACCAATTTGCCCCCACATAACGTAAAAACATCATGTCAATGGCTGACTTTCATTTACAGCGAGCACAATATTTGGGACTAGCACGCGATGCGAAAAAAACATGCATGAAGTTGAAAACGGACGCCGTCGCTGATGCTTGTTGTCGTTCACTGTCAGTTATCTCTCAAAACATAAAGCTGAGCTTTATATCATCTTCTTACTCGCAATTGTAGCCTTGCTCGCAAAAATGAGGTACGATGAGCTAGAATCGTGCCCTGCGATCTTTGGCCGAGTAGCAGTTGCGCGATGAAAAAGATCAGCAAACGAGCCTCCTCTATTGCAGCGCCACCTAACATTTTTCAAATGAAACAGTACAAAAACTTCTCGGAGACTCCGTCCGAATAGACAGTTCAACTAAGTAGCAACATTAGACACCCGGATATACCCTCGCATGGAAACGAAACTGGAAGGCGAACAGCTGGCAGTGTAAGGCCAGTTTGAAGCGCTGTCCTCGGCGGAACAGATATCTGGCGACTGGGTGTGATCTTTTGACTTGCATCTGAAGTTCTTATCGCAGAAATCGGGTTAGGGTTGGTGAAATCAGGAGCAGCATGCTTTGCTCGAGGATCAGTCGCGGACGCTCAAGGTGCAATGGCAGGTAGCCTTGAAGTTGGGTAACTGCGTAGTAGCGCTAAATAGAATTTCGCGATGCAGAAACGAAACCGAAACTGTTGTAAACTGTTTGCGAATAATCCTGGGGTAAGTAGAACTACCACAGTACTTAGAACAACGTGCGCAAAGGCAATAAAACTGCCTAAATCATAAAGTAGCTTTGCAACCAGGCACTGCTTGACATTTTCAGCGACTTCTGGAATTTTACTGTCAGAGCGTAACCTGACGATTGAAAATCGTTTGCTAGTTCCCCATTCACGCCCTGATAGCAAAAAACAAGCGCTGGTGCAGAGTAATTACGAGTTGCACGCATTCTTCGTTGGTAGCAGTGACGCGCGATGACCACGCCCTTTTCCACACCCAGGTGGTTCAAAAGCGTGTCGAAATTCTGTTTCCGTAGCAAAAATGAACAAAACTGATTTTGAAAGGCCATTTCTGATCTAACTCCGAACAGCTTTACTTGTTCGAGCAACGCCTGGAACGCTATGATAAGGCGCTCCCAAAGTATCGATCAAATTGATGATTTAATAGGCGCGGTAGCTGGCAAAGCCGAAGGACATCTTGGACGCCATAATAGTGGTATAGCAACCCCATGACCATGATTATGATGATTATTATTACTCCATCTTCCTTTGTATGAGAGCGTCGGTTGTCCACAAGAAACTGACCTGCTTTATTGGAGCTGATTGCTCAACCCGTGGCAAAGTTTATCGACTGGCTGCTTTCTTGTCCCCTTTGTTTGTCCCCAGCGATTGTAATTTTTTCTATCTCTCGCAGATTTTCCTACCATGGCACAATTTTTTCTGCCCCAACCTTGTTTTCCTACATTCTCATCTGTTGGTTAATCATACTGCGCTCTCAGCCCTTCCCTAATTAATTTAATTCCGCCCCTTCACCATTATCAAGCTCTGAGCTTGAGGCTCCCCCTAAGCCAAATCACAAAGCCTCCGTCAATATTGTAACCTCATCGTCTCGCTGCAGTCGTAGATCTGTACAGGCAATGACAATATGCCCTGCTGTTTCCCGATCACTGCCCCAGCATACATCGGTTTTATCTGGTCGCCTGTAATTCCCTACCTACGTCCGCGTTTTGAAAGAGCAATGATTGAAATAGTAATACACTGCTTCGCGTATTGCCATAGACACCTTCCTTGCTGAGTTTCAGTTTCTGTGTCCTCCAATTCTCCATGTAAATCTTAGTTTCACTTCCCTTTGCCAAAATATTCCTCTTAACACTATCTCCCTTATTTTTGAAATGTTTCGTATAAACCAATGTCACGTAGCGATTTTTTATATCGTTTGATTACCTGTCACTACCCAGTCTTCGCCAGGGCGCATACTTCTCACATACAGGAACCTAAACACTATCGCGGCCCATTTTTCCGCCTACTTGCCCGCAAGTCTCTCCTGAGCATTTATCTTGCTTCGTGAATGTAGTAAGGAGACCTCCGGCCTGATTATTTTCGGACACACTGCTCTGACCCGCCTCTCGCTTGGGCAACTCTGGTTTAATGAAACACCATTGGAAGTGGTGGAGGTGCCAGGATTGAAAGTAAACCACCATTATTCGTGGATCATCTTAGGCGAAAGCTACTAATGCCAGCCACCCCCGTTGACGTTATTTATTAAACATCACTGCCAACGTCACCTCGCGTCTGCGCTGGTGTCATTCATCACCGGGATCCGACATTCTTCAACGGCACGGGGGACCATGGCGTTGAAATTGGCTGTCGTAATACGAGCGGGTCATAGGAGAAAAAGTTGAATGACACCGCAAAGTTAGAGAACGTCGACTTCTACCTTAGGGAAGTGGCTCATTTGTGTTATCTTAAAGAGCAACGCGCAATGAGAAATTGGGATCATTTTAAGCCCCGGTTATCGGAAGTATTTGGCAGACCGGCTGCACGAAGACTACGTGCCGAACAACGCCTACGAGGAAGTGCCTAACCGTAAGAACACGTAATACCAGTCTGCGGCAAAGGTATTACTGGAAAAGGAATGTACACAGTCGACTTCAAGCACATTCACGCCGGCCCGGAGCATCAATAACGTACACAACGCAAGACATCTTCTCCCAAGGCGACTGGCATGCTGCAGCCCTTGCCGTGTCCGCTGGTTCATTCGAGCCAGTTGGTATCGACGTTTATTACCCTTTAAAGCCACGTACTCCTTCTGGTAATCGCTTATCATCGTGGCTGAAGATACCTCACACGCTACGCAGAAACAGACGCCTTGCCTGCTACTGCTGCTACTGATGTCAGTAGAATGGACTTGCGTTCCCTTTTTCAGGGCCATGGTGCACCCCTGGAATCGCTTAGCGACCGAGGACGTGCGTTCTTCCATGAGGCTGTTAAAGTGGTTCTGACCCACTGAAAATGGTGTATGGTGCCACGACCACATACCATCCCCAAGAAGCCATCTCGCCGAAACCTTACGTTGGGGGACATTATTTCGATTTACATGGTTTCCGACAATTTGAACTCGTACGACCGTTCGTAACGTTCGCACCCAACGCGGCTGTATAGACCACTACGAGTTTTCACCTTTCCGCTTTACAGCAGCCGACCCACTCATACCATGGGCCATCTTTCTGCCATCGGTCTCCTGCCAAAGCCTTCATCGTTCCGAAGTAGTATATCATGCAAGGATGACCGACTGCTCGCTCGTTCATTCACAATGAATCACAAGGGTCACCAGAAGCAGCATCATGACTAAAGCTACTCGAAGCCTTCTTTTATTGCTCGTGATCTACTGTATTTTCTCGATTTTAGCCCGAGCTTTTTTTACTTAGTTTTGCTACCCGAAGTTGACCTTTAGCATGAAAATCGAATACCTCAATTCAAGTGTGTTAACAATTGCAACAATTCACCTCATTCTCATCGACGGCTGCACTTTTGCTATTTCTTGATCTATGTTTGCATAATGGGCCATAGCCGTTTGGATCCACTATAAGCAACAGTTGCTCCCTTCGTTTTATTGTTGCTGTTTTTTGCTACGCTGCTCGTCACGGCGTTAATGGCGGGGGTTTTCGTTGCCCCCAAGTATTTCGACTTCTCTTCCGCTCCCCTTGCAATGGCAACGCCTCGCGCTCAGTAGGACGCCCGTTTCACGATACGAGCTATGGCTAAAGAATTCAGCATTTCACCTTCTGTCCGAAGACTGGACGTGAACGAATCGACCAACCGCGTGTTACGGCTCCAGCGGAGGCGCCTTTCCACGAGAGAACCCGCCCAAAAAGGTTTCTGTGGGTATGGTCCCAGCCGCCACGTCGAATTGGACAAGCGTGTTACTAACTTCGTCGCACAACAGCACCACCAAGTCATGACGGTCAGCGTCGAACTGATACAGATGAAAGCAAATGATGGTGCTACGCGGTAGGCATAGCACGAACAAAGTTCAGAGCGTCATAGGTGGGCTTCTAGTCACAGCGTAAAAAAAATGTGCCTTTCCATGCTCCCACCTGAGAGATCGGTAATCTCGCCCTCCCTTTTTAATATTATTGTGTTACCGCTGGCCTGTCATCTCGGCTTTATGCCTGACACGCACTTTTAGATGCGAAGCATCTCATGGTCGGGGCTATGTCCCTCCCTTGTAGGTTGTCGTCTGTTGCGCCGTCCACACCCCCACTGCAGCATGCTCGGCTTGTTGAACCCCGGGTCCCCTTCTATGGCTCCTGGAGCGACAGTGTTGCCAGTTGTCTTCCTGGGCCGGCAGCGAGACGAGCACGCTTCACGCGCCTTCGAACGTTTCATCGTCGTCGGCCGTGGCGTGCGTCCGGCGAGACTCGACGGCCCGTGATTACAAGCAGCCCACAACCATCCGCGGAACGTACATCGACCTCATCTTCAGCAACTTCAGGGTTTCATCCACTACAAGAGCCCTCAAGTGACTTTACATTTCACGAGACCATAAGGCGGTCATATCAAAGCGGAACGCCAACACAGCTCGACGTCACCTACGTTGAACATGATGATGAAATGCTTAATAAAGACAAACTCATACCATGTACAACGTCTCTCTCTCTCTCTCTACCTCTCTTTAATGCCTCTCCTCTCTAACACCCCCACCCTCCTCCAACAAAATTTTAAACCATCTTCCCGTAGGCGAACCCTCAGTAGTATGCGAAACAGCCATGGGGTCAATGCAATTCACCATTTCATAGTCTCGGTAAGTGAAAAGTGTGGTGGTTACCATGGAAGCCAAAGGGTAAATATAACGGTAGCTACTTACCTCAACCTCACAGAAATGACGAAATGAAAACAAGTTGAATCGACCCCATGTCTGCTTCGCATACTACTCAGGGTTCCCCTAGTGGAAGATTGTGTAATTTTGTTTCTCGACGCGACATTTTCACCCCTCCCGCTGCTTTAGCGATTTCATTTTACTTTCTTTTTGAATGAAACGAAAAGTCAGCCCTGGCGTGACAATCGTGGTCGCGTTACAACGGAGTATATACGGTAGTTTTGCTATAGATACCACCTACCACTCAAGCAGTCTTTACCAAGCTGCTTTTGAAGTATCCCGGCCCTTACGGTGTCATCAGTTCTTCATCCTCTGTATACTTTCTTCAGCTGACGTTCGCCGCCGTGCCCGCGATAGCGTTCATGCAAGTCGCTTGTACCGAAACTCTGACCCTCTCGCCTAGGACTCCCGGCAAGTCGCCAAGATGGCTCCTTCTTCGATGTGGCGTGATTGTACTAAAGAAGGTTGAATCACGAATTATCGTGCAATCCACCCGTGGGTAGGGTCTAGGACAATTGGAGAAGAAAATGGCAAGTGAACAACCATCGCCCCATCCACGCGTGGGTGCAACAGGACGTGCAACAGCCATCCAGTATAGAGAGCAAAACCCCGGCCTCGTGGTTTTCTAACATACTGCTCCGATCCGCCTCTCTCATGGATAACTCGGCTTTAAATAAACACCCTTGTATCCCTAATTTGTTATAGTATGGCTATAACGCAGCGCAGAATATTCTGTACTCAGAACACGAGTGTGTACCCAGTTCTACAAGTGTGCTTGCAAGCAAGCGTAAGTACAAAACACTAAGTACAACTGGGTACGCATAGGAGGCCAATGCTACTTTTTCTAGTTTCGGTTCTATTATTGCGCGCCTTGAGGCAGTGGCGCTGGGGAAACACTCCTCTCCATTTTTTTTCCGCTTCTTCTCCGGCGCGACTGGCGGCGCGCATGCGCGATAAAGGTAACCGCAGTTGCTGCTTCCGCACGGTGAGCAGCGAGGGCCGACGCGCGTCTCGTGCATTGGGCGATTTCTCGTATGTGCTCCCTCGGACATTACGGTGCTGCAAAAGGGACGCCAAGAACACCAGGATGAATCGTAACGCGAAGACTCTTTGAGTGCTGTTAGCAAAAGGTGAGAACGTCGTTCGTATGCCGTACGTGAAGCTGAGCTGAAGGATAGGACTTGTGTCATGCGTGTGCTGTGCTTGAAGACAAACAACCTTGTCTGTGTTCTATTGGTCATTGGTGTTTCTCGCCGCACGTCGCGTTCGCGCACGTAACGCGAATAAAGTGTTCAAGTGATATTCGAGCTGGCGTCGTTACTGCTCAAGCGGCGTGGCTTCGTGCCGTCGGAGCGAGGCTTACCCGTTGGAGAGAGAGAGAGAAATGACCTTTATTGCGTTGTCCGGCGGGGGGTGCGGGTCAGGCCACGCAGGGCTTCGCCGTCACCCCTGTCTATCTACCTATTCTAGGTATCGGGCTGACCTCGAAGCAATGGGCCTGGCCTGCGGCTCGGGCTACTAGGGGTGTCCCCGCCCCGCCTCCTGTCACCGTTCCCGAGGGAAGCAACCGGTGGGGAGCGCGGGTCCTCCTTTCGCCGTTGCCGCGCCAGAGCAGCCTCGAGCCGCTGGACGGCCCTGAGCTGGAGTCCGTGCTCCGTAGAGCCGATCATGTCGCGAACGTCCGGTGGGAGGCCGCGGCCTCCGTCACGCGCACAGTGTTCTTCGCAGCCCCACATGAGATGGGCAAGGTCCGCGGGCACTCGCGCACACACACTGCACTCACTCGTTCGTAGAGGTCCGGGCACACGTGGCGCGCGAGCGCCGGCGTGAGAACCGTTTCTGTCTGCAGTTGCCGCAGGAGCACTGCCTCCCCTCTCGTAGGAAGCAGCGGGGTGGCGGCGGCGGTTGCCGGGTGGGCATGGGGGGGGGGGGGGGGCGGACACGAGAGGGGAAGGAATCACCGGCATGAGAGGGGAGAGCGTTACCTACTCCCCCACGCAAGCTGCGCGCCCTCGCATTGTTGCCATGGCAATTATAACGCCTTCAAGCCCAACATGGCGGTGGCGTTGCTAGGGCAACAACAACGCAGTAATTTTCCCCAGGACTAGTATGAACACGCGTCACAGGGTGTTCCGTTAATCGAAGCTCGGAAACGGGTTGGGAGTTTCGATCGAAGCGGGTAGCGTAGAAACGAAAAGAAATATTTTATTGCTTGTTCGTTTTCTAAGGCTCTTTTTTTTCTTTTTTAACAGTGGTAAAGATGGTGCGGCTACTACAATCTTCAATGGCGTTAGGAAAGGTCGCACTTCAGCGGCAAAGCTACAATGTGAACTTTGGGTACAACCGATTATTTTTATTTGAACGGCCGCGAACAACAAGGGCAGGGGTTCTCTCAAAACCATCATGTGTACCTAATAGTTACACAAACATACTCACAAATAGCCTGTCATCAGGTATTTGCAAATATTTTGCGTTACAATCTCGTTCGCCTTGTAGACAATTGAAGCGAAAATATTACGTCATTTAAAAACATTTATCTTTATAGTTTTTTCAGCGGCTATAACATTCCAGACTAGAACTATTTTTTGTGGTAAATTAAACATTTTATTCAGGGTTAGTTTGAAGATAATGCGGTTCAAACAACATCAATCAGGCGTTGTACAAAACACGCGAAATATGCATCAAGAAATTTTAGGTATAAAGGCGGCAACCTAATAAAGCAAACGTATGAACACAAAATGAGGTAGTTAAATCACACAAATCAACCTGCTGCCTACGTTGCAGCTGGACAAGAAAATCATGAAAGAGTGACATAAGGTGAGCATTACGCCGAATGGCCGAAAACACAAAAGCTCCCCTTAGATGTACGCGTACAAAGACAGGTGTATAAAACCGGAAGTGTTTGCTAAATGTATCCCTACAGATTAGAAAGAGAATGAGCGAACGGTCCGCTGTTGTGTCACAGCAAGCCGAAACACTGAAAGCAAGTACAGGCTCTTCGCGATGCATCTCGCTGAGAAATGTTTCAACGCTAAGACAGCCATTACCCCAATGGCATAACCGTCTACGTATAAATATTTTGGGTGTTTTCTTTTTGTTGCAGGCAGCTCACTCGCTTGCCATTCACGCAAGCGTAATAAAGGGAACGGGTCGTAAGTATAATTCCATTTTTTCACACATGACCTCAGTGTGAAAAAATGAGAAAAAGTATCTCGTGTGCGTGATTACTGAAATGGTCATTCCGATGTTTCGCTCCGCATTTGTACACCAGTTAAGCACCCTCCCCCTCCCCCGCTGTCTTGTAAAATATCAGTGCACTTCGCATGTTCTTATTGTAGTGAGTCCTACGTTGGTTAAGTTAAGCCGAATGTCCGTAGCATTTCAGAAGGTCCACTGGGGTTGTTTTCATTCCGGCACGAGCTTATACTGTCACGTGTTTCCTAACACCGGGGCGAAGAGACGACTCTGAGGACGAAGAAGTGGTTGAGTGGGCGTTATCTTTTATCATCCTCATTGAGAGCTCTTGCGCTTGCGCTTGGATCCCTGTGCTCGACCTATCCCGCAAAGGCTCCGGCTGCTTGTACTGACCTGGTCGTCACCTTCAAGGACCCCGGCTCAGCAACTGCGTGTTTATAGCACGCAACAATAATGTTTCCATACTTGCAGACCACTTATTTTCCCGTGGTTTAATTAACTCTCATTGGTCCTTGCTATAAGACAAAAGTGGGCATATATTTAACGACCCACAGACTTGGAATATACATAACATGTTCCCGTGGCCTCTGTTCCTATAAAAGCCACAAGGTACTGTCAGGTATTAGGTAATAACATCTACGAATCATATTTTTCTGGACGCATATATTCCAAACAAAGCCTCCTTCGTTGTCCGCTCTGCAAAACGAACCCAACCTCTTACTGTGGTGGTATTAGGTCTCAAAGAGGAGAAAATATAATTCCCTTGCGCTGTCACATTGGTAGGTGACAGTGGTCATAAGCGGCTGCCGTCGCCGACGCCCTTAAGAGCAGCGGAAAAACGCGCAGTACCAAGTCTTCAGATAGCTCTTGTTGGCGTTCAAGCACTCTATCAGGACGCAGCCGTTTTTTTGAAGTGCCCCAAACGTAGTATTTGCTTACAGACATCACCATAACAGGTTGTTAAGAGTGCGGGAAGGCAAACAAATTAGCGCCAATTCAACCTGTGAACTTGGTGGGAAAGCAAAGCTGTAAACGGCACCCACAACGACTACCCATGCGACGTCGCTTAAATTCACTCACGTCGCTCTACAAATAGTGAAACCACAGAAAAATGAAATGCACTTAACCCCACCCTCTATAACTTCAATGAGATATTCTTGGTAAGGTTAAATCAATGCATGATGCATGACCGGTGCTTGGTTAAGTTGTATTGGTGCAGCACGTGAGTGGAAACGTTTTTTAAAAGAATTAAAGCTCAAACCCGGTGTTGGGCGATCTCACTTCTCCGTGTCTGCCGTCGCGGACGGAGGTGACGAGATCGGCGGCAGAGACGGAGGGGGACCGACTAAGAGGAAATACTTCTATTCAGACTTATCAACGGCCCAGAGTGCGGCACTGGGCAGGGGTTCCTTCTTCACTGTAGCCCATATTCAGTCCGCGCCGCCTGTGCTCGGTCCAACAGCTGAAGTTGGGTATGCAGAGAGGGGCTGGACAGCAGCATCTCCCATTGCTCTTGTTCGGTAGTTTACGCCAACAGAGGAGTCTGCTCAGGGCTGAAGTCGCACACCCCGATTAGGTGACGGAAGGTTCCTACTTAGCACAATTGAAATTGACTGTCGTTGTGATTCGGGTGCATTAAGTGAAGAAGCGTCGTGTGGGGGAGGAAGCCGGATTTTATGAGCCATAGGGTAGTTTGTGGTTCTATGGAAAGGTCAGGGTAAGGCTAAGGTAGGGTTTGTCTCAGAAGGCGATAATGCTGGGTTATGTCCCTGAACGAGACAAGCGGGTGACTGTCCTCGTGCAGCTCCATAGCACGGGGGTTAGAAGTGCAGCCTTCGTGGGCGTATTCGTTGCTTCCATAGAAGCGTGCGCGGGTGTCCAGATGAGTTAAATGGAACCATTTGGAAAGTGTTTTTTTTATCATAGGCAGTGCAGGTCGGGACACCAAACCCGACTGGTAGTTCCGGTAGGCTTCTTGGGAATTGGTGACTACTTTACGAACCCCTGGCTAAGTGAGCGCCAGCGCGATGGCTGCCTCTTCTGCTGCCGTCGTGATGTCGGTCTTGAGTGAGCCACATGTAAGGAGTTGGTTCTGGAGGTAGCCACGATTATGGCATACTGCTGCTCTCGATCTTGGAAGGCGTCTGTGCAGATATCTGAATGATGCCCACCGGGGGTGGTGTTGAGCGCTTGAGAGGGTGCTTGTCTGCGACCCTCGTCATGTGAGGGGTTCATAATTCTAAGCAAAGGAAGCATCTTTAGTTCTTGTCGCCAAAAGTCCAGGAGTACATCAAGCGGAGCGATATTCTGTGCTGCCCATCCAATCGGGTGAAGTTCTGCTCATTCGAAGCTTCTGGTTAGAAAGATGGCCTTCTATCCGTGTTGTAGAGCCCCGTGCTAAGCAGCCTCTCTGTGGACGCACTCATGGGATGACCAATGGCTTGCTCAACCGCCTTTCTAATCATTATATAAATCATATTTATTTCTTCCTTGCCGAGAAGAAGACAGCAGGTAGGCGTAAGTGATTCACGAGGGGACTAAAGCTTAAACTAATCGAAAAGTATCAAATTCCTTGAGGCCTCACTTCTTGGTGGCAACTCGCCTGATCATGTATATGATTTTATTGATTCTGTGTTTAAGGCGCTGCAAGGATACGTCCCTCTTAGAGTTCGCCTGAAGATGTAGGCCCAGGGTCTTGATGCTGGGTCTTGGAGTGATGGCCTGGCAATCAAGGAGTATTTGCATGTGTTCCTTGAGGTGTCGTTTTGCGTGAGGGCGGACGACAAGGAGCTGAATTTTACGTGAACTTGAGAAGCCACAGGCTTTAGCACATTGGCGAACTAGAAGTGAGATGCCATGGGTTGGTGTGAGCTTCCTTTAATCGCTATCTGGTGGCATTCACCGAGAATTCCGGGGTTAAACCCGTAGATGTGCTTGGTGAGTGCACCACTTGTCTTCGCGTCTCCGCGTGGGCTCGTAGCTAACTTGGTAAGACAATGGGCTCTGGCTTTGTTACTTTATTAGCTCCAGGTTCGATTCGTTGTGGTGCCACCTAATTCTTCTAGTTGTTCGTGGAGTTTTCAGTTGACACCAACGGTCGCGAAAGAACCGACGGGGGGTAGAGATAACACGCCTCTATCGGCTGCGCTGCGGTGATTCAGAACCGCAGCGGAGAAGTGGCGGCAGGCGGCGCAGCGATCGCGTAGCTGAGATGTATACAAATTCAGCTCCAAATCACCGTTGGCTCGGAAACTTCGGCTCTCTGCTCTGCGGAGCGTCGATAGCGTACTGAGCAGGGCAACGTCGCAACAGTGGTGACTGAGCTATGTTCCAGTCCGACGAGTGCGTGCGTGCGCGCGCGCGCGCGCGCTGGGGCAGGGGGGTAGGAGCGAGTATCGCTCGCAGTCGAGCGCCGCAGTGCACGCAGTTCGTGCCGGTGCTTGGCTGTCGTTACGGCACTGCCCAACAGCTCTGGCGTGCTTTTTTGCTTGCAAACAAAGTTCGCAGACGCGTTTTCAAAAGCGTGATTGCGTGCACTGACGTTACTGTAGTTGCCGTGTTGGTTGCACAGTGGAAATCTGCAGCTGTTAT
Source organism: Haemaphysalis longicornis (assembly GCA_013339765.2). NCBI lineage: Eukaryota > Metazoa > Arthropoda > Arachnida > Ixodida > Ixodidae > Haemaphysalis > Haemaphysalis longicornis. The sequence goes on along the minus strand of CM023448.1, from coordinate 24,318,946 downwards.
CTAGCGCAGCGCTGATAAGCTGACAGCGATTCATCAAAAAGTCTGGTGACGTCGTTATGTGGAAGCCAGATATTTTACCAGACGGTCCAAGACGCGAGCTTAAGGGAAAAACACGGCGTCTGGTCTTGGCGTTCATCACATAAAAACAGCCGCTTCACGAGGCCTTTCACAGTGCGAGCTTAATCTAAGCATAGTTGCTTGCGAGGGGTGGTATCCCCGCCAGCAAACAGCAGATGAAGGGGGGGGGGGGGAAGAAAAAGCACCGCATTTCGCTCTCGTAGTCACCTTCCACATTACACAATCGCATAAACAAGAAGTGGCGCATCGTGTTGGGGACAGATAAAGCCATTCGAAAGGAAAACACTCCGCCAGTCGCAAGATTGCAGAGCTCTTCAAAAATGCGAGGCGAAACAAGGCGTCGCGCGCATTCAGCTGGCATTATGTTGTCCGTTTTACAACAAACAAATGGCTTTAGCTGTACTTTGTTCTCTTATTTCCGTTGCACGGGAAACTTCTACCGCCGTGCGTCCATGGTATTGCTATATTTTCACTTGTAAATGGCATTGCACGAGACCATAGCCCTAGCGAACCTGAGAAAAATGTTTCAGAACGGGACCCTAATAACACCACATTAGAAACACCACATGGCCGACTACTATTGGTACGAACACGGCGCAGTGTGGCCGTGTAGGATGCCTCGATGCCAGCGCTGCCGTAAAAGGTGGAGACACCCTTTCAAGGGTCCCCTGCCGCCGCAATAGGGCCAACATTCTCAACGCGTTGTACTTTTTGTTTCCCAATAGACCCAGCAATGCGAAACCAAGATTATTCTAACTTCGCCAGTAAACCACGCTGCGGCGACAATTTTAGCGCGGTTTTGATACAATGTCTTGCTTCGGCGGCTAGTGAGGGACCGAAAATGGCAGCGCCAGCATATACGTGTCTCCAGCCTGTACGGCAGACGAGTGAATGCAGGCACCCTATGGCCATGCTCTACGCGGCGCCAACCCACAAGCCGCGGTCGCGAATCAAAGCTAACAGGCGCAGACACATGGGTCTTGGAGGCGGGGCTTTCGTGTAGCGCGGGAAGGCACCGTGCTTGCTTTGCTGCGAAGCACACCTAACTCTCAGCATGCATGCTGTAAGCTTGTAGCGTCTTAGCACGCCGTGACCGCGTTAGAGGAAAGCGCATTTGACTTGTTATGGAGCGTTGTGTATTTTCTCCTTACGTCAACTGAGCGCTTCCTCATTTAGGCGCCCCGACTCCAGTTATATGCAAGCATTGTTGCAAACATTTCAGTGCTGATTTGGTTTGACTTATGGGGTTTAAAGCAGCAAGACTACTCTGGATATGAAGACGCTGTAGGGGAAGGCTCCGGATAACCACCCGATGGTCTTTAAAGTGCAGTGATATCGCGCAGCAAACGCGCTTTCTTTCATTTCGCCTCTTTTAAGACGCGTCGCTTCCTACCGGGATCGAAAATGGGTCTCCCGGCTCAGTATATCTAAGAACCTTAGCAACTGAGCCTCCGCGGATCGCCATTCTCAGGACTTGACAGATCACCAGAAGTAAAGAGGGTCACGGAGCAAAGCTATTGTTTCTGCGTGTGCTATATAAAGAATATGGGCGTATGGCCGGATATACTGTCCGGCTGGCTATTTTTATCTGAGTGTTCACGTTCTCAGTTTTGCTCAAGGCGTTTGTTTATTGCTGGAAGCGACTTCGAAAGTGATCAACGAACTGCTTGGAATCGACAGCAAATGTCTTCAATATGAAAAAAACCCGCCCGCATCTTCCCACGGGGGGAACTCGAGTAAATGCGTCGCAGACTGGGGGGGGGGGGGGGGGGTATCGCGTGAATGTTGCGTAATTGGGTATGGCTTGGGAATGCTTAATTGTTATTTCGTCTGTATTGTTCTTATTTATTGAATGAATGAGAAGCGATCGTGTAAAGTTAAAGTCTGTCTTTATTGCTTGGTGCCGTCGTTGTATTGGACCGAGAGGATTACTGCTTTGTGGTCGCTAAAGTGCACTGTCAAGGGGTCTTTGAGGATTGCGTAACTGGTGCGATTGCGTAACTGGTGAAGACGTTGCTTCCATCGCATCTACTCGAGTCAAGCAAAGCGTCAAGTCAAGCTAAAGCCAAGCAAAGACGCCTTTGACCGAATTCCGAACGTGCGCTCCGCCGCTTATATACACACCGCCCGCGTTCGAGGGAGAGGAGTACGGAGGAGAGACGCGCGTGCGCACACTTCCGTACACAAGCGCGCGAACTTTCCACGCACCCACCACGCCGTTATCACGTGTACACGCCCTGCCGCCGTTACTGTTGAGCGCGACGCAGCGCACGGGTAGCTACGACGCATGCGCGCACAGACGCGCTCCCCCCGCACCGCCGAACCTGTTGTTGAGAGCGAGGAGGGTACGGGGGAGAGACGCGCACCTGCGCCTCGACGCGACGCGCATTCGCAGTGAACGTGTGGACGGCGCCGACACCGAAGCGCGACATCGTGCGACTAAGAAATGCTCCGCATTTAGGAAATCAGAACACGTTCAGTCCACCGTAGAAGTGTTTGTTCATATGTAACTCATTGCTTGCAGTATTAAGCACATTGGAAACATATTGAACATTTAGGTGATTTCTCTGTTCGTGGTCTTTGGCTAGGCCATGCTGTTTGGGATGGTAAAGAGAACCGCGCGGAACTAGTGGATTTCAAGAACAGAGAAGCTGTTCCACAATTGTGGGGAATAGAACTGTTGACCACAGCTTCATTACTCGAGTATGCTCATTGCGAGAAAGCACGGGTTGGACCAGAAAATAGGATGCGTAGCATGTGGCAACGAAGTGTAGGGCCGCTGACTCCCAATAACTGGGCAGGTAGCTTGCGCAGCACTATACATGCACTACAATGCAGCCAACTAGAAGTGGGTGCAGTCAGGTACTACCGGGGAGTAGGACGATCGTGCTGGCTGCATGAGTCCTGCTTGCTGCGCGACTGCCTGATCCGTCTCGACGATGGGCGATATTCCTTTATATGAAAATGCCAACAGACGTTGAGACCCAGTTCGTGGGAGGGAAAAAGCAGCCACTGTGGCCCAAATTCCGTTGAGGCGGAAAGCACGGACACCCATGTGCTGCGTATTGCGGGTGCGTGTTAAAATCCTGGTGGCCGAAAATAAACGGAGCCCTCCTCTAAAGCGTCTTTCATTCAATCAAACCACGCCATTATCTGAACTCATTGAAACAATACTTACATTTAACTAGGATCGTGGCACTGAAAAGAATAAGCGCTCAGTTGCCGTAAGCGGAAACTACACAACCCACCCCAGTGAATGAAGTGCGCTTTCCCGCAACGCAGTAATGGCGCGCTAAGACGCTAAAAGCCTATTACAAGCATGACGAGAGCTAGGCGCGCTTCAAAGCAAACCAAGCACGACGACGCGCTGTCGTGCGACCCGACGACACGAAGCCCCGCCTCCATTTCCCCGTGCGCCTGCGCCAGTTAGCTGCGATGCGCGGGCGCGGCTTGTGCGCTGGCGCTCCTCGGAGCACGGCCACGCTGCGCCGTGTTCGCACCAAGAGTGGACGGCCCTGTGTATCAGCAAAATTATCGCTTGAATGCGCACAGCGGGATGGCGTGAAAATTTCGGTGTCACAAACCATGCAGCCGATTTGACGCTAATCGAGTAATTAATTGCGACTGTTCAAATGAGCGGTTCGGCTCACAAAACGACTATACAGCACGACGTTCGTCTTGGAAAACGTGCTGAAGACCGAGAAAAAGCGACTTCAGTACGCCTCGTGCATACATTTCTGGGAGCCTCCACTGCCTCTCCCCTAAAACAAGCTGTAACGGAGCCAGCGCAACGATATCTCCACGGGCTTCCAGGCCGCGTAAACAAAAACTGCGGCATTCAACACGGGCCGCAGGATCAGACCATCAGCGGATACGTTTCTTCCCCTGCCGTCACCCCCTTTTCTTTCCCTTTTCACTGTGACCCTTTACTGAACGACCACCGGAAAGCGTTAACAGCGTAAAACAGGGACCAGAAGCGAGGGAGATGCAGTTTTCGTTGTCTGATTTTACCATCCCTGAGAGTTAAGTAGCATAGCTGCACCGATAAATGTTGGCTACTCAAATTTGTGATAACACTTGTTTGCACTGCTGCACTTAGGACTGCATGTACTCGCGAGTGCAAGAACTCCCAAATACAGTACTCTTGTGTACTTGCTCATGAGAACAAGCACTCGCAAATACAGTACTGATCATCATCATCATCATCACAATTTATTGCGGGGTATTACATCAAGGGGGAGGGTAAATGCACAATTCAACGGATGCATGATTGTCAATGTTACAAAGCATAATCGTGAGTGAACTACATGATAAAAACAGTGTCAACAGAAGGAAGAAAACGGCAACAATTGCAATTTTACTAACAAATAAAATTATTTGTGATTAGCTGTTAATATTTTAAGGGGTTTTATTCGTGCACTATGGATTCCGGCAGGTCACTTCAGTCTTCAATGGCTGTAGGTAAAAAGGATTTATTGAAAGCGTCAGTTGAACCATGTAAGCGCTCTAAGTTAAAGAGGCGACGCGATGAACGGGCTGGAGGGGGAAGAATGGTATTGCGTTGTGACGGGAAATTATAGCATTGTTTGTGCAGAAGGCAGAGCCGAGTGACCTTGCGGCGAAATTCTAGGGGAGGGAGGTTGACGAATAGTTTAATAGTAGTAATACTTAAGCCAGGACTGTATTGTGAGGTGATAAATCTGGCAGCGCAATTTTGAATTGCTTCTAATGCGTTGATTAGGTGATTTTGGTGAGGGTTCCAAATAGCAGACGCATATTCAGAATTACTACGCGTGAAGGTTTTGTAAGCTGATTTTTGTATTTGCGGTGGGCAGGGCGGAAGGGATATTTTGATGTAGCCAAGTGATTTTGCTGAAGCGGCGACTAGTTGCTTTATGTGATCGGACCATGTTAGTTTGCTCGATATTATTACGCGAAGATAACGATACGAGTCGACCTGGGTTAAGGGTTAGAAGTTCACAGAATTCTGGAAGGAAAAGTTAGTGCGCTTGCGCGAAACGCGCATGAATTTACATTTGTTTGTATTAGGCTGCATTAGCCACCGCGAACACCATTTTTGTATGGTAGACAAGTCATTCTGCAGTGCAATTTGGTCAGTGCAATATGAAATGCGACGGTAGAGCACACAATCGTCCGCAAAAAGGCGGATGGTTGGTGAACTTTCGTCTGGGATATCACTAATAAAGATTTTAAACAAAAGAGGCCCAAGAACGGAACCTTGCGGTACACCGGAAACTACATCAACACGGTATGATTCATTATTCGTGACTACAGTAACCTGAACACGACCTGTTAGAAATTTTTTTATCCAAGATAGGGCTAAGGGGTCAATGCTGAGACACGCAAGTTTACTTATTAGACGCCGGTGGAGAACACGGTCGAAAGCTTTCGAAAAGTCGAGGTATGTTACATTGGTTTCAAAAGAAGATTCCGTGTTAAAATGAAGATCAGTAGAAAATTCGTACAGCTGTGTCTCGCACGACAGCCCACGCCTGAAACCGTGGTGGTTAGAAAAAAAGAAGGAATTTCGGTCCAGATGAGTTGCGATGTGGGAGTAGATTACCCGTTCTAGCAGCTTGCAGACGATGCATGTTAACGAAATAGGACGATAGTTTGAGGGGTCTGAAAGGTTTCCGAATTTGTGCACGGGGGTGACTACTTATTTTCCAGTCTTTTGGAATAAAACCAGTGTCAAGGAATTGGTTAAAAATGAACTGTAGGATAAGACTGGATATTACTTTTGTGCTTTTCAGAATTTTAGCGGGTATTTTGTCTGGGCCAGGCGCACTCGAGACTTTAAGGTTGTCGATTAGTTTCGCAAGCCCTTCGATTGAAAAAAATACGCGGCATCTGCGGGAAGTCTCTGGGCGGCAAGGACGGAATATCGGTGGTGGGTTCATGCGTGAATATAGATGAAAAATGGGAATTCATGATTTTTTTGCGGAGTCAGTGGCGGCAACGGCCGAAGGGCGAGTTTTGAGCAGGGGTGTTTTTAGAATGTAAATATTTCCAAACATTTTGTGGGTTGTAGCGCAGGGTGCCGAGGAGATCATGACCAAAAAAATGCCGTTTTCTATTCTTTACCAGTGAAGTGTACTCGCGCAAGCATGTGCGATAATTTTCCCATTTAACAGGGGATTTCGATAATTTGGCTTCTACGAAGAGGCGTTTTTTCGTTTTTGACAGCCTTCTCAGACAATTCTCTCAGAGAATCTTCTCAGAGACCATGGTCTTTTGGCATCCCCGCGAATGCAGACTAGTGGTACATGTCTGTCAATTAGGGACAGCAATTTCGTTTTGAATAACACCCAGTTTTGTTCGACTGTTCTCGAAGCAGCAGAATAGAAAAAACGTTTCATAGAAATCCGGTGGTTCTTTATTAATTTTGGAAAAATTGGCTTTGTTATAATCGCGGATGTACTTATTGAGAGGTTGCCGGGTAGGAATAGGAAAGGAAAGGCCAATTAATAAAATTTATGGTCACTGATACTATCGACGCATTGAATTGAGTTTACAAGATCCGGAGTTGAGACCAAAAGTAAATCGGGGATGTTGGCAACAGGATTGGGCATCGTAACCATGTGGTCTTCGGTGGCGGCACGCAGCTGGACTTTCCTATCTCCCCCGTGCGCGATAGTTGTGACGTGTCCACCCGTGTACCTTACCGAAGTTTCTACTCCACGCCCTCCTTCAACGCAGTCATCGATCATCCAATCATCGCCAACGCACGGCATGTGACGTCCCGCAATGAAGCTATAAAGGAACCGGCCATCAGCTTCAGCTTCAGTGGGCGTAGTGACAGCAACGAAGACACTATGCTAAAACGATGCCTTTTTTAGATGCGACGCTGAGAGCATTTCTTGTCGTCGTTCCTGTTCTCCCTGCGTGCGTCCGTCGTCGTCGGCGTCCGCACTCTCCTCCGCTCACCACCTCTCCTCTCCGATAGCGAACACTCTCTCGCGAGGGGCATTGAATTGCATTCGATTGGCTTGGCTTGGCTTGGCTTGGCTTGTATTGGATTTGGATTGGGTTGGATTAAAGTGGATTGTGTTGGATTGTGTTGCGTCATAGCCGCGGCAGACGCACTGGTGCCGGCGCGTGCCCAGATGAGAGCGAACACTCTCTCTCAACATCTGCGGGTGTGCTCTCACGCCGCTGGTGGGCGGCGCTGCGCGCGGTGCTGCGCACGTGCAGTCCACGGCTGCCAACTCTAGTGAACGTTCCCTAGATCTAGGGGATTTGGGTTGCCTTTAGGGGAAAAGGGAAATTTGCGAAAATCTAGGGAAATTTTTACGTCCACATGAACTATGCCTTCAGTCGTGTAATGGTGTTCTTTGTTAAGTTTAACATTTATTATTTTTTATGTACTATGCATTTAAGTTTCTCGATGAAGCGCAGATATCTATATCCCATTAATGTGCATCAAGAGAAGCTATCGCTCCTACGTTTGACACTGCTGGTTTAAATTGCAAAATAACATGAATAATGAAGTTTATTAACTTGCTCGCTCGAATATCTTATGCACTGCGCATCGTCTGTGCTCGTTCCTATTATCCTTCTTCCATATATACTTGGATGCTAATACAAGTGCTGTGTCGTAGTAAAAGATTTTTGTGTTTTGCATTGAATTGCGGTGTGCTTGATAATGTTATTTTTATATTTTAACACTTCTTCGGCTTATATACAAGGCGCTGCAACATGTAGTGCTTCCTGTAATGTGGTATCGTTGTGTGTGCGCCGAGCGATTGCTTTTACTTTCTAGGTACATTTTGTATGTATTATTCACAATTACATGTTTCCGCCTCCACGTAATGACCCTCTATTGCTTTTGTGGTTTGATGAAAAAAAAAAAGATTTAAAGCATTACAAATTGTGCTCCAACATTTTTTTCAGCTTCGTCTCCGTTACTTCAAAAATGGTTTCAAACGGATTCATAATATGCCTTAAAAGTAAATTCGACAGCCATATCGCATGACTAGAACCCAATATCCGAGAGAAAACACCTGATAACCGCATTCAGCAAAAGTCTAGGGAAATATAGAGAATTTTTTCATCTGAGCTAGGGGAAAGTTGCTTCGCAGGTTGGCAGCCCTGTGCAGTACTCTCTCTCTCCGCGGTCTCCTTTCATTTGGGTGCGCTGCGCATATAACCGGTGTGTCCGCTCTCCGGTGCCCTTTCGGTCGACGGTTGCTCTCCGCTTGCGCTTGAACCACCCTCAGCGTCGCATCACACCAGGGTTCCGGCGAGGGGAGGTGGGCGTAATGTTTTGACGCAGGTATGTTAGTTTCCTGACGCGTACGTAGTCTGTAGCGATGACCGTTTTTTATTTCTGCTGCTCAGCCCACAAGTGTTTGTTTTGTCATGTTCTGATGCAGTGTTTTTCTTTAACAGTCTTTTATTGCGTGGGGACGTCGAACTTAATCCCGGCCCCTCCAAACCTGCGCCTGGAAATAAAACCGGCAACCTAGCACTCGTCCCGCTACTCGTTCCTTTGGCAATTCTATTTCGACCCCTCAGCTCGGTTCCACGTTCCCGATGAGCTGATTGTACTATATCAGACAAACCTGATGTCGCTGCTATGCTTTCGCAACTGCTGGCTACTGAGCAGCAAATCGCAAGTGATATTGCTGAAATTAAACTCCGTTTTGACTACCGATTTGATGCACTCGAGTCTCGAGTATGTGCTTTGGAAAAAGCTTCCACAGGTTTCAACTTTAACTCTGCTTCTGTCGGGTCGGCTAACGCATGCATTGCCGAAGTCGTTTCCAAGATTGATGATCTTGAAAATTGGTCACGGTGCAACAATATCGTAATTTATGGGCTGACAGAGGAAGCCTTCGATGACTGCGATTGTTTGGCAACTAAGATTGAGTCGTTTTTTATTGAAATGCTGCAGATTGATTGTCCTCAGATTGAACGTTGTCACAGATTCGGCAGACAGCAACTAGATCGTTCCCGTCCTGTTATACTTAAACTCCTTGACTATCTGGATAAAATGACCATATTTAAGAACGTTAAAAAGCTTAAAGGAACTGAAATTTATATAAACGAAGATTTCTCTCTGCTAGTTTGTGCTCTACGTAAAAAAATGTGGGACGCCGCTGCTCCTTTTCGTGATAGAGGGTGTTCTACTAGTTTGAGGTTTATTACATTCTAATAAACAAAATTCGGTACTGCTGGGACGAAACACTGAATTGCCATGTCAAAGCACCTAGTTTGCCAAATAATTCCGATGCAATAGCCTCCTCGGCTGCATCCGGTTCGGAACTCCGTTCCTCTCCTGGTGAACCTTCCCGGGCAGCAGCGCCTGTTGTCTCCGGTTGACGTCGTCCCGGCAGGAATGAAAATTTCGTCCTTATAAATTTAAACGCTCGGAGCGTAATAAAAAAATTACCTAGCCATCTCTCCCTTGTTTCAGCGTATTAGCCTCACGTCATCGGCATAACCGAAACGTGGCTACATGATGGTATTCTCTATTCCGAGTTCACTCCCCCAGGGTACACAGCAGTTCGCACCGATCGACTCTTGGGGAAAGGGGGTAGTGTTGCTCTTCTCATCCGTTCGGACTTAAAATTTGCTGTGATTCCAGGCCCCGCCAACACCGAGTCTGTTAGGTGCAAGATTTTGATTGATTGATTGTAGGGTTTAACGCGCCGACGCAACGCAGACGATGAGGCGCGCCGTAGTGGAGGGCTCCGGATTAATGTTGACCACCTGGGGATCTTTATCGTGCGCCGAAATCTCGTACACACGGGAGTTTCTGCTTTTCGCCTCCATCAGAAAAGCGGCCGCCGCGGCGGGGAATCGAACCCGCGATCTCGTGCTCAGCAGCGCAACGCCTTAGCCACTGAGCCACCGCGGCGCAAGATTTGCCTCGAAAAATGTGCAAGATTTGCCTCGAAAAATGTGCAATTCTCGTTAGCGTTTTCTATCAGCCTCCCGCCTCGAGTATTGAAACATTACATATTCGTAATAACTTCATGTACGAGCGCAATTTTTGTGCATCGAACATCATTTGCATGGGTGATTTAACGCCTCAGGAATCCACTGGCCTTCCCTTACGTGTGATGGTCGGGAAATTATTATTTGCAGAGAACTTATAGACTTTGCAGTGTCTTTCCGCCTAACACAAATTGTTCAAGGTGCCACCAGGTTGAATGCTGTTCTTGATCTCGTATATCTAAGCTCCGCCCTTTCGGATAAAGGCTTTAACTTCGAAATAATTGATGGCCTGTCTTACCATCAGGCTGTTCTCGTTTCCGTCGCATGCGTAATCAATAAACCGCGATATGTTTTCACTTCGTTTCCTGACTTTGAACGTGCGGATGACCTTTCTGTTTTAGACGCTTTTCCCGACCCGTTCGATGATTTTGTGCTACTCAGCGCTCCAGGAGACATTGATACACTAACTACCACTTTTGAAAAGCTTCTAAAATCATGCATTTCATACTTTATCCCTACAAAGACTAAAAAGAAAAAAAATCGCGCCAATCCACCCCGTGAATGTGGTTGGAAAGCAAAGCTGTAAACGGCACCCATAACGATTACCCATGCGACGTCACTTAAATTCACTCACATCGCTCTACAAATAGCAACACCAGAGAGAAGTGAAATGCACTTAAGTACACCATTTATTTCTTCAAAAAGAAATTCTTGGTAAGGTTAAATCAATGCATAAAGCATGAACGGTGTTTGGTTGAGTTGTATTGGTGTAGCACAAGAGTGGAAACCTTTTTTATAAAATTAAATTAAGCTCCAACCCGGGGATAGACAATCTGACTTCTCCGTCTCTGCGCCGCGGACGGAGGCGACGAGATTTGCAGCAGAGAAGGAGGAGAAGGAAGAAATACTTCTATTCAGATTTCTGAACGGCCCAGAGTGCAGCCCTGGGGAGTGATTCCTTCTTCTGTGGGGCCCATGTGGAGTCCGCGCGGCCTGTGTTCTGTCCACCCGCTGAAGCTGGGTAGGTAGTGAGGGCCTGGACAGCAGCATCTCCCATTGCTCTTGTTGGGTTGTTGACGGAAAGAGAGGAGGATGCTCTGGGCTAAAGTCGCACACCCCAATTACGGGGCGGAGTGTCCTATTTCTGAGCAAAACTTACATTCAGCGTCGTAGCGATTCGGATACATTAAATGAAGACTCGTAGGCTGTGGGAAGGAGCCCGGATTGTATGAGCCGTAGGGTAGTTTGTTGTTGTCTGGAAAGGTCAGGGTATGGCGAAGGTACGGTCTGTCTCAGAAGGCGATAATGCTGGGTTATCTCCTTGAACGTGACAAGCGGGTGACTGTCCTCTTGCAGCTCTATAGCACGGGAGTTAAAAGCGCAGGCTTGTTGGGTGGGTGTATTTGTTGCCCTCCATTGAAGCGTGAGGGGGTGTCCAGATGAGCTGAATGGAACCGTTTGGGGAGTGGTTTTTAGCACGCGCAGTGCAGGTCAGGACACGCAACTCGACTGGTAATTCCAGTACGCTTGCTGGGGATCGGTGACTACCCTCCGAACCCCTGGTTGAGCGAGAGCCAAGGTGATGGCTGCCTCTTCTGCCGTCATTTCTTTGGTCCTAAGCGAAGTACACGCAAGGAGGTTGGTTCTGGAGGTAGCCACGATCATGGCGTATTGCTACCCTCGATGTTTGGAGGCGTCTGTGTAGATTACTGCATGATCCCCACCCCAGGGTAGTGTTTGGCGCTTGAGCCCGTGCTTTTTGGTGACCCTTGTCATGTGAGGCGTTCATATTTCTAAGCAAAGGGAGCATCTTTAGGTTTAGCCACCAAGCGTCTAGGAGTACGTCAAATGGAGTGACATTCTGGGCTACCCAGCCAATCTGGTGAAGCATGCGGGTACCCACCGCAGTTCTGAGTCGGCCCTTCTTGTTAGAAAGATGGCCTTCTATCAGCTCGTCCACCGTGCTGTGGAGCACCGTGCTAAGCAGCCTCTGTGTGGACGCACTCATGAGAAGACCCATGGCCTGCTCGACCACCTTTCTAATCTTATATAAAGCATCTCTATGTCTTCCTTGTCGAGAAGAAGACAGGGGGTGACGTAAGTGACTTTTGAGGGGACAAAAGCTTCAATTTATTGAAAGGTACCGGATTCTTTTAGGGCTCGTTTCTTGATGGCAACTCGCCTGATCATGTGTAGGATTTCATTAACGCTGTTTTTGAGGCGCTGCAAGGAGATGTCACTCTTGGTGTCAGCCTCGATATGTAGGCCCAGGATCTTGATGCTGTGGTTTGGAGTGATGGCCCGGCCATCAAGGAGTATTTGAATGTATTCTTTGGTTTGGCGTGAGGGCGGACGACAAGGAGCTGTGTTTGTTTACGTGAACACTGGAGCCACAGCCTTTAGCACATTGGCGTACTAGAAGTGAGATGCCATGCATTGGTGTGAGCTTCCATTAATTTTTGTAACTCTTAGCACATGAGCAAAGTGCGCACAGGGATGATAGACGGGCGTGAGTGGTCGCGTGACGCGTTGACGTGGCATTCAGCGAGAACGCAGGGGGTATACCCGTAGATGTGGTTGGTGAGTACACCACTTGTTTTCCCGGTCTTCGCGTGGGCTCGTAGCTAAATCGGTAAGACAATGGGCTCTCGCTTTGTTAGTCTATTAGTTCCAAGTTCGATTCCCGGCGGTGCCAGTAAATTCTTTTATTTGTTCGCTGGAGTTTTCTGGTGACACCAACGGTCGCGAAAGAGCCCTTGGGGGGTAGGGGTAAAAAGCTTTGCTTTAAAACACTGATTTTCCCTGGATGAACCGTAATTTTTTACACTTATCTCGTAAAGTCCGGAGCCTTCGGTGCTGCAAATCGTCTAGCAATCCAGAAAGTATTATCAGGTGTACTGAGGCCAAGAGGAAACTTCGAGAGCAGAAAAGTATAGGTAAAGATTCCTTTTTCGTTTTCAACTTCAAAGTTTACTATACGACAATCACCGCATGTTCTGGCGCTCGGTCCTGCCCCGCGATGCTTCCGGCAATTCTTTCAAAATAAACAACAGAATCATTGATGATCCGGCGGAAATTTCATACGCTTTTAACTCGTTCTTTCAGTCTGTTTTTACAGTCGACGATCTTGTTGTTCCCTCTTTTTCAACCTCGAATCCAACGTCTCCAATCAGCGATGAAGTGATCACTGAAGAGGGCGTGTTAAATCTTATGCTTAATTTGGACACTAAAAAACGTAATGGACCCGATGGTATCCCTAACATTTTTCTCGTATGCTACTCTCTTTGGACCTCTCAATATCTTACAATAATGCTCGATAAATCCGTAAATTCTGGTACCGTTCCCAGATCTTGCAAAAACGCCAAAATATTACCTTTACATGAATCTGGTGACAAGCAAGTTTTCAGCAAATACATGCCCATATCTCTTACCCCTAATTTCTGCGAGCTATTAGAGCATATTATATACAAACATATTATTGGATTTATGGAATCTAACAATCTGTTGTCTAACTTCAAACATAGATTCAGACCAACTTTTAGCACTGTTACGCAGTTAACCGAATTCGTGCACGACATTGCTAGTAACATGCACATTGGTAATCAGGTTGACGCGCTATTTATTGACTTTTCGAAAGCGTTCGACACTGTACTTCCCTCTAAACTACTATGTAAATTAAACACCATATTAAACAACCCGCCGCTAGTTACTTGGAGTTCTAATTTTCTTTCTGGGCGCTCGCAATAGCTTTGTTATAACTCAACTGACTCCGAAATTGTTAGTGTTCAGGCGTTCCGCAAGGTTCTGTACTTGGCCCGTTACTGTTTCTACTGTACATAAACGATTTGCCTAATAACGTCACCTTTAAAATTTGTCTATACGCGGTTGATTGTTTTTTGTATGAACCCACTGACTCTCCCGAAGCTCATCATCGTCTAATTGACTCATTCACTAAATTTTGTCAATGGTGTGCAACCTGGCAAATGAGTATCAATTTTAACAAATCCGTGCTTATGCCTTTCACGAATAGTAAGTCCTCCCCCCCCCCCCCCTGCTTCACGTACTCGTTTAACGGATCCACCTTAAAAAAAGTAACAGAATACAAATATTTTGGTGTTGTTCTTTCCAGCAATCTATCTTTGTATCAGCATATTAACGTATCTGCAAGAAATCTTTAAATAAATTAGGGTATTTAGGACAAACTCTGTCCCAATCCCCAAAAAGCACTAAATTATTAATGTATAAAACACTGATTCGTCCTGTACTTAACTACGCATGCCCCGTATGGAACCCACACAAGTTGGGTGAAATCGATAGAATTGAGGCCATTAAAAAAAAGCTATCAGACTTATTTGTAATCGCTATGATCGCTACTTTTCACCTTCCCTTGGCCTGTCTTCTCTTGTACTCACTACACTACGCATGCGCCGACTAAAGGATTCTATGAAATTGCTTTACTGTTTTATTAACTCAGTATATCGCATGTCAGACAATACCTACATCACATTTGCCTCGCCGTCCATAACTAGAAGTAATCACCACCTTAATATCAAGCCTTACCATTGTAGAACCAACGCATTCAAATTTAGTTTTTTTCCTTTCGCTGCCGAACTCTGGAATGGATTTTCCGTTGATACTCGCTCCTTTCGCTGTAAAATTTTTTAATTGCCCTTGCTGATTTGCGTTACTCTTCTTTTGTTTTATTGCTCTGTTGATCTGTTTAATTGCTATTGTTTACCGTGAATGCTCACTCTTGCCATAGCCGCAAATTAGAGGCTGGAGTATGTATATATAAATAAATAAAATAAATAAATTCGGGCAAAATTAAACATAACGCACACATCAAGAAAATGTTTTGAAAGGCGTGAGTGATCGGCCAGGTTAACCCACTCAATGTCTGGGAAATTAAACTCACCACACAACAAGAAATTCGAACGTGGAAAGCGATAAGATCAAGTCTAAGAAAACAAAGAAGAGTTGTTGTGTGAAATTATTGTCAGAGTCGGGTGCTCGATAACATGCGATTAGTTCTGTTTTACTAGTTGTAAAAGTTAGATTACAGACAGGATTTCATGACGGCATTCTAAATCAATTCTAGAGGAAGGCAAACTAGGCCTTACAAGCGCCATAACCCCGTCTGTGAACGAGTACGAAAATTTCGCGGAAAGTAATTCGTTATGCTGAATGTCCGGATAAAGCCAAGATTCAGTAAATATCGCGAGATCAGTACTGTTATCTTCGGTCATTGCATCGTAGGTGTATTGTTTCTTATCAATTGACAATTTTTCAAAGCGGATTTTGAAGGTTGCGTTACTTTGCTGCCCAAAAGACTTTTGCCTTGTGCTGCCCGAAAAACGTTTGCCTTTCGAGGCCCACGCGTGCTGAATAGTCTTCCCGTACGATGAAGGGCGTTTCCTTCAGTTTCCGAGAAGACTGGAGGATTCTGGATTAATCTTTGTAGTGCGCGAACTTAACGATGATTGGGCGCATTTTGTCGGCGCAGTGCGACCGAGCCGGTGCGCACGCTCTATACCTGCGGCACTAATATTCATCTCGAAGTTCGTGGCACAAAAGGAAGTTGTTTTTGCCTCAGATTCGACACAAGTTTCTGGATTTTTGTATTTAATTCCGAAGAATAATAGGTTCAATCGGCGCAGGCGGTTTTCAGCGTCGTCGCATTGGTCAGCGAGTTGCTTTATCACGGAAGAAAGAGAAGCAATTGCCGAGGTAGGAGGGGATTCAAGAGGTGGGTTTTTGCACTGGTTTGTGTGGAAATTTTTTCAAGTTCATCTAGATGCGGCGAGAGGCTGCCGACAAGATTTTCAATGTTAGCATGAGTCAAGCGGATAGATGCAAGTTTGTCCCGAATGGTAGATTGTGAAAGGTCTAAGCAGGATACCTTTTGTGCTAGGCTTTCTAAAGTTTCGGGGGGCACCGGGTTCGACTCAACATTACCCGACAGAATTAGAGGTAGACCGATAATGTGGCACGTTGCCAGTATTGAAAAAGGAATTCATACACAGTTTTCCGGCAGCAGTCAAGCACTCATTAGTACTGTGTACTCATGAGTGCTCTGTACTCATGATTACTGTATTCATGAATGCTGTGTATTCATGAGTAATGTGTACTCACGAGTACAGTACTCATGAGCATTCAAACTCTTGAGTATGACCATAAGTACTCATGAGTGTTCTATACTCATGAGTACTGTAATCGTGATTAAGGTACTATCGAGCACTGCACTTGTCTGTACTCACTCGTCATCGTACTGACTTTATTCATCTGGGTGTGTACTCACCATCGTGCTCATCGGCAGTTTGAGCACAAATGAGTACAATAAGTGTGCTCACGATTGAGTACGCCGACCTATGCACGTAGACACAAAATATGAGTGACAGTTGCCGGGCTGCAATAGCAGCACCTCTTGCTTGATAGAAATCGTTTTGGTACTGTACTATTGGTACCTACCTTTCTGTGCTTTCAATTTGTAGTTTTTTAGGTTGATGGTAAATTGGAAGTTTTTATTCCGAAAGGAAATAAAAATGCAATGATCTTGCCATATGCTAAACACGTTTCGCGTTTTGTTTGGTTTTCTTTTCACACAGCTTTCTCAATAGAGAGGGTGCGAGGGAACAGACAACTCTGGGTTTAGGAAAAAGGTAGTAAACGTCAACGTGCTTGAAAGCAAGGAACATGCACTATTGTGGTTAAAAACAAGAGAGCTAATGACACCCTCAAAGGGAAAAAAATGACGAGGTTTGACCAAGAACGGAACCAGTAACAGCGCGCGATACCCCGTGACTACCTCAGCGGGAGGTGCACTACGACTAAGAGTTTAGTATACTTACGTAGGTCGAGAACGAATATTATAGCTTGTGTTTAGATTAGGCTGCATTGTCTAAGTTCGGGCAGTTCTAAAGCTTGTTTTTCATGCACCGATGTCACAGACGACACCGAATTACCAGTACTAGAAGCGATTTAGCCAGAGCTCCCTATTTTCCTCTACGAACACGTATCGCAAGTTAACCCCAATCTTTTCTACGAAAGGAAATGCAGGCCATGAATGAAATGGAATGCACCGCTAGAATTCTGGCGTTGGTAACGCTTGTTCGCGAGTCACCGATCTTGTAGGAAACTGCATCACGCAATACTACAACCGATGTCACTCCTGCCATGTCAGGCGGAGCAAACGCTTTGTGTTAAACGACCGCTAAAAGCAGCGAAAATCTCTGTGGTTGTACTACGTGGGGATAGTGCAATGCGATCGACATGCGGTGACGGTGACGTAATGGGTACAGCCAACAGGTACTGTGGGCAGCAGCGATGAGCGAAAAAAAATTTACACGGGCCGCCCCCGGCGGCCTGCGCAAAAAATTGAAGGTAGGAAGATTGAATATCCGCCTACACGCTCTTGAAGACAACTGTACGGTCGATTATTTTGTCGTTGACGAAAAGAAACCAAGGCTGCAGCAACAAACTGTGCTTGCTCTTGACTCTTAGTCCATATCTTGAAATAGTCTGGCAGTGCGCTTGATTGTTACTTAAAGAAGAGAAAAGACACTGCCAATAGTCAAGACACAAACTTTTACATCTAGGGTCTATGCCAGATGTAAGCGCTGCTGTTTAGTAATATGTGGACAGAAGTTTTTAGCTGGTGGTGCTGAGGCAGAAGATATTTTCTACTGTGGACTAGTGAAAACTATAGGTTAACTGATTCGCTTAGTTTGAATTATTCAGACTTTAGAAACACTGATAAAACGAGAGGCTAAACAATAACTTGGATTTTGCTCGAATTAACTGAAACATGCAAATTATCAGTTTGTCCTGTGCTTTGTCGTCTACTGTATCTGGTACTTTGCATGCTTCCAGTTCTGAAAATGCAGAAGTTATATGCCGGGCTGGTTTTTGCGATGCAACATTCAATAAGCATACCATGAAAACATATTGAAGCACTTCTATAACTCATCATTAAAATCTTTATATCATGAACATATTGTCGATCCCCTTCGGGATGTCATTTGACTTTACGATATCAGACCTTTATGATCTTGTAGTATATAGACATCTCTAGAAGTCCTTGTGTTGTAGAAGACACGCGTTATACTTATTCGAGAAGTCGTTGAAATCTTCGCGATATTGGACCTTTATGTTAATGGCGGTCTACGAAAAGTAATTTAATCTTTACGTTATGAACGACATTTGGTAAAAGCTATTCGATTTTTGGAATCTTTGTGATATAGAAGGCACTTCGTTAACATCTTCGATATTTTACATGCCGTACGGTTATTGTCGCCATATTTTCGGCCTGCACAAGAAAGCGCTGAGAGTTGCATTATGGAAGCTGGCTACCTATGCCCAATGTAACTACATGGAAATTTGCAACACATTTTATACACTGAAACTGCGCAAAAATATACTTCTGGTTCCTAATTAGGTTGATGCATCAACGACAGTGGATAATAAGGTTTTAATGTTTTTTTGTAGCTGGCTGTGTCGAACAGGCATGTAGATAGTAGAAGCTACCATTAGCTGATGACCTGCCTACAAACTACTTTCGGTCACTGAGAATACAACAAAAAGTCGACGAAAACCCCACACTAGAAAAATCATTGTGCAGGCAACTGAGAAAATTCTGTTGATTTTCTAATGTGTAAACGCAATTAGCATTGAATTTCTGTTGACTTTCCGTTCAACCAATAAGAACTCAACAAAGAGCCCACAGAAATTCCGAAACTATTTTTCAAGGGTTACCGCCCAAACAAGGAGCGTGGTTTCATGTTTGCCTTTACCATGGGGGAAAAAAAGCTGGAACAGTAGATGGTACCCGGCTTGCGTAATAGGAAAGCACAATCAGAAGAAAATACGGAAGGTTAAGCCAGCTGCAGTTGTTTGAAGTACGTGGAGGGCAGTTGTACCGATCGAATGGCCATTTATGTTCAGGCATGTTCCGTGTCACCGGTGTTACAACCAGTCTGCCCGCGGGACGCGATATTTACGATAATAATTATTGTCTAGAACACATCATGCCTGGAGTGTCAGCAAAAAAACCCCTAAAAATATTCGTGAGGAAAAGCCTCCAATAAAGTGTCAACAGCGCGCGTCTCCGTCGGAAGTCTTTTAGTTTGTCGAGGCGCGGGCACATCGGTGAGCCTCCAAAAATTTGGCGCAGACAACGGAGCTCTTGAAATTGAAAAGGCCACCATGCGCCGTGGTTCTGAAGCAGTAAGCGCTGGTGGATCGGAAAACGGTGCTGCACGGCGGCCAATTACATTCTAGGGTATAAAAGTGCCACCTGTGCCAGTGGTTTTGTTACGTAACGTCTACTCTGACGCTGAAGATAAAAACTTTGCCAACTTTATCATTAAAAAGATGCCAATGTTTGGAACGCCTTTGCTTGGTCTGCAATCAGCGATTGCCACGGTGTATCTGAAGGGAAGAGGATCATACTTGCACTCTTGCAAAGAGACCTATTATTAGTAAAACGGTGTTTCTTTGTCAAATATTTCTGGTGAATACGGGAAAGGCTGCCTCACGGACGCACACTTCTCAAAGAAGCATGATGTTTGCGAGAAGTGCTTGCGATATCCGAAGACCGGTGGAAAGTAGGCCCGTGCTTTTTGCAAGCACGAAAGCTTGTGCCAAAACACGCTTCTGCTTAAGAGGCGATTATATTAACTCAGTTCACCTAATGTGTCAAAAATTAAAATTAGATGAAGAGCACAATAAAGAAAGCTGCTAAAATGGCGCTAGAACACTTTCGCGACCATGGGATGTTGGAAAGGCGGTAGGTTTGCTGAACGTCATACTCGCTTTCGCGCAAGAAACATTATTTAAATATCCATCTCTTAGTCGAAGACTCAAAATAAACCCGGAAAGCTGTAATCAGCTCGCTTCATAGCAGATGTGGTCTGCTGAACAAAAGCAAAAATGGCAGTGTTCTCTAGCCGCCGTTGCGAAGGCGGCAAGGTCCGTATGCTGCTGCTGCTGATGATGATTAGTGGCTCTCCCGTTAAATCGGGGCGTCGCTTGCCAGCAACCGACTTTCCTGTTCTATTAGGCTTACATGCCCAACTCATAGCTAACCTGATAGATTTGCTTGCTTCCTCTATCTCCCCCTCATCCCTGTTGTAAAGTATCATCACTCCCGCCCTCCTTTTTTCTCATCCTGGTCTTCTAAATTTTCACCTGCCTGGTTACTTCGCTTGCGTACTCATCTCTTCCATACTTTTTTCCACAACCACTCTAGTCGCCTCTTCGTCACATCTATGGCCTTGAGGTTGAGGTTGCCTCCGTGCCTTCTTCCGGCAGCACCCCACGCGGCGGGCGCCAGCATTCATCGCTCGCGGTGCCACCCGGGAAACCGCGGTCGGCACACCAGTTTGTATATTCTAAGGACTATAATATCGGCATGGCGCGATCGGATAGACGACGGCTTCCTAACGCAAAGGACCCAGATTCGATTGCGACCATAGAAAGTGTTGTTTTCTTATGTCGTCCTCACCATAATACTGATCATTGTGTACGCTCACTTCGTGTAAAGTTGTACCTTTTGTGCAGTGAATTTTTTGTTACGACACCGCAATCAGCGACACCAGGAAAGCTTCGCTGTATATAGTTAGAACGGTGGTTTGGGCTAGTTGGTGGTGCATACTGAAATTCGAAAACAGCGCAAAAAGACGGAACAAGGAAACGACAGCGCCTTGTGTCGTCGTTTCCTTGTCCCGTCTTTTTGCGCTTGTTTCGAATTGCTGTATAGAGGTTCAGCACTGCTCAGTGAATTTACGAATAGTCCAGCAGCTCTACTACCGCAAACTTTATGAATTCCACCCAATTGTTTTTTTTTCAGATCCCATCATTCTCCTTTTGGCTTCAAATTTAATGTGCTACGGAGGCTTTGCCTTGCTTGGCTTGCTTTTGATACATGCACAGGCAATGGTACGTCCCGGCTGCTTGGAATCCCAGCATCGTCTTATTTAAATCTTTGTCGGCATAACGTATTTTGTCTCATTCATTTGTGCTCTTTAAAAAGATGCCGAGGGGAGGCTGTTATAACACTAATGTGAATCTCTTCTATAGCCGGGAAAAATCTGCGTGAAAGATTCTTTTGCTTGCACGATTTGTGTTTGTATGCAGAACTGCCGAGATGGGGAAATAGAATTGGGAGACCTATAAGCACGGTCATTGGTGTTTAACAACATAATCATTCAGTGAAAGAGGGATAATGCCTGTAGTCCCTATTTTTTAAAAAGTCAGTAGCGCTGTTTTTCAATTTAAGAATAGAGTTGTTAATGTCCGATTGAGATTCTGTATAACATCGGCAGATAAACGACGTCTTTGGTAATCTGCTATCAACCCAAAATTGAAAGAAACTCCTCGAGGAGTTTGTAGAGTAATAGTAGCAGGAGGAGGGAGTTAGTACCTGTCTTCTCAGGTGTCACATATTCTCCATTTTAGTGAAAAAAGTATGTCTTGCAATAAACAAACTATACTCTTTATTTTATTCAAGTTTCCATCAGCCTTGAATATTCCTCGAAAAGTGCTTTTTAACACGCGCAATCAATGGATGACTTCTCCACGATAATCACCATTATCGCCATCCTATTCGTCACCATGATCATCATAATGATCGCAATCAACTCAAAAGTGATAAAAAAAACATTCATGACACCATCATCCCATTTGCGTGTTTGATGTATGCGCAGTCCCTCTCTACAGGCATTCTTTCATATGACTGAAAAAGGGGCAAGGTTGTCCGAATCTACAAATCAGGTGGTAAGGACAGTGTATTTCGTTAACAAGCGCCCTGTTCAAAATCATGGAACGTGTCATCTACTCTCAGATTGTATCATTTCTAGATTCTAACAACTCCTTTCACCCTAGTCAGCACGGTTTCAGGAAAGGATACTTCTGCGAAACACAACTAGCAATACTCCATAACGACCTGCATGCTAACCTTGAGAGCAACTTACGAACTGACGCAATCTTTCTACATTAGGCGAAGTCATTTGACACAGTTCCCCACCAAACACTAGTGCTCAAACTATCTCAGTTAAACTTACACCCAAATGTACTAGATTGGATCGAAGGATTTATCACTAACCGTTCTCAATATGCGCATGTCTATAACAAAATTTTGAGCATCTCCAAGTAACATCAGGTTACCTTAGTGTTCGGTTATTTGCCCCTTCTGTTTCGAATATATAATAAATAGTTACCCCTCAGCGTATTCTGCAAAACTCGCATGTTTGCAGATGGCTGTGTAATCTATCGAACAGTAACCAGCACTCATGGCCAAACGCTTCTCTAGAAAGGCTTAACCACATTCAGGGATCGTACAACAATTTGCTTCTCTCTCTTAAGCCAAAAAATGCAAACTTGTTTCCTTTCCCGCCGTACAAATCTTTTCGTTTTTATATCATATCGCGAATGCCCTGTACAGTCAAAATCATCCGTCAAGTATCTAGGTGTCACATTGACCTCCGTTCTTACATGGAATGCGCTAATTACTAACGTCATGTCATCGGCAAACAAAACACTGCGCTTGTTAAAGCGTCACCGACGTCATGCACCCTAACATTTAAAGTTGCTGGCATATGAGTCCCTCATCAGATCTAAGCTCGAATATGCCTCCCCCTTGTGAAACCCGCCCGAAACATATCTCATCAACGACCTCGAATCCGTCCTAAACCCAACCGTTCCGTTCATTCACTCCCTGTACTCATACGACATCAGCGTTTCATCCTTGACAGCACAATCCGGTTTTCCTGCACTCTTTGTTCGCCGCCGTATCTCTACCCCTTCCATCTTTCACAAAATTCTTCATTCTTCACTCAATGCACCCCCTTACATCCTCCCCCCAACATACATTTCACACCGCACAGGCCATTCAATTCAAGTGTCCCGTTATCGCAACAAAACTATTACTTAAACTATTACAAAACTATTACCCCGCGCAGCCAAGGATTGGAATGACCTTCCATGCTTCATTGTTTGAAACACCTGCCCACAATGTTTCATAGCAATTCACCTGTGTTGCGTAAACTAATGTGTGCAAATTTTTTCTTTTCCTCTATATCCACCCCTTATGTAATACCCCCAGTGGGTCCTTACGCAAATAAAAATAATATATAATGAAATCATCATCATAATATCAAGAACCATCATCATCCTTTTAGGTACAGTACAGGGCGAAGCCTTCTCTCATTGACGTCTACGCGGTACTGTCCTGCACTGCAGGAGTGCTTTCTTGGATTCCGAATTATCTAATCTTCTCTCGCCATGGAGTTTGCAGCCTCGCCTTTCTTCTAGTCCTGTCTCTCGGTATGGATTGTTACCCTCGTGGTGCATATGTTATTACTACACGACCAACCCAAGTGCATTTCTTATTCTGAATTGACATCTTCTAATCGCGTTTCCTCACTGATCCAGGATTCTCGTTTCCTGTCCCTGTGTGTTACTCCTATCATTATTTGCTGCATTGCTCATAGCGCCGACCTAAATTTGCTTTCCAGTTGTTGCAAATTGTACAGGAAGATGTGGCTCCTGGCCCATAGGGCACTCGTATAATCATCACTGTACATGAATCTGTCCTGGCAATTAAAGAGACCCTCCATCAGGAGTCTCACGGCTCGATTCCCTGGCAGCTCAACCGAAACGAGGTGTTCCCTCCGCGACATTTGGTGCCGGAACTCTAGGACAACGAGCCGCTCCCAACGACGTATAAACGAACGACGACGACGACGAGTTTCTTCTAAAAACGGTCGCCCGAGAAACTTCGTCCTCCTCGGAACTGCGCCCAGGAAATTTCCCCCCCACGATGGACCTCGTTCAAAGCGACAAAGATTTTGAACGAGGCGACAGCGCTCAGCGAGAGCGGCTCCTGTGACCAAAAAGCGTACAGAAAGGTGATGGACAAGCTCATGGCCAGCCGGGAGGAGCTTCGCAACGTCGACTTTAATATCGAGGAAGCGATTCCTGTCGAGGAGCTGCCAAAAGAATGCGAGACTGCAGCGCAGTATGAAGACCAGACACTCGAGGCTCTGACTCGCTTTACTTGTTGGCCGGAAGGTCTCAACGTCAGCAGCATGGTGCAGGTTGCCCCCTGGGTTGCGATTTAACGTCACATGCCCCAACGACCGTTCCATCCCAGAACTCTGGACCTCGTCTACACATGCTCAGCATCAAGCCTTTTTATAGTGCAATGTGTAGATGGGCGACGTATTGGGAGAAATTCAACGGCGCATTCCACACGAACCTGCCTCTAACCACCATCGACAAGTTTCACTACCTCCGAAACTATCTGGAAAGTGAAGCAGCAGTTGTCATCGCCGGACAACCAACAACGGAGGCCTGCTATGAAAGTGCCGTCCAGCTGCTCAAAGACAGGTTCAAAGAGAAGAGTAGTATTATACGGCGGCAGTTTAAAAACCTCCACGAGCTACATCACGTGACGTGTCTCCCGGAGGAGAAGGACCTGCGCAGGATTTAGGATTGCGTTCAGCTGAATTTCCGCTGCCTCAACATCCTGGATGCCCCCCCGAGCAACCTCAAAACAATGCTTTACGACGCTTTACTGAGGCGTTGCCGCAAGAAATCATCTTGGCGTTGCATTGAAACGGACATCTTTAAGGTGATATGCAGAGAGCGGAACCTTCTGCTTCAGTGGGGCAACCAAAACGATTTGCCAGAAACACGAGCAGCTCTTGCGATACATAAGGATAGAGCTCGAAGCAAGGGATCATTCTGTTACAGTGATGTCCTCTTCCAACAGCTGCGGTTACCGCAGAAGCACGCGCCCTCGTCATCAGTCGTACATGGGTCAGAAGAAACGAAAAAACCGTCCAGCAAGTGTTTCTTCGGCGGGTCTAAAAAACACTCGAATGAAGTATGCAACGCTACATTGACAATCGCTGAGAAGAAACGACTAGCTAGCACTAGGCACTACGATGGCCCATAGTGCAGTATTACTGAAAAACATGATTGAAGATCTATAATCGGTTAAATATATATGACGAAATTTAAAGTAATGACAAATCAACATGCTCAAAGAGCCCCCTACTGAGCATCGATAGCGAAACACTGAAGCACGTCGAAAATTTTAACTAGCTTGGACAAGTCGTCATGGCCGATCCCAACCATGAGAAAGTAATCCGGCGCACAATAGGTATCAGTGAGGGCGCACTCGGCGCGCCCTCGAAAATATAGATAAGTGAGGGACCACTATCCCAAAACAAAAAAGCAATTCACCGATGCGTTCTCACGGTCATAACGTCAGAAGCAGAAAGTTGGCGCGGAACGACCACCTCATTGCCGTTGAGCTTCCAGAGAACAAAGCCGTGAGACCCGTGATAAAGCGTCTCTTTAATGGCGATGACAGCCTCATGTACAGTGATGATGATGCCGGTGATCTACGGGCTTGGTGCCACATCTAGGTCCTCTACAATTTACAACACACTCCTGGCCACAAAATAGATATTAAAAATCAATAATATCTGGGGAATGTCTCTTGGCGAAAACAGCACCACAGGTCTAGGCAAAAACACGACATACAGAGTAATTTAGACTAGACCATCTGTTCGGCCCTCCTGCAGATTGTTGCAGCTTTCGCTGTAACCGGCCACAGTGCAAACTATGACAAGACACAGTGCAAACGAGTTCCGGTGGAAGTTGTTATGCGAGACATGTAAAGGCAGGCATGCTTCAACCATATGTGATCCGGATTTTCAAGCTAGACAGAGTGACAAGCTTGACACGAAAGTTTCGGTTCTTACAAGCTAGTCAAAGAAAACTGTGCGCCGTTGATTGCTGTTTCAAACTGCCAACTTGCCGAAGCCGGTAATTTACAGACCTTCCGTTGCTGCATCGTTGGAATCAACGAGACGACCTATAGCGGAGGCATTTTCGACAGAGGCAGTCAACGGTCGTTCAGCAAAGAAGATCTCGTATCGATGTTGGGAGTAAAAGTCATCAGAGAGACACGCCTCGCCGTGAACACTTTCGCGTCCGATGCTCCTTCACGTGTCAGGAATTGTAAGTTCGGAGAGGTTCGTCTACGTCAACAGTTTGATGTAAACAAGCACATCATCGAGGCGATAGCCATGCCAACAATCTGCCACGACATCCCTGCTATCGACATGGATTGCGTTTTCAGTTTCACAGCCAAATTACGGGGCCGAAGCTACGGAATGGCAGACCAACTGACTGTGCCTCGAGGATTAGGCGAAAAAGGCATCAGCCTACCGATAGGATCGGACCAGCTGTGGAAGTTCGTGAGCTGCAAAATAATACGCAGCAAGGATGCGCAAGTATTGATTGGGGTCACGACCACTCTCGGATGGATGCTGCAATGTCCTCCCTCGAAACAGAGCACAAGATGTAGCTGCCAGCAAGTAATCATCGGTGTTGTTCAGACGAAAGTGGTTGGAAGAGTGGACAGTAACAATGACATTGACAACGCCTGCCTCACGAATAAGAAAATGGACACGACCCACGACGAAACTCTGGGTGGACCTTTTAAGCCACCCTGGACGAGGCCCGACCAAGAAAATTGTAGTGAAAAACAAGAAACATACCGAGCGAACCGCCACAAAATCTTCGACAGATGTCAGACGACAGTGTATTCATCGAGGGGAACCATCACACACGTCGAAAGTCCTAGCGAGAGAACCAGCAGTCAAGCTTAACGAATCACTAAAAGATGAGACATGAGGTTGCACAACCAAAAAGCTGCAAAAATCTGCAGGAGGGCCGAAAAGACGATCTAGTCTAAATTACCCTGTATGTCGTGTTTTTACCTGGAACTGCGGTGCTGTTTTCGCCAAGAGACTTTCTCCAGATATTATTGATTTTTCATATCTGTTTTGCGGCCAGGAGTATGTTGCAAATTGTAGAGGAACTAGATGTGGTACCTAGTCCGTAGAGCACCGGTATCATCATCACTGTATATGAGGCTGTCATCGCCATTAAAGAGACGCTCCATCAGGGGTCTCAAAGCTTTGTTCTCTGGTAGATCAACGGCAATGAGGTGGTCGCTCCGCGACACCTGTTCTTTAGTAAGGCGCCAAGTTTCTGCTTCTGACGTTATGAACGTTGGAACCCATCGGTGAATTGCTTTTCTGTTTTGGGATAGCGGTTACTCATCTATATTTTCGAGGGCCCACCGAGTGCGCCCTCATCGATACCTATTTTCAGCCGGATTACTTACTCATGGTTGGGATAGGCCGTGACGACTTGTCCAAGCAAGTTATAATCTTTTACGTGCTTCAGTGTTTCGCTACCGATGCTCAGTAGGGGGCCCTTTGCGCATGTTGATTTGTCATTACTTTAAATTTCGCCATATATATTTAACCCCACAGCGAAGCTTTCTGATTATAGATCTTGAATCATGTTTTTCAGTAATACTGCCGATTTACTGGGTGAGACTATGCGGTCTGGAAACCTCAGAATACTCGTTTTCCAATTTCATCGTGAAGGTAACGTTGGGCTTCTGTAACGATAAAGGGCTCGAATGTGCTCCAGAGAAGTCGGCTCTCCTCACTCTCTGCGTCGGGACGGCGCACCAACGAAAGCGCAGCATTCCCGACCAGGAGCCAAATGTATCTAAACTACGCATCCTAGGCCTTACAATACCAAAAAATGGATCCGGCTTTCATACAGTTGCACAGCTTCAGCAGACACTCAGTCAGTTAATCCGCTCATAAGACGCGTGTCAAGGCCGATTTGGCTTGCAAGAGCCAGACACAGTGTGCATTGTCGAAGCCATACTCATAAGCCGGGTAGCGTACGGAACACCTTATTTGGCCCTGAGAACACCCGAAAAATCCAGGCTCAATGTCTTCATTCGTACAGCATATAAGACAGCCTTAGGACTGCACCAAAAAACATCGACGAAGGGATTATTGCATCTTGGACTACTAAACACATGGGAGGAAATACAGGAGGCGCATCATAGCTCTCAACTGGAACGCTTACGCCAAACACCAACGAGACGAGCTACACTGCG
The DNA here is from genome assembly GCA_013339765.2 of Haemaphysalis longicornis. Classification (NCBI taxonomy): domain Eukaryota; kingdom Metazoa; phylum Arthropoda; class Arachnida; order Ixodida; family Ixodidae; genus Haemaphysalis; species Haemaphysalis longicornis. The sequence goes on along the minus strand of CM023448.1, from coordinate 24,290,904 downwards.
ACGGCTGGGATATGCCATACCGCCACTGCAAGACCATAAGGGGCGGGTTCCACTCCAACTCAGGCAAGCCATCAGGCTAGCCCCCATCCCAAGAAACATGCACCGACTGCACAACAAAGCTCGACGCATAGCAAGAGTACGAACCATGAATAATAAATACGGCGACATTCCAACAACAACATATACGGGCGCGTCTCCATACAGAAACAAGCTAGCCCACCTCGTGTGTGTCACCAATGCAGCATGGCAAGTAACAACCGCCGTCACCGTTCACACAACATCAACGGAAGCTGCTGAAGAAGCCGCTATTGTCCTGGCAATCACACGACGGGAAAAGATGCGATTACAATTTTGATGGATCCGCAGGCGGCATGCCGCAGTTACCAACGAGGCCCCATCATCAAAACGGCACTTCAAATTCTATAGAATACTGCCCACATACCTGAAACGCGGCCCATCTGGATACCTGGTCCCGAATCTCTCGAAGGTAATGAGGTGGCTCACGCCGCTGCCCGCGCGCTTATACGCCGGAGCATCACCATAGACGGACAAACACCGCTTGCTGCCCCCAAAACAGAACCGCTGGTCAGGTATGCTGACATTCTCATTTACTACTGTCAATGCTGAAGAACCTTCCCGACTCCGCATTCCCAATTAACAAGAGCAGAAGCCACCACCCTTCGAAGACTACAGACAAATACGTACCCCCACAGAACCCTACTCCATGCGATTTACCCCACCGAATTTCTGTCCTACGCCCGGTACACTGTACCACAAGATTTCGGTGTGCCAGAAGACCCAAGCCTTGCCCCAATAACCTCCCGCTCCTACAAGCAGTGGGTGAACTGCCTGACGAGCCCGGACCTTGGGATCCAGCGTGAACTGGTGAAGAGGGCCTGGACCGCCAGCCGAGCTCAAGGTATCCCGGAATCGGGAAGCCCCCACGGGCGAGTGCCCTAACATCTGCACCAGCTTGACATATAAAGATTTATTCGTCATCATCATCATCCCATTTCATCCGTAAACCTGCGTTTTCCACGAAAATCTTTCTGAATACGCCCGCCAGACATGCTGAGAATATTTTTTTGTGAGATGGCATCTCCCTGTAGTGCTTTCTTTTGGATCTGGAACGTTTTGCTTTGTATGTAAAGGATTACCCTATCCCGTATATTCCTCATATGTCCCCAAACCTTTCAATGGATTTGTTTATGTTTTGTTTTTACCGTCTGGCTGCGCCGGTCTTTGTTATCTGTATGCCAAATGAAGCGCTTCTTCCATTCTTTCTTTTGATGCCCTACGTGTTATCGCTTTTGATAGGGAGCGTATTCGAACTAACTCCAGCAGTCCACAGCAACCTTCAACAATCTACAGTGGTCTCAATGTAACTTCACGGCTCCATAAATACTCGCGGCGAAAAATAAATCCCCGCTGAGCGGATTCCGCCGTATTCGATTCGCAGATGCGCGCCTGCGCACGTCACTTTGTTCACTACTGCTTCGCCGCCTGTGTATTCTTTGAGTTGTTGGGAGAGCACAAGTTCGCTCCAACAAACGTGTATTTCCTTCCATCCAACTGCGTCATCTTTGGCTTAGTGACATCTGGTGGAAGTGCTAGGTACATGCACCGTAAACCCTCTTGAAGTCGCCAGCCAATCCCAAATCATGCCAACCGCTTTCACCAAGGCCTGAAGCCGGAGTTTGGACTACTGCCGGATAAATTGAAGGCGGAAGACGTCTCGACTGGCGCCATAAACCACGCATCCACGAGGACCAACACACCAAGCACTCCTGTAATTCTGCAGCAACTCTGGGAGCCACCATCATTTCACGGGTCACCTACGGGAGATCCTGAAGAATGGCGGAAGCATCTCTGAAGTCTCCAAACGTTTAACCGATGGGCTGACGACGAAACACTCAGGCAAGTGATTTGCGACCTTGAAGAATCCACACTAATTTGGTTCGATAACTACGAAGGAACGCTTAAACCTGAGAGTTATTCAATACCGAGCTTTCGAAAACGGTCATGACACTGGTACGCAAGGAACCGGCCGAGCAGCTGCTGCAGACACGCACGCAGCATCACCATGAAAGCGTGCTCGTGTTCATTGAGGACTTGAAGCGACGTCTTCACCGTGGAGACCCTGATATGAGCGGAGAAAGGAAACTAAGGTTTCTGCTGCGACGGGTCAAGCAACAGCTCTTCGCATGCCCTATCCGCAACCCCCCGAAAACCGTGGCCGAATTCGCTTCAGGGGCGGTCGCGGTGGACAAGATGCTTGAAATACCAATAAACCAGGACGACCGCCCAATCAATCCGCTGGTTTCAGAGACGGTTGATGCCGGGGCTATTAACTCTGACTTACTACGCAAGACCATCCGTGCAGTGGTGAAGAAGCAGCTGCGGAAACTGTTCCCTACGACGCCAAAACCTCAAGTCGCTTCTCTGACTGACGTGATCCGGGAAGAAGGTTAACACGCTTTCAACACTTCTGTGCCATCCGAACCACCCGTGCGAGCCACAGGCTATGACGTACTGCGCGGCTGTTCGTCGACGCCACCCTGCTCTAACCCGTCAACAAGAAGCTCCGCCGTACCACCGCCCACTCTCGCCACCGTAACCTCTGTCGCCGCCGTCCACGGTACCACGGTCCACAGCCCAAAAACAGACGCCGAGGAAGACCGACGTTTGGGGAACCACCGATAATCATCCGGTGTGCTACCAGAGCGGAGCGGCCGGTCAGATCTGTCGTCGCTGCCCATACAAGATACTTGGACTGCGTCGTTTCTCCTTCGATGCAACTGGCCCACAACACCCACACGAGATTAACGAATACGTATCTCGAACCAGCCGTTGCCTAGCCCGTTTGAACCGTTCGCCGTCGCCGTACCTATACCAATCGCCGGGCCGCTGTCGCAATGCGGACTTCGCACGTGGAAGGTCCCCCAGCCTACTCAGGGGAAAACTAAAAGCGGCTACTCCCGGAGGTAAAGTTGCCCGACGGCGGAAAAATTAAAACCCTCCGATGACTCAACGACTCGCCGAATACCATGATTCACAACATGCCCTCAGCCCTACGACCCGGTTAAACCCGATTGTGACTCGTAAACAGGACGACAACGACACGGCGCGACGCGTACAAGACATGACCAAGCCCGCCGCTGAGAAGACGACGATAACGACGAAGCCTAAAGCCCGACCACCAACACGTACAAGCCGAAGTACGACGCCCAGACGCACCCGAAACTCGAGGGAAGCGGCGTCCGACGTCCAGCTCTCCATCGACGGCTTTGATGTAGTAACCCTCATCGACATGGGAGCCGACTAACAGTAATGAGCGGGTGATTCGCTATTAAGCTGAAGAAATTTACGACAAGATGGGAGGGTCAACACGTAGGTACACCGAGCAGGAGGCCGTCTTGTAGCGCGAACGTGCATATCGCGCGTCATCATAGACGGCACCACGTGCCCTCCTGCGTTCGTAATTTTGCCTAACTGCTACCGCGACGTAATTCTTTGAATGGACTTTTTGGCGGAAAACGGTTCAGTAAAATTGATCAGCAGACAAGGTGGGTAACTTTTTCTGCCGATCACTTTATGACTTCGAAACCGAACCCCTCTGATCTTGCTGCTATAAGGGTCACCGTGGATGACGTCACCCTGGCACACCACGAAAGCTTTATGATCGACGCTATCGTGTGGATGCTGCTTCTTACATCGACGCTACCATAGAGAGTGTCTCCATCGCATGACGCATTGCGCGCTGTACGCAATGCAAAGCCCACGTTTTGGTCACTAGTTTTAATAAAGGTCATCACCAGCCTATCTAGGCCCAGTGCAGGTCAAAGGCCTCTCCCATTATTCTCCAATTACCCCGGTCCTGCGCCAGCTGTGACCAGTTTGTCCCTGCAAACTTCTTGATCTCATCCGCCCATCTAATTACTGCCGCCCCCTGCTACGCTTGCCTTCTCTAGGGATCCACTCTGTTACCCTTAATGATCAACGGTTATCTTGCCTGCGCATTACATACCCTGCCCACGTCCATTTCTTCTTCTGAATCTCTACTAATATGTCCTTAACACGTGTTTGTTCCCTGAATCACTCCGCTCTCTTCTTGTCCCTTAATGTTACACCTATCATTTTCCGCTCCATTGCATGCTGAGTTGTTCTCAATTTAAGTTGAACCCTCTTAGTGAGCCTACAAGTTTCTGCCCCGTAGGTAAGTACCGGCAACATGCAGCTGTTATACACGTTCTTCTTGAGGGACAATGGTAGGCTGCTATTCATTATCTGAGAATGTCTCCCGTATGCACTCCGCCCCATTCTGATCCTTCTAATTATGTCTGCCTCATGGTAGGGATCCGGGGTCACAACTTGGCCTAAGTAAATATATTCTTTTACCGCTTCCACTACTTGGCCCCCTATCCCAAACTGTTGTGCCTGTCCCGAGGTTATTGATCATGACTTTAGTTATCTGCATATTAATTTTCAGGCCCACGGTTCTACTCTCCGTTCGTCCTAGTGCGGAAAGCATGCTTTTCAATTCGTTCCCCCGAGTTACTTAGCAAGTCAACGTCATCATCAAATCTGAGGTTACTGAGGTATTCTCCATTAACCCTTACTCCCACCTGTTCCCAATCCAACGTTCTAAATACTTCTTTTAAAGCATGCTGTAATAACATTGGAGGGATTGTGTCTCCTTGTCTGAATGCCCTTCCTTATAGGTATTTTACTGCTCTCCTTATGGAGGATGATGGTAGCCTGTGGACTCATTGTAGATATTCTTCTAGTATTTTTACATTATGCTCATCTACTCTCTGGTTTCTGTAATGCCTGAATAACTGCAAGGGTTCAGACCGAAGTCGAATGCTTTCTAATAATCTATGAAGGCTATATATATAGGGGTTCAGAATACTCAGCGCACTTCTCTAATCACCTGATTGATCGTGTGAATATGGTCTATTGTTGAATAACCTTTACGGAACCCTGCTTGTTCTTTGGTTGACTGAAATCTAAGGTTGCAAAATTCTGTTAGCGATTACCTGGGTAAGTACCTTGTAGACGACTGACAGTAAGCTGATCGGCCTGTAGTTTTCAGGTCCTTCATGTCCACCTTTCTTATGGATAAGGGGGATGTTCGCGTTCTTTCCAAGATTCCGGTACGCTTGCGGTATTTAGGCATTGCATATACAGGTTTTCCAGTTTTTCAAGTACAATTTCTCCTGCATCGTTCAAGAGGTCTGGTGTTATCTGATCGTCACCAGGTGCTTTGCCCCCTTTCATTTCCTTCAAAGCCTTCCTTACTTCTTCGGTCGTTACTGGTTAGATGTCTATCTCTTCTGAACTACTTTCTCGTTCGGCATTATCCTGGATGTACTGGCTCTTGTACAGATCCCTATAGAACTCCTCGGCCACTGTTACTATGATATCCCTTTTTGTGATGACATTGCCTTGCTTGTCTTTAAGTGCATACTTTTGATTTTTCCCCACACCAAGACGCCTCTTTACTGCTTTCAGGCTACCTCCGTTCTTTAAAGCGTATTCGATCCTCTCCATATTATACTTCCGTACGTCAGCTGTCTTACACTTCTTGATTAACTTGGTAAGCTGCGTTAGTTCTATTCTGTCAGCTGGAGTGGAGATTGCCATGGTTTGCCGCTTCCTAATTAGATCTTTCGTCTCCTGGGAAAGTTTACCAGTATCCTGTCTAGCCATCGTGCCCCCGACTTCTACTGCACACTCCCTGATAATGCGTGTAAGGTTGTCGCTGGCTTCCTGTGTCGTAATCTCGGCTTCCTCGGTAAGAGCTGAGTAACGGTTCTGCAGCGTTATACTGAATTCTTCTACTTTACGCCTTACTGTTAGCTGATTAAGCGGCTTCTTTCGTACTAGCTTGTTACGGTCCCTCCTCAAACCTAGCCTAATTAAAGATCTTACCATAAGATGGTCACTACACCTTACCGTTCCGAGCACTTCCACATCCTTCACAACGCCAGGGTTATCGCATAATATGAAGTCTATGTCATTTTTATGGTCCCCATTCGGTCTCCTCCAAGTCCACTTCCGGCTCTCCCGTTTACAGAAGAAGGTATTCATTATGCGTAGGTTATTCCGTTCTGCAAACTCAACTAGTAAGTCCCCCCCCTGCTATTTCTACACCCCAGACCATAATTCCCAACTGCCTTGCCTCCAGCAATATGCTTGCCAACTTTAGCATTGAAATCTCCCTTAACTACGGTATACTGTGTTTTTACATTAGCCATTGCCGATTCCACATCTTCATAGAAGCGTTCCACTACTTGGTCGTCATGGCTGGATGTGGGGGCATAGCCCTGTACCACATTGAGCTTGCACATCTTATTGAGCCTAATTCCAAGACCTGCTGCCCTTTCGTTAATGCTATAGCATTCTTCTATGTTGCCAGCTATGATTTTATTGTCTAGAAATCCTACGCCCAGTTCTCTTCTGTCCTCTAGACCACGGTAACATAGAACGTGTTCATTTTTCAGCACCGTAAAGGCTTCACCTGTTCTCCTAACTTCACTAAGCCCTATGACATCCCATTTGATGCCCTTTAATTCCTCGAACAACACCTCTACACTCGCTTCCCTAGATAAGGTTCTGGTGTTAAGCGTTGCCACGTTCAGAATCCAATGGCGGCCTGTCCGGGTCCTGGGATTCCTAGCACCCCCTGCTGCGTCACAGGTCTGACCGCCGCCGTGGTCAGTTTCTTTGCAGCCACTGGAGACTGAGGGCCGTGGGTTAATTGGCGTATTTATGGGAGGTACCAGCATATAAGTACCAGCATATAAATAAGGGCGCTGCAATTGTGTTCCACGAAAGAACGCAAGAAACAAGTCATGTGATCGCGGTCGCCAACTTTGAATGCGCACGCGCAGATGCTTCCAAGCTACCGCATCTTTTCTACGAGAACACGGCGCTGCCGCAAGAAAATAAGGACAAATTATTGGATTTGCTGTGTCGCTACAGCGAGCGTTTTTTGTCAAACTCAAAATGGCTCCAGACACCGCAAGCAAAGCACCGAACTATAACGGAAGATGGAGCCTGACCTAATCGACAGACACCGTAACGCGTCTCTTCACACGAGTGGGAAGCCACCCAGACACAGTTAAAAAACATGCTGATCCGTGAGAAGAAAGAGGCATCGAAAAGCCCCTCGGCTGCTGAGGTCATACTCATGAAAAAAATACGGCACATTGAGGTTCTGCGTTGAATACGGGCGACTGAACAAATTCACCAAAAAGAACATTTACCCCTTGCCCGCAATCGACTACACCCTCGACCACCTCTACCACGCGAAGTACTTCTTGTCAATGAATGTGAAGACAGTCTACTGGCAAATCAAAGTAGAAAGTCGATGCCCTCCTCCGCAAAGCTGATAAGCAGGCCTTTGGACTCCTTCCCACCCTTTTCACGGCGTTATTCTCAGCTCTCGGAGCACACAACACGATTGCTGAAATTACAGAGGCAGTTCGGACAGCACACATTCAACGTCTAGCGAAATCCCCGGAAGGACGCACGCTTCTCACGCGTTTGGGGATCACCATACCACTGCGAATCCTAGACGTTCGCTCCTTACCGACGACTTTTCAAGCAGCCGTACACGTGACCCCTCCACCTCGCCACATGAATCTGGATCTACATCCAGAGAGAAGGCAAGCACGAGTTCGTCAGCTAACCAAAACACTCCACCACAAAACACTCCGCAACGTATGGTACACTGACTGTACGCCTTATGCCCACCGACCCAGCTGCTGCGCGGTCGCCTGCAACTATCCAGAGACCAGCTTCACGGCCTGCAGCGTTCCAACGCCGAACACTGCGACTGCTGATGAATGCGCCATTGCCCTGGCATTAGTACGGATAACAGCCTCTGGAACCCCTGTAATCATCGTCACGGACAGTCGGGACGCCTATCGCACTATATCAAACGGCCTGGGAAGCCCCCCCACATTAGCAGTTTTGCGGACGATATCCGATATGCACCCAATTCCGCAAATCGATACGGGACCCGAGAATAGGGGACCGCCCCATCGGCCGCCTTGCTCGTGACCCCTCATGGGCTCACATAAAGTTTAACCACCCACAAATCCACCTCATTTAGGCACCGGCACATGCTGGGGTGGAGGGCAATGAGGCGGCGCACGATTGGGCTCGTGAATGCAGGAACCAGGACCCATTCGATCGACCCTAGCTTGCACTGGCACCCGTTTCTCACATACAGTGACATTCTTCACTACTACCGCGGAACGCCTCAACAATATCCTAACGCCTCCCGCCACTTTACCCGACAACAGACAACCACACTCACACTCATACACACTAATACTTACCCCCACTCCAAACTGTTTAGCTACATATACTAAGAAACTTATACCGACCAATGTCCAAGATGCAAGGTTGATAAAGCCACACTCGCACACGTAGTCTCGGCTTGCCCGAAGGTATCACCGACGTTCATTAGGAGTCATCTCTACTGGGAAGCAGCTCTGCACAGCAGCAACCCGGTGGTCCACCTGTGGCTGGTTGGCCTGGCTCTGGACCCACCGGCACAGTTGGCCCGCCCTCACGAGGGTTACGTCTAGTTACGTTTAGTTCGTGCTCCCGCTTTTTTCAAGAATTAGGGACACCCGCCAAGGGCGCCACGGCACGCACAAGCACTGCAAACCGGCTCCCGACTCAGAAGAGAAGTTACCACCACCTCAGACTGATTACACGGTCGCCGTACGATTCGCTATGTCAAGCGGATCAACCCTACACCAACATCGAAGGGCCTATCCTGCGGTAGCGCCCCAGCTTTGGCTGCGCTGCACTCTTGGCGCGCGCCTACGACCGCTGCCTCCCAGCTATAGATATCGTAGCCGGAGAAAGCATTGACCCCGCTGAACTTAACAAACCGGAATGGGCGACTATACGCCACCGCCAACGTACATTTCTCAACGGTGCAAATAATCCCTCAGCATCGCCAGCCACAAGCAACCAAGTACAGCTAATCAAGGGCAGCCACTACACTAGACGCGGCCAACCTGCTACGTCACTCCCTGAAACTGACATCAAGGCCGCCCTCCGGCCACGCGGAGGACTCCATCTCAGGTCAGTGGCTCAGGACTCCCTTGCGGATGCTGTCTTTCAACAAGCCAACATCCAACCGACCCCGACTGATCAAATAAGGCTCCAGCATGTGGCCAACTTCCTGCTCATCAGCACCCCTCAGAAGAACGGGCTCGAAAATACTCTGCCATCTAGTCCTTGTCTCTGAAAAGTCGCCTGTATGAAGTCGTCACACACGTCTCGATCCAGCTAATACGGCTACAGGAGTCATCTTTAACATACCTGAAGACGACACACACCCGATAAATATACCGCAGCATTATCAACTACAACCCTAATGTACCGATCGTTTCGGCGAACCGACTTGGCACCTCGACCATATCCCAAATCCTTTTCGATGGCCCACGATTCCCCTACTGGATCCAAAATTGGGCAGCAACGTTCTGTTGCACGCCCTTTCGCCGCAAGACCGGAACCTGCACGTCATGACGCTTGCCCTACCACGGCATCGACCCCAAGATGCTCCAAATGCGGGACCCCTAATCCTGATGAGCACCATCGCTGCACTCCGAAGTGCATTGTGTGCGATCGCCCGCAACGCATGGGCTCGTCAGACTATCCACGCCGCTTTAAACCCCGGAAGCATCATAAAACCCACGCCAAGTTAGCTGCTTCTGGACTAGACCAAATGGACACCCAGGATCTCCAAACGGTGGGTGCCAGCCAAGAGGCACATCCACGCACCAGATCCCGATAATCCACCCAGACTGAAGCTTGAATGAAGAAGCCCCGGCCCGGGTTTCAGAAGAGAAACAAGCAGCAGCCTATGCAGCCACCGAAGAATACTACGCCTGGCGGTGGAAACAAAGTGAACGGCCCAAGCACCAACTCACACTGCTCACCTCAAACCCAACAACCCCCTCTATCTATCTCCCTAAAGGAACTCGCTAATATCAGGGCTGAAATGAAACTTGCTGCATCCTTGTGGCAAGAGAATAGTTCTCTCAAACTTAACATCAAGAAACGTACTCGCGAGGACAATGCTCCGATTCCTCCTCCGCCCAAGCCCAGAACAACCCTCGACGCTCCCGAAACGGCAGCTGAGAAAAGCACACGGGACGAGAAGATAGACAAACAGTTCGCCCCCCTCGAGCAGAATGCCGTATCCTACAGGCAAACTCTAGTAGAACAACAGAACGAATACCTAGGACTCTATCAAGCGCTACACGCAAATCTATCCACCCTTCAATCGAGCATGACATCTAGCATTGAGGAGCTCCGCCCGAAATGCAAACGTACATGATAGACGCCCTCAGCCTCATAAATAACCCAATGGGATACAACCCCGCAGTAAATACTCCCTATGAGCCTGACCATAAATAAAAGTACCAAAACCACCAGAGTCTGGCAGCGGAACTGCAGGGGCTTTTGAAGAAAGCCTAGCAACCTGCACCTGCACATTCAGTCGGTTGCCTCTCCCCCAGATGTCATAGCCTTACAGGAAACGGGCACAATCGTTAAGCTTCCCGGATACAAAACCCTGCAGGGAGATACTGAGCCCGAAAGAGTCGCACTAATCTATTATAACATCCCAGCACAAACGACCCAATTCGGTAGCGTAGAAAATCCCCATGACCTAATCTCGATTTTGCCCAAGAAAAAAAGAACCTCCAAGCTTTTGTTCTAAAAGTATATAGTAAGCCCAAAGCGCATAACCATAAATTCAACCTTTTATTCTCCCTTTCTCGGAAAGAGGCTGGTCCACATACTCTAGTTGTTGTAGGTGATTTCAATGCACCTCACACAGCATGGGGTGACCCCAGCTGCACAAAAGAGGGAAGGAACCTCTGGGACCAGGTGCAAATCTATCATCTCACGTTAGAATCAGACCCCAACACCACTACTAGGATAGGTAACAGTGTTCAAAGAGACTCCACCCCGTATCTCACATTCAGGATTTACGTCAAGGACACCAAAGGGATGGCCACTGACACCTCCCTTGGGAGTGATCACTTCATTTTCAGAACAGACATTACTCTCACGCACTCCTACAAAGCACATCCTCGACAACAGCATCTCATAAATTGGGATGAGTTCAGGAGTTTCCGAGAATTGCCTGATGAATCATTAGATAAGCCAACCTGATTCAATCTCGACGCTTGGGTTCAACAGCTGCTTGCAGACACACGAGCCGCAACCAAAACAATAGACCCAGAGATACCTTCCGAAGTCATAGATCCGCACCTACAACACCTTTGGGAGGCATACAAAAGCCTTCAAAAGCAATGGAGGAGAACTAAACACAAGCCACAAACTACGCCTTAAACTATCAGATCTAAATAATAAAAATTAAAATTAAAGATTACACTCTCCGACTTTCCCGAGATCAATGAGACCGAATCTGCGATCAGATGCGTGGTAACCTGGGCATGAGACACAGCTTGCAGCTTTTCAAGCATCTTTTTACCCCGAACCACTAAAAAAACGGAACGGCGGCATCGCCTCACTAGCACCATCGAAAATTTTCCAGCCTCGAGCTCAGACCTTATTTACAAAGTCAGAGATATTTACCTGCACCCAAGGCGCTTGCATTCTCCTTCCCCCATATGCAGGATTAGCTAACGCTACTATGGACGGCGATATAACCAAGGCAGAGGTCAGAGGAGCCCTACTAATGCTTCGGCCACGGTCAGCTCCAGGCCCAGACCAGGTAACCAATAAAGTGGTCAGGAATCTAGATGACAGCTCTATCCTCTTTGTCAGAGGATTCTTTAACGATTATTGGCAACAAGACACCTTACCACAACCGTGGAAACACGCTAAAATTGCTTTTATCCCCAAACCGTGAAAAACATTGGCATTAGAAAATCTTCGACCAATTTTCCTTACATCCTGTTTGGGGAAGATCTTTGAACACATTATCCTCACGCAGCTAGCCCCGCACATTCGACTTTCCCAGTCTCTCCCACACTCCATGATAGGGTTCTGTGCTGGCCTGTCCACACAAGATGTCCTCCTCCAAATTTCCCGAGAAATAATAACACCATGAAACAACCTGGACATGGCAACTATTCTTGCCTTAGATCTAACTAAGGCATTCGGCAATGTATCCCCCGAAGCCAAAATGAACGGACTGCAGTTTATTAATCCGGGAGCCCGTACGTATAACTACATTCGTAGCTTCCTGTCCGGTCGAAGTGCAATTATCTAAATTGGGGGAATTACCTCGTACACTGTTGAAGTTCCATCCAAACGAACCCCTCAAGGAGCGGTGCTATCTCCTCTATTATTCAACTAACTAACATCCACAATCGATTAGATTGTCGATTAGATTGTGGATTAGATTAGATTAGATTGTGGATTTATATTATATCTGAACCCCACCTCAGGTTCAGCCTCCACGCCGATGACATCACCTTGTGGGTCACTCGCGGCACTGATTCGCACATAGAGGAGATTCCGCAGGAAGATGGTCAGGTCGTAGTAGAAGAAGCTGGACGTTCGGGGCTTTCCTGCTCCCCTAATAAGTCAGAACGGCTCCTATTACCCCCAAAAAGACATTGTAAAGTCTCTCCGGACATTAAAATTCCGATACGGAACAAGCCGATCCCAGAGGTCCCGGTACTGAAAATATTCGGGATGACAATTCAGCGAAATCGAGCTAAAACACAATTTCTCCATAAATTTCAACAGCATGTCAACCAAAATATTGGGATCATTAGGCGTATCTCTAACCGTCGAAAGGGGCTCAAGGAGGCGGAGAGGAACCCACTGACCCAGGCAGTTGTTATCAGTAGGATCACTTGCTCATTCCTCTACTTGAACCCCAGTAAAAGTGAATTAGAGAATGTCAATCGCCTCATCCTCCGGGCATACAAAGCTGCCCTTCACCTCCCTCTTAATAAGTCTACTGCCAGACTCGAGGGACTTGGGATACATAACACGGCAGAGGAGCTCATCGAAGCCCATTTATCCAATAAAGTGGTCCGCCTATCGAAAACTCCCACTGAGCATCACTTCTTAAACAATTAGGAATAACCACTCTCGACGACCTTGAAGCAAAATCTCCTCTTTCTAGCGACATTCACTCCAATCTGATCATCAGACCAATCCCTCGGAACATGCATCCTATTCACAACGCGGGCCGGTACGACTCGAGGTAGTATATGTGGATGCTGCCGAATATTGGCACTACAATGCCTACGCCATCGCTGTAATTAATGACCCCGATAACCCCACACTCACTTACCTGACCATTCACTCCCCCCCCCAGCCACGGCGCACGAGGCGGTCATTGCGGTAGCACTCTCAGGATAATCTCTGAGTCATAATCTCTGATTCTAAAACGGCCGTTCAAATTTTCGCTAGCGGCCTAATATCAACGCTGGCCTCCAAACGTCTGCAACAAAATCCACCCAATTCCCCAGTAGAGCTTCTCTGGATTGCGGCACACGCTGGTCTCGAGGAAAATGAGGCTGCCCACAATGCGACTGAAGGGCTTAGGATCCGAGCCGGGGCCAGTCACGTTCCCTACCACTTGGCCAGATCTACCAGGGACCGACTAGTCACGTACAATGAAATTACTACCCATTACCGCCTCTCCCGCCGTAGATGCCCTCCCGCCAGTATCCAAGTCGACCTTTTCCAAGAACACGCGTGGCCTCTTCTGCAGACGAACACCTTTCCTAATCCTGCAAAACTAAGCCTTATCCATCCTTCTTTATACCCCTCCCCAGAATGCCCTGCATGCGGTGCCCTCGCCACCCTTCCTCACATCCTGTGGGGATGTCCAAAGACCCGTTTCCTTCAATTGCTTGTGAAGAGCACTGGGAGAAGGTGCTGGGGAGCTCAGACCAGGAGGTGCAAACCACTGTGGTCAACAGAGCTATCGACGTCGAAACTCGGCTCAATCTGGGGGCCACTACAGACCCTTAGACCACACAGAACGCTCAATAAAGTGTCTCTCTCTCTCTCTCTCTCTCTCTCTCTCTCTCTCTCTCTCTCTCTCTCTTCTCTCTCTCTCTCTCTCTCCCATGAATTAGGTAATTCATGCGCGACGCCACACCCTCCTCCCTAAAGAAAGGCAAAAGGTCGACCCGGCCTTATAAAGGCCTACAAACTATCCCTTGGATTTCCGATAGGTAGTTCTACTTCTCGCCTGATGGCTCTGCGAGGGCAAAATAACCTTGGCGAGCTAACAGACGCTCACCTGAACGCCCAGAAAGCGCGACCAAGGGTGAGGGCACTGCACTGCTAAATAATACGATACCGCCGCACCATGAAGGCGAAGGAATGGCCAGACCTGAAACCCTTGAGAAGGAGTACGGTGAGATCTTTGTATTGAATACAATTCGGTATTCACACACGCAGCGGACTATCCGCTCCCAAATGCCGAAACGGCGCTGTTCACCAACCCTCCCTGGTCTTATTACCATTGTCACCCTTCACAGGCTACCATCCTCGAAGCGGAAAAAACGGCTCTCACACTGGCCGTAGCCCAGACCAAGCCAATATCATTATTATATAATCGAAAGCGGCGTATCAAAATAGGTAGCCGGTAGATGGTCCCAGAAAGCACTACGAATCGTGAGACTAAACCCTGCTAAAATAGTCTAGGTAATTTGGACGCTTGCCTACTCATACAATTGCGGAAATACAGTGGCTCACACACACGTTAGAGATGTTACTCGCCGGGCACCGCAAGAGGACGATGAGGGGCTCAGACACTCACGTATTACATACAACAAAATAACCTATCGCTACATGCTCACACGGCGCATGTACCCACCGCCCGATGAAAAGTCACCACAATGACAACAGCTCAATATCCGACAAATCTGAACAAACTTATTTCCACGGCCCACACGCCTACACGCCATTGACCCTAGATTATGCAACCCCCTTTTGCCCACACTGCGAGAACGCAGCAACACTCTACATTATGGTTTGGCACGCCAGTCAAACCCAGATTTTGCAATCATCCCTAATCCGACATATGACCAGTAGGAGAGTGGGCTTGCCAGATCGGACCTGAGGAAGCAATTTTGCTCGCTGAAGCGGAGAAGACGGCAGCCCGCACCAACTGGTTTCCTGTACCATGGCGAATCCCAGCCCAATTTCGCGGTGGAATAATTTTTTTTCTTCCCTTCCTATTACCAAATTTCCCCTAAAAACATTTTTTCTTCGTAATTTTTTACTCCACTAGGCTTTTTGTCATCAGTTTGACAGCGATCAGAGGAGGAAGAACAGTTTTCACTCAAATTACCTGTAGCTGGCTTACTCAAGGGCCTATTTGAAATTTTAAAAGAATCGAATAAATTATGGGTGAGAATTTTAACTTAATTTCTTGTCTTATACAAAAATCACTGCCGAATTTCTGTGAGTGGTGACATAATTTCAATCGAGAGTATTGAGTCAGCCGGGTTCGACAAAAATAGCGGAATGTTTTTACAAGAGAGCTCTTTCATTCCAGGGAGAGAAGGACGTGGCCAAAACACTACGCTACATCGTAATTGTCAAGGCGCTGATACTAATTATTCTTTATTCACACCACATGTACATGGTGAGTATTGGGTATTACTGCATTTCATATTGCCGCGACCCATGTATAAGTTTATTGTTGCTTCTTGATGCCCGCCCTGCCCGGCTGTGTCCCAAGCGAAGCGCGTCTTCCATTCTTTATCTTTATGCCGCACGGGCTATCTCATTCATATAAGCAGACTGTTTCATCGTAACGTCACTAGCCCAGAATGATCTTCTTTGATCTACAATGTTCTGGATGTGAATCGACGGTTCCAGAAACACTCGCGCCAAGAGATAAAAGCCTGCACAGCAGACGCCATGACATTTGAATCGCCGGAGCTCGCCTGCACACGTCACTTTGTTGTCTGCTGCTCCGCCGCCTGTGTATTCTTTGTGTTGTTAGGGGAGCACAATTTCGCTCCAATAAACGTGTTTTCTTTGAAGACAACTGCATCGTCTTTGACTTCGTGACAATATGCTTTTTCTTTATGCTGCTCGTCATCATCATCATCATCACCAGCCTATCTACGCCCACTGCAGGGCAAAGGCCTCTCCCATTATTCTCCAATTACCTCGGTCCTGTGCCAACTGTGACCAATTTATCCCCGCAAACTTCTTGATCTCATCTGCCCATCTAACTTTCTGCCGCCCCCTGCAGCGCTTGCCTTCTCTAGGGACCCACTCTGTTACCCTTAATGACCAGCGGTTATCTTGCCTTCGCATTACATGCCCTGCCCACGTCCATTTCTTCTTCTTAATTTCTACTAATATGTCTTTAACACCAGTTTGCTCCCTGACCCACTCCGCTCTCTTCTTGTCCCTTAATGTTACACCTATCATTTTCCGCTCCATTGCCCGCTGAGTCGTTCTCAATTTAAGTTGAACCCTCTTAGTGAGCCTCCAGGTTTCTGCCCCGTAGGTGAGTACCGGTAAGATGCAGCTGTCATACACTTTCTTCTTCAGCGACAGTGGTAGGCTGCTATTCATTATCTGAGAATGTCTGCCATATGCACCCCACCCCATTCTGATCCTTCTAATTATCTCTGCCTCATGTTTGGGATCTGGGGTGACAACTTGGCCTAAGTAGATATATTCGCTTACCACTTCCACTGCCTCGCCACCTATCTCAAACTGCTGTGCTGTCCCGAGGTTATTGATCATTACTTTAGTTTTCTGCATAATAATTTTCAGGCCCACGGTTCTACTCTCTTCCCCCAGTGCGGAAAGCATGCTTTGCAATTCGTCCCCCGAGTTACTTAGCAAGGCAACGTCATCAGCAAATCTGAGGTTACTGAGGTATTCTCCATTAACCCTTACTCCCACCTGTTCCCAATCCAACGTTCTGAATACTTCTTGTAAGCATGCTGTGAATAACATTGGAGAGATTGTGTCTCCCTGTCTGACACCCATCCTTATAGGTATTTTACTGCTCTCCCTATGGAGGATGATGGTAGCTGTAGACCCATTGTAAATATCCTCTAGTATTCTTACATAATGCTCATCTGCCCCCTGGTTCCGTAATGCCTGAATGAGTGCTAGGGTTTCGACCGAGTCAAATGCTTTCTCATAATCTATGAAGGCTATATATAGGGGTTCAGTATACTCAGCGCACTTCTCTATCACTTGATTGATCGTGTGAATATGGTCCATTGTTGAATAACCTTTACGGAACCCTGCTTGTTCTTTAGGTTGACTGAAATCTAAGGTTGCAGAGATTCGGTTAGCGATTACCTTGGTAAATACCTTGTAGACGACTGACAGTAGCTGATCGGCCTGTAATTTTTCAAATCCTTCATGTCGCCTTTCTTATGGATTAGGATGATGTTCGCGTTCTTCCAAGATTCCGGTACCATTGCGGTCATTAGGCATTGCGTATACAGGTTTGCCAGTTTTTCAGGTACAATTTCTCCGCCATCCTTCAAGAGGTCTGCTGTTATCTGATCCTCACCAGGTGCTTTGCCCCCTTTCATTTCTTTCAAAGCCTTCCTTAATTCGTCCTTCATTACTGGTGGGATGTCTATTCCCTCTGAACTACTGTCTCGTTCGGCATTATTCTGTATGTCCCGGCTACTGTGCAGATCCCTATAGAGCTCCTCGGCCACTGTGACTATTTCATCCCTATTTGTGATGACATTGCCTTGCTTATCCTTAGGTGCATATATCTGATTTTTCCCCACGCCAAGACGTCTGTTCACTGCTATCAGGCTACCTCCGTTCCTTACAGCGTATTCGATCCTCTCCATATTATACTTCCGTATGTCAGCTGTCTTACGCTTATTGATTAACTTCAAGAGCTCGCTAGTTCTATTCTGTCAGCTGCGGTGGAGACTCTCATGGTTTGCCGTTTCCTGATTAGATCTTTCGTCTCCTGTGAACGTCTACCAGTATCCTGTCTAGCCATAGTGCCCCCGACTTCCACTGCACACTCCGTGATAATGCGTGTAAGGTTGTCGCTGGCTTCCTGTGTCGTAGGCTCGGCTTCCTCGTTAAGGCGAATATCGGTTCTGCAGCGCGATCCTGAATTCTTCTACTTTACGTCTTACTGTTAGCTCATTTATCGGCTTCTTTCGTACTAGCTTGTTGCGGTCCCTCCTCAAATCTAGCCTAATTCGAGATCTTACCATACGGTGGTCACTACACCTTACCCTTCCGAGCACTTCCACATCCTGCACGACGCCAGGGTTATCGCATAATATGAGGTCTATTTCATTTTTGTGCTCCCCATTCGGGCTCCTCCAGGTCCACTTCCGACCTCCCGTTTACAGAGGAAGGTATTCATTATGCGTAGGTTATTCCGTTCTGCAGGCTCAACTAGTAGGTCCCCCCTGCTATTTCTACAGCCCAGACCATAGTTCCCAACTGCCTTGTCTCCAGCCTGATTCTTGCCTACTTTAGCATTGAAGTCCCCCATAACTACGGTATACTGTGTTTTTGCTTTAGCCATTGCCGATTCCACATCTTCATAGAGGCGTTCCACTACTTCGTCGTCGTGGCTGGATGTGGGCGCGTAGCCCTGCACCACCTTGGGCTTGTACCTCTTATTGAGCCTAATTACAACACCTGCTGCCCTTTCGTTAATGCTATAGTGTTCTTCTATGTTGCCAGCTATGCTTGTATTGACTAGAAATCCCACTCCCAGTTCTCTTCTGTCCTCTAGACCACGGTAACATAGGACGTGTCCATTTTTCAGCACCTTGAGGCTTCGCCTGCCCTCCTAGCCTCGCTAAGCCCTATTACATCCCATTTAATGCCCTCTAATTCCTCGAACAACACCTCGAGACTTGCTTCGCTAGATAAGGTTCGCGCGTTAAACGTTGCCAGGTTGAGATTCCATGGCGGCCTGTCCGGATCCAGGGATTCTTAGCACCCTCTGCTGCGTCACAGGTCTGACCGCCGCCGTGGTCAGTTGCTTCGCAGCCGCTTGGGACTGAGGGCCGAGGGTTAATTGGCGTATTCATGGGAGGTTGTGGCCGTTACTACACCAGGGTGGCCAATCCTGCTCTGGTGAGGGAGTGCATTGCCGGCAATGGTCGCCGGGGTCAGGCCGCACCCCAAGCCCCTTTGTGCAATTCCATCAATACGCGGATTTTTTTTTAATCCGTTGGGAATTGTCCGGCACCGGGATTCGAGCCACGGTCCTTCTGCACGCGAGGCGGGTGTTCTACCTCTACGCCATCGCTGCACTGCTCGTAATCTTCAGCAAATGTTACTCTATAGTTTATTGTTACGAGGGCTCAGCCTCTCAGCCTCAGCTCAGCATTCACGTCTTGTTCACGCTAAGTGATGTTGCTCCGCTAGCTCAGAAGAAGGCCAGAGAGTGTAAAACTGTCGTTGACGTTTCAAAACGCAAGATAAGCTTACTATTACTCCAGAACACTAGGTTTTGTCACGGGAATTACTTTATTGCAAAAGAATCGACAGTCGGGCAGCCTGGTACTGGTTAAGCATCTTGAACGCCAGTGTACTAGACACATGCACATGCTCACGCACGTGGGCACGCGCGCGCGCACCACACGACACGACACACACACCACACACACACACACACCACGCGCCACGCACACACACCACACACCACACACACACGCACACGCACCGCACACACACACACACACACACGCGCGCACACACGCACGACACGCCCACGCACGCGCACACACACACACACACGGTAAAACAACTGTTGAAGTTTACGGACAGGCGGAACGACGTTCGACGGAAAGGGACCGCGACTGTTCTAGGAGACGTTCAAGTGCCTGAGACGATTATGAACGTACTCGAGAAAGGACCAAAGTACAGAGAGGAGCCAGATGTGCAAGTTCATGAATTACTTGCACCAAACAAAAGAATCGCCAGGAAAGCTGAAGGCCAGAGTCAAGAGCTGTGCCTTTTAGAAGGGGTGGACGGTTTAGCGAAGACAGTTCACAAGCCACGAACTACTAAGAAGCGACCCTTGAAAGATATTCTGCACTTTTTTAGAGATAAGAACCTCCGCCTTTTACAGGCAGACAAAGACGGATGTTTTGTTGTTGTACCTGAAGGAGTGTTTAGCGAAAGGCAGGTCAGGCAATTAGTAAGTACTTTGGACAGGTTAAGAGGGGTGTAACGAGAATTAAAAGCAAGGCCATGAAGTTATGCAATGACCTGGGACTGGCGAAGGCAGCATCTGGTATAAATAAATGTGTAGGCAACTCGTTGGAGGTATTTTTCTTGGATAAGACGCATAAAGCAGATTTGCCGTTTAGGACAGTGGTTAGTGAGAGAGGCTCTTGGCAGATCCAGGTCAGTAGGTTTCTTCAGAAACATTTACATACGCTAGAGGTGTGTGATCCTTTTGCAGCCAAAAATTCAAAGGATGTAACTTCCTTTCTTGAACAACACCAGAACATATTGTTTATGTTTTCTTTCGATGTTACAGACCTCTTTTATTCCGTGCCTCATGTTGAACTGCTCAAGTCGGTTAGGTCCTGTATAAAGGAGAACGGTGAGGTTTCGTTTCAGAATTCAACAGGGATGAATGTAGACAATTTTATATCTTTACTTGAATTTTATCTTAATAGCACTTTTAATAACTTTTGAAAATAGTTTTTACTTGCAACGTCGTGATATATGTATCGGTTCGTGTGTAGCCCCTGACCTGTGTAATATTTTTTGTCTTATATTGACCGCGCCCTAGGGGATGTTTTTAATGGGAACAAGGTTCTAAAAGTTTTTAGGTTTGTGAATGATTGTTAAATTTTTTTAAACAAGCAGAATTACTTGAGCTACCATAACCTGTTGAACGGATTTTAGATGATTTTAAACAACAAGGCAAGGGGCTGACGTTTGCCCATGAGGTTCCGAAAAAAGAAACGCTACAGTTCCTGGACATAGAAATGTCTGTTTCTGAAAAACATGTGTGTTGGATGTATCATCCAAGAGTTGCAAAAGATCTTTTACCTTATCAGTCGTCGCATTCAAAGACCGTGAAAAGAGGTTTTGCTGGAATGTGCCTTGAGTCTTCTCTTATGAAGTCGTGCTCGCACAGAATGGAGGAAAGTTTAAAAAACCAAGTGTCCTGGTTGGACGATGCTAGCTTCCCCTGTACGATCCTGGCGCCGGTGACAAAAACACTCCTCCAAAAGACAAAAGGAAAAACGCGCAAAATGGTATCAAAGGATGGTGCGAAGCCAGTGGTGGTTCCGTACATGCATAGAGTAGCCCACAATTTGAAAAAAGTGGCTAATAGGTACGGAGTACCTATAGTGTTCTCTGCTCGTGTAAAGCTGGGACAGCTTTGTTCTCTGACTGCAAAAGAGAAAACCAAAAGGAGCGGTTGTGCGAAAAAACATTCCAAGCCCTTTGTGAAGTGGGCGAAAGGCGTCGTTTACGAAATTCCACTGACATGTGGAAAGGCCTGTATTGGCCAAACTGGGTGCTGCGTGAATGATCGTGCAGGGAAGCATGAGCGCACTTTGGGAGATATAGATGCCAGAACTAACTTGACGGAGCATTGCAGAAATTGCGAAAAAACTGTGTGCAGGCCGGGACTGAATGGGATTAAGATTCTTGGTCGGGGCAGCGGTGATGTCGCACGGGAGATAATGGAAGCCTTCTTGATAAAGAAGGCGTACAATTGCGTGAGTGACACATCTTTGGCTTTGTATAAAAGCGAGTCTGAATTGTTAAAGTCTTGTCTGTAGGGTTGACGATGAACATTTTATTCTTGGCGTTTCGCACATGTATGCTCGGCGCATGCGCCAAGTTGTCTTATATTTGGGGGCGTAAGCCGTTGAACAAATTAGTTGTTAGTTGCGCTCGTCCTGTTGTCTCCTCTTCGTGTCGTCGTTCCGCGCAATCCTCATGGCTGCTTGGCAGGTGTTGCGTGGCCCAGTGTGCAGACGTAACGTCTAGCTTCTTTGGTCGAGGGTTTGTACCAGCCCAAGACCAGTCGAACCCCATCGAGAGTGGCGTAAGTAAACACTGCATTGGCGATGTGCTGACTGTGCCTCTGAGAGAGGTATCCCTGGTTGAAGTGATGCCATTTACGGTTGGGCGTGCAAGTCTTGGACAGGTGCAGGGTAGAAAAAAATCGAGGCGGTTGGTTCGCATGGAGTGACCCGGGCTTCTTCTTCTTTTCCTTTTTTCTTCTTTTACTTCTGTTATCTTTTACTTAGAAGATCAACCTCGAACTTGGTTCGAGAACCATGAGAGCTATTTGACCAACTGGACTAAATTCGAAAGCGGCTTCCTCAAGACCTTCACTACCACTGTGAGAAAAAAAAACGAGCTGCATTTTTCCTTGAAACTCAAACGCAACACCCCAACGAAGGAGTCGTGATCTTCAGTGAAGAAATAAAGCGAGTATTTCGTCACCCGGACCCGAAATGATGGAAGAAAAGAAACTGAGATTTCCTCTGCGAGGAGTAAATCAAGAACTCTTGGCTTGCCTTGTCCGCAACCCCACTAAAACGGTGACCGAATTCGCGTCTGAGGCTGCCGCGATAGAGAATACGCTCGAAATTCGACCGCGGCAGTACGACCGCCCTGTCAACGCGCTGTTCTCGGCGACCATAGGTGCCGGAACTATAAGCACTGATACATTGCGCGAGACCATCCGAGCACTGGTCAGGGAGCAGCTTCGAAAGCTTTTTCCAACGACGCCTCAACCTCAAGTGGCTTCCCTGAGTGACGTCATCCGACAAGAGTTTCAACAGGCACTGGGGACTTCTACTCCATCCGAAGCACCCCACGAGCCACAAGCGATAACCTACTCCGCAGCTCTACGTCGACCCCGCCCTGCTGCAGCCCGTCGTCAAGAGGCCCCGCCACACCACCGTCCACTGTCGCCAGCCCGACCTACTGTATACCAATACTAGACGCCGAGGAAGACCGACGTATGGTTAACGCCCGATGATCGCCCGCTGTGCTACCACTGCGGAGATGCCGACCACATTTACCGTCGCTGCCCTTACAAGAGCCTCGGTTTCCGAGGATTCTCCGTCGACGCACCCCGCCATTACCCGGCAGGCGCCCTACTGAGATCGAAGAATGCCTGTGCAACACCAGCTGAGGTGCAGCGCATTTCTACCGTTCACTGTCGCCCTAACCATACCAGTCGCCGAACCGGCGTAGCATTCCTGACTTCTCACGTAGAAGGGCCCCAAGCCCACGCGGTGGAAACTAAAAGCAGAAACATCTGGTGGTGAAGTTGCACAATGGCGGAAAAACGAAAACCCTCCAATGACGCAAGGAGGCCCCGAACACCGTGGCCCCAGCCAGAGAAACCCTGATGTGACTCCCGAACACGCCGACAGCCCAACAGTGTGACGCGCACCCGATATGACCGCGCCTGCTGCTGACAAGCCGATGACAAAGACGACGCATAATTCTAGACCGTCAACACGCAGAAGCCGAAATACGACGCACCGACACACCCGCAACTCGAGGAAGGCGGCGTTCGACGTCCAGTTAGTTGACCATTGACGGCTTTGATATAGTCGCCCTCATAGACAGGGGAGCTGGCTACTCAGTAATGCGCGGATCATTTGCGTCTAAGCTGAAGAAATTTAGTAAGACCAGATGGGACGTTCCGCACATACGCACAGCAGGAGGTCACCTCGGGATGCCAAGTGGAATGTGCACATAGCGCGTCACCATACACGGGAAAACGAACCTTGCGGTGTTCGTCATTTTGCCTAACTGCTCCAGCGACGTAATTCTTAGAATGGACGTTTTAACGGGCAACGGTGCAATAATTTATTTACAGACCAAGTCTAACTTTTTCCTCTCATCACTCCATGATGCATGAACCGAACTTTGAACACCGTGCTGCTGTAAGGATCGCT
This sequence comes from Haemaphysalis longicornis, assembly GCA_013339765.2. NCBI lineage: Eukaryota > Metazoa > Arthropoda > Arachnida > Ixodida > Ixodidae > Haemaphysalis > Haemaphysalis longicornis. The sequence continues at coordinate 24,266,986 of CM023448.1, read as the reverse complement.
GATGTTCCTGTCACCCTGCCACCCCGCGCAAGCTTGATAAGCACCGTTTAGTGTGAAGATGCTGTTCCTGACGTCGACGCGATCGTAGAGAGCGATGAAAGGTTCCTTATCGACCGCAGTGTCTTTGTCGCAAGAGGCATTGCGGGCTTCAAGCAACGCCAATCTCACGATTTGGCTACTAATTTCACCGAGGAGTACGAGCATTTAAACAAGGGCGCTGCAATTCCGTTCCTCGAAGAAACACGAGAAGCAAGCGACGTGATCGCCAACTTTAAACGCACGCCAGAAGATACCTTCAAGCTTCGATATCTTTTCGAAGTAACTCCGCGCTACCACAACGAGAATGGAACACATTAGTGCTTTGCTGCGTCGCTACAGTGAATGTTTTTCGTCACATTTAAAATTATCTCAACACCTCTAGCGAAGCACAGAAATATAACCCAAGAAGGAGCTCGACCTACCCAGCAGGTCCCGTACCACGTTTCTTCACACGAGCGGGAAGCCACCCTGACACAAGTGGAAGATATGCTCCGCGACGGCATTATACCACCATCGAAAACCCCTGGGCTGCGCCAGAACATTAGATTAGGAACAGGTGCGAGAATACCTCAGTAACCTCAGATTTGCTGATGACGTTGCCTTGCTAAGTAACTCGGGGGACGAACTGCAAAGCGTGTTTTCCGCACTAGACCAACAGATTAGAACCAGGGGCCTCACAATAATACGCAAAAAACTACAGTAATTATCAATAACCTCGGGACACCACAGCGGTTTGAGATAGGTGGCGGGGCAGTGGAAGTGATGAGCGAATATATTTACTTAGGCCAAGTTGTGACCCAGGATCCCAACCATGAGGCAGAGATAATTAGAAGGATAAGAATGGGGTGGAGTGCATACGGCAGGCATTCTCAGATAATGAATGGCAGCCTACCATTGTCCCTGAAGAAGAAAGTGTATGACAGCTGCATCTTATCTGTACTCACCTACGGGGCAGAAACTTGGAAGCTCACTAAGACGGTTCAACTTAAATTGAGGACGACTCAGCGAGCAATGGAACGGATGTAGATAGATGTAAAAATTAAGGGATAAGAAGAGAGCCGAGTGGGTAAGGGGGCAAACGCGGGTTAAGGACATATTATAGAAATTAAGAAAAAGAAATGGACGTGGGCAGGGCATGTAATACGAAGGAAAGTTAACCATCGGTCATTAAGGGTAACGAGTGGATCCGTAGAGAAGGCAAGCGTTGCAGGGGGCGGCAGAAAGTTAGATGGGCAAATGAGATCAAGAAGTTGGCGAGGATAAATTGGCCTTAGTTAGGGCAGGACCGGGATAACTTGGAGAATAATGAGAGAGGCCATTGCCCTGCAGTGGGCGTAGATAGGCTGGTGGTGATGATGATGATGATTGCGTCAGCGCGTTAACTGCTGAGTCTCCGGCCATTTCCCCGTTGCATTGGTGGGGTTGCCGGCGTCCGAGCGGTGACGCCTCGCGCCGTCTATGGCCAGCGGACGAGCACCGATGCCGCCAGGTCGAGCGGAGAGGCTTGAAATGTATAGGGGCCACAGAGAGCCCCTTCCCCTATCTCATCGAGCGTCGCAGCTGGTGCATACGCCGGCGGGCAGTGCTACTGCCGCCTGAAGTCAGCCTGGCACACGCTGACGGGTGTATGTCGAAGCGGCTAGGTGCGTAGTGCAGTGTATTGCTTTGTATCGTGGTCGTCCACGAAAGGTATTATTTCCCTCGGAAGTGACTGACGACGTAGTGGCTCGTCGTGGCTTGTTCTCGATCCTTTGTGGGCAAAATCTCTCGGCAGTTCACTGCTGTGCGTGAGCAGTGAGAATAAAGACAGAGCGTTGTTGTATTCTTATTATTTTATTCTTTAATTTTAAGCGTCGACACTTGTCAGCGCGCGTCGTCAGAATTCGTGGCCTTTGTATCGAAGCATCGGCTCACGCCTGGCCGTTAAACCCTGCGCGGTGACACGGCTTCTCTGAACGGTAGAATTGCCCCTCCCCTTACGCCCATTAAAGGTGATCTACACGATTGACCAAATCGCTATTATTCTGGACCGCGGTCCGCGCAGCATGTGATAGAAAATCACCCGTTCGCGCGTACCGACGTTGGCCCGGGCAGGACCTTGTCCTTCGCGGTCAAATATTTGGCGCGGCCTTTGGATATGCAGCGCCAACTGCGCACCGCGATGCCAAGGAGAGTGTTCTGGCAACGCCCGCGTCACGTGCGCAGGGCCAGGGCTAGTTGCGCCAAAAGGAACGCCGCGTTGATCGCGGTGAGCCCTCGAAGGAGCCTGTCAATCACTCCCGGTTGGCTAGGGAGCAGCCTATGCTTACCAACGCTACACATACCTAATCCTTGCTTTTACTACCGACTCGCTTTACTCTAAGTAGTGGGATGCCAGCCATCATTATCACATTGTTCCACGCGTGTGGAACTTTATGTACGGGAAAGCTTCGGTTCTGGCAAGCGGTGGCGAGAGGTGACAAGCCGTATTGGTAGCCAGAGCCAACGCGTCGTTTCCGCTCCTCGTGTCGCGTTTGTGCAGTCTACTCCGGCGGCTGCGTGAGCGGGCCCGTCCAGCATGCATGTGGCTGAATGTTATCGTGTGGATGAAACGTTTCCTTAGACGTTTCCTTAGAAATGTTTCCTTAGTGTGGATGAAACCTTAGATTTCAGTGAACCTAAAGAACAAGCAGGGTTTCCGTAAAGATTATTCAACAATGGACCATATTCACACGATCAATCAGGTGATAGAGAAGTGCGCTGAGTATACTGAACCCCTATATATAGCCTTCATAGATTATGAGAAAGCATTTGACTCGGTCGAAACCCTAGCAGTCATTCAGGCATTACAGAACCAGGGGGTAGATGAGCATTATGTAAGAATACTAGAGGATATCTACAGTGGGTCTACAGCTACCATCATCCTCCATAGGGAGAGCAGTAAAATACCTATAAGGAAGGGTGTCAGACAAGGAGACACAATCTCTCCAATGTTATTCACAGCATGCTTACAAGAAGTATTCAGAACGTTGGATTGGGAACAGGTGGGAGTAAGGGTTAATGGAGAATACCTCAGTAACCTCAGATTTGCTGATGACGTTGCCTTCTAAGTAACTGGGGGACGAATTGCAAACCATGCTTCCGCACTGGGCGAACAGAGTAGAACCGTGGGCCTGAAAATTAATATGCAGAAAACTAAAGTAATGATCAATAACCTCGGGACAGCACAGCAGTTTGAGATAGGTGGCGAGGCAGTGGAAGTGGTAAGCGAATATATCTACTTAGGCCAAGTTGTGACCCCAGATCCCAACCATGAGGCAGAGATAATTAGAAGGATCAGAATGGGGTGGGGTGCATATGGCAGACATTCTCAGATAATGAATAGCAGCCTACCATTGTCGCTGAAGAAGAAGTGTATGACAGCTGCATCTTACCGGTACTCACCTACGGGGCAGAAACCTGGAGGCTCACTAAGAGGGTTCAACTTAAATTGAGAACGACTCAGCGGGCAATGGAGCGGAAAATGATAGGTGTAACATTAAGGGACAAGAAGAGAGCGGAGTGGGTCAGAGAGCAATGGAACGGATGTAGATAGATGTAAAACATTCAGGGATAAGAAGAGAGCGAGTGGGTAAGGGAACAAACGCGGGTTAAGGACATATTATAGAAATTAAGAAGAAGAAATGACGTGGGCAGGGCATGTAATGCGAAGGCAAGATAACCGCTGGTCATAAGGGTAACAGAGTGGATCCCTAGAGAAGGCAAGCGCTGCAGGGGGCGGCAGAAAGTTAGATGGGCAGATGAGATGAGAAGTTTGCGGGATAAATTGGTCACAGTTGGCACAGGACCGAGGTAATTGGAGAATAATGGGAGAGGCCTTTGCCCTGCAGTGGGCGTAGATAGGCTGGTGAGTGATGATGATGTGATGATGAAACGTTTTTGTCCAGGCTTGTGCGTTTCAACATGTTGCCTCAGCCAACGGTGCTTGTGTTCAAACCTTCCTGTGTGAGAGTTCGTATGTGCCAGCCACCCGCTGTACTCTCATGCGGCCCGCAGTGTGGATGCCGTCTGCGCTGTGTTCTTACGTGGCGGACCGTCACCGGCCGCATCACGTGGCCGATCGGACCGTGGAGTCGGTCCATCCCAAGGAGGTTAAAAAAATTTTTTTAACCTCCTTGGTCCGTCCGTGGATGGGCCTATTTGTACGCCCTTCGAGAACGCTGCAGTGACGTGCTCGCGCTTAGAGACTGGATCGTAAGCCTCGTGGTTCCGCGATGTGGCGCACCACTGGCTGCAGAAAAAATTTTTTTTCGCCCTTTATGCCCCGAAGTGCCGAGCAATGCGGTACCCCGGGAATATTTTTTTTCAAGCCCTGTGTACTTTGTGTATTCTGTCCACCCTCTCTTTACTAAGTGTAATTTAATTAAATGTACCTACTGCATTATAATCAAGCGCGAACAGCTGGTTTAATGTAGTATGCTGTGCGCTGTGCAACCTCAGGTAAATTGTGTAACGTTAGTAATAGTTCTGTCGCCTCACCAAGTGAGTATAGTGTTGTTTATAGTGTCCAGTTTCTTTCACACCTTGTTTATAGACTACTCTTGAGTGTCTTCACTGTATGATGTATTGTGTACGCGGGTTTTTTTTAAGGCTGGAGCAGATACTGGTGGGCACGAGCTTTCTTTTACTTACGTTAAGATTGTTCTTTTTGAAGGCACCCGCTTGCAGCATCACTCAGGTTGACATATCGTTCATAGAAGTTGTTGCACAGGCCGCAATCACCAGGCAAACTGCTTGTCTTCATGAAGTCCATGTGATGTTGTAGGCATAGCATCTGCTCGCTGTTGAGGCTGCCGTGGTGGTGCAGTCATGGTTGCATGAAAAAGGCTCCCTGCAATGAAATAAAAATGAACATGTCTCACCACAATCAAGCAGAGGAATTCTGTATAAGTATGAATCAATGGGACACACAGGGGGTGAACACCATGGAACCCGTACTGGCTGAAATTGGTGTTAAGCGGCCAAAACACTGCACTTTGTGAAAGTAGTACGGGAAAGGTAACAACATACCTTTTTTAGTGAGACATGACGATAATCACGATAATGAGGCAGGCGATAATCACAGAGCTGTTTTTAGCAAGGCATGACAGCTGAAAGTCTTGTTGCAATGTTTTGAATTTGTGGTATTGCATATTTCATGTTTCTCTTCTAGGCTGTCTCACATAGTCCACACCCCTCTCCCCCTGAAATGAAATCTAAGCATATTCACATCAAAGTGGTCATATGCACGTGAATAAAGATGTCTTCTGAGCACCATGATTCCCGTAGGGGCAAGGCGGCGCTAGCGACGCCCCCCGCCTTAAGCCCGTCCTACATGGTGCGATTTCCCCTGCGAATTCCCAGATGAGGCGCCGCTCGTGCGGTAAGACGACCTTTTTCGTTGCTGCGGTAAAGTTCCTATTGTTTGGAACCGTAGAGCAGCCCCCGCGAACGCCGCTGGTGCGGCGTAGAGGGGCCGGACCGACTGCCAATAGGAACACAGCTAGGTGAACGTCACGGCATCACCATTTCCACGCTTAGCAACCACACTGCGTTGCTTGTGTAAGCGCGGCATAATCGCGGACGAACTAAAACAAACAGACATGCGTTCTCAACACGATGCCGCATGTCATTTTCAACGAATGCTTAATCTGTGTCCGCGCGAGTGGCGGACGTCACAGGCCGGGAAGAAGTACAAGAGAATCCAAGAAGAATCGTCCGATGTAGACGAAAATACGCTAGGCACGCACAACGCGCGAACCCAGGGTTGCTTGCTCTGTTTGTCTTCTCTGCTATGTATGCGTATATTGATAAATAATTGGCATTTGTGATATGAAACCGCAAATAAACTCATATTTACTTCCAAACAGTCTGAAACAACTTGCCCAGAAAGTGCTATAAACCTATATTTTTTTAAATAACAAGCTATAGCTTGCGCAACATTTTATTCAGTCTGCAAACAATGTGCGTCTAAAATGTGAGAATCGCGCCGTTGGTAGGCTATGTAGACGACATTTCCAGGCATTGCGATCTTCCCAAGTGCAAATGTTCGTTCCACCGAATTCGCAGACGAAAAACTCACCATGCAGGACGGGCGTTAGTGGGGCGACCGTGATTCTCGAGCGCCTCCCTTCTCTCCCTACGGGATGCGGGACGCGCGCAGAAAACCACGGCAGAAACAACCGACGGAAGCTTGGTGCACTGTATTTATATGCCTTTTCGTCACTTTTGACCATTGTATGTAAATGCCGTTTCGTCACTTTTGACCATTGTTTACTACCGGCATGGGTTAAGGTAACCACCGTGTCGATTTCCCCATGCCTTGATTGCGTCAGTGCGTCTACCTGGGATGTTAGCTGAGTCTGGGCATTTCCCCGTTGCATTGGCGGGGTTTCCCGCCACCGAGCTGTGACGGCTCCTGCCGTCTAAGGTCTACAGACGAGGGTCGATGCCGCCTGGCCATGCCCAGTGGCTTGAAATGTATTGGCCGCGAGGCCCACCACTGGAAAGGCCGGGGCTGTGATCGTTTCGACGTCAATTTTAAGATCACGATTCTTATTATGCTGCGTAGTTGGCTTGCAGCGCGTGGCACTTCGCTTAGGAAACGCGTTCTAAACGTATTTTGATCGATCAGAATTAGGCAAAATCCCCAAGGTGGAGTGAGGTTCTGTGAAGGAAAATTTCACATCCAGCTCAATGCAACCTTGCGGCTACAAAATAAAGCTATACAGCTTTCTGAGAAACTTATCAGTTGAAGGAAAATTCGTCCTGGCCAAGATACGAAGCCGGGACACCGGTTAACCGGACCAGGACGAAGTTTTCTTCAACTGCAAAGTGTCTGAGGAAACTACAGTTTTCTTTTGTAGCGGTATGGCTGCATTGAGGAGGATGTCACATGTTCCTGCGCTAAAAATATTTTCGCGTCAATTTTCGTCGTCTAAAATAATTCTTATTGCATCAAGCGCAGTTTGACCTCAAGGGGACTTTATAACCCCATCAACAGTGGTAAATTCTCAGCAAACAACTTGAGCGTGGTGGTGTATAACCGGCTACCGAAGCGTAAGCTGCGGCTCATTTCCTCGATCAATAATCAAGACTACGACGATCGCTGAGCTAATTTTTTTTATTTTACTTGTTTGCAACAAATGTATAGAGCAGGAAATCATGAAGCATTTACGGCCCGCAGAAACACTTCGCACACACACCCGCCGTGCGTGCCCGCACGGCTGACGTAGCAGCTGCAACCGACGCAGGTCGCCGCAACAACTTGTCACCCCTTTTGAAAGTCACACTAGTCGTCTAAAAGTAATTACACATTGGTGAAAGCTGATGTAGTGTGGTGAAAAGTTGTGCTAGGTAGTGTCATCAGCTGTGGTTTTGACAGCGATGCTCAAATATATGCCGCCATCTATGGCGACCTGCCGCGGAGGTCGGTCCCGGCACCTCCGGCCCGTTCACACGCCGTGTGGCGAGCTGCCGAAGGGTGGCGATACCTGCGCGGAAGCATCGGCCAAGGCCGTGGCAGGTATCGTGATTATCGATCGCTTAAACGGCAATCACCGCGGATAGAAAGTTACACATACAAGGGGGTGATAGTGAGGTGAAAAGTTATCATTATGGAGTGTCATTCGCAACTGTAACGATAGCGGCGATGAAGTATCTGCCGCGATGCTAAGCCGAAAGTTCCCAGCATTCGATTACGTGCATCCTAAGTCTGCGGCGAGCTGATGGAGAAGACCCTGTCGTTGTGCGCGCGCGTGTTGCGTTTGGGTTCGTCTAACTGCTCGTGGGCCCAAATGCTAGGTTCTCCTGTTCTAAGACTCCCCGTTACGCCAAATCTTTAACGACGTGTTTCGCCTCGTACACAGGCTCGCCTTCTGTGAGCAATCGCGAGTTTCGAAATTGATGATAGAGAAAGGCAGGCTCACGGCAAACAAAAAAAAAAGCCCACGCTGCAATTATAAATTCCCACGCAGAGGTCTTAATGAAAAATAAACATAGCCATATCCAAAACCGCTCGCAGGCGTTGAAAATTCGCGTTCATACCATTCATGCATTGCGGACAAGTTGTCGTGAAAAGTAAACATATCAGCCGTGTAGAGTACAGGCTACGGCAGTGATCGTTAATTCAATCCGGAGGTAACTATGAAAAACATTTTAGGAGAAATAGACACTGCTGAAGTCCAACTGTACATCACAGCAGTCGGCGGCGAAGCAGTCCGATCACCGTTGTCACGTAGTCACTCATTTACCAGTCACTCATTGACGTATTCATGTCACGTATTCATGTCACGTATTCATCACTCATTCATGTCACGTAGTCACTCATTTGCCAGCAGTACGCGCGGTGAGATCACAAGTGAGCGCCGCGTTTCTATCTCTATCACAAAATGTCTCCTTGCACACACAGTCTCGTGCATGCCACGTCACAAGTATTTTATAATATTTTACACTGTAATTTTTTGGGCACCAGTTGCATCGTCCTTGGCGTTAGCTGGCTGCGTACGAGCTGTGGGTCGCCATACTATCTAGACGCCGTGGTGACGCGGGGAAAAAGCGAGCCGCTGATTGTTGGCCCGGATTTTAACCAAATCCTTAAGAAAGGAAGAGCCAGTGGCAACAACAACAAAAAAAAAAACACATGACCCGGCGTCCAAGGAGTGACGTCATTCGTATGTGGCGCCACGGTATGCCATAGAGAGCCCCCTTCCCCTACGACATCGAGCACGGAGCCGGTGCGTACGCCGGCGGGCGCTAACTGCATCCTGCAGACAGCCTGCGCACAGTGGCGAGGCGCGTAGTGCGGTGTACTGTTTTTTTTATCGTGGTTGTCGACAGAGCAGTCAGAGTAATGACGGCGCGTATTTTGTATTGCTTAATGTAAGGAAGGATGTCCACAAGGGATGCGGACTATAATAGGGCCAGGTATAAAAAAATCTCCTGCAGCACAACGAACAATTGGGCAAATGACGCGACAATGAGTAGTGGTGCCGTTTTACGTTAATAATTATTTCTGAAGCACCTTCTATGAAATTCTGTCCTTTCAGGTAATGGTTTCTTCATACGCAGGCTCTTTAATCCGAATAATAGTGCCCCGGAGACTTTAAACAGCGTCCAGAGAAGTGCAAGTAAATCACCCAACTGAAGCTTCTAAATCGTTTAGGAACGTGTTAGAGAGGCGCGGCTATTTTGGTAGTTTCGCATTGAGATTGCGTCGAAACGATGTAGGGCTTCCAAAATGTCGGTGCAATTACAACACAATCCGCACATTAGGTCATTAAAATGCATACAACGCATTTAATGCGTTTATTTTTTAATTAGGAAAAATATTTTTTCGCTTGGCTGAATTCGCTTCGATATTGTGGATGATTTCATCGACTGAGGCATTCATGTGTTTACAGTTCAGAACTCCAACCTCGTAATTGACCACTATCCTAATGAACACGTGCGAAGTCATTCTAGTGTCTTCCGTTGCTTTCGCTTCAATAAATTTCCGTGTAACCGTAGTTGTACAAACCTTGAAAATCACGTAAGAATTACTTCCGTGCAATGAACATTTGTCTGACTTTAGCTGCTTTTGGCGTGTTGTTTCCTAATGTTGTCGCTTCACTTCGTGGTTGCTGCATAGTCCCTGAGCTAACGTTGGGCTGCCTATGTTTTTCTTCCGATAGCTGTCTCGGATGAAATATTTCATAATAGCTCAGTAATTTATAAACATACCGTCACTTTGATAGTTTTACGGCATTTTGAACAAATATGAAGTAAGAGGTTTTGACACATTCTTTGCCTTTTTTTCGGCCCTAGTGCGTTTATTTTAGGCAGCACTACCAGTTTGTTTTTAAGTTTCGTTTCAAGCTGGAGCTGTTGTAGATTTAAGGGTTTATTTGTTTTTATACACGGTGGTGCGACTTTCTAGGTTCATGTGAGCGATTTCTCGGGGTCTTCATTCTTGATTGGGTCATAAACATTCACGAAGGAACACTACAGTCGGAAGCACTGTTTTGAAGTTGTTCGTATCCTTTTGTTTTTCAGGGTGTTGTGAAATGTATCCTACAGACAACCATTTTAGCGGGAATTTCTGTAACAATGGACGTAAGTATGTGAAATTACCCTGGTGAACTGTCTGTTGCATATCACGCGGGAAAATTGTAGCTTCTGGCATGTGCTCAATACGTAGGTTGCACATTTTGCTACCCTCCTACAGCAAACTGTCGTCCACTTCAGTCGTACACTTCGCAATCGAATTGGTGTTATCCGCTAGCGTTATTCACTATAATCCGTCGCGTTATCGAATAGAATCCGTCTCCCAAGGAGAAAGACAACTTGCAAGGCTATAAACTGTTATGAACGCTAATATCTAAAAGAAGCGGGACAATTTTACACCGTCATAGGGATGTTCGGGGAGAGAGCTGAAGCGGTTAAAACAAACACGTAAACTGAATGCGTGATCTGACCATATATTCAGAAAGAATCAATGGTCAATTAGTGCTACAGGAGCCGTCTATGTCGCAATGCAGGTTCTCTTCCATTTCTGATAGAGGACGTCTAGTTAGATTTAATCTTCTGAAACACATTGCCAGTATTTCTTTCTATTTTAGTGGCTTAAATATGAAGCAAGTATTAAAATATGCAGTGCGAATTTTGCACTGCGTATCTTCTCCTCCTGTGATTAGAAGAAAACCTTTTTCACTGGTTTTCATTTCATTGTCGCGAATATTACGCCACTTTAAAAAAAAGATACTAGAGGCTAAGGAATGTTGTGATCATTAACTATCTGTAAATATTAGCGCTTTCAAAAATGCTGCTAGCCACAAAAAAACCTTAAGAAGCCCTCCCTTCCCACTGACACCTCGCACTTGCCACCAGCCCCAATATCTTCCTGCATTCCTTGCATTGTTACTATATTTTTTAAATGTATGCCTTCGTGTAGGCCCTCCTTATTGAGGACTATAGAGGTTTGTATAGTATAGAGGCTTGAGTCACAAGTACGACCATTTGGTTGTAGGTGCAATTTTTTGATGTACTGTCCGAGTAAATTCCCGTTGAGACGCGGGAAGCCATTACGTGTTTTTCCCAAATATGTGACACACATTTCAGGCTTGGCAGCCCAGCGTTAAATTGTAGCTTTAGAACTGTATGTTGTGCATATTGGAATAGTTGTAGCCTTTCGTTCGCGCGAAACACCGTTTCTGTCATGCTACTCTTGCAAACCGGGGTACCGTGGTCGAGGAGGACCGTGCTCGGGGTCGTTCCGGGGCAGTACTGAGGGCGAAGGTAAAGGCGAAGAATAATTTATGTACAAGTTCTTTCTCGATCTCAGTGAACAGGCAGTCCGCTCCGGTGCGCGAGAGAATAAATAGGTGGGGTCCGTCCCCCTTTGCCCTTCTCTCTGCTGCTATGAGGAACACAGCAATCCAAGAATCGATGGCGCTGAGAGTGACACGCCCACACGCACACACGCGCACGCACATACACACACACACTTGCACGGGGACGCACGGACGCATGCACACGCACTCACACGCACAGACGCATGCACAGGCACAAACACACTCACGCACGCATGCACACACACACGCACGCACGCACGAACGCACACGCACGCACGGGCGCACGAACACATGCACACATACACGCACATGCACCCACGTACGCACCCACGCGCGCGCACCGAAAGGCACGTTTTCCTCTTGCACAGAGAAGCATCGGGTTGACCCCGCGATGTGGCGATCTCTCTAGGGTCGAAGCCCCCTTTGGTCCACCGACGTCGATTCCCCTGTGGTAATCCGGAGTCGGGCGGATCGTTGCAGACGGCTTCTCCAAGGTCCTGAGAAAGGCCGCAGAGGGCAAGACAATGAGGCGCGGTACTTCGACAAAAAACACAGGAACCTCCCTCTTGAAAGGGGTGAGGGCCGCATGATGATTTTGATAGCACCTCCTCTGAACGTCTCCACTCATTTAGGCGCACTTGTCAGGTTGGCGTTTGAGGGGCCGTAAAGTCGCCGAAAGGGGATCGTGTCCAGCGGCAGAAAAGTCGCCGCGGCCTCATTGTGTATGTATGCCAGATTGTCGCCCGTTGAGTAAGGACCCCGCATTCTTCAGTAGTTAATCTGAGATTCGCGTCTGAAATTGCACACGGCGTGGGACGGTAGCGACACCTACCTGGAGGCAAACGGACATAAAAGCATCGTCGCGACGCTCCCTTCAGTGGGTCCGGCAGCGGCATGATGTGCAGGCGCTACAGTGTCTTGTGCTTCATTTTGCAGGTAGGAAATCCCTACCGGTATAAATGCCATAGGAGTGACAACCGTTTTTTGCTGCTTCTGCCGGACCCTACTTGCGCATGGCTTTGAGTGTTGTCACTAGTGTAAAACTTCCTTAAGATTTTTGTTACTTTTGTCTGGTGATGTCGAGACCAATCCCAGCCCTACATCCAAAACTGAACAGATGTTATTAGAATTGCTTGCTGGGCAAACACGCATTAGCGAAGATATATTAGCCCTCACCACAAGGGTTGCAGCGTTCGAAGCCCGTCTAACAAAGTTGGAGTCTAGTGTCACTGATAATGACGATCTTGTGAAACGTGTACCGGAATTAGAGATTAAAATGAACGATCTAACTAAAGCAGCGCACACACTTGATCGCAAAAACGACGACTTGGAAAATCGATCACGACGAAATAACCTTGTCATACATGGATTGCTGGAACCACGTGATGAGAAACCCGAGCAGCTACTACCGTCGTCGTGAACCTTATATCAACGAAGCTTAATATTCAATGTGACAACATCGAACCGTGTCATCGCCTCGGAACACGCAGAAGCGAAAATCCAAGGCCAGTTATTATAAAGCTACTCGATTTTCGAACCAAAACCGATATCTTAAGCAAGGCTAGCAAATTAAAAGGAACGGATATCTTCATCAACGAAGATTTTTCAGTCAGGGTTCGACAAATCCGCAAGGAACTATGGCAGCACTCTGCTGACTTAAGAAAAGTAGCCGAAAAAGTACGCCTACAGTACGATCAGTTAGTTATTGACAGTAGTTCGCTACGTCTGGGACGACGTCACCAAGTCAGTTGTTGAAGCGTCTAGCACTCGTGTTCCCCGTAGCAATGAATGACTTTCCGGAAGCCAGCGTAAATTAGTGCTTCTGAACGTAAATGCTCGCAGTTTGGTGAATAAGAATGTAAGATTTTAATTGGCTCATCCAAACTTACGCCCATCACTAATTTGTGTCACTGAGACATGGTTTAAATAATACTATTTCCGAGGCTGAGTTTCTACCCCCAGGTTACTCGGTACTACGTAAAGACAGGGCGGACAGCCGCGGTGGCGGTGTCGCCGTCTTCTTAAGAATAGTTTGAAATTCTATCGTTACCCGACCTTCCCGAGTCAGAATCCGTATGGTGCAAAATCAGCCTTGGGGGGAAAATAAACTGTATTAGGTGTAATATACCGGCCTCCTGGTGCTGACCACGTTGTTTTTCCTGCTATTAATGAATATATTTTGAAAAACAGGCTTCACAAATTTAAACTGATTTTATGTGGTGATTTTAATGTGCCGCATGTTGACTGGAATTCACTCTTACCCACTGGTCGCGATAGGGCACTCAGTGAAGCTTTATTGATCTTGTTGTGTCCTTTGATCTACCCAGCCTAGTCGATGTTCCTACACGGGAAAATGCTATTTTTGACCTTGTATTCTTAAATGAGGCTGTACAGCAGAATGGATTGAATGTGAAGCGTGGATGGTGTATCTGACCACAAGGCAGTCGTTCTTGCTTGAATGTTGCCTGTGAACCTAAACTTCCGACGTACAAACTGGTTTTGTAGATTTTACTCATGCGGACGACAAAATGTTCAATTCTGTAGTTCTAAGCATCTTTTGACGATTTCTTGTTAAATAGCATCCAATGCCATGTGGACTTGTTAGTTGAGCAGTTTTATAATATTGTTTGAACACTGCATACCACATTGGCCCACAGAAGTGCCTAAAACGAAACCCTCGGCATCCTTGGCTAAACAGAGAAAATTATTCAGCTTATCGGCGAATAAAGCGACTTCGAAGGCATCGTAAAACTCATTAAATAACAGCATTTACTGAACTCTCGTGAAAACAGAGCTAAGAGAAAAAATGCATGCTGCCCGCAAATTCTACTATGAAACTTCGCTAACAACCTTTATGAAAAACGACCCATCTAAATTCTGGAAAACTCTTAATCCTGAGGCCCGACATCTTCCTTACTTATTGTGAACGAGCAGCCCTCTTCGGATTCCTTAACTATCTCTGACGCCTTCAATGGTTATTTCAAATCAGTGTTTAGTATAGATGATGGTACCAGTCCCGCTTTCGGTCTTGACAGTACATTGCCTGCCTTCCCGGAACTACAGATTAGTTACGCTGGAGTTGTTAATCTACTACTGAACATCGACACAAATAAGAGTGCTGGCGCTGATAACATCCCAAACACATTCTTAAAACGTTACGCTGAATGGAATGCTAGGTATTTAACAGTCATTTTTCAGAGATTCCTTGAAACAGGAATTGTACCGCATATTTGGAAAAAATGCGAAAGTTGTTCCGGTGTTAAATCTGGGGACAAACAATTCATTCCGAACTATCGACCTATTTCGTTAATCTACACATGCTGTAAAATTCTAGAGCACATTATTCACAAACATTTAGTCACATATTTAACTGAAAACAACCTCCTCTCCCAAAATCAGCATGGCTTTCGTGCAGGATTTTCGACAGTCACGCAGTTGCTGGGGTTTACGCATGACATCGCTTCGACTTTAAACGATCGCGGTCAAGTGGACGCCATTTTTATTGACTACTCGAAAGCTTTTGATACTGTTTGCCACAAAAAAACTTCTCAAATTAAAAGCCTTTCTGCGCGGCACTCACGGCATTCGCTTGTTATCTTGGCTAATCAGATTACCTAAATTTAAGGCAGAAGTTTGTCGCGTTTAACAATTCGCATTCGTCATCCCTCCCTGTCACATCGGGTGTGGCCGCAGGCTCGGTCCTTGGGCCACTCCTTTTCCTAATTTATCTGAACGATGTTGTTGAAACAACAAAAAAACACACCAGTCAAACTCCGTCGGTACGCCGACGACTGCGTCCTCTATTCTTGTATTAGTACCTCCCGTGACCAAATACAGTTAAATATGTTTTTTCTTTTTCTGTACCTGGAGCTCAACGTGACAAATGGCACTAAACTTTAACAAAACGGTAAGCATGACTTCACAAACAAGAAGGAACCCCTACGTTTTTCCTATGGTCAGAACATGAAGCATGTTAACGAATTCAAGTACCTTGGCGTAACACTCTCAACGAACTTGAAATGGCATAAACATATAAACTTAGTCTGCTCGAAAGCGCTTCGGAAAATGGGCTTCTTGAAGCGAACGTTAAAAGATGCAACTCACGAATGCAAACTAACAGCATACAAATCCCTGATACGGCCTGTACTTGAATACGCCTCCGTTGTCTGGTCACCTCACTGCGCATGCGACATAGCACAACTAGAAGGTGTTCAAAAAAAGCAATAAGATTCATATATCACCGTTATGATCAGAATTTTTCACCTTCGTCACACGCTATACGTCTATCGCTCAAATCACTGGAACACAGACGTACTTGTGAGCGTATCGGCACTGTACATAAAATCGTGAACAAGATAATCACCATTGACACACCCATTTCTTTGCAAACTCCGGTGCAAACACTCGCAGGTCAAACCCCATTAACATCACGCCCTTCATGCCATTTCTAGATTGTTTTAAGTTTTCATTTTGCCTTTCACAGTTGAATTGTGGAATAATCCTGGATGTTTCTCTCCGGAAGTTGCCTACCAATAGTTTTTTGAATGAACTACCAAACCATGTGTTCTGTTAGTTTACTATGTATTCACTGTTATGGACCCACTCCTGCAATGTCTCGAACTGTGAGACAAGCAGTATTTGTAAATAAAAAAAAGACATGGAAGACGACGGCGTTCGCATCAATGCGGACCCTTGGGAGACGGCCTCTAGGCGTGACTTCCGGAATAAAAGCGAATTGTATCGCCTTCGTAACTACAGCAGGCTGATAAAATCATTTCCCTCGAGACATTTTTAACAGCAGTGATGCTTGCCCGACAGACAACCGTCCGCCGTGTATAGAAAGCCCCGAAGCACCAATAACAAAACGTGGTTAGGGAGGTCCCGGGGGGCGAACCCGGGGCGTTAACGCCGTGAAATCGCCAACCTAGACACTGGGACACCAAGGCACGAGCAGTACGGGCTATCAGCGGTTAGGGACAATTACAATCGAAGCCAATTGGAAAGAAAAACTGCCGTGGTTTAGCTTTGGGTAACCCGGGTTCATAGCGAAAGCTTCACTTCCCTGGTTAGGCCCACTGTCGACGTGTGGTATAGGTGTGGTTTCACAATGATATACAGAGATGTTTGCAATGAATACACTATTTATTGATCATACTTTTTTTCGCCTCGCGGCGTTATTCAAGCCTTGCTGCTGTACGATCTACCACTGCTCGATGTTTGTTTCCCCCATCGCACACGGCTCTGCGCCGCACTTAGCCTCCTGGCCTTCCTCCGTGGCGCGCGCTCATCGCTGCGACGGTGGTCTCCTCGTCTTCCTCCTCCTGGATGCGACACGGGTCCCACGAACGTGTCGTTCCCTTCTCACCCTTCTCTCCCCTGCCACCTATCTCTCCCCGCCATCGGGCTCCTGCCCTGTGCCGGGTGCTCCGACAGGTGGCGAGATGGGTTCTGCGCACGTTTCCGTTACCTATTCGCCTATTAGTGCCTCCATCGGGCCGCTGCTCTGTGCCAGGGCTTTCGGAAGAGGTGTGATTTCACCTCTAGCTCTCAAGGTCAAAACTGGTCACCCCGCGAAGAATGCCCGAGGTAGCGTAGTGTAGCTTTCGCTACAAAAGAAAAGATCTGTCCAGTCCAATTATCCTGTCTCTGATGCGCTACACGCCAGGTGAAATCGACCACAACCATTCCGACAGCGTGGATGGAGCCAAGGGCGTAACCTAGTATCGTTTAAAAACAACGCGGAAGACGGACTAAGTAAGGAACAGACGACACAAGCGCTGCTAGTCTCGTCTCCAGGGCTGTTTTTAAACGATATATTGTACCAAAAACCCTTCAGTACACCTTTTGCGTAACCTAGGTTTGCGACAACACATCTGATTCAGTTTAAACAGCGCCAGTTGAACTCCATTGTGTGACCGTCCATAACGATGACATAAAGTACGATAAAACGCATTCGAATTATCCCTTTAGATCGGTTTCGAGACATGTCTGGACGAGGGGCGTAGCCAGCATTTTTTTCGGGGGGGCCCGTGGTCGACCAAAAGATAGGAGGGGGAAATATGTAGGCTTTTGGCGTGCTGTTTTTCAAACGAAGCTTGAAATAACTGACTTCAACAAGCGATTTGTGTAGGCAGAACGCTAACCTTACGGAGATTATATGATGATGATGGTTATTATTATGGTGGCCTGAACTCCCGTTCGCCGGTCTATAGGTAGGCCACGGGTGATTCGTTCTTCCGTAGAGCAGGACATTATGCGGGCACGCGCTCGTGAGTGAACCATGAGTGTGCTCGTGAGTGGAGCGCAGTCCCCGAAGTTGGTCGGGCTGAAGTGGAGGCCAGCACTGGGTGTTTATCTCAATATTCCCGTGTTTTAGATTTTCCTTTAGGAAAGGGACATAAGTTTTCTTATCAGCTATGAAGTACAGTCGAGCACGATTTGAAGGTTATCGGGCCAGCATCGAGCGGCCAAGCGTGCCACCGGCCTACGGTTTCGTTACGGAGCCACAAAAATAAAATTCCGCACTCTTCTCTCCTTGTTGGCTGTTCCATGCTACAACAATGGCCCGCACGACTGACTTGCCACCTTTAGGGTTTCAAGCTTTACATTCGTTGTTATCAAGCACAGACTTGGTTGCCTTTTATCTACGCCGACCATAACGAAACTGGCATGGAAGATTTGCTAAAGCTGGTGTTCTGTCTGCTTCATTTGAAACAGCAGTTTCCAGCGACAACCTTTGAATCGCACTGGACTGCCCGTGTGCCACATTCGCAAATTATGTCGCAAGGCCAGCAAACGTGGGGTCTTTGTCCTTAAGAAATCGCTTTTGTTATTTTTCTGCTAGTAACGTGAATAGTAAACTTACGCTTAGCGGAATACCTTATTGCACGGCTGTTGAATGTTCAGCTTGTTGCACGTTATTAATTTCCTTCTATTTCTAGCCGTTAAACCGAACAGTCATGGGTTCATTAAAATTCCGTTTAACAAAATACAGCAATGCTGATTTAAACCAAGAAGGAGGTCAAGGAAACAATGGAATAGTGCCAAAATGCAAAGTTCCGCAATAAAAAGAATTGGCACAGTTTTTTTTATGTCGGAGAAAATGAAAGATGGGCAGAGCAATGCTTTTCCTACAACATAACTTATGGAACTGCAATAGTCATGATGAATGCGATGTGGGTAGAAAATAAACATATCAAGGATTGATAGTTGACTGAACAAAATACAAACGACATGCTCTGTCATGTTATTACAATTTGTAGCAGTGTAAAGGCAAGGAATGACATGCTAAAGCCCAGACCACATGTATGCCTTTATGAAGCTTTTCTACTGATACGCCATCTCCCCGGCCGTATGCTCCGCCAGCGAAACGCGGGACTGCCTGAATCGTCCTCACGGCGGTTCCCGGCGCAGCTCGGTATATCCGACGCGAAAGGCAGCAGGAGCTATTCGGAGACTGGCATCACGCCTTCCGGTTGTATATGCTGACATGGACAGCATCTAGACGGGTACAGGGATCAGACGTAGACGTAGCGCTGGTTTTCAGCTTCATAGTTGAACAAGATACCCTTAAAACTGCAAGTTCCGCGCCTGCAGGCGACTTCAGGCGGTTCTTCAGGTTACTTGAACCACACCCTAGCCTTGCACGAAACATTCCGAGGAAGAAGGGGGGGGGGGAGGGGGGGTGACGGGCTTCGGTGTGCCCCCTCCTGTCCTGGAACCATCGACACATTCCAGCACTTACGCAGGCCTACAACTATAGTAAAGGTTTTTCCTACCCCGCTATAGCGACTGTTCTTTGCCTACTTCGATGCTACGGCGGACGCTTCTTTCGACGCACCGAATAATCAGCTAAGAGTGCGGGCGACCTATGCGACAGTTACCTTATAGCGTGTCTTCACACTATCGGGAAGCTATACGGATTCGAGTTGACGAGATCCTGAGCGGCGACATCATCCAGCCCTGTAAATGTTCCTGGCCGCACCTCTTCTGGCTTTGAAGAAACAAATTAACTCTCATCCACGCTGTGAAGGTGTTGAAAAGCAAAGCTTTAAATGACACCGACAATTGCCCCTGAGCCGTAACTTGAATTCAGCAACATGGCTCTACAAAGAGCGGAACCAGAGATTTTGCCAGCTTTTACCTGGAATTCGCGAGGGCGGCCTCCTGAACGCAGGAGCGTCGGCAACGGCCGGGCTAGAGCAGCGGACGGCGCCGCCGCTGTAGCCCGGCCGTGCGTCGGAAGAAAACGGAGAGAAGCGTCTTTCGAAGGTTGAGACAGCGGAACCTAGCCATCCTGATGTGCTAGCTAGGAGTTGCACCAACGCGCGATACAAGCGCAGACACTGAAACAATTCGGCAGCTGAGCGTAGTGATTCCCATTTATGCCGATTTAAACTAGTTACTATTGGCGGTGAGATGTTTGAGTGGTCGACCCTGGCTCTGACGTGGGCTTAGGGACTCGCGCCGCTGTCGTCTGCTACACTCCGCTTGTGAGGGGCAGCAGTGTCTGGGCTAGATATCGCCCGCTTTGCTGCTTTGGTGCATTAAAATCATAGCTCTAGTAATGCAGTTATTTTTTCCAGCTTCTGACACATCTAAATAATTTCAAGCTGTATCTCCCACAAGTTGTCAACACACGAGGAGATAGAGAACAACTTTCTCCAGAGCATCGGTCAGAAGATCGTGTGAAGCTTGTCCTTTCAGCTTATTCGCGAGGATGAGCGCTCAAGCTCCTCGATAAGTATTCAAAGTGCGTATGCTTCCCGAAGTATTTTGAGATGCTCTAACAAAGCAGCGGGTCCCTGCACTGCAACTCACCGCAGGAAATAAAACGGCTGTCTGCTATTACTTTCGGTGTTAACTTTGTATCAGATGAATGTTTTTTTGTTTTTTTTTTGTGCCAACAACGCATTAATTTTTCTGCACCGCCACAAACGTCTTATTAGGAGGTTTGGGGATGTTCGGGGGGCTCACAAAGATAGTGTGAATATTTTCTTCAGGTTGTTGGCATACATTCCTTCACAAGTTGGCTTTCGTTACGACTCCGTGCAAGAAGGTGCATATCCGCAGCGTGCGTTGTTTTTTCACATGCAGTTACAATGAGAACGTTTTTGCTACGCCACCGCGATCGCGCCCCATAAAACGTTGTCCAGAGGAATCCAAAGCGGCTTTCGTGCCTCCGAATTTCTGTCGTAACCATTATTATCATAACGACCTGTTGAAGTCATGATAATACTCGCTAACATAACGCAATAAATAGTACACGTACATATATTACAGGAATCGAACCGTATGAATATTTCCAAGCAGCTCTTTATTGGTTTCCAACTCTTCGAGGCGCAAATAACAAATCCTATTCTACTCAGGATGTCGTTCTATGAATTGAATGAAATTACTGTTACTTTCTTGTCAAGGACTGAGGACCCGGCCCACTAACAACTTCGATTTCATTGTTCAATAAAGTTTTCCCCTCCTTTTTTTTTCCTTCTCTCTTGAGTGCAGTTTTCTGATAACGCATATCCGAATATTGGGAAGATATAGCAGTCGGAAATGTACCGAAATATCCCTCCAGGTCTGAACAAACATATTGTACTCTATCTTTACCGTAGACGTGACTCATTGTGCTCCATACGGGTTAGAAGCCTGGTAAAAAACCAGCCTGGTTAGAAGCCTGGTAAAAAAAAACACAGTGGGATATTTGGTACTCAGCAGCCCGCAGTACATGTCGGCATACTGCCATGCCATGACAACGTAAACAGATGTGATGCAATACTTTCGAGTGTTCGGCAAGGTTGCAAAAGCTGTTTTACCTTACATATGATTACCGGATATCGTAATGCCTTCTGTCAAAGCCGACAGCCCTGATGGCCTACAAATGTTTTGGGTCTCGTATTTTCGCTGTTGTCGCTTACTTGCAGCTCGCTTTTCCCTTTGTTCGAAAGATTGCTTAATACAGAAGCTGATGCCTAGCTACGAATCTTCGCGCTCCGCACAGGACTGGCTTCAAAAGGAATGGGGCGACGCCTGCAATGTTTCTTCCGTAGCAGTATCGAAAACAATGCTTGAACTCACACCTTGAGCTAGTGTATGCGATTTTAAGTCTAATATTATGAGAAAAAGTTACGCACAGGCAAATTCTGGCGCGGACAAGCATCAGACGTCGACCGAGTGCTAAGAAAGAGCAGGGAGGACGAGCCTCATGTGAAGCAGACGACAAATGCGAGAATCCCTAAGGCGACGTAACGGAGGCGCGCTTCGCAGCGCCGCCCGTGTTCGCGCTCACCGCCAATACTAACCTTGAGAATTGCGAGAAAGATGAGGGAACTTTTATAATCTCTATTTATCAGATCCAGTTCCTCTTTTCGCCTTTTGTACTACTTGTGAAAACACAACCGAATTGATAGTCACCAACTTAGAAAACTGAGTCCCATTCCTGGCAAACAGTACGCAAAGGGCAGCGTTTCTCTAGCGGCCAGATGCCTGTATGTGGTTTCTAGCATTTTGTTTTCCTACCCCGCCAACCAGTCCTTAACGTATCGGTGCCTTACTACCACTTATTTCCACCCGTCCGGGTTACCTAGGAGGTGCTGTCGAACATGTTAATCAGGCCGTGCGAACGAAGCCCGCAATGGAAGCGAAGCACGCCAGAACAGGCCAAAAACAACCGTCGCTAAAGGAGACGACAAAGCCTTCTCTCCAACTCGCCCGCCGGTGCGAGCAGGTGGCTGCGCGCGCAGAAGGCTGGGTAATAGCGCCATCGCCGCGCCATCTACACTGTGCTCTGTAAGTGAAAACCGCCCTTTCCTCCTCGCCATCCGGGTTCGGAGTTTATCCCGCACGCCACCAAGGAATCGTTGGCTGGTAGAGGTAGAAAGCTTTGCTTTAAAAACGATTGTGTGGTTGGAACTGAACCTGGGACGCTCACCTTACGAAAAAGGGCGTCTATCCTGGTGAGCTACTATCGCATTCCGGGCGCACAGTGTTTCCTTTGGGTTCGAAGCGCTGGCGTTGATTTTGGATGGGGCTGCGGGTTATGGTGCGTGCTAACCCGGTCCACTTAGTCAAAGCCTGCGCATCAGACGATCTGGGCCTGCCACTCGTGGAGATCGTTCAGCGGCAAGTTTAGAAATAAATCTGGGGTGAGGACATGGAGCGGGAACAATTGGCGCCTAAATGAACAACGTGAAAGCAAACTTGGGCCGGCTCCACGGGCCATGGAAACAATAATGATTGGAGTAACACTTCGAGATAGGAAACGCAGTTCCTGGATTAGAGAACGCACTAGAGAAGACGATATCGTTTAAAAAAGAAGAAATGCACTTGGGCTGGATACATCATTGGGCGAAAAATCCCGCCATCTCCTACGAAGTGAAGGATGATGAGAGGGGCGAAGCTAAAATGCTTATCGGTAAAACCGTGAAACATTGTTATAGGTCTTCTTGACGGCGCGCACCATCTGAATGAGTGAATCACATAAGGCGCAGTTCGTAGCCATGCTCCGCGTCTCGGTTTGTAGCGCAGTAGGAAATAGCGCCACGTACATCCCGTCGCGGCCAGAGAGTCGTGGGATCGAAACCGGGCGCCGCCGCGTCTAGACCACCACTCCCTCGCTCGCAAAGCTTGAGACTTCCCACCGATCCGTTGACGAGCGCGTTGACGACGTCGATGTTGTAGTGATTATGTAGGGCTGTTTGGGACGAATGAGAATCTCCATGGGTAAGTTGGCGATTCGGGGTGTGACATTTTAGCCACCTTGGCCGCGCCTTCTGCAGAGCGTCTTGTGTCGCGTACCCCTGGTACGTGTCTTGAGCTCGCCGGCGACAAACACAACCTCTTCTCTTCCTCTCCTTTTGGGGTAGCAACGAACGCGTTGAACGTTTTGACCTCTTGTGTCAGTCTTTGTTTGGCCAATCCCTACGGGGATCCGGCCACAATCATCATCATGCTGCCGTGTACGGCTGCAACGAGGGATGGGACAGGGCCCGAGCAAGAGGGGCTTCGCCCCTAAAAACAATGTGTGGACTACCAGGTTGACAGAGTGGACACCAAAAGACGGTCTCGAAAAAAGGAAGCGACGGGAAAGGCATGGTTGGAGGGAGATGATAGGGGCCTTCGTACTGCAGTGGACCTCCTGGGATGCTGCTGCTGCTGATGATGCAGGAGCGGGGTCCTCAACAAAGCGAGAGAGACCGCTACCTCTGCTCTTTCTCGAGCGTTGCACTTATAGTGGAAGCTGCACCAATTTTTTTATTATTACTTTATTACCAGCAAGGTGAACTTGTATATATTGCCACAAATTTTGTTTTCCCACAGAGACGGTATCATCAGTAGCATGCTAAGTAATACTCTAGCATTCGTCAGTAATAACCTTGAGATCGTTGGTAGGGAAACTGCGCCCAACATACGTAGCGTGCGTACTAAAGTTTTTAAGGCTCAAGTTACTGCGCCTTCGTTCACCAATATAACAAACCTGTTCGAATACATGATCGCTTTATCACCAAAAATATGTGGAGTTACGACAAAAAAAGGAATACCTACTGCCCCTTTACAAGTAATGGTATATTAATGACTCATGAATTGAATAAGGCTTGTTTCTTTCTTGCAGGCTGTCGTGCTCTATTTTCTTTCAATAATAATCGGAAAACTGGGACCATGAAGCCGAGATACTGCAAGCTACGCTCGTCTGAACGTTTATGGGAATAAAATTCTTTTCTTTTGGTTCGTTTTGCAGTCATACAGCCTCCTAAACCTTCTGGACTGTTATTGCTGTTTTAATACTATATCAATTTTTATTTCATAAATCTCCTTTCGTCGAATAAACTATTTAATCAATAAAATAAACTAGGCAATAGGTGTGCAACTTTCTTAAAGTAGAACGAGTCGCCCTTGCTCAGTGACTTGGGCATTGCGCTGTAGAGCCCAAGGATTCAAGGTTGATTGCGAGGCAAGGCTAGGTTGATAGCGCTTGTCCTGTCTCCTATCTTGTGTACCGTCTTTCTTTTTTTGCGCTAAACATATTTTTCAGAGGTCGATTGCCTTCTGCGGCGGTCGCTTTTGTGATGGAGGCGAGAAGCGAAAACGCCCGTCTGGTCGAGATTTCGGCGCTCGTTAAATATCCCCAGGTGGACGGAATTACTCAGAACCTCTAACCTACGGCATGCCTCATCGCCTCTGTGCGTCGGCGCGTTAAACGTCATGGTCAAAGTACAAAGTAGTATGCATTGCCTTGTTCTGAAGTACTTTCTTTTGATGTGCTTGTTTTGAAGTTTGACTTTGGAAGCAGCAACGTCGAGAACCGGATGGCATCTAAATTCTGCCCTGCCTTTTCCCAGACGTCTGCAGTATACTGTTTGGCAAACGGCCGGACGACTACCGTTGCGTGGAAATATTCCTGCTGCATTCTCCCAGACGTACTGCTACAATCAAATGTTTGAAGACATGTATTGAAGATAGGAGTTCACCGCCGGTGCATGCGTTTGGACTCCCTGTTTTACACACCCATGTTTCGCTACCTGCCATGCGCCAGCTTCAGCTATAAGAAGGACACCAAACCGTGGAATCCCACTTTGGCAGCGGCAGCGGCGGGAATAGGTCGGCCTCTAAATCTTCCCTCCCTTTTACAGGAAGCTTCGGTTGTGTGCGCTTACTGCTCTTGCAGAGCAAAGCCAGAGTTCCGCTGCTGATTCTGCGAAATGTTGGTTTGCTGCCAATTGCCTTTGACCCTGATTGATACGTAATTTTTCATTTTCTTTGCACGATGTCTAGTGGACTAGATGTGATCTGTACAAAATGTACGGATAGCTTGAATGGTGGCGAGAGCTCTCTGTCACGGTATGAACGTAAGGGTTTATACCACTTAGGAGAATGCTCTGGAGTGCCAGAATCCACAAATAAGTCCAAACAGGATGAATACAAAAAGTCACAAATCAGGCCCAGCCTGTGCGAAACCTACTCAGTATTCCTAAATCGCAACCGTTCTACTAGAGATCATCAGAAAGATGAACTTATTCTATTGAAAAAGACCGTCGACGAAATATAAGCACCAATCAAGACAATGTCGGACTATGTCTAGGCCGGTTCAGGTCGAAGTGTCACCCATTCACGACCGGACCAGCCGTCACCTACTCGGCCGGCAGGCGGAGTGCGGTCTCGGGCTGATGGGGAAACCGAGATGACAGGACGCAACGCCAACGCGAAGCTGACCGACGCCCCTCTCCTGTACGTTGTTCAACAGCCGCTTAAACCAAAGGTATTTCACGGCGATACCTACGAAGACTCGGAGTATTGGCTAAACCACTTCGAACCCGTCGTTACGTTCAAACGCTGGTACAAGGACAGTAAGGCGGCGAAACGTGTACTTCTCTCTTGAGGAAAGCGCGCGAACGTGGTTTGACAGCCATATCCACAATTGCGTCTGATTCAGCGCTTATTCACGACTTTCACGAGCAGCGAGCGCAAGGAGAAGGCTGAAGCTGCCCTTCAAGCAAGAAATCAGCGTCAGAACGATAGAGTCTCCAAGTGCGCTGAGAATATGACCTGTCTTTTAGGCGCGCAGATGCTACAATAACGGACGACAAAAAGGTTCGGCACATCATGCGCGGCGTCAAGCAAGACATCTTCACCGGGGTGAAACAAAGTCCGACGAGAATGGTTGCCAAATTGGCCGGAGAGTACATTTGGTAGGGCACTTCACAAAATGTCCCTGCCGTCCAGCCGCAAAGAAGCCGTCGTGTCCTGTGTAACCGAATGGGCGAGCCGTGGGTTCCGCGAGCTCATAAGGCAAACTGTCCGCGAGAAGCTCCAGAGACTGCAGCAGGAACCTGTGTGACCAGCTTCGACGTCCATTGCGGAAAATCGTGAGAGAGGAGGTAAGGCAAGCTGTGACGACGCCGAAACGAATTGACGTATTGCCGCAAGATGAAGCAGGTGCCTCGTATGCAGCAGCACGGCAGCAAATCGTTTAGTGCGCTTCCTAACAGCCGCCACCATCGCACCGCAATCTAACGATGGAAGTGACACGGCGCAGCGCTCCCTACCTGAGGGAAGCAAGCCCTCGAAGAGTGTCCTGTAGCGCAGCTCTGACCACACGCCCATCTGCTTCAACTGCGAAGGAGAAGAGTATATCCACCGTAGCTTCGCATATCGCTGAGCTGGATGGCGGGATTCGTGCCTTATGGGCCACCCTCGTTAAACGGACACTAACCGCCGGAGGTCACGGGCTACATCGCCGAAAGCCTGTACACGTTTCCGCCGGAACTACATCGCCGGACGCCCGAACACGTTTCTGCCATAACGCGTAAAGTCCCGGTCGCCATCCCCTGCCGCGACGTAGGTCATCTAGCCCACGTTCTCCTCACGTACTGCCGACCGACTCTGCGGGAGACTTGAACGCCGGGGTAACTGACGTCAGTGACCTCCGTAGGTGAGGCGGCTGACGTCAATAACTGTCAAGACCCTCTATTGCCAGAACGACGACGACGACGAAACCACAACAGCCGAAACCTAAAAGGACTCCTAAACCTATTACCTGTGATGTACTCGTGGATATTGACGGCCGTGCGACGACAGCTTTGGCTGATACTGGTGCGGACTATTCGTCATAAGCGAAACTGGTGTCTGCGCTCAAGAAAGTGGTCACCTCCTGGACTGGCCTGCAAGTTCGTACAGCTGGGGAGCCACATGCTACAGTTCCGACGGGGTCAGGAGTGGTGGTACCTTGGTCCAGGGCTCCAACGGCCTCTGCTGCTTTGCGTGCCAGCTGAACAGACCGATCTCCACAGCAGTCCCTGTGTGAAATGTAAACCTCCCGCCCAAATGTCACGTGGTTCGGATAAGCCACGCCATGAAGAGGAGACGAAGGACTGATGTACATTCATGAACAAAGAAATGCCCACATGGATTATACAACCAGCGCACGGAAGATTCAAAAAAATACGTTAGTGGGGTCCAATAAGGTTCAATATTCTATATTTGAAAGCCGCATTTCGAACTTATTACTGTAATTAAGCATGTGATCATTAGACTTGCATGGAAATAAATCACGCTATTGGTGTTTACCGGCTCATATTTTCGTGTTCACATTTATTTCTTCACCTCCTACATGCAGCATGAGCGTGTCGTTGGCGTCGGCCTTTTTGTGAACTCGAAAAAAAACGAGACACTTGCTTTCATAGATGTCTGGTTTTGAGTCTTCTTCTCAGGCGCCACTAGACTCCAAGGCGTAGTTTTCTCACACATGTATTGCACGGCCACGGCATAGTGCCCTCCCCCTCACACTTTCGCTGCACTTTCCTTTTCAGCTTCGGCTCGCCCTGCCTCGTCTACATTCGGTGTCCGCTTTGTTCGTCCGGTTACGTTGAGGGGCGGGGGCGCAGCGATACCACAGGAGCGGGCGCTTAAGAGCTTGTACTCTACAATAAAGCTGCAAGTGCTGGATCTCGGTCTCTCGGTCACACACCGACTGACCGGCCGCGGTGGCTCAGTAGCTAAGGCGTCGTGCTGCTGAGCATGAGGACGCGGGTTGGATTCCCTGCCGCGGCAGCCACTTTTCTGACAGAGGCGAAAAGCAAATACGACCGTCTGTACGACGTTTCGGCGTGCGTTAAAGATCCCCAGGTGGTAAAAATTAATCCGGAGCCGTACACTACGGCGTGCCTCATCGCCTGCGTTGCGTCGTCGCGTTAAACCCTACAATCAATCGATCAGTCAAACACCGGCGGGTCGGCTCTCTGGTTACGAGGTCAGGAGCTCCAGGAATTTACTGCGTATTGCACTAAAGGGCACTGCTGTATTCATGCCTACAACAATATGACGCGGTGAATGAACGAATGAAACTGCGCCTATTCCCCCGGGATGCCGTGCAATACAACGTCAGCAACATTTCTTACAGCAAGAAAAACGCGTTCACATCTTGCTGGCAACATATTTTCGCGCACGGCAAAAAGGTCGTTCTCTGCATGCCCAACAAACCCGGCGGCGTCAGGCACACCGACGAGCGTTTCTGCCAACAGCAATTCCCCGGTCTCCCCTTTGGGCCCGTAATTGTTCCGCTCGGCCTGCGAGCCGCTCTGCGCTTGCTCAGGCTGTGCCTACCAACAGAAAAACGCGGGCTTTTTCTTGCTGGCTAGTCATTTTTTACGCAAGCCGGCTTCGCTCCCAGGACAGCTTTCTCGTGAGGGGCCCAGGCAGTGCTTTCGCTATAAAAAGTAGAGAAGAACAATTTTGTAATGTGACCATCACCGCCACTCCCAAAGACGGCGCTTTCCCGGGAATAGGGGAGAAGGCAATATGCCGCATCATTCTTCTTGTAGGCGAAGTCGCCTACCATCGTACATGATGATGATGAATTTTTTTGTGAAAGTGACGGTCGATTACATGAAAGGAGTGCAAACATATTAGGAATTACACGAGGGTCCCAGTCAATCAACCGTAAGGGGACGTTCTATTATGAATACATCAAATGATTCGTGTGGAAGCTGCAGATGAGCATAAGAGCTTAGCAAATGAATGCGCAGTGCAAAACACACAGCAAATTAGCCTTTTGTGTGCATACACTCAGAAAGGTAGCCTAACCTAACACAAAAAGTGGTACAATGAATTTGTACATAACATAAAGGAGGCCAAGGCATTTGAGCAGAATAGGTGTAACACAAACGAAGAAAGAACAGAGAACAAGATCCTAATTACAGAAAAAGAAATTCTTTACGGGTTTAATAAAGACAGCAAATGATGTTGATTACTTGACAGCCATAGGAAAACTAGGGCAAAATTTAACAGCTGTGAAACAAGCAGTTTTCTTAGCGTGATTAGTGTGAACAGTTGGTAGTAATAAATTGTTATGGCTTGAAAACCTGGTTACAATTCTATTGCCTAAAACAGTAACATCAGACAGATCGTAAGAAAATGTAAGGTGCAATATTTTGCAAAAAAACGTAAGGTATCTGGAAATAGCCGATATTGTATGCTATTCCGATGTAAAAGTCGTGTGGCAGATTAATGGCACGGACTATACCTTATAATAATGCGAACACACTTGTTTTGTATATGCTGAACAGATGAAATGCGAGTGATGCCCGTGTTGCCCCACTGAACAATGCATAATAAAAAATGGCTGTGAACAAACGTCAAACGTAAATATAGAAGGGCTAGATTAGGGAAAAATCGCCGAGCCTTCAATAATATTCCAAAAACCGTTTGTGGATTTCGATGTGAAATATGAGATCTAAATGTAAGGTTCGGGTTCAGGTGAATGCCGTCAAATATATTGTGTTCGCAAGGTCGGAATAAGTGACGCCCACGATTTAATTCTGAAAGAAAACTGATGAGGTTCTGGTGACATCGAAAAACCACAAATTTAGTTTATGTCACGGCCCAGTTTTACAATTTGGTTAAAACGTTTAATTATTAGATAAACAAATCATTGTATCGTCCACATAAACCATGCAATGAGAGGAATTAAAAAAAAGGGAAGATCACTACTATACAAACCGAAAAATAATAAACCTAATATAGATCCCTGAGGTACACCTTTCTTCAATATATTGTATGTCCAAAAAACCTCCAGCCACGTATACGGTGTATTCTCTGTTGATTAAGTAGTTTTTGGCAACACTTCCTTGTGGACCTATTATGCCATAAGCTTCTAATTTTTCAAACAGCATGCCGTGAATAATTTTGTCAAACATCTTAGTTTCAAGTCCAATACGTAACCCACAAAATTTCTAGTTTCAATAAAGTTTGATGAAATCTGTTAGTAAAAGCAATGCTACGTTGGTTCAAGTAGATTAAGTAGATGAAGTTTATTTACGTAGCTATTCTGAAGTTTGGAAAATATCATTTCAATTATCCGTCTAATAATGTCTGTTAAATAAAGGGGCTATTTACTGGTATACTATCACTTTAATATGTGATCATAATAATAACATCGGTATATAAATATCTGTTCAAGAATACGCAAACGCCATAACCATTTCGGTGCGTTTTTTTCTTCTGGATGTCGGGCCTACTGTTGGGTCCCAATAGATTGGCGTCTTAAAAGCTGCGTCTGATAATGGAAATAAGAAACGCTCTTCTCTCATACTTTTTTTACATTTGTCATTAATCGTCATCACAGTCTAAATGCCGCTCAGCTTCAGTGTATACCTGAGTCCTAAAATAACAATCAGCTCCAGGTACGTTTTTTATGGACTACCGGAAGAAATGCAATGGAAAATAAGGTGCTGTACTGCCGGATTCATATAGTTCACTGAAAAGCAAGATTTCTTAATTATTCGCCCCGGGACAAATCAGGCCTACAAACACAATGCATCCGCTAGACTGGAAACAAGCTATTGCGGTCGGGAACACTTTACCTGCTCTGAAAACCGACAAGCTAACAGAACAAAATCCCATAAAATAACGTGCTACAACTGCGCTCGTAATGCACAAGGCGTCACGTGTAGTGAAGCGTTGCTTCATTAGCAGTGATAACACAGCACACGTGAAGTTTTCTCCTTCCATGTTTTCGCCGCTATTCGTAAGATAACAAATTTCCGATTTTTAACTTCGCAAATATGTTATCTGTATTCGCTTATTTTTTGAATTTGGTTTCATTGGTACACAAAATCTTGATACCTTTGAGGGGGTAATTTCGCACGCGTGATAGGTTTATTCTGCGTGCATCCACTCACACCTTATATGTAAATGCCGCAACCTGATTTTAATATTATTTTTGCCCACGCCTATTTTCTAGGGTGGTATTCGGTGATGCCGCTGCTGCAGCGGAAGGCTTTTACCTTTGTGGAAAAATTATGCCATTGAAGCCTCGAGATACAGGTACGTATCTTCACCGTAACCTTTTTCAATGAAGGCGGCACACTGGACGAAATTTCAAAACTTGTCTAAAATTACCAACATCACCAACATTACTAATACTGCAAAGAATGAGTCATTTCAATGCACGTACAAAGAATTCACCATGACAAATCTGCGTACCTTGAACGTCGGCGATAAAATATCTCGGGTTTCTTGGTGGTAGTAGATGGTAATGCCGAACTCCGACTTCTGGGTGTGCCGAAATAAGTACCATTACCTGTATTATAAATGAGGAGTTTTGGTTACATTTTATTACTAGTATTGATGTAATAACACGCCAGGTATAAAAGCTGTTTTTCGCAGCGAGAACACTACCCTGCGTGTAGTTCATCCTTTTCCTGTCATAACATCTAACCATGGAAATTTTTGAAAAGTGTTCCGTCGACCTTCCCCTCTTGTTTACGCATTCAAACAAAAGAAAGAAACTTGTTAAAGTCGTGACCTTTACGATAGAAGTTTCTTTTACGAAAAATTCTTTTTCACCTTTGAATTAGTGTGCCTGAATTTCAGCTACAACTGTAGGAGGAAGTTTTTCGAATTCGCTGCTTAACAAGGCACCTTTATTTTTGAGGCAGAAAAATGAAGCACGGTACGCGCAGCGTATGGTTAAAGGCATCTACTGCCAACGCTGAAAAATTATTTCTTTTAAGAAAAAAGTTAGCAGTACATTTCTTTTGGGGTAATACCTGAGCAGAGAATCCCAGTTTTAAAAACTCGGCGTTATTTGCAGAAGCGTTTCTATGTAAATTATTTTTGCAACGAAGGGAAATAATTGTCTTTATTCAACGTGTTCGCTGCAAATTTGCATGTTGAGCACAAATAATGTACGAATACGCCGGGACAACAGAATGGCAGTGGCGTGAACGTTCTTCGAGTGGTCCATTTCTGCAGGAACACCGTCTCCCGGGTGTGAAGCGGCTGCCAACAGCGCCGCTCTCCATCCGGCAGCTGGTGTCTCCGAGAAGGACCCTCGTGTAACAACGGCACCGCCAACCGAGAACACCGAACAACGATCTCCAAAACTGCCGCATTGTCGCGTCACCAGAAGTGCTGTGCGTTGTGCGATACCAACAACGGGCTATTCTTGTGGTAGTAGACTCACGCATACGTATAGAGGAAATCGTGTCACGCGTTAGGAAGAAATGAAGGCAGAGGGGGCATGTACTGACAGATGAACGGAGGAACAGATATATGGAGAGGTTACCAAACCTTCCTTAGTAATAATCGCTGTTGCCTACCTGCCAATATTTGCTAAATTTAGGCCCACACTTATTAACACTGTGCGTTCAAAACCGAAAGTTCGTCGGACGTGCTTCAGTTAGTATAAATGATAGAAAGACCTTAATATACTTTGTCATAGCCTACTACTTTACAAACAGTTAGCAAAGAGTTGTTTTAGTAGCTTTGAGTTTGTATTATTTATGTTTTGAAACCTTGGATGAGTTTTTATCATCTCGTGAACTTTCAATAAGCGTAGTCCAGTTTGTCTGGGTGTGATATTCTAGGCGTTTGGCCGAAAATGTTGAAATATTGCACATAATATCCCACAACCTTTCTTGGCACTTCTACCAAAGCCAATTGGCCTATACCGGATGAATATGGTGCTTCAAATACAAAATATGTCTCTAGCAGTTGTTGATTACGGAGAAAAAAAAGACAGCATTCTTACAGGCGTATTCATGAACTCTGCTGCATTAAAGCTTGTGGCAACAACAAATGGAAGTCGCACGGTGAAACAGGATTGCTAGACCTTGCATAGGTGTTTCTTAAAACCGAATTATGAGGCAGGCGCAGTTTACTGTTATATAAATGTATGCGGGAACTATTGCTCATCATCCACTTTTTAAAAGACACAAACGACGTAGACGGGCGCCCGTCTACCTCGTTTGTGTCTCTCGTCTTCGTCCGGTCAGTTCGCGCTGTTGAAGTTTCTAGATCATGAAACCACTAAATCGCACCAGAGTATTGTTAGCCTCCTTCATAAGAGATGCTCGTCAGCTGATCTGATTAACTTCGCGTGTATTTGCAACACCGACTCACGGGTGCCAGTACCATTGGGGCCAGTAACTTGAGAAAGCTTCGCTGGGCTAATTCAGCTTCGCCCACAGCGCGAAGATTGGTAACAGAATTTGCCTGTACGCCGCCACAAAAAAGGTATTTATGAAGCCTTTTTTCACTTAGTACACACAATACACAGTCAGAGGTGGACAAAGGAGCGACAAGCGCGGCCTCGTACGCCCTCGAACTCTTCGTCTACATTTCGTCTCTTGTGTGTTCTGTAGCTTAGTATCAAACTGTCCAAACTACGTATTCTTCTGCAACCCATCCTGTTGGCCCCGACGACAGTATAAGCCAATCAGACGGGCTTTGCTTTCAGGAAAGGTGGAGATGATTGAATAAAGTTGTGCCGACCCTGACTCGACGTTTTTATAACGTGCTCTGAAAGTCACCAAAAAATCATAGCAAAACTGCAGAGCAAAATTCCAGCTTTCAATGTTTCTCACAAGACAACGCATCATTCCACTTTCGAATAAATGTCGAAAAAGCTACGAAACTTAATCTTTAAATGAAAGCCAAATGTTCTTCAGTATGGGGGCCCTCTACACTTTGACCAGACAACAGAATACTGCAATGCTTTAAATATAATCCCTTAACCATTTTGATCATACAATGTCACGTCTATATTTAGCGGCAATACTGCAATAAAACGTGAACTTATTCTACACATTCAGGATGAAGCACGGGGTAGTATGTGCAAGCTACTCGGAGTGCAAAAAAAAACTGATAGAGCCCTATGTCATTTCGCTATATTGAGTAGTCCTTTCCACGCTTGCCCTTGGAGAAAATGACAGCATCTTGAATCACGCGGACTAGTCATCCACGACCTACGAGGGCGAGCAACACAGGTTTGCGAGCATAGTCGCTATTTGTGGTAAAGCAGTGTAAAACACTTCCGCGGTACAATCGCGAACCCACTAATCTGCTGTGCTGTTTCACATGGACATGGCCGTGTACTAATTGATGATACCTGTATGTTTGGCATTGGCATGCAGACCGTATTAAAGTCATGGCCGGCAATTCTCAGAAGCCACAGATATATGATGATTATGGCCAGAGAGAACGAAACACGATACATTTGAAAGTCAGAATCCTAACAGGACGCTGTGTCATCCAGGCGCTGTGTCGTCCTGCGCTGTGTCGCTGTGTCGTCCGGTTTGCACTTTTTGTCTCTACGAATTGTACTGTAACGCCTCTAAAGACAGCGGCGTTCCCGCTCTACTGATAGCGGGCCATTCATTGCTCGTTGGTTCTTTTTAGGCTGCAATGATCAACTCGCCCACCGCCCGAACCAAGTTGGTATAGTGACTCAGTGGCCCATTGTGTTAGGAGTTTACGGAAATAAAATCACCACAGCATTTTAATTGTTCGAGTTTATAGGAAAAATATTTCAGATGGAAGAATTCCTATCAGTTATTTTTTGCGTTTTCGCGATGGACACAGTTATTCTATTCTTAAAAGGAGCGACAATGATTATGGTGATGAAAATGTAAAAGCTTTAACAAAAACCATGGTGCAAGTTACAATTAAATTGACATGTTCACACCGCCGAGCTACAAAATAAAAAAGCTCGGATGAATACTGTACTTCCTAATGCGAAATTTGTGGCGCGTGCTGCAGTCTTCTCGGTCACGGCGCATACCTGCTGCGTCTCAGGAACTGATTGCGTGATGAGCGAACGCAAGGCGGTGAGCGCTACTCTGCTCTTGTCACGGAGCGCATCCCCGCCGCCTGCGAAACCACAGGTGCAAATTTCACGGGTTTCGGATGAGTGGCGAACGGAGCAGCGTCTGGGAAAAGTGCGAGTGGGAAGGCGCTCCTTGTACGTGGCGTTGCTCCTTGGCAGGGACGCATGGTGAAAGTGTGAGGGGGAGGCAGTGTAAGAGGCGACGCCAAAGTGGGCGCGTGCACCGTCCCCGCATGTTTCGATAGAAGCTTCCTCCGTTTCTTTCGGGCTTCACAGCTTCGTTAACTCACTCGGTTACACGACGTCGACAGACCCGTACGTCCTCGCCGCCGCGACACCAATGTACCGGGCTCCAAAGGGCAGTGCCCTAAAGAAACAAGATTCTGCACATTCCGCACTGACAAAATTACGTAACGTCTTGTACTGCCAGTTTATAATTGAACAAGAAATACCTACTGCCCAAAAATAAAAAATTCCTCTTTGAATCCTTTACGCTGCTAGAGCAGATGCGTTCTATGAAGTAAATACCACAAAATTAAATTAATAGAGTGTCTCAAATATTGTCTTACGGGGGTGGCTAACTTGCATCCTAGCTTTACCTAGACATCTAGCTTTTTGAAAACGAGATGCAAAAAGTTCTAAAGTACAAAGCATATTTTGCTATTTTCAGGTGTAATTAACATTTCACCGAGTGGCCTCAGCCGGAGTTAAGGTAAAATATGCAAAACACCTACAAGCTGAATGAAACTACTTCCAGTGACCCCGCCAGAGTATAAAAAGCCTTGTCAAGCACATTATCCAGGAGGGGACGAAGACCCCGTACGTAGGTCTGACTGCGTGAGTACCTTCTTGTAAGTCTTTCCAAGCGCATTTTCATTTCTACAGCGTTTAAGCCTGGACTTAAGCAGCTATTTCCAACTGGGTATATTCTTACTGCATAATTGATATCTTCCACCTACCTCCGGTCGCAAAACAAAGTTGACATGTATTACAAAATGCAACGTTACCATGCAAATCGAGCGAAAGGCACGCGACCACGTGCTTTTTTTGTGCAATCTTCTGCCCTCTTTTCAAAGCTGTTCCTAATTGAAATGTGTTATCCAAAATATAGTGCTCATATGCAATAGAAGAAAATTGCTGCCACGAATATGTCATGAAGAGTAAACCTGTGTTTGGTTAGTTCAAAATATTGCCTTATTGCAAGTGCAGTCATACCAGGTTTACAAAAAAGTTCATTTGATCAGCTTACGATGAGGAAAACAGAGAATCGACAGGCGATTCAAACTAATGTTTGCATTTGGGCTAGTCGGTTCATCATAAAATAGGGGAAGCAGCGCTCAAACGAAGGCAGCAAAATAAGACCCAGACACGAATGCTGACCATCACCCGAGCACTCTATTGCTTCCGGCAATATAAAAGGAAAAAAATAATGACGTCACTCTTGTTCATCAAAAAACTCAAACACATGTAGAAAGTGCAAGCACATGCGCTGAGCCATCCTCGTTTCAGTCACATGTTTAGGTACCCAAGTTCCTTCTTTTACAAGGCTACCGTACGGGTGCTCACGCAATCTTCGAAACGCTGGGGTATCTCCCACACCTGCTAAATTTCGCGCGTGCGTGTATCACGAAACCTCTCCAGCACCTTTGCGTGTTTCAAACACGGGGAGCACTTACAGTCCTTGCAGTAAGTTGTAGTTCGTTGCGTTTGTCCGTTTCTTTGTGTAAATTTGTGTAACTTGTTTAATTTTGACTTCATTACATGTCTCCCTTTAAAGTGCCGGAAGCAATACCGAGCGCTCGTGTCTGTGTCTCCTTTTACAATCTTCGTTTGAGCCCTGTTTTTCCTGTTTTCTGGTGACTCACTGGTTTATTCGCGACACAGGAATTACGGGCCAATTCAGCCGGCTTTTACGATTCATAGATGTTTAGAAAATTCAAACAGAAATTAAACTGCGAGAATACGTTTGAAATTTAACACAATTCCGCTTGAAATTTGACCAGCATGTAAGAAAAAATATTGCATACCTCCGCGTACTCAAGTACCACTAGCGAAGCTGAGAGAAAAATAGAGTGCGTGGGTACATCGGCCAACGAACCACGCCTGACTGTTATAGCTCTTTTTCGACTTCATTGTACGTTCACGCATGCCCAGTCTATGGCCATTGGTTGATTGATTGTAGGTTTTAACGCGCCGACGCAACGCAGGCGATGAGGCGCGCCGTAGTGGAGGGCTCCGGATTAATTTTGACCACCTGGGATCTTAACGCGCGCCGAAATCTCGAACACACGGGCGTTTTTGCTTTTCAGTCTATGGCCAGCTGCGAGCTATTGCGCCCATTGGCCCATTTGGCCCATTTTCTGTCATAAATAAACACGTGCGAGGTTGGCACGTCTGACACAACAACGACTTAAGTGTCACTGCAAATTCAGAGACCCTGTAAAATCGTACAGAATGTTTCACGAAACGGTACCCGTAACAAAATAAGGCACATTCATGCCCTAACAGGCGTAAAGGAATCATGGAAGCAGCCGCCCGGCGCCATCGCTGCTACTCCAAAGACGGTGGCGTAAACGAGGGCCAGTGCAACCACCAGTAGATAAGATGGGTTTTGTTATCGTTCTGCTCCTCGCGGCGTTGCAGCCTCTGAAGAGCAGCGTCAAGCTGGGAACTCGTACCTGCTGGGAGAGGGCCTTGTCGTCCGCAGTAGGAGAATCAATGATGACTGGTATTTCTGCAAGTACTGGTATTTAGAAATGATGATGATTGTAGGGCTTAACGCGCCGACGCAACGCAGGCGATCAGGCGCGCCGTAGTGGAGGGTTCCAGATTAATTTGACCACCTGGGGATCTTGAACGTGCGCCGAAAATTTCGGACGCACGGGCGTTTTCGCTTTTCGCCTCCATCAGAAAAGCGGCCGCCGCGGCCGGAGATCGAACCCGCGACCTCGTGCTCAGCTGCGCAACGCCTTAGCCACTGAGCCACCGCGGTGGGTGTATTTTTAAATGCTGTTACAGCTTCAGTTCTGGTTCTTTTAAGTAGCAACGCTAGGTTGCAAATATGCAAGCCAAGGTACTAATCATCGGCTTTAGGTATCCTTCCGAATTACGCCACCAGCTTGTTTCACGCAATACGAGAAGTGGGAAAAGGAATAGAAGGTATTTTTATGGTAAATTTACCATAAAGAAAAATATCGTTTACGGCCGGGCTTCAGTACTGTAAAGCAGCAATCTGTTAAAGCAGCAAATCACTAAAGAGCAAATCTGTGTTGTATTTTGTTCGCATTGAGCCTTTAGATATGTCCATACCTTCTACCGTTTTTATTAGTAGAGTTCAATGCGTTTCTAGGGTAAAAAATTGAGAGGTATTTTGCCTCTACATACAGCGCATTTATTTCTTCTCTGATGTGCGTCCTATGTGTCCTACGGGACACTATGGTACCACACCACCTTATATTGGCTTCAGAAAATGGTGCCCTTCAAAAACCAGGAAAACGTCGGTTAAAAAAACGGCCGGTGAATTGTAACAAATGCTCTGTAAGCTATGCTTCGCAGGCAAACAATACTGGGGTGGTGATGATGTATTGGGCTAGCCGTTCGAACTCTGTGAGAAAGTTCGAACTCCGAATTTGAACTCTGTGACAATGTATTCCTAATGGTGCCACAATGCATTGCTATATGATTTTCGAACCCAGTAATGGCCAGCAGGCTGTTTATAATGTTCTTATTGAGAGACCTTTGGGGGACGATGCGCAGTACGTACTT
The DNA here is from genome assembly GCA_013339765.2 of Haemaphysalis longicornis. Taxonomy (NCBI): domain Eukaryota; kingdom Metazoa; phylum Arthropoda; class Arachnida; order Ixodida; family Ixodidae; genus Haemaphysalis; species Haemaphysalis longicornis. Next base: position 24,228,235 of record CM023448.1, on the reverse strand, counting down.
TTGTTCAGTGGTATCCGTCTCAGGAGCCAACACAAAATGCAACCACGATGATGTTCACGGGAACAGGGTGAGATGGGTAGGATAAGGATGATCATGGCGGACACAAAATGATGTACAAGATAGTGCTGATAGTGTAGGACCTTGTCACCACGAGTGCTAGTCGATACTCAGAACGTGGTGGCATGACATGAATGCACACAATCTGTTTAGTTTGCACTGATGCGTTTAGCAACATAAAATGCATATAAAGTGCATGAAACCCAATCTCAGCACGATTCCTGCCAGGCAAATAAGCAGTCAGGCAAGCGGGGTTTATCTTACTGCTAGGAAAAATAAAGCTCAGCGTCTGTGTACGCTTACTCGAGGGTGCTCTTCCCGCTCCTCCTGAGAATCAGGGTTCCCTAAAATTATTTGCAACAGTTTATGAAACTTTTATGATTGTATAAATGCGAAAATTGTAGCAACGACAGCAGTGATTCCATTTATTTAAGCAAAATGGGAGGCATAACCACGTGATTCTAAATTGTGGGTGCTTTTTCTTATACTTTTGTCAGCAAGAGTGAACACTCCTTCAGTATTTTTCTCAAGGGTACCTTGTTATACAAAAAATATTCACTTCATTTTCTCTTGTCCATGTAGCTGACCACAAAGGTCGTGTTATCCATTTGACCACGGCTCGCCATACCGGGTATGTGGAAGGAAGTAAGGAAATCTTAAATTAACATCGTAAGAGGCTCCCACACGAGGCGAAGAATGATTGCAATTTATTAGATTAAAAATTTCACGAGTTCTGTTACGTTGAAAGCCATTTGCAGTAAACATGCCATCTCATGAATACAGTTATAGTAGTTAATTCTAGATAGCTACGGTGTTCGTGGACCATTTGTGTCGGTGTATCAAGTGGCAACATGGTGGAATTTGCCATGCAAACACCAACTTTAGAAGCAGCCTGCTTATACCATACTATTTCCCTTTTATTCTGCAGTTCATTATTCCACGAGGATGCAACCGACAAGGCAATTAAAAATTCTTTTGTTACTGGTAAGAACCAAAGTTGCTCAAAAACATTACATTCTCTTTATGAACGCACCGTACGCACTGTCCAAAAGAACTTCCTAACGTCACATTGCCAAGTCAGATTACAATTAATGCCCTACAGTGCTACACGACAATGCCTATTCTTATTTCTAATCTTATACCACGCCTGCAGATACACTTCATTTCAAGCAATAACAACAATCTTGTTTAGGGTTTTACTCGGACTCCCGTTGAACTGAATTAGAAACAACGGGAAATGTTCCACGTGTTCCAGATCTAGCGTAGTGACGTCAAATGACTAGAAAAGTTTCACAAATCGGAGTGCACCTTCAGGGAAGTATTGTACTGGCTAAGACGGTAAGGAGCTCGTTCTGGCGCTTTCTAGTCATCTGCTTATCTGTTTCTAGTCATCTATTCATGTGAGATGTTCCCACGTCCCTAACGCTGGGATTGCTGCATCATTAATTCGTGTAAACCTCTAAATATGAGTGGGGAGCTCATTTTGCCTAAAGGACCCTTTTATATTTTAACAAAGCAAAAAAATGAAGTGACTCACAGAAAAGGAAAGCACAGAACAGGCGTTGAAACTCAAGCTAAACTTGTATTGAAGAAACACAGAAATATAAATCCAGCGGGCGAAAAAAAATAACAAAAACAGACAAATGATACCCGGTAACTAGCCTTGCGCACGCGCACGATCTCACATACCAAACTCTTCTAGGTGGGGAATTTCCTGCATCGGAAGGTGAAAAATCATCATCATCATCAGCCTATCTACGCCCATTGCAGGACAAAGGCGTCTCTCATTAATCTCCAATAGTCCCGGTCTGTGCTAACTGAGAACAATTTACACCTGCAAACTTCTTGACCTCATCAGCCCATATAACTTTGTGCGGCCCCCTACCCCGCTTGCCTTCTCTAGGGATCCACTCTGTTACCCTTAATGACCAACGGTTAGCTTGCATTGGCATTACATACCCTGCCCACGTCCATTTCTTTCTTAATTTCTACTAATATATCATTAACACGCATTTATTCCCTGACCCACTCCGCTCTTCTCGTCCCTTAATGTTACACTTGTCATCTTTCGTTCTACTGCTCGCTGACTCGTTCTCAATCTAAGTTGAACCCTCTTAGTGAGCCTCCAAGTTTCTCCCCGTAGGTGTGTACCGGTAATATGCAGCTGTCATACACTTTCTTCTTCAGGGACTATGGTAGGTGCCATACATTATCTGAGAATGCCTGCCGAATGCACTCCATCCCATTTTTATCCATCTACGTATCTCTGCCCCGTGGTTGGGGTGAGGGATCACAGCTTGGCCTAAGTAAATATATTCGCTTACCACTTCCACTGCCTCGCCACCTATCTCAAACCGCTGTGCTGCCGCGAGGTTATTAATCATTAGTTTAGTTTTCTGCATATCAATTTTGAGGCCCACGGTTCTACTCTGTTTGTCCAGTGCAGAAAGCACGCTTTGAAATTCGTCCCCCGACTTACTTAGCAAGGCAACGTCATCAGCAAATCTGAGGTTACTGAAGTATTCTCCATTAACCCCTACTCCCACCTGTTCCCCATCCAATGTTCAGAATACTTCTTGCAACACGCAGTGAATAACGTTGGAGAGATTTTGTCTCTTGTCTGACGCCCTTCCTTATAGGTATTTTACGGCTGTCCGTATACAGGCCATGGTAGCTGTGGACCCATTGTATATATCCTCTAGTATCCTTACGTAATGCTCGTCTACAGCTTGATTACGCAATGTCTGAATGACTGCTGAGGTTAAAACCCACTCAAATGCTTTCTTATAATCTATGAATGCTATATGTAGGGGCTAAGTATACTGGGCGCAATTCTCTGTTACCTGACTGATCGTGTGTAGTATGGTCCATTGTTGAATAGCGTTTACGAAACTCTACTTGTTCTTAAGTTGACTGAAATCTAAAGTGTCAGAAATTCGGTTAGTGATTACCTCGGCAAGTATCTTGTAGACGACTGACAGTAAGAAGATCTGCCTCAAATTTTTCAAGTCCTCCACGTCACCTTTCTTTTGGATTGGAGTGATGTTTGCGTTCTTCTACGATTCGGGTACACTCGCGGTCATTAGGTATTGCGTGTACAGGTTTGCGAGTTTTCCAGGGGTCAAAAATACGGAGCGCTACCACAGGAGTTAGCCATTTTCCGTATTTGATAGGCTTCAATGCCCCCCCCCCCCTATCCTTTGATCGCCATCTCAATACAGGAATGTGGCGTCAGAGAAAAATGGCGCACACGCGCATTGCTTGCACTGAGCAGAAATTGGCCCGATGGCACTTCATTGAGTTAATTACCGTGTTCTCACAAGTGAAAATTGAAACAACGGGCCGTGGGCCTGATATAAATGCGTCCGCACATGAGGGGAATCCAATAAACATTCGACTTGCAAGGGTACAACTATTTCTCATGCTTTACACCACAGCTAACTCGACCCTTTTAAAGCGAAATCCTTCTGGTGCTTTCTGTCAAAAAAAAAAAAAACAGTGCATTTCCCCAGAGACTGCTTGGAGGACCGGATCCCCCGACACACGCCACCTGCGTGTAACCGGGCTTCCACTGTGTCAAAACGGTTACTTTGAAATCGCGATAAAGGGCCTTGTTTTAGATAAGACTTGAATCATAAGGAAGAGCACAATTTTGTACCTCTCTCTCATAAACCGCGTACCGCTATACATTTGGATTGATCGTAGTTGCAATTACGTATTGCGCGAAAATCTTCGCATGGGTTCATTCTTCGTTTTTGATTTGGGTATTTGAAGGGTTGACGATCGATCACACGGTTATAGCGTAGGTTGGACGCACTTTAGCTTTAACGCCTATCTGATCTTTCGTAGGAAGGAATATTAAACTTTAGTAACACTGTTTTTGATGGGGGAATAATTGCGGTTTTATTTAGTCTTAAGGCAAGAATACATGATCGCTTATCCTGTAACTTGAATAGATTAGATGTACGAGCACATTTGTATATGTATTTACAGCTCCAAATGTAAACTGCTTATGCAAGAAACGTATATCGAAATAGCGTACTTCCAACGTAACGTTTCGATTAGTAACAAAACTCCGGTCAAGGTGTGCCCACGCTACCATTTTGAAAATGTTTCCTCATGCGTATATGCCCTTGACGCCTTTATCACAAGCTCGCCTAGGCTACACGAAACAACAGTTACGTGAAATAAATTATTATCGTCAAAAAGTACTACTCCTTCAGCCACCGATGTATGATCAAGTGATCACTAAATTGTGTCTGGGCAAAGGAAAAACTGATTACCCAAATTCCTCAAAACATGTAGCGTCATTATGCTCTAGATAAACGAATTTCAATACCGGCCTAATTAAAATTGTAGAACTTCTGTACCTGTTTCCATAGTTGCTCTATTCTAGTCATTTAATCTGCTAGGAGACGTCAGCGCAGCTTGCACACGGACACAAGCCAGAACTACAGATACACGAGCGCTGCGGTGTTTCTAGTTCTCCCTTGGTTCATGTGCAAGCTGCGTTGTAGATCCCTATCATGTTCAAACAACAAGCCCAAACAGCCACCTTAGGGAATTTATTCTGCTAAATAGGAACAACGAAAATGTCGGCCCGAAAGTATATTTTTAAGGAACACTGATTTTCAATATCTCACACCACTAAATAAACAAGAGAAAGGGTTTCTACGTATTCCCGAAGGGCTACTTTTTTAAACATTGGCGCAGATAATTCTAATGTACCGTTTAACTACATTTTATACGGTATTTTAACGCAATTACAAATCGGCAAGGGATCAGCTTTTTTAAGTGAGTTCTTTGAGCGGTGTGAGCGAGATTTGGACTTACATTAAGAAAATTAGTTCGCTTACTATGGAGAGCCGGACACGAAGTTTGGGCTTTCTTTTAAAAAACCCTGAAAAAGTAATTGCGTTCCTTCTGTTTCAGCTGGTAGTGAACGGAGGTAAGAACCGCCGCTTTCTTCTTCATGCAGATTGTGAATGCAAAAAACATGTAAGTGAGCCATTTGCAACATTCCACTAAATATACAACGTGTCTTCCTGAGGATATTTGAAAGCAATCATTCTGCACTATTACAAAAATCTTGGACGTAATTTTTAATCGAGTGGGAAGCGAGTGGGAAGCGTTCGCAGTACCCAAAAGCGATACGGTGGTTTACTGCGCAAAACCGTCTGCCGTTTGCCTACTGTTTTAAAGCGACGTGTTTTAGAATGCAGCTGATTTTACCCAACATAAGACTTTCCTTTGGAAAGACAATTAGGCACATGTCTCTACCCAAGTGGTACCCTGACTTATAATCGCTATTCTGAGCTAAAGTAGCCCCATAATCACGCACGTGTTGAAGCTGCTCTTGGAGAAAATTCCCATTGAAGGCTGTTTGCTGAAACAAACTTGCGTGGGCTCCTGATGAAGAGGTAATTTTTGTTTCTTGGGTGTAACATTCATAAAGTTCAAAAACTAAACAAATAACAAAGCAAACAGCGACCAACATTTCATGGGAGTCCATGGGAAGACAGTCAGACCATTCTGTATTCGTGGTGTACTGTTCTGACACGATTTTGTACAGTGCTGAAACATGAATACAGCTTAGGAGGGGGAAATATATACGCCACATTTTCTCTTCGAGCAGCACTGCAAGCAGTTATGTGGTTGGCATGACTAGGAAGCGGAAGAAGGAATTCTATATATCACTGATGCAACATGCGAATGGAAACACCAAACAAACATGGAATATAATTAACAACGCCATAGGACGCCCTGTTAAGAAAAGCATAACCCCAGATATAGTTAACTGTGACAAAGCAGAAGAATTTAACACGTTTTTTGTCAACATTGGTCAGGAATTAGTTTGCGGCATACCCCCTACCCTCATTTAAAATAAATTTACCGCAATTACAGGACACGTTTTCGCTGCGTGGCATTACCCATGGCGAGCTGATATCTGTAGTTACCAGCTTGGTAAACCAAAAAGCTACAGGACAGGACGGGATAACCGTCAGGACATTGAAAGATAGTGTTAAAAATATTAGAGGAAGAAGAGGTAGATTGGCAACTGCCTCCTACTATCACCATCTTGTAAAGTCCCATCCGCCATTAAAACGAAATCACCCACGTCCCGCCGCTCCCCGCCTCGGTTCTTCAACAAAATGGTGGGCCGTGACCAGGATGGAAAGATCTACACAGTGGAGGAACGGAGTTTGTGGGCCGCCATCAACGATGACGCGAGTGACACGGCTGGCGATGGGACTGAACTGTGACCGCTTTGACCACGGGCCGCAGGCGGACGTCACTACCCACGGATCAATTGAGGGCTCACCAAGCAACCAGCGGACCAGGCGCCCTCACCAACGCTACGAACGGACGCTGCGGGGTACCAACGGAATCAACGGCTTCGGTTTCTCGCCTATCATGACTCTCTCGGCGACCTAAAGGTATTAACGACGCCGAGCAGCGACATGGAGGCCCTGTGCGAACGAAGAAACCTAATCCGATAACGACGCCACCACACTGATCGACGACATAAAATCACGGATAAATGCCGAGGCACCATCAATCGGTAAGCTAATTTTCCTCAAGAAGAGCCTGATGGAAAAATATGAAATAATTAAGAAACTGACAGTGCAATTGAAGAGCTTCTCGAAACTGGATGATTTAGAAAAAGAATATGAAGCCGCCTATGAATTCGAAGATCTCACTCCTATGACGAAATTTAGAATGGAGCGATTGTTCCCATAATTGCAGAAGTATTCCACCAATGACATTGCTACAATAGCCTGCAAAAAGCAAGATGGTATCGTAAACGTCAACGAATCGGCTTTGGAGAACAGTCATCGTCCAAACAAAAAACCGCGATTTGAACGACTCCTCTGAAAGAACATCATGAGCCAGAAGTCAATGAACAAGTTTGTTTCCTTCAAACCAGGGATTAAATTATGAATACGAAGTGGAGTCACCCGTTCGTGTTGCTCGCTCAGACGACCTTGCAACCCCAAAGATGAAATTTCTCGATTACCGAACAGCAGAAAGGACGAATAACCCGATCAACGAGAACGCTGTGCAGGAACCTGCAGAGCCGTCTTGTGTGCAGGTTCTAAGCCGCAAGAAAAGAAGATAAAGGCGCAAGGAAGGACCTAATGAAGGACCAGCAAAACACAACAGGTTAACGCAAAAGCACAGCAGAGTTTATGGACGTTACAAAAGGACTCTGGCTCACCCATGGAAACTCCTAATACATTTCATCACAGCAGCATGGCTTCAGAGGGCATTTTCGTTTACCAAGGAAGAACGTAAAAAAGATCTGAAAACCCCTACGTCCAAACGAAGACCGCGAATACGGCAAACCAAAATGCCCTACGATGTGCAGGCCAAACTTCCGTAAACACGGTTTCACCAAAGCACGTGACCAAATGCCGACTGATCTGTAAAAGGAAAAAGAAAAGAGGAGCCTCACGAAGAAGGATCGTTCTACACATGAAAAGAGTCATGCGGCACGTCAATTCCTCGACACGACAAACGATCCGACGCTCATGCCACACGAAGCATGCGCGAACGCTGCTAGGTCAATCCAGGACAGACGATGGTCCAAGGCAAGCCGCGTGCCCTGGCCCAAGTCCACAAAGCGCGTGTGCCACAGAAGGTGGAAACATAGGTGGAAGCAGAAGAATGAACAATTATTGTGCGGCTAACACGACCCGACGTAGCTTCTGATTACAAACGGACTGTTAGTGAACTTGGACAATAGTGTTTCCGTTGGCTCCGGCTGAAAGTAACTCCTGGTATTAAGTTAACCTTCCTTTACTTATCGGCCGGCCTGGAGGATGTTAAAAATATTAGAGGAAGAAGAGGTAGACTTGGCAACTGCCTCCTACTATCACATCATATGTAAAGTCCCATCGCCATTAAAACGAATCACCCCACGTCCCGCGCTCCCCGCCTCGGTTCTTCAACAGATAGTATCGACGTCCTTGCTCAGTGCTACTAAGAATTTTTTAACCATGCGTTGTATTGAGTGTTTACCCCAACATTTTAAACCACTTTCTAAGGGTTGTTCCCATATTTAAAGCCGGATACGTCAATGACCCTGGTAGTTATCGCCCAATTCAGTGCTCAGTGTCATAACACTATCTTTGAAAAACTAATTTCAATTCAATTGCGAAACTATTTAGTTCAGAATGATGTGCAGCCAGCATGGCTTTCGGGCAAATAGGTCGACTTCTACCGCTGTAATGAAATTAACCCAAAAAAATACACACCTCGTTGCACAACGGTGACACGGTCTTAGTAGTTTTTTTTGGATCTAAAGAAGGCATTAGATACTGTGGATCACACTATATTATTAGACAAATTGCGAATCTTCGGGTTGCAGCAATTGCACGTATGACATATTTTCAAGTTACTTATCTGGCTGAAAGCAATACGTTTCACTTGACAACCACAAGGGTGAGTGCTGGGGCCTATTTTGTTTCTCTTTACACAAATGATTTTCCCAGCATACTAACATGCTCTCAGGCTATATCTTACGCCGACGATACTGCAATCACTATTTACAGAAGAAACAATAGCTATGGCGGAAGCTAGTGCTAATGTAGAATTAACGCGCATTTGTCATTGGTCCAAGGGTAATAAACTAACAATAAACGGAATCAAAACAAAATATACTATCTTTCAATCGAAACCGAGGCCTGCAACGGATACAGCCCCTAAAATATTCGTAGACAACTGCGAACTGGAACAAGTAGACTGCATTAAATACCTTGGCGTCAACCAACTAGATTCACAATTGAATTGGAAAGCCCACATTGAAAGCGTTTGTTCAAAACTTGCCTCTATATGCTTAATATTGCTAAGAACTAGAACCTATTTTAGCGGTCCCTATATTAAAACAAATTTATTTTACCCTGTCCACTGTCACCTCACTTACTGTTGCAAATCATGGGCTTTTACATTCAGAACACATCTCGAACCTCTGGTTCGATTGATGAAGCGTGCTTTACGCACCATAACGTTCTCACCCTGGTGCGCACCAAGTGCCCCACTATTCCGCGACCTACTGATTCTTCCCTTGGCGCTCACAGCTGAAATGAAAGTTGCAGTCATAATAAATAAGGTGATACACAACAACTACCCCAATGCCAGTCGATCTGTTCACATTTCCCACCAGAATACTCGCTATGCAAACCATGGGAACTTTAACCTACCGATCACTAGAAATAACCACGGCCAAAGACTCATACAATACTACGGAGCGAAAATATGGAACACGATTCCATTGGAAATTGAAGTAGTATCTAGTATTTTGTGTTTACACTGAAAATCTTTTTTAAGTGTAAACTTTAAAAACTGATTGTGTTTCCTATATGTGCATCTGCGAAATATCATGCCAAGTATTTCCTAACATTGCAGTGTACGGCTTGCTATTCATTGCTGTGCTTTTGTGTATATGTAATACATGTATCAAGTGTGCGATATGTATGCACATACAGAGAATATGCTTGCTTGTACACAAATATACCGACATATTCACGTTTATCTAGTAGTTGCTGTGTAGATAATATGTGTGCGTGCACATAGATACTGGCATTATTCATATACAATTTCATGCATGCACGCGTAAATTTATGCATGTATAAATAAATAGATGAGTGCACTGTCTGTATGTGTATATATGTTGTTATGTATGTGTGTATATATATGTGTATGTATGTATATGTGTATATATATATGTATATATAATCTGCAGAATGAATTCAAGTGTACGTATGACTATCTTTACATATATGCTGATGTGTATTTACTCTTTTTAAATTTACTAGCGTAAACTTTGTGTTGATGTTTTTCGCTGCAAACGCATTTGTATATGGGCCTCCACTAGCTTCGGCTATTGGCCCAACATTTTCGTGCCTGTTTATGTACCATTTCAACAAAATAAACTCAAACTCAAACTCAATCAGAGGCGTTAAGCAAATTACATGATTGCATGTTTCTTTGCGCGTATTGTCACAGCTTTCGCCGCTGGTGGCCTCTCTTTGACATTGTAAGTAAAAATATGATACGAAGTAAATGCGGAAAGCTTTTATACAGCTTTTTCTATGGCATCTATTATATTTAAATAAAATAGGAATGGTATGCTTCTTGATCTCCCTTCTCCATTCGAAATTAATTACGAGTTATATCACTTGGAATTGTTCCTTCTTTGAATACGAATTAGGCGTTCTACAAACCAGTATTGTCTGCTTGCTGTCTGCCAAAATTCGCGCTATTTTACAGTATTCGCTCTTACCCGTGTGCCTAAATGTATAATTGCAGCGTTCGGCTGGTTGCAAGCATTTAAATTCTGCAACACCTTCATCCAAGTTGATCGTAAATAAAGATACGTTCACAAAGGATAATATTGTGTGTTAACATTTTTATTACACTTGCTGGTACCTTTATCATTCAACTGTTTTCGTTATCATATGTCATTCCCCGTGAATTGTCATATAGTTCAAGACACCTTGAGGAGGACATTAAATTTTTTTTCTCTGTAATGGCCACCACACCACATGAACTTCTCACCACTTCATTGCAAAAGCAATAAACGGCTCACTTAAAGACCGGTGTCTCGCGTCTGGTCGAGCAAAACGACGCCTCAGCCGCGCGCCTTTAAAGGTTCCCCTTGCGCACGGCAATCCTTAGCACGCGATAGAAGTCGGCAGTAGAGAATGGTGGCGTCCATGCCAGTACGCAGTAGAGTATACAAGGGAGAGGAACTACGCAGGCAAACCAGCGAAGAGACAGAAAACAGAAAGGCGGAAGCGGACCGCGAATCAAATTCTCTGAGTCCGCGAGAGGCTGAAGCGGGTCGAGTACGGGGGCAAAAAGCGCAGCGTCTGAGGCGTTCAATAGGGTATTCAGGATTTAGCATTCATAAACCTTCAGTTGTTCAGGGGCGTCATCGGACCATTATAGTTGTGTATATGTAAGAGCAAGTCGGAACAAGAATCTAGTACTGGAACGTATGCTCCAGTCGATCTCTTCCGCGGACTTTAATTGGAAGTATCGAGCAATTTACGCCTACTGGCCACCAATTCCTAATCTGGTCATTATAATGTACTGTGAAACAAGACACAGAACATTTGCAATTTTTATTGCTTGGGTTCGGAGGTCCGCTTCGAAGCACGCCGTATTGCTGCTGCACACAGAAAGCTGGCAAGAAGCTACAAGGGAACCGCTAGAAATTTTCTTCTTTCTATGCGACGGAAAGGCGTGCGGTCTTTGGGACTCTGTTTTGGCACCACATAAGCGGCTACTTACAGCGTTCTATGTTTACCCTACGAAGCCCTTTACGTTGTTTGCCAAATGAACAAGTGTTGTCTCTTTCTTTCTTTTTTTAACGAGAATAATTCCACTTGTAAAATGACAGGAGATACCAAGCGCCGCGACGTCCGTAGACATGGGGGTGATTTTAATTATAAAATGACGATGTGACAAAGACGAAGCTGCTCGAGATAGAGCTCCTAATGCAAATACGGGCACCGATGATGATGCTCTATAAGGTTTTAAAATCTTCCCCGGCCACAAAGAAGCCGGCAGTGGTCAATGTGCATCCATGAAGTACGATACGTTCGGTCCGGTCCGAACCGGTGGGGCTGTCAAAAAATGAGACTCTCACACGTAGCGCCTTTTGAAGACTCGCCCAGAATGTAGGCGCAGATGACGTAGCCACGCTGAAATACGAAGCTCGTCATTGACGGTCTTGCACTCTGATGCTATTTTTCTTCACTGCGGCGTGGTAACAGTTTTCTCAATCCTCCCACCCCTTTCGTTAACTTGGCACATTGATGGTTCGTCAGTCTTTGACCGGTGCTTTTTTGGTCTTTGAACGGTATCTCCCGTGGGCAATTGTAGTTACAAACTGTTGTCCGGCACGTGCAACGGCAATCTTTGCATGTGGTGAAGAACCGTTACAATACCATTTGGCACTTCGTTAAATATATTTGTGTCTCATTTGGCCGTTTCAGTTCTTGCAGAGAACCTCTTGTGGTTTCGTGCTCATTACATACGGCATACTGGGCTCGTGATATTGAAAGAGTATTAGGTGAGCACCATGTCTCGCCCGTGGTCCGAAATGAGCAGAAATGCCAAAGATCTTTGCTTTGAAGGTCATTTGTAACAAGGGAACCGGCCATCTTGTTACTTTCTTCTCGCGGTAAGACATGTGATGGACACGCATTTTCTGTCGTAGTCACTTCATCAGATTTTTTCAATTGGACATAGCACTTCCAGTCGATATTAAAATCCTCCGCAAAGTTTATCGATGAATGAACTTTCTCAAATGGACTTTCTCTCCCTGGTGTCAGATTTTGTTGTTTTTCAGTTGATGGAATGTTGAGATCATGACATAAATAATTTCATTTTCATATTGGTTGCTGGTAGCATTCTTTATGTAAGTCTTCTATGTCGACAAACTATTCAGTTCGCTCATTCAAAATTCTTAATCTAACTTCACTTTTCCGTAGCTCGTACAGAAGGCTCTTCAACACATCGTATACATCGGTAGTCATTACGGTTAATTTTAGGCGGCTTTTTAGTCTGCACAGTTCCCGAGAAATTAACTGTGAATTTTCGCTTGTTGTCTTGAGTTCGTTGAGACGCATCTCATACTTAGGAATGCGGTGTTTGCACGTCAAAGTTAATCTGTCTTGCATTGCGCGCGATGAGCTGCAGTATTCACCTCGCCGTTCGTTTAGGGAATCGCTTCTGGACACATAGGGAAAAATCGTCGGAACTGATGGTGCCTCGTCGTCTTGTTAGCCCATCAGCTCGGTCACCTTTGGGTACCACCACCGGTTCAGTCCATCCCACCGGTTCGTCATAGGCATCGAGGGGCCCTCCTCCTTGAAACAAACGCCCCAAGTTCGGAGGACTCCGAATCGCAGGGGAGCCTTCATACCAGTTTTATCGGTCCCAAAAATGTAAAATACGGAAAGCAAGGGCCACGACATCGTGCTTAAATGGTAGTGGTTCTATTTACACTATGGTGCTGTGACAAAGACAAATCAGCTCGCGCTGGAGCTGCTCACGCGAATATGGGCACCGATGATGATGATTCCTCCTTTTCATTTTTCGTCTTGAGTTCTTTGCGGAGCACCGCAGACTGAGGAATGATCCGTTCACACAACAAAGTCACTGCATCTTGCATTGCGCGATGAGCTGTGGCATTCACTTCACCGTTTAGGGAGTCGCTGCTGGAGAATCGTCTACGGAATCGTCTCGTCCGCCGCGGCTCTCCTAATGAAATTTGTGCACCTATCATTTGTTATCAACAAAAAGTACAGATATTTTCCGCTTTTTCACACGTTGCCCTAATCACAAGTGTTCACTGTTGGCAAGTCGAAACAGGTAAAGTGAGTACAAGAAACTGTGAGCCGCATTGGAGGGCATAACCTGCATGACGTAATATTCCCGATACAGAATTTTGCAGCGGGCATACGATCATTACTAAATGTTCAAGCCAGATTCCATGACGCTACCAGATACGTAGGCTTAAAGACATGGCAGAACGTACGGACACAATAGCCATTTTCTATTGCCAGCATTAGTTTCTTAAGTTCAGCGAAACGGTGGAAAGCCAAACTGTAACTACAACGTGTAAATGACGTTCGCTTTTTTTACAGGAAATTCGGAACGAGTGAACCTTAATTCTGAAGCGGTGAAGTTTATTAATAAATTAAAAACGCAGAATTCGTATTATGAACAAACGGACAGCTGGGGTCTGACAGGAGACTACGAATACTGGAGTTTGATGGACCCATTGCCTCACAAGTACGCATATGAACTGATGTATTGTATTTGTGTTCATGGCGTGATTTCTCTACAAACTCTGGGCGTGTATCCGCGTACGTGCTTAGCGTTGTAATAGCTAACAGAAACTTGTGATTTGTGTGAGGTGCAAAACATAGGTAATGATCTTAGACAACTTACGACTCCTCTTTCAGAATCACTTTCTAAGGCGAGTGATTCTGAACGCGTTTGAGCACAACTCTTTGTTTGTTAAGCTGTCTTTTATAAATCAGTGTTACCACGATGCCTAAATACGGCTGACCTGCCAAATCGGTACCTTCCGTAACACTCAACAGTTCATGGACAAAATTTTATCTCCGTGGCTCATTTTTGGCACGACCAATTAATAAAGCACTTCAGAATTTGTGACTTCATCAGCAATTGCAAATTATAACTCACTACGTTTTATGAAAACTTTTGCTACCCACAAAGGAAAATATATGTGAATCTTTAGCAGGCATGAATGAATTGCTGAAAAACCTAATAAATGAAGGAGTCATGTAATTGGCGCTATCTATTTGTCTGATCAATGGGACAAAAATGGACGCGAAGTAAAAATTCGAACACCTCCATTTTAGTTTTACTTTATTAATTCGTGACCTCCTAAATGCTTCCTACTATTACAATTTGAGTGTTTGCAAATCAAAATATCCTCAAAAAACGACAGTACAGGAATAGGAACGATTAAAAAATTACTAGAAATGTTGCGCTTTACATGCAGCATAAGTAAAATATTTAAAAACACTGCAGTCATTTCAGTCCCCATGCTTAAGACTTACTGTTTAGGTTTTATCAAAGAAATTTAAACATTTCTCCGTGATTAAGCTGCCCGCGTGCTACTATACTCACTGAAAATGAGGAAAGAAACTTGCGCTATCACAAACACCGAGACAAAATACAAAAAAACCCAAGATACGTGATAAAAGACTTCACCGCAGCAATAAACTGGTTTCTTCTGAGAGTTTCCCGCTCACGCTTCTGCGCGATTTCAAAAAACGTATGCAGTGCTTTGGCCACAAAATACCTCCAGCTATATAGGACCGATCTTACTATTTTACTGTGAAAAATAAATTTTCCCGGTATATCCAGGGGATGTAATGGAGAGACAAGGACTTTAATAGCAGGACTGCCTGCGCCACAACTCCTCCGCCTCTAACAGAAAGAAATGTCTCGGTTTTATGCCGTACCATTTTGAAGTCTTCTATAAAGGCTGGGACGAAAACAATATTTGCTCATGGTTTTAAATTTCGCTTCCCATTGAACCAGCAGCGGGCGCAGAAAAGATCAGAGCGACACAAATCGAGTATCACGTGGCTGATGAAAAAGAAACGGCCTTGCACATACCGAGGTGCTGCTCATTCATCAAAAAAGGAATAGCTGCACGGAACTACAAAAAAAAAACCCGTGTTTTTTGCTGGTTTGCTTAATTTTTTTGCTAGCTGGCTGGCTCCACGGGCGCTTATATTTTTTTTTTAAAGCGAAGCCTGGGATGTCTTACGAAAAGCGAAAAATGACCGTAGTCGACGATAACACGAATTTTGCCAAGATGAGCACCGCTTTAAGGAGAAAGTAGGCAAATAATTGGGGGTCGCTTAAGTCAGCTCACATGCTTTGATGGTGAAAGCATTTTTTGCTTTTATAGCTCTAATGTTATGCTGCAAGTAATTGCGGTGGACACACAATCTTTTAAAAATGTTTAAAATATGTGCTTCCAAATATGTAAATATTGCAACCTCTATCCTGGCGTTAATCCTCTTCAAAAGAGCATGACAATTCATGGTGGTGTGCGATACATGAATACCAAACAACTTAAGGGCGCCGCGTTGCAGAAAATCCAGCTCGCTGCAGCAACGCTCAGGCCCAAGGTGTAGGTTATGTGCACTACCGTGCAAATTAAACATGTTAAACCTTCCTGCTTGCCTTTCGACACAGATTTTTGAACCCAATTTAGCGTGCACTGAATTGTAAACTAGCGACAGGGACACGGGAACCGACAAACCATACTGTCGCTGCAGTCTTCTAATTGTTGAACGCACGATATATATTATTTGAGGACTAACAAATAGCCTTTACAAGACTTTGTTATACAAAGTTTGTTTCTTGTAAGCTTAGAATACAGCTAGATTGCACTTTTACACTGGTTCGAATAAACAACCCCGTACCGCAGTGTACCCTGCTGTTTCTAGACTTTAGCGCATTAGTGGCTTTTGATATGGGCACAATTTTATTTTTCTTCCGCCTAAGATCTTAATGAATAAGCACGTTTTTAGGCGTCCGCACGGGGGGTATAGGGGCGAAGGCCCCGCTCATCATTTAATGTAGACGGGAAATCTGCGTCCCGCCTTTACTCAGACAAACCTGTGGCTTCTTTGGTTAACGCACAGTTAAGGCCATGCAGATTTTTTTTCTTCGAATAACTGCGGCTGGGGACCAATCGTGTTGCGTTCTAGGAACTATATACTTCCCTGCTTTAGTACAGGAAAGTCGGGGACCCAATGGAGGCCCTTGTGAGACGCACGCCATTCTTGCATTTTTATTTTTGCATTCATTGCTAAGCCAGTTTTTTTCGGACTCAGCCCATTCCTTCAACGAAGGCCATTTCTTTACCTGTGTATGTATCCGCAGTTAAATTGCTATATTTTACGATCAGGTGAATCCAGAAATGTGGCGAATATGATTTATAAGTAAACCTCAGTGAGTCGTTTGAAAGAGATACCTGGTTCTCTTCGGAAATACAACAGTCATTGTCTACTCTAGACAATCCTTCGTGTGGCACATGGCTTACGAAGGGCATATAAAGCAGCATAAGAAACTTTGGCACCGAAGAAAACTTATTTTCGCACCATTACAAATAATAAAGCTGTAAATAGAATTATTTATTTATATTTGTGGTTGTAAACAATTTCAATTAAAAAAAGGGGCTCTGCGGTGAAACTTGCCCGTTCTGAATGGAGAACCGTGCGCCCGCCCATGTTCGTGTTATCAGAGTTAAAGCTTTTTTGGCATATGGAAGTCATATAAACCTGCTTTGAGTTACTCGAACTTCATATTTTCTTACACGCCGTGCGTATTCATATCATTTCCAGAAAACAAGTGCAGCAGAAGTATACCTCAAACGTATTCCTCTTTGTAAAATTTTTTGTCGGGTCTCAATTATTCATGAAAATGTTCAGCTGGTATTAACAGAGCAAGGCGTAAATAGTATGGCTTGATTCTCACACAACCTATTTCAACAGGCGCCCCATTCAAGGAATGGTAGAGGGCCTGCACTGCCAGCACGGCACAGAAGAAACATCTGAGTCTTTTCGGCAACCTTGTCAAGAAGAAATTATTTTTAATGTGACTCATGGCATAGACAGCCCTTTCAATTTATACGTTAATGTCAGTGTTCCATTGTTGGGACAATCAAAATCCGCAGAGAAGGTTACCATTCTATTGGATGTAAACAACGCAACGCGTGTGCGGGTATTGCCACCACACAGCGACACGCCTGCTTCAATAGTCGTAAAAAGGGTGAGTAATTTATATTGAATTATTTGTTATTTTTATTGCATGTGCTCTAGTTTCAGCTGTAGAAATTTGTATCTTTTCAGAACAGTTTTATCTTCCTAAGAAGTCCGAGTTTTAATTACTTTGTTGCTCTCCACAATACATAATATTAATACATAAAAAATCTACTTTGTCACCTACTAATTTTTTTCCAAAGCGTTTGCTTCAAATGACTTTTTCATCCAACATGAAAAAGGTTGATTTTCACAAAAAAGGTTGATATATCAGTTTATTCCCTTCGGCGCTGTTATTTCTGCGCCGTGAGCACGTTACTGTTTCGTTTATTTTCTTTAGGCTAAGGTTAACGAGCTCTTTCACTAAGAGCGAAATATTTTCTCAATGAATTCAAAGCAAAACGTATCCTGCTAAAAAACAAAAGCCATTCTATGGCCGTATTCGAAAAAAACGCCCCGCACATACTAAAAAAAAGCAAAGTTTACTATGCATTTAACTATGCAGATGCCATTAGTTTCACGGCGCCGATATGTCTGCTTTATTGTAGATGAAGAGTTCCCAAATGAGAGAGAAAATACAAAACGTCAGCTTGAGTGTACTTAGTCTGTCGGGCCTTTATAAGTTGTTGCTTGTGAGGGAACAGCGCGAGAAAAGGCGTCGACAGAAAACCAGGGCCGTCAACAGTTTACAAAACAGACAATTATGAACCGGAAGGCAGAAGAGGGAAGACGTGGCAGACGTGGACATTACGGAGGCGCCAATTATGGCCGCATTAGGCGTGTTTGTTTTTCGTTCTCGCTCTTTTACCTCCATTTCTTGTGTCGCTGCATACCTAACTCTATTTCAGTCTCAGGCAAAACGCAATATTGGCTCCCATCTAGAGCACCCTGCATTGTTTTAATGTTTTTTATATATTACCAGAGCAACATTGAGGGGAAAAAACTAGGTTATTTGCATTCATCTTGTGACACCACTGTTAACTTTGAGCATAGAAGTAGACACGGTCAATAAACGGGGACAAAAGCATACTTGTATCGTGTCCTTGCTAATTTCGCGCTTAACCTTACGTACTATGAAATGGCTGAGATTTCCGCGCGCACGCGAATGCTGATTTGTCAGGTGAATTTACCCTACTCTGGTCCCATTTTTCTAATTCTCTATTGATAATTCTTGGCGACTTTAACTTTCAAAGCATTTGCTAGTCAACTCAGACCGTTCAAGCGGGCCAAACTGAAGTGAATAGCTTGGTTCTGTCTGATCTCAATTTTCCCCGGTTCAACTAACTACTCGTCCCACACGCTGTTCGTCTACGTCGGCAAATATTCCAGACTTATTTTGACCAATGATAGTGATATTTTTTTCGCATCTGAACGGGCTATCTAATCATGATGTCCTTCGTGAAAATATTTGTATTTTTCCTAATAAGCGCCAGACTACTTTGAAGCAAATAAGATGTTGTAAATGGCTGACTACACAAGCTTTAGCAATAAACTGTTGATATTCAGAGAAACTTCCTTGCAAAATCACGTATCGCGTTCACTTGAAAATTGTACCGTTTTCAAAATGCACTTACTAATTTAATCAAAAGCCTTCATCATAATTAACCAGCCATCCTCATAAAAAACAAACAACGCCGCTCCTTCGTATAACCAGGGATTAGATGGACCAATAACAAAAAGAAATGCCTTCATCGCCGCTCCAATAAGAAAGACCCCCTTCCCCATTGCTGGCTGCGTAATAAAAATAAGTTGCAGGTGCCATGTACGTTTGGTCTTAAGATGTGAGACCAGATAGCTTTATTTCGACTACCAGGGAGCGTTCCGAACGCAGTTGCTGTATATTACAATCATTTCTTACGATCACTAAAGTACGGCGAAGAGAGGAAGACTAGCAGCGATAGTTTTAATCGTCGTGGGTTAGGAAAGCCAACGCCCCTTTACGCTTCTGTGTGTGGGCATGAAAGGTTCCGGCTGAGCAAAAAGGTGTCAGTGTTATTGTTTCAAAGAAAATATTTCCTGATGGCTAAGGTGGACTGAACATTTTTGCTTATTGCGAAGAGAGAGAGAATGAGAGGTAACGATAAATATATGGGGTTTAGAAAAGGGGTAAAGAGATGGCAGGGAAATCAAGGTTTAAATTTCAAGTCTAGGGGCCGGATGCAGCAGCGCCTTCCCTTGCACTCCCATGAGCTCCCGCTGATCTTAAGGTAACGAGCTGTTCAAAGCTGCCTCCCATGTCTCGATAGAAGGGAATTATGTAGTGTTTCAGTCGTTCTTCCAGGAGCGTACATCAACTTCGACATGGCTAGGTTGCGTGAAAGAGGGTGCATGTTTCCCGATTTTAGCAGTTTATAAATAATGTCTGATGTGCCCAAAGAACATCTTCGTCCACATAGACGTCCATGCTTTGTTAGGTCATCCTCCACAATTGCTCCGCATTGAGACCCCCCTGAAGCACCGGGAAAAGTCGTGTTCCGAGACTTTCTTACGTTTTCCTTGGAGGTAGGTGAGGCAGTCGTATTCGCATTCTAGGTGAGCTTGCGCGCCTCGTGGTCGGTGCCTTTTTCTCTTCCAGACCCCTGTGTCCGGGTGTACCGGTCACGTTATTAACTTTCTGAATTGTGAAATAACGTTTCTTAGTGAAGCGTTTAGGTAGCGGCCTGCAGAAAATGGTCTAATGCCCTTTCATGGCCTGTAATGATGATTTCGCATCTATTCCGTACTTCCGCGGGTCGGATTGCCAAGAGGATGTCTGAACTTTCGTTTCTTGTTCCTGTACGTAGAGGGGCTATGCAGTCACAAATATAGCCGAAGGCAATGTTCAGCCATATCGTGATCTATGCACGTATAAATAAGGCGTGTCACGCAGTTCGGTTGGCTGAGACGTGAAGTGACGTGAGTTCTTAAAGTGATTACGAGAGGTGCGGCAGCAGTCTGAACCCGGCCTAAGCATTCAACTACGACTATTGCTGCCTTGTACTTTCGTACATGTCGGAGTTGGGGCATACTGTTGTCGTGTGATTTTGGAACTTTGCTCAAAAGAACTTGATCCTACCTGCCATATCACCTGTTCTTGAGTAGGTTTTTGTCCAGGTTTTTGGTAGAGGACAGTTCTTATGCTGAGTCGATGGATCGGTGGCTAGTCTATCATGGGGTGCAATAGTTTCTTTTCATAAGGGGTGCCTCTCTTCCATACGACGGCTCGTCCTGTTTTTCTTTTCGTAGCCGCTGTCTTAGTACTAGGAGACTGCTTTCTCTGATTTCTTCAAAAGCGTTATGAAGACCCAATTTGATGGCCTATCGTGATCATCGTGATCATCGTGATCATCATCGACTGCAGGTGGATGCAGGATGAAGGACTCGATCTTCGGCTTCACCGCTCTTGCCCAGCGCTGCCCAGTCTTTTCTTCGCTCCGAATGTTGGTATTTCATCCCTCCACCGAGTTAATAGACTTCCCATGCCGTGTTATTAGAATTCACCTGCCCCTTCCTCTCCTGTTCATTTTGTTACCCGACTGGTCAACCGGTTGTCAGTTTGTCTCACGGTCGAAATTGCGAGGTTGAGGGCTGCCTTATATGCTGCCCTAATGGAGGTGTTTCATCGATTTTCTTCGCTGTGGGTAAATTAGGAGCGCTTAATACTTAGAGAAATTATTAACTTCCTGGACGACCTAACGTTATACATAAATACCAACACGTTTTTTTCAGAGGGTACTGTTATTGTATACAGCTGGCCGTTTTCATTCATGACATTCATTCATCTCTCGATGGGGGATCCCAAGTAGATGCTTATTTGTGTTGATTTTTCAAAGGCTTTCGACCGTGTTCCTTATCACAGGCTCTTCACTATGCTTTCCCGACTTAACATTCACTCAGATGTTTTACCAAGGGCAAAAGATTTTCTGTGATCACGGATACAGTTCACGTCCGCAAACAATTGTACCTCTTCGTTCAAACTTGTCACTTCTGGAGTCTCCCGGGGCAGCGTACAACGACCCCTAGGGTTTTTAATATATATTTTCACGGGAAGAAGAAGACGACAGCTGCGAGCCTAATCGCCGGAAAAGAAAAACAGAATAAGAGCAAGTGGCGCGAGCATCATGTACATAATGCACGAACATCGCTCGCATCTTCCACGGTTCGTTCCCTGCGTCCCGCAGCCACATAACAATATTAATGATTTACCAACCTGTGCCTCTTCCGTAATAGGAGTTCTTGTTTCTGACTGCGTGATTTACCGAATAGTGTCTTGGGATAAAAACCGCGAAACTTTGCATACCGATCTTAACGCGATCATTGCGTGCAGTTCATCCTGTGTATTGACCCTAAACCACTCCAAAAACTGAGTATGTGCCCTTTTTCAATCACGCCACCCAAGTGCCTCCCTCCTACACAATTGATAATATTGCAATTGTCCTCCTCTCCACTTATAAATACTTGGGAAATTATTCAGAGCATGACCTGTCATTGAATTACCACATAAAACACACCCTTGCATCCGCTAGTCGCGCTTTTGGTTTTCTCAAGCGTAACCTTAACCACACATTTTATGACATTCTCAAACTTGCCCTTGCGGCGGTTCACTTTCATAATATCTTTATATAATGTCGTCATGTGACGTCTCAGCCACCCTAACTGCGTAAAACGCCGGTGGTTTACTTCAGTAGCTCTGGATATGACTATTAGGTCGGTAGGCTGACCATATTAATACAACACTAATACGTTCTAAAATAAAATATGCATCAACCTTTTAAAATTCACATCAAGCATACACAGTAATTGATATTGAATCTCTGAATAGTCGTGCAGCTCGCTTCATATATTCAGACTACTGCCGTCATTCTAGCGCCACGGCACAAAAACGTCGCGCCGAACTACCAGATCTAGTACATCGCCGCCCACTTTTCCGGCTATCACTGTTTCATGAGCTTTATCACCATGTGTCAATTCACGATGAGGTCTTTGAACCGCAACCTCCCGTAATTTTTCCACGCTAGGACTATTCCTACAAAGTTAAAAGCATAAGTTGCCGCTCATCTGCTTTTGCCACATCTTTCATTCCATGTTCCACAGTTTGCTTGTTTCTTGATTTATTTTTGTATATTTTGGGAACGATACACGTACAACATAGGGTACTTTTCAATTTTCATCTTCTGTCGAAGTGAACGGGGCAATAGGCGTTCGAGACGCCTGATGAGGCCCCGTATAAGAAGTTCCACAACGACAGCAGCACCAGCTTAACAAACCACATTTAACAACCTGAGACTGCTAATTATGACGTAGTCATAACACACTGTGACAAAGGCGAGAATGTATAAACATAATTACAGGTTTACATTAACAATAAAGCACAAGAGAACATAGTGTGATAACTCAATTCAAGCAATGTTACAGACAGTACCATCATCAAGACAATTTTAACCAAACTGAAAATTATAAATCAAACAAAAAATGCCCCGACTAAAAGGTGTTATTGAGCCACATACCTAAAGCAGGTATGTTGCTTAAAATCACTGAGAATAGAATAGACAATGACATTGTATTCAAAACCGACGTGATGACACAAAATATGGCATACAAGGTGGTCGGGTTCGGCAATTATCTTCTGTGGAAAAAATTGTTTCGTTTCTTTTTCTAATAAGCCGATCGAACAAGAACTTTGAAAAACTTTTGTCATTCCAGGGTAGTTGCTGAATGAAAGCCTACCATTTGTTTATCAAAAGACGTGCGAACACGCTTTTTTACGTGCCTGAGGTCATAACGACATTTTTCTCTTTTAAGTTTATTGAGATAAACGACAGGATCGAGTTTTCCATCATGGAGTATCTTGAAAGCGAATATCTTAAGAAAGCCGAATGGAATAATCTACCAATCTACCAAATAGACAACTAGAAATTTCAGGAACTAATCCGATAGCTAACCTAACGCTGTGCTCTCATTCTGTGTTTTTAATTTTCTTTTTCAAAATGTGCACTAATATTTCGCTGTGTATTTTCCTCTGTGGCTGTTGTTTTGCTGACGGGTTAGACATCGTGTTCTTCATAGAATTTGATGGATATATATTGTATCCGTGTTTTTTGTTCATTGTAATTATGTTTTCAATATTGCATTCTCGTTGTTGTCGAGCTTGCTGTGTGTTTTCAGCATGAATTTTTCTGTTTTCTTTTGTTTTATGTCCTCGGTCTTCTGTTTGTTACGCTTATGAAATACGTGAGCCAATGTAATCCTTCTATCCCTTGACGGGGGCGTATAGGCGTATTGTGAATGAATAGATAGATACCACTTCGGTCAATTTTCAATTTGCTTGACGACAGAACGCGGCAGAAAGCGGCCGAAAGCGGCAGAAAGCGGCAGACGACAAAAAGCGGCAGAAACGCAATATGATAAATCGCAGTTACTCAAACATGACAAACACTTTATTTGGGGAATACTTCCTATTCGCAAATATTTTGCTTCACTGCAGTGAGGATGCCTCTGAACAGTGAGTTACTGGCCGTGTGAAAGACGAAACTTCCGGGTAGTAAGTGGCTCTTAATTTTAATTCAATGGTTCGGTTTGGTACTTCAAACACTCGAAACAAAATATGAGGCACTGTTTTAAATTGATTCGGCATTCCTGGAGAAACAGTGTACAATTTGAGGATCAACCGCTGTGTTGAGATTTCGGTGCGCATTAAACATATCTAGGTGGTCAAAATTAATCCCTGGCCCTTTACTACTCCCCGTCTTATATCCCACGTGTAGCTTCGGTGCAGCCTGTTCGCCAATAACGAAAGCATTTTGTATCAGTGACCTCGAAGTAGGAGCCTTGGGATGATCATGCCGGCTCCTGTTGGGAGCTGTCAAAAACGTGGCTTCGCGAAGCCCAGCTTATCGGCTGTGAATGTTCCTCACTTTGTAAGCAGTCTTCTGGTACCTATATGTATTCTGGAGGGAAAAGGCATTCCAGAGGAATCTCAAGGGAAATCTTCCCGTTGCATCTTATGCTTTCAAAAAGACCTATTTAAAAACAAAAATAAAAATCATCCGCTTTGTAGTGTACACGCACAAACTACGTTATAATATATTGTGCAACAATTACAGGTCATTTGCCCCGAAAATCCAAGTCCTTGATGAGTGACGATGGTCAACTGGTAACTATTTGCACCCATAATGCTCGTGGCAGGCCAAAAACATGTGAGGGGTAGCACTATATTCGTAAAAGTACGTAAATGTCTAGCCACTGATTCGATAGCCTGACTCTGTTGATTTTCATATTAAAGCTATTCATTATCTCTGCACGGCCAATGCTTCGGCCATCAATTTTGCACCATTGCTATCCTACAGTTGCCACAATTTTTTATTTGCTAAGACTGTTCCTTTCACCAACTGCTTCATCTTGCTCGAGATACGTTCGTTCCCTAGTACAAGAGGCTCAGTATTAATTATTTATGTGACTCTCATGGTTTTTTAAGCTGTCGTAAATTTTTTCAACCTGCTGAGCATGACCCTAAATTTGCTCCGTAAGCTGCATCAAAGGCAAACTGTACTCAAAATATCATACGCTCTAAAACGCTTTTTCGGTATAGTCGACCTAAAAAGAACGCAATTTGCAAAATATACCAGCTGAAATACGCGCGTCGACGTGGCAAGGGAACAGGAAAAATTTGCGATTTTGAAACCGAAATTGTGGGGAGCGCGGACATTAAAGTGACGTTGCAGCCGGCCAGCGAGTCGCCGGGTGGTAAGCGGCTAAGCAGGTAGCTCTGCGAAAACTCTACGCGCGCTTGGGGCATGCACGAGGCTTCAAGTGGGCGAAGCGTTCACAGCAGACACAGTGCGATCGGTTCTCTAGCTGCGTGTCGGGCTAGAAGACGTAGCCCCGGCTGACCGGAGCGTCAGAGGTGTGTCACACGTGTTAACGCGCTACGCCGGCACGTGCACCGTTGTCTCTGACGGAGCTATTTTAAATGTTTCTGAATGATTAACGAGGCGTTTCACGGGGCTACCACTTGTCTCCCAGCTCGTTCGGTGGTACTACTGCATATACCAAATAAATTTCGTCAAGGTGACATTTGTGTGCAGTCAACCTTTGAGGAGTTCCCTCCTTGTATAGGAGGTATTCATTGGTGAGGAATGGATGCAGGCAACCATTGGTGTACGCCTCCATATCCGTGTCCAAGCGTCTGTTGCTAAGGCGACGTTGTGCGCATTCCCCACAGATCAGACACCCCTCTTCTCATCTATCCCTTCTCCTTCGTACAAGGCGTGTGCAAGTGATTCGATAGTCAGTTGCGCTACGCGAAGTCATGGTTCCGCTCATGAGTGTAACAACCTTACAATGTAATTCAACCCGAGCCTCTGCGCACACCTAAGAGCAAGTACGAGTCGGTCGTGGGTTGCAACGTGAGCGCAGTGGTCCATTTGACCGCAGGAACTGCATCATTTCGAAACTGTTGCCGACTGAAGACATAATAATACCTCGACGCCAAGTACTGTTTGGCGAAGCACAGTACGATCTACCTATCTTGAGACGCGTATTAAGTCGCCACCGCAGATCAGCTCAGAATCAACCCCCGCGCTGTAATATCAGATGTGAGATGTTTGGCTGAGTGTAAAACATTTAGCGCACGAGAAAGGGAGTGCTAAATTGGCGTATGCCTGAAACATTTCTTCAAAGAAGTTATTCGGTTTGTGTACTCAACCACGTATTAGAGAGCACTTATCAGAGATATTGTCGTGGATACGGTGCGGTTGCATTTGCGTCAACGTCCGCGGCAGCAGCCAACTGCAGCGTCGGGCTTGTGCGCGCCGTTCGCAGCCGGGGTTTCATCCTCCGGTGATGCGAAGTGCTTGAGGGTAGGTAGAGCGCAACCACATAATGTGAGTGCGGATAATAATATATCTGTTGACGCCACTACAAATAATCGGGTTGTAACACAGCAGACGATCGACTCTTGTGCGTTTTTTTCCATCTGCGAGATGCTGGCGCAAAGCGCATGCGCTGGCACAGTGGCCATGGACATGGCGGTTTTCAGTGTTGCCAAGCGAAGAAATCACCCGCAAAACTTTCCAATGAATGCCACCTATAGTCTCTTTTTTAGAGACCTGAGTAACCTAATTCCAATTGAGAGAGCATCCGTAGTTTAGCAGATCCACAATTATTTCACGCCGAGTTTCTTTTCCGAGGTGTGCATCAGCACTGAAATATTGTCCAAGAAAGTTCTATCACTCACCTGTTCTACTGTTTTACCACCTAAGATGAAGAACACGTTCATTGCAGGACAAAGAGAAGTGCCGATGCAGTACGGTCTAATGGAGATGGAGTTTCATTATGGAGTTTTCTAAAAAAATGTCGCTGTAGTGCGAAAGGGTAAATGTATGTGTATGTATGAGAAGGTGTAGTACGGGATGTAGATGGTTAACATAGTTGTTGGTATTCGTAACGAGGTCTTCTTATCGTAAGTTCACTGGCATCGCAGACGTGAGACCCCCGTTGCTGTCTTCCAGAAACTTGAGAATCTATGACATGCACTCTGCAGTAGCAACGCTATAGCCAATTCACTCAATTCTCCGGGCGACTTTCGCCTCTGATGTTGGAAAGACGGCTTGAGGGGGAGGGAGGTGAGGGGAGATGCATATCCAGGACGATGCTCGCTGGTAATCACAACCGGGGGAGTCATGTGTACACTCCCAGTGAGGTCAGCGCAGGACGGCATGGCTATGAGAGCTGCAAGATTTGCTGTGAGCTTTTCTTGAAACTGCACGTTGGCAAATTCGTACTCAGCTACAGAGCACATAACATCACGAAAGGTGCACAAATACTTGGAAGCAAACGGAAAAAGACGAACGCTCACTTTCAATTGCGTAATCCACAGAAAACACAAATACACATACCCTGCCTATACGCGCAGGCACAAAATGAAAGAGGTCATCACTGCCTGCCATTCGGCACAATCTATTTTCGCCTTGCTCCTCACAAGTGTGTGTGCGTGAAAATTCTAGAAACGAAAGTTTTTACTTCATCAAAGCAGTAAACTAAACAAGGCCTAATCTGCGTTGTGCAGTTGGTTAGAAGTGTCGCTCACACGCAGGTATCCATTATTTCTAATATTAAACGCTTCTAACAGCTCCCGCGGAACTGGACACCTGCATCGACCGGCAACCTTAGTGCCTTTGAAATGCGGATTTCATGTGCAGTCCCCACAATGCACCGGAAAGTGTGCCAAATCTTGTTTTGCTGGCGCTCCGCGCCTACTATCTAAGGACGGCAATTGACCAAACGTCCGGTCTGTCCAAAACAGATCTATCAGCGGGTCGGAGAAACTTCGCATACAGCCCCTGTCCCGCAGTCCACAGCAGGTTTGGCGTGTTTTCTTTTGCAGTCCTCCTTCGGACCACGCGGAACATGGCCGAGCCACCATTTTTGGGGCACGCCTTACCTAATGAATACATTTTTGGAATTCAGGTACGGCGATAGGTATACAAAAGCTGTTTAGTTCCCGCTCCTGAATCTTCTTGCACCCCTCATTCTTCGGAGGAAGCGTTTCATTCACGATTTTAAACAGCATGGGGAGGGATTGTTCACGCATTAACTATAACGTTCAATGTACGATGCGCCTTGTTAGGAATCTCATGTGCACTGTGGTGACAAAGATGGTCCACTCGGTAGTGACTTGCTCCAATGCCAGTGCAACTTCCTCAACATGTTGGGGAGGTGAAAGATACAAAGAAGAACATTTAGGATCTCTATCTTGCTGAATTAATTGCTGACGCTAACATGGCCATCTCCATAAAGCTAGCTAAAGATGAAAGAATGGCGTTTGCCATAGACTGCGAGGCCGGTGGTAGTCCTGGAGCCGTAGCATTGGCAGGACTCAATATGAGCAGCAAATCGGGGAACGGATAAAAATGACGTCACTTGAAACTCCACATTCGGGCTGGAGACATAGCCTGCTGGACTAAGACGCGACCTCTACCAATAAACGGTCAACCACGGAGGAAAGAATACTCAGGCGAGGCCCTCACGTCACGTTTTGTGAAGCTGCTGTCCGCCATGTTCCCATTCCCACCTTTTCCCATTCTCGTTTTGCTGCACTTTGCCTTCGTCCCTACTACTTTCGTTTAAATAACAGCTGATGGGGCATTCCGGGGCACTAAAACGTCAAAGAAACGAGCGGACGCCGCAAGCTCTTTCAAAGATCAGCTGTACTCGTCCTCTCTGCTGCCACTTTCGTTCAAATAGCAGCTGATTGGCCATTTAAGGGGTACTCGAACGGACAACAAACCCGGGACGCCGCGAAGGGATTCGTAGTTCAGCCAACGTCTCCCTCTCGGCTTCTACTCCCGTTGAAATAGCAGTTGGTCGTGCAAATATAGCACTCGAACGATGACTAAACCGGCGGACGTAACAAATCCCTCGGAAATCAACCTTAATTACAGTCCATGCTGCTACTTTCGTTCAAAAAAGCAGCTGTTGGTGCCCGCGAACGCCAAACTCAATTGTGGATCCCGCGAGAGATATATGTATGGTGAACCGCAGCATTATTGACGCTCCGCGGGGATCACCGAACGCGTGGAACGGCTGAAAATTACGTTACTTGAAGTTCAACGACACTTGCTTCAAACCCTTGCTTAAATTTTGGTTTGGCATGTGAAATGTGTAACTGTACACGATGAACATGTTTAAGTGCTAGTGATTAGGACGGTGCGGTTATTAAGTGCTCCACTGATCATCATCATCATCAGCCTGCTCAGGTCCACTGCAGGACGAAGGCCTCGCCCATTGGCCTCCAGCCGCTCCAGTCCTGCGCTACTCGAGCCCACAGTTTACCCCCCAAGTTCCGTATTTCATCCCTCCATCGTGTTACTGGCCTTCCCCTTCTTCTAGACCACCTCTTGGTATCACTCTGTTACCACAATTTTACACGTGCTGTTCAGCCATTGATACGTAATTGTAACGAAGCGCACGGTTATTTGTCTGCTGCCTCTTAACTGCCCCCCCCCCCCACAATAGACTATACCAAATGCACGAAATTCGCAGAGTATAACGAACGTGCAGACCAGGCCGATGGTATTCGCTGAGGGATTGGTTTATTTATACAGAAAAACCACGGCAAGTTTATTCATCAGCAACTTAAAACGGTTGCTAAGGTGTGCTGATATCAACAAAAAGTATTAGTCCATGTAGTGCACTTTGCATTCCTGAAATAGCAGATTTTCTGGAGTTGGTACATAGCATCACCTGTATGTTTCACGTGTATAAATTTTGAGTGCACTTTTTGCCATTGAATGTTTCCTAAAGTTCACTCACAAAACAGCATGTTCAAACGTATTGCGATGTATCTATTTCATTTCAGACCTGCAAGTTCATTGCTAATGTCATTACTGCAAGGATACTTTGCATACCACCTTGTCCACGTGAGGGGAGATGATTCCGGTTACCGTACCGTAGGAGTCGGGCATCTTGAGAATCGTGGAATAGGCCTGGTAAAGCAAGCCAACACACGATTGAAATTTCAGGTCCAAGGCCAATATATAGAGAAATTATGCCGCCCGTGGACACACAGAACATAAACAGGGAAACAAAATAACGAGACGTCACCGTTGGACACTTTCCTTTCGGAAATAAAATGTTGCAATACAAAGCTTACGAACAACGTGTAACCTTTCTTCAAAACGCTTCCGGACTGCTTGAACCGTGAAAATATATAGTGGCACCAATCGAAACAGCATGCAGGAAAGCGTGAAAACAAGAAAATAAGCCCAAATTGGCATTATTGGTTAAACTGCATCGGAGTATTTTTTATACAGATCCGTGTGTTTTTTTCTGTCATTGAGCGATATGGAGCTGGGGCTAATTGGTGAACCGTCAAGGGTTTGTCATGCATCATGGAAAGTAAAGCAGCGCGAAAGACAAGGACCAGAAAATACATTTCACAGCGCCAAACATCGCCATTGCTTACCTGTACAGCCTCAAAAGTCCGTTTCGCTGCAAGCAGTCTATGGCTCACCCCCCCCCCTACCCCCCCCCTCTGTGTTGTCATTACGGGGAAGCAGGACTACTCGGCGACGCTCGCGGGGTTCCTCTTCGCCACCGCCGACCCCTCTTTTACAACGGTTATCACAAAGGTGATCCCCTCGCACCACTGATACCTCTTTCACAAGTTGTCGCGCAGTCGGCTGACAGAGGCAGTAGCGCCATTGTAAGATGATTGCGGAGCATCAACACCAGCTTGAATGGGTGTAACGACGCCCGAAAGCCGCCGCCACCGCCGCTGCCGAGAATGTTTTCGCGGACATGGCCGCTTCAAATTCTACCTTGCCCACTAGCTGCGCGCCCCTGCAGGCTAAAAGCAACTCACCCCGTTCGAACGCTGCCGTGAGCACTTCATTCTTCGTTGGCTTCAACGCCATTCCGAGCAAAAGTGTCGCGTTGGCGGCCGTCGTTCACCGGCTGGTCACAATTCTTCAGGCGAAGAATAATAGTAGACCTTAGTCTAGTCGCATATAAAGTCTTTCTCTCCATTTTCACGCCCAAAGTCTTTCACGCCTAATTAGACCCTTATCCCCCGTTGCCGGTTTAGGCGTGCACGAGCTGGGGGTGAAGGGAAGGTCAATGCACGCACAGCAGGGCTTAATGCCGCCACCACCACCGTTGTGGTGGTGGCGGCTCAATGCGCCCAGTCAGCTGTCCTCGGCAATCGAGCGGTTTGGGTATGGGTTGTTGTGTTGCACATACCATGAGATGCCTACGACGGGGCAGAAAGGGGACACCTACTTGTGTGTCAATTAGTATAGAGATCGAAGACCTCGGTGTATTAACTCGCTTTGGAACGGACGCATGACGCTCTCTTGAAGGAAGAAGGGCGGAAACTTAAAAAGAGTCAGCCAGAACAGAAGCGTGAATTGGCGCAATAACCACAGAAAGCCGCTGCAGCCGCCTTGCCGCCTCAAGCTGCGAATCCTTCTCGGATGAACAGCAACTAGTCTGCTTGTAACTCCAACATGGGCCAATATCACTATTTCAGCTTAAGGGGCTTTCAGAGCGACATTTCTGACAGAATCTTTCAAATCTAAGCAACCGCTTATGACCGCTGGCCGGTTTATGCGTGCACGGGTTGGGAGAGAAGGGCGGTAAGGCGGGTGGGCGGGCACGCGCAGGTATAGGTTTCCTACCCTTACTGATTACATGTTCGTTGTGTTGGCGTGAGGTCCAACGTGGCCGGCAAACAGACTAATGTGACAGCTTCGCTGTCATCTATGGTAGAGTGGATTGGGTCGGCAACTTACAAAAACAGTAAGATGCCTACGACGCGGGAGGGATGGCGACAGCTCTATCTTTGTCAGCTAGTATAAATCTAGGTTCTTTTCCAAATTTCATTCAGGTAATTGGCTAGCAAGTATGCTCCTTCACAGTGATCCTCTTTCGCAGAGCGAAAGGGAAGCAAACTATTTTGTGTCGAAGTTGAGGTGACAAATGTGGCCTCTACTGTATATATGTGTATATATATATATATATATATATATATCAAGGTTGCAGTCGTCATTGCCAGGGCTATTCGGCTTTTTTCGAAATATTTAATAGGGCCGAATGACGTGTGCTTGTCACGTTTCTTTGATTCATTGATAAATAAGCGAAAATATAAGTCGAGAAAAAATCCGCCGTTTTTCCGGGAGCGGGACTCGAACCCACATCTCCGCATAACCGGTGCGGTGCGTTAACCAATTACGCTATCCCTGCAGCGGCTTCTCTCTCGACTTTTAAAGCGGGGGTTTATATTTACAAGAGCTCTGAGGCCGGTCAACTAGCGCCGCCCCTCGACTACCGCGGGAGACGTAGAACGTCTTCTTTCCCAGCGGCCGCCACGTAGAACGTGGTCGGAGGTCGGGGTTAGCAATTGGCATATCCGAACTGCTGGAGCCAGTGCCTCGTAATGCATGTAGCAGAACAGAGAGATACGGGACGAGGGACTCGGTAAAGATACATATCAAGGTTGCAGTCGTCATTGCCAGTGCTATTCGGCTTTTTTCGAAATATTTAATAGGGCCGAATGACGTGTGCTTGTCACGTTTCTTTGATTCATTGATAAATAAGCGAAAATATAAGTCGAGAAAAAATCCGCCGTTTTTCCGGGAGCGGGACTCGAACCCACATCTCCGCATAACCGGTGCGGTGCGTTAACCAATTACGCTATCCCGCAGCGGCTTCTCTCTCGACTTTTAAAGCGGGGGTTTATATTTACAAGAGCTCTGAGGCCGGTCAACTAGCGCCGCCCCTCGACTACCGCGGGAGACGTAGAACGTCTTCTTTCCCAGCGGCCGCCACGTAGAACGTGGTCGGAGGTCGGGGTTAGCAATTGGCATATCCGAACTGCTGGAGCCAGTGCCTCGTAATGCATGTAGCAGAACAGAGAGATACGGGACGAGGGACTCGGTAAAGATACATATCAAGGTTGCAGTCGTCATTGCCAGTGCTATTCGGCTTTTTTCGAAATATTTAATAGGGCCGAATGACGTGTGCTTGTCACGTTTCTTTGATTCATTGATAAATAAGCGAAAATATAAGTCGAGAAAAAATCCGCCGTTTTTCCGGGAGCGGGACTCGAACCCACATCTCCGCATAACCGGTGCGGTGCGTTAACCAATTACGCTATCCCGCAGCGGCTTCTCTCTCGACTTTTAAAGCGGGGGTTTATATTTACAAGAGCTCTGAGGCCGGTCAACTAGCGCCGCCCCTCGACTACCGCGGGAGACGTAGAACGTCTTCTTTCCCAGCGGCCGCCACGTAGAACGTGGTCGGAGGTCGGGGTTAGCAATTGGCATATCCGAACTGCTGGAGCCGGGGGGGGGGGGGGGGGGGGGGGGGGGGGGGGGGGGGGGGGGGGGGGGGGGGGGGGGGGGGGGGGGGGGGGGGGGGGGGGGGGGGGGGGGGGGGGGGGGGGGGGGGGGGGGGGGGGGGGGGGGGGGGGGGGGGGGGGGGGGGGGGGGGGGGGGGGGGGGGGGGGGGGGGGGGGGGGGGGGGGGGGGGGGGGGGGGGGGGGCCCCCCCCCCCCCCCCCCCCCCCCCCCCCCCCCCCCCCCCCCCCCCCCCCCCCCCCCCCCCCCCCCCCCCCCCCCCCCCCCCCCCCCCCCCCCCCCCCCCCCCCCCCCCCCCCCCCCCCCCCCCCCCCCCCCCCCCCCCCCCCCCCCCCCCCCCCCCCCCCCCCCCCCCCCCCCCCCCCCCCCCTTATGAGAGCAGAAAAAGGGGACGGGGCCCGGAAAAGTAAATCAATTGGTGCATTGCCATGCATTGGTTTTTTTCGTTTTAATAAAGGGAAAGGGGTTTTCCGTTTCTTTGATTCATTGATAAATAAGCGAAAATATAAGTCGAAAAAAAATCCCCCTTTTTCCCGGGAGCGGGACTCGAACCCACATCTCCGCATAACCGGTGCGGTGCTTTAAACCCAATTACGCTATCCCTGCAGCGGCTTCTCTCTCGACTTTTAAAGGGGGGGTTTTATATTTACAAGAGCTCTGAGGCCGGTCAACTAGCGCCGCCCCTCGACTACCGCGGGAGACGTAGAACGTCTTCTTTCCCAGCGGCCGCCACGTAAAACGTGGTCGGAGGTCGGGGTTAGCAATTGGCATATCCGAACTGCTGGAGCCAGTGCCTCGTAATGCATGTAGCAGAACAGAGAGATACGGGACGAGGGACTCGGTAAAGAACATATCAAGGTTGCAGTCGTCATTGCCAGTGCTATTCGGCTTTTTTCGAAATATTTAATAGGGCCGAATGACGTGTGTTGTCACGTTTCTTTGATTCATTGATAAATAAGCAAAAATATAAGTCGAAAAAAAATCCGCCTTTTCCGGGAGCGGGCTCGAACCCACATCTCCGCATAACCGGTGCGGTGCGTTAACCAATTACGCTATCCCGCAGCGGCTTCTCTCTCGACTTTAAAGCGGGGGTTTATATTTACAAGATCTGAGGCCGGTCAACTAGCGCCGCCCCTCGACTACCGCGGGAGACGTAGAACGTCTTCTTTCCCAGCGGCCGCCACGTAAAACGTGGTCGGAGGTCGGGGTTAGCAATTGGCATATCCGAACTGCTGGAGCCAGTGCCTCGTAATGCATGTAGCAAACAGAGAGATACGGGACGAGGGACTCGGTAAAGATACATATCAAGGTTGCAGTCGTCATTGCCAGTGCTATTCGGCTTTTTTCGAAATATTTAATAGGGCCGAATGACGTGTGCTTGTCACGTTTCTTTGATTCATTGATAAATAAGCGAAAATATAAGTCGAGAAAAAATCCGCCTTTTTTCCGGGAGCGGGACTCGAACCCACATCTCCGCATAACCGGTGCGGTGCGTTAACCAATTACGCTACCCCTGCAGCGGCTTCTCTCTCGACTTTTAAAGGGGGGGTTTATATTTACAAGAGCTCTGAGGCCGGTCAACTAGCGCCCCCCCTCGACTACCGCGGGAGACGTAGAACGTCTTCTTTCCCAGCGGCCCCCACGTAGAACGTGGTCGGAGGTCGGGGTTAGCAATTGGCATATCCGAACTGCTGGAGCCAGTGCCTCGTAATGCATGTAGCAGAACAGAGAGATACGGGACGAGGGACTCGGTAAAGATACATATCAAGGTTGCAGTCGTCATTGCCAGTGCTATTCGGCTTTTTTCGAAATATTTAATAGGGCCGAATGACGTGTGCTTGTCACGTTTCTTTGATTCATTGATAAATAAGCGAAAATATAAGTCGAAAAAAAATCCGCCTTTTTTCCGGGAGCGGGACTCGAACCCACATCTCCGCAAAACCCGGTGCGGTGCGTTAACCAATTACGCTATCCCGCAGCGGCTTCTCTCTCTTTTTTAAAAGGGGGGTTTATTTACAAGAGCTCTGAGGCCGGTCAACTAGCGCCGCCCCTCGACACGCGGGAGACGTAGAACGTCTTTTTCCCAGCGGCCGCCACGTAGAACGTGGTCGGAGGTCGGGGTTAGCAATTGGCATATCCGAACTGCTGGAGCCAGTGCCTCGTAATGCATGTAGCAGAAAGAAGATACGGGACGGGGCCGGTAAAGATACATATCAAGGTTGCAGTCGTCATTGCCAGTGCTATTCGGCTTTTTTGAAATTTTTAATAGGGCCGAATGACGTGTGCTTGTCACGTTTTTTGATTCATTGATAAATAAGCGAAAATATAAGTCGAGAAAAAATCCGCCGTTTTTCCGGGAGCGGGACTCGAACCCACATCTCCGCATAACCGGTGCGGTGCTTTAAACCCAATTACGCTATCCCTGCAGCGGCTTCTCTCTCGATTTTTAAAAAGGGGGGGTTTATATTTACAAGAGCTCTGAGGCCGGTCAACTAGCGCCGCCCCTCGACTACCGCGGGAGACGTAGAACGTCTTCTTTCCCAGCGGCCGCCACGTAGAACGTGGTCGGAGGTCGGGGTTAGCAATTGGCATATCCGAACTGCTGGAGCCAGTGCCTCGTAATGCATGTAGCAGAACAGAGAGATACGGGACGAGGGACTCGGTAAAGATACATATCAAGGTTGCAGTCGTCATTGCCAGTGCTATTCGGCTTTTTTCGAAATATTTAATAGGGCCGAATGACGTGTGCTTGTCACGTTTCTTTGATTCATTGATAAATAAGCGAAAATATAAGTCGAGAAAAAATCCGCCGTTTTTCCGGGAGCGGGACTCGAACCCACATCTCCGCATAACCGGTGCGGTGCGTTAACCAATTACGCTATCCCGCAGCGGCTTCTCTCTCGACTTTTAAAGCGGGGGTTTATATTTACAAGAGCTCTGAGGCCGGTCAACTAGCGCCGCCCCTCGACTACCGCGGGAGACGTAGAACGTCTTCTTTCCCAGCGGCCGCCACGTAGAACGTGGTCGGAGGTCGGGGTTAGCAATTGGCATATCCGAACTGCTGGAGCCAGTGCCTCGTAATGCATGTAGCAGAACAGAGAGATACGGGACGAGGGACTCGGTAAAGATACATATCAAGGTTGCAGTCGTCATTGCCAGTGCTATTCGGCTTTTTTCGAAATATTTAATAGGGCCGAATGACGTGTGCTTGTCACGTTTCTTTGATTCATTGATAAATAAGCGAAAATATAAGTCGAGAAAAAATCCGCCGTTTTTCCGGGAGCGGGACTCGAACCCACATCTCCGCATAACCGGTGCGGTGCGTTAACCAATTACGCTATCCCGCAGCGGCTTCTCTCTCGACTTTTAAAGCGGGGGTTTATATTTACAAGAGCTCTGAGGCCGGTCAACTAGCGCCGCCCCTCGACTACCGCGGGAGACGTAGAACGTCTTCTTTCCCAGCGGCCGCCACGTAGAACGTGGTCGGAGGTCGGGGTTAGCAATTGGCATATCCGAACTGCTGGAGCCAGTGCCTCGTAATGCATGTAGCAGAACAGAGAGATACGGGACGAGGGACTCGGTAAAGATACATATCAAGGTTGCAGTCGTCATTGCCAGTGCTATTCGGCTTTTTTCGAAATATTTAATAGGGCCGAATGACGTGTGCTTGTCACGTTTCTTTGATTCATTGATAAATAAGCGAAAATATAAGTCGAGAAAAAATCCGCCGTTTTTCCGGGAGCGGGACTCGAACCCACATCTCCGCATAACCGGTGCGGTGCGTTAACCAATTACGCTATCCCGCAGCGGCTTCTCTCTCGACTTTTAAAGCGGGGGTTTATATTTACAAGAGCTCTGAGGCCGGTCAACTAGCGCCGCCCCTCGACTACCGCGGGAGACGTAGAACGTCTTCTTTCCCAGCGGCCGCCACGTAGAACGTGGTCGGAGGTCGGGGTTAGCAATTGGCATATCCGAACTGCTGGAGCCAGTGCCTCGTAATGCATGTAGCAGAACAGAGAGATACGGGACGAGGGACTCGGTAAAGATACATATCAAGGTTGCAGTCGTCATTGCCAGTGCTATTCGGCTTTTTTCGAAATATTTAATAGGGCCGAATGACGTGTGCTTGTCACGTTTCTTTGATTCATTGATAAATAAGCGAAAATATAAGTCGAGAAAAAATCCGCCGTTTTTCCGGGAGCGGGACTCGAACCCACATCTCCGCATAACCGGTGCGGTGCGTTAACCAATTACGCTACCCCTGCAGCGGCTTCTCTCTCGATTTTTAAAGCGGGGGTTTATATTTACAAGAGCTCTGAGGCCGGTGCTATTCGGCTTTTTTCGAAATATTTAATAGGGCCGAATGACGTGTGCTTGTCACGTTTTTTGATTCATTGATAAATAAGCGAAAAATAAGTCGAGAAAAAATCCGCCGTTTTCGGGAGCGGGACTCGAACCCACATCTCCGCATAACCGGTGCGGTGCTTAACCAATTACGCTATCCCGCAGCGGCTTCTCTCTCGACTTTTAAGCGGGGGTTTTATTACAAGAGCTCTGAGGCCGGTCAACTAGCGCCGCCCTCGACTACCGCGGGAGACGTAGAACGTCTTCTTTCCCAGCGGCCGCCACGTAGAACGTGGTCGGAGGTCGGGGTTAGCAATTGGCATATCCGAACTGCTGGAGCCGTGCCTCGTAATGATGTAGCAGAACAGAGAGACGGACGAGGGACTCGGTAAAGATACATATCAAGGTTGCAGTCGTCATTGCCAGTGCTATTCGTTTTTTCGAATATTTAATAGGGCCGAATGACGTGTGCTTGTCACGTTCTTTGATTCATTGATAAATAAGCGAAATATAAGTCGAGAAAAAATCCGCCGTTTTCCGGGAGCGGGACTCGAACCCACATCTCCGCATAACCGGTGCGGTGCGTTAACCAATTACGCTATCCCTGCAGCGGCTTCTCTCTCGACTTTAAAGCGGGGGTTTATATTTACAAGAGCTCTGAGGCCGGTCAACTAGCGCCGCCCCTCGACTACCGCGGGAGGACGTAGAACGTCTTCTTTCCCAGCGGCCCGCCACGTAGAACGTGGTCGGAGGTCGGGGTTAGCAATTGGCATATCCGAACTGCTGGAGCCAGTGCCTCGTAATGCATGTAGCAGAACAGAGAGATACGGGACGAGGGACTCGGTAAAGATACATATCAAGGTTGCAGTCGTCATTGCCAGTGCTATTCGGCTTTTTTCGAAATATTTAATAGGGCCGAATGACGTGTGCTTGTCACGTTTCTTTGATTCATTGATAAATAAGCGAAAATATAAGTCGAGAAAAAATCCGCCGTTTTTCCGGGAGCGGGACTCGAACCCACATCTCCGCATAACCGGTGCGGTGCGTTAACCAATTACGCTATCCCTGCAGCGGCTTCTCTCTCGACTTTTAAAGCGGGGGTTTATATTTACAAGAGCTCTGAGGCCGGTCAACTAGCGCCGCCCCTCGACTACCGCGGGAGACGTAGAACGTCTTCTTTCCCAGCGGCCGCCACGTAGAACGTGGTCGGAGGTCGGGGTTAGCAATTGGCATATCCGAACTGCTGGAGCCAGTGCCTCGTAATGCATGTAGCAGAACAGAGAGATACGGGACGAGGGACTCGGTAAAGATACATATCAAGGTTGCAGTCGTCATTGCCAGTGCTATTCGGCTTTTTTCGAAATATTTAATAGGGCCGAATGACGTGTGCTTGTCACGTTTCTTTGATTCATTGATAAATAAGCGAAAATATAAGTCGAGAAAAAATCCGCCGTTTTTTCCGGGAGCGGGACTCGAACCCACATCTCCGCATAACCGGTGCGGTGCGTTAACCAATTACGCTATCCCGCAGCGGCTTCTCTCTCGACTTTTAAAGCGGGGGTTTATATTTACAAGAGCTCTGAGGCCGGTCAACTAGCGCCGCCCCTCGACTACCGCGGGAGACGTAGAACGTCTTCTTTCCCAGCGGCCGCCACGTAGAACGTGGTCGGAGGTCGGGGTTAGCAATTGGCATTATCCGAACTGCTGGAGCCAGTGCCTCGTAATGCATGTAGCAGAACAGAGAGATACGGGACGAGGGACTCGGTAAAGATACATATCAAGGTTGCAGTCGTCATTGCCAGTGCTATTCGGCTTTTTTCGAAATATTTAATAGGGCCGAATGAC
This sequence comes from Haemaphysalis longicornis, assembly GCA_013339765.2. Classification (NCBI taxonomy): domain Eukaryota; kingdom Metazoa; phylum Arthropoda; class Arachnida; order Ixodida; family Ixodidae; genus Haemaphysalis; species Haemaphysalis longicornis. The sequence goes on along the minus strand of CM023448.1, from coordinate 24,188,824 downwards.
GTGTGCTTGTCACGTTTCTTTGATTCATTGATAAATAAGCGAAAATATAAGTCGAGAAAAAATCCGCCGTTTTTCCGGGAGCGGGACTCGAACCCACATCTCCGCATAACCGGTGCGGTGCGTTAACCAATTACGCTATCCCTGCAGCGGCTTCTCTCTCGACTTTTAAAGCGGGGGTTTATATTTACAAGAGCTCTGAGGCCGGTCAACTAGCGCCGCCCCTCGACTACCGCGGGAGACGTAGAACGTCTTCTTTCCCAGCGGCCGCCACGTAGAACGTGGTCGGAGGTCGGGGTTAGCAATTGGCATATCCGAACTGCTGGAGCCAGTGCCTCGTAATGCATGTAGCAGAACAGAGAGATACGGGACGAGGGACTCGGTAAAGATACATATCAAGGTTGCAGTCGTCATTGCCAGTGCTATTCGGCTTTTTTCGAAATATTTAATAGGGCCGAATGACGTGTGCTTGTCACGTTTCTTTGATTCATTGATAAATAAGCGAAAATATAAGTCGAGAAAAAATCCGCCGTTTTTCCGGGAGCGGGACTCGAACCCACATCTCCGCATAACCGGTGCGGTGCGTTAACCAATTACGCTATCCCTGCAGCGGCTTCTCTCTCGACTTTTAAAGCGGGGGTTTATATTTACAAGAGCTCTGAGGCCGGTCAACTAGCGCCGCCCCTCGACTACCGCGGGAGACGTAGAACGTCTTCTTTCCCAGCGGCCGCCACGTAGAACGTGGTCGGAGGTCGGGGTTAGCAATTGGCATATCCGAACTGCTGGAGCCAGTGCCTCGTAATGCATGTAGCAGAACAGAGAGATACGGGACGAGGGACTCGGTAAAGATACATATCAAGGTTGCAGTCGTCATTGCCAGTGCTATTCGGCTTTTTTCGAAATATTTAATAGGGCCGAATGACGTGTGCTTGTCACGTTTCTTTGATTCATTGATAAATAAGCGAAAATATAAGTCGAGAAAAAATCCGCCGTTTTTCCGGGAGCGGGACTCGAACCCACATCTCCGCATAACCGGTGCGGTGCGTTAACCAATTACGCTATCCCTGCAGCGGCTTCTCTCTCGACTTTTAAAGCGGGGGTTTATATTTACAAGAGCTCTGAGGCCGGTCAACTAGCGCCGCCCCTCGACTACCCGCGGGAGACGTAGAACGTCTTCTTTCCCAGCGGCCGCCACGTAGAACGTGGTCGGAGGTCGGGGTTAGCAATTGGCATATCCGAACTGCTGGAGCCAGTGCCTCGTAATGCATGTAGCAGAACAGAGAGATACGGGACGAGGGACTCGGTAAAGATACATATCAAGGTTGCAGTCGTCATTGCCAGTGCTATTCGGCTTTTTTCGAAATATTTAATAGGGCCGAATGACGTGTGCTTGTCACGTTTCTTTGATTCATTGATAAATAAGCGAAAATATAAGTCGAGAAAAAATCCGCCGTTTTCCGGGAGCGGGACTCGAACCCACATCTCCGCATAACCGGTGCGGTGCGTTAACCAATTACGCTATCCCTGCAGCGGCTTCTCTCTCGACTTTTAAAGCGGGGGTTTATATTTACAAGAGCTCTGAGGCCGGTCAACTAGCGCCGCCCCTCGACTACCGCGGGAGACGTAGAACGTCTTCTTTCCCAGCGCCCGCCACGTAGAACGTGGTCGGAGGTCGGGTTAGCAATTGGCATATCCGAACTGCTGGAGCCAAGTGCCTCGTAATGCATGTAGCAGAACAGAGAGATACGGGACGAGGGACTCGGTTAAAGATACATATCAAGGTTGCAGTCGTCATTGCCAGTGCTATTCGGCTTTTTTCGAAAATATTATAATAGGGCCGAAATGACGTGTGCTTGTCAGTTTCTTTGATTCAATTGATAAATAAGCGAAAATATACGTCGAGAAAAAATCCGCCGTTTTTCCGGGAGCGGGACTCAGAACCCACATCTCCGCATAACCGGTGCGGTGCGTTAACCAATTACGCTATCCCTGCAGCGGCTTCCTCTCTCGACCTGTTAAAGCGTGGGGTTATATTTACACGAGCTCTGAGGCCGGTCAACTAGGCGCCCCTCGACTACAGCGGGGAGGACGAGAACGTTTCTTTCCCAGCGGCCGCCACGAGAACGTTGTCGGAGGTAGGGGTTAGCAATTGGCATATCCGAATTGGCATAGGCACTGGCATTAGCACTGGCAATGACGACTGCAACTTTGAATGTTCTTACCGAGTCCATTCGTCCCGTAATACTCTGTTCTGCTACATGCATTACGAGGCACTGGCTCCAGCAGTTCGGATATGCCAATTGCTAACCCCGACCTCCGACCACGTTCTACGTGGCGGCCGCTGGGAAAGAAGACGTTCTACGTCTCCCGCGGTAGTCGAGGGGCGGCGCTAGTTGACCGGCCTCAGAGCTCTTGTAAATATAAACCCCCGCTTTAAAAGTCGAGGGAGAAGCCGCTGCAGGGATAGCGTAATTGGTTAACGCACCGCACCGGTTATGCGGAGATGTGGGTTCGAGTCCCGCTCCCGGAAAAACGGCGGATTTTTTCTCGACTTATATTTTCGCTTATTTATCAATGAATCAAAGAAACGTGACAAGCACACGTCATTCGGCCCTATTAAATATTTCGAAAAAAGCCGAATAGCACTGGCAATGACGACTGCAACCTTGATATGTATCTTTACCGAGTCCCTCGTCCCGTATCTCTCTGTTCTGCTATATATATATATATATATATATATATATATATATATATATATATATATTGTGTACTTTGGGTACACAAGCGCCTGCCCCAGACACGCTTCTACTGATCATTATTATTTTGTTATATGAGCAACACTACAAGATTACGATCGAAACTGCATCGCATTTGTATTACCACTCTCAAGTGGCAGATAAAGCGATATTTAGAGTGTATGACATTCGCTCTAAATGTAAATAATTCAGCGCTACTCCAAATCACCGAAGGACATTTCAGACATGACATTTAGCGGGTCACTGAGGTTCGGAGGTCATTCAGTGGTGAATTGAGTAGCCTCGACAACAATGACGTCACCAGATAGGAAAGTTCAGTAATAAACGAGAAAATACGGTTTCTAAAAACTGCCAGCAAGCATATCTTCCAATCTCGTCCACAATGCGCGCTCTACCCTAATACGGATTTTTCGCGAACTTGTCTCTGCTTGTGATATCACTGACGTAACCTGATTTTTATTTTTAAAATATTCCTTTGTTATGTTTTCAAAAAATAGTCTGTATGAAAACATTTTAGACCGAGACCTTTATTCTGATCTCTCCCAAGCCTCAGTGCCATCACTTTGACTATTAACCCAATATGTGAGTCACGTTACTATCTCATGACAATACCCAGATGCAATTCATTGTTTGTCCAAAATGCATCCCCTCACAGAGACATTTAATTTGATACCTCACAAGCCATAGCGGCATCATTATGATTTTTAACCCAATCTAGGACTCACATGACTATCTGATGACTATAACCACGAAGCGATTTTTAATTTTTCCCGCGTGATTGCCCTCGTCAAGACCTTTATTTGACAACTCACAAGCCCTAGTGGCATCACTTTGAATTTAAACCGAATCTATGACTCACGTGACTATCTCATTACTATAACCAGGACGCGAATTTTAATCTCTCCAACGTGACGCCCCTAATCGAGACCTTTAAAGTACCTCACAAGCCCAAGTGGCATCTCTGACTTTTAACCCAAGCTATGACTCACATGAGTCCCTCATGACTATAACCACGAAGCGATTTCTAATTTGTCCCATGTTATTCCACTTATCGAGATCTTTAATTTGGTACCTTTCAAGCCCTAGTTGCATCACTGTAACTGTTTTTTTTACTTGGGACAATTTTATATTTGTCCCAAGTGATTCCCCTCCTCGAGACCTTTAGTTTGATACCTGACAAGCGCTGGTGGCGTGAAGTTGACTTTCAACTCAATCAATGACTTATGAATAATTAATAATTAAAATTAATATTTATTTTAAGGAACGCACGTCGGCCGGACCTAATTTCTGGCCAAAACATTTGGGGGGGGGGGTCATATGACTAACATTATCACTGTAACGAGCGGTTTAACCTTTAAACAACACGGAAACACGCGTTCTTCACATGCAACAGCCAGGGCATGTCGCAACCATTTTTGCGATTTTCTTCCGTGGGTGGCGCTGTTGAATGGCGCCACCCGCGCAGAGTATGTTTGGGAAGGTTATAACAGGATGGCTGGATTATGAAAAGGCGGAGGAGTAGGTATGCTGATACAACAGCGGGTGCAGAGAGTGAAAGACGACCATTAACAACAAGTGTGGGGGAAAGGGATACTTGAGGATAGGGAGATTGCTTTAGGGGCCTGTCGTACCTGTGGACGGGTAGGGCACATGAACGCCCACATTGAAGATCTAGATGGGTACACAGACTTCAACGAAAATCTAATGCTAGATGTTTGTGACTACCAAAAGTTGATCATAGGAAATAGGGAACAAAATGCGAGGGTCAAATCACGTGAGAGTGTGGTAGGAGACAGTGGAGTATTGACTACTGCCTTATTTCAGAGGGACTTTATGAATCGGTATGTGGCATGAACATATATGAGGAAGATGGTAACAGTTTGGGCAGTGACCACAAGCGTATAAAGTTGAGTTTTGGGAAACTGCGGGGCGCAAAAACGGATCGACCAGGGCAGTACTCAAATTTAAACAGCAAAGAAATTGCTGTTATAGCCAAAAGCATTGAGGCTGACATAGAAAGAAATCCTGTATAGGACAGGGATTATGACAGGCTCATCAAGACTATGCATCAAACAATAGTCAAGGGAGAGAGGGCCAATCGATGGAGAGGAAAGAAACCGCCCAGAAGCTTGTGGAACGAAGAAATTAAAGAGGCGATAGATAGGCGTAAACAGGCGAATAGAGATTATGAAAAGGCCACAGGCAGACCAATAGGATGGGGAGACAGCAGGAGGAGGTGGACCTAAAATGGGAGCAATATAAGCAATCTGCAGCGATGGCGTAGAGGTAGAACACCCGCCTCGCGTGCAGAAGGACCGTGGTTCGAATCCCGGAGACGGACAATTCCCACCGGATTAAAAAAAAAATCCGCGTATTGATGGAATTGCACAAAGGGGCTTGGGGTGCGGCCTGACCCCGGCGACCATTGCCGGTAATGCACTCCCTCACCAGAGCAGGATTGGCCACCCTGGTGTAGTAACGGCCACAACCTCCCATCAATACGCCAACTAACCCTCGGCCCTCAGTCCCCAGCGGCTGCGAAGCAACTGATCACGGTGGCAGTCAGACCTGTGACGCAGCTGAGGGTGCTAAGAATCCCTGGATCCGGACAGGCCAATGGAATCTGAACCCGACAACGTTTAGCGTGCGAACCTTATCTAGCGAAGCAAGTCTCGAGGTGTTGTTCGAGGAATTAGAGGGCATTAAATGGGATGTAATAGGGCTTAGCGAGGTTAGGAGGGCAGGCGAAGCCTTTACGGTGCTGAAAAATGGACACGCCCTATGTTACCGTGGTCTAGATGACAGAAGAGAACTGGGAGTGGGATTTCTAGTCAATAAAAGCATAGCTGGCAACATAGACGAATACTATAGCATTAACGAAAGGGCAGCAGGTCTTGTAATTAGGCTCAATAAGAGGTACAAGCTCAAGGTGGTGCAGGGCTATGCGCCACATCCAGCCACGACGACGAAGTAGTGGAACGCTTCTATGAAGATGTGGAATCGGCAATGGCTAAAGTAAAAACGCAGTATACCGTAGTTATGGGGGACTTCAATGCTAAAGTAGGCAAGAATCAGGCTGGAGACAAGGCAGTTGGGAACTATGGTCTGGGCTGTAGAAATAGCAGGGGGGACCTACTAGTTGAGTTTGCAGAACGCAATAACCTACGCATAATGAATACCTTCCTCTGTAAACGGGAGAGTCGGAAGTGGATCTGGAGAAGCCCGAATGGGGAGCACAAAAATGAAATAGACTTCATATTATGCGATAACCCTGGCGTCGTGCAGGATGTTGAAGTGCTCGGAAGGGTAAGGTGTAGTGACCACCGTATGGTAAGATCTCGAATTAGGCTAGAGTTGAGGAGGGACTGCAACAAGCTAGTACGAAAGAAGCCGATAAATGAGCAAACAGTAAGACGTAAAGTAGAAGAACTCAGGATCGCGCTGCAGAACCGATATTCCGCCCTTAACGAGGAAGCCGAGCTTACGACACAGGAAGCCAGCGACAACCTTACACGCATTCTCACGGAGGGTGCAGTAGAAGTCGGGGGCACTATGGCTAGACAAGATACTGATAAACTTTCACAGGAGACGAGAGACCTAATCAGAAAACGGCAAACCATGAGAATCTCTACTGCAGCTGACAGAATAGAACTAGCCGAGCTCTCGAAGTTATTCAATAAGCGCAAGACAGCTGACATACGGAAGTGTAATATGGAGAGGATCGAATACGCTGTAAAAAACGGAGGTAGCCTGAAAGCAGTAAAGAGGCGTCTTGGCGTGGGGAAAAATCAGATGTATGCACTTAAGGATAAGCAAGGGAATGTCATCACAAATAGGGATAAAATAGTCACAGTGGCCGAGGAGTTCTATAGGGATCTGTACAGTAGCCGGGACATACAGGATAATGCCGAACGAGACAGTAGTTCAGAGGAGATAGACATCCCACCAGTAACGACCGAAGAAGTAAGGAAAGCTTTGAAAGAAATGAAAGAGGGCAAAGCACCTGGTGAGGATCAGATAACAGCAGACATCTTGAAGGATGGCGGAGAAATTGTACTTGAAAAACTGGCAAACCTGTATACGCAATGCCTAATGACCGCAATGGTACCGGAATCTTGGAAGAACGCGAACATCATCCTAATCCATAAGAAAGGCGACATGAAGGACTTGAAAAATTACAGGCCGATCAGCTTACTGTCAGTCGTCTACAAGGTATTTACCAAGGTAATCGCTAACCGAATCTCTGCAACCTTAGATTTCAGTCAACCTAAAGAACAAGCAGGGTTCCGTAAAGGTTATTCAACAATGGACCATATTCACACGATCAATCAGGTGATAGAGAAGTGCGCTGAGTATACTGAACCGCTATATATAGCCTTCATAGATTATGAGAAAGCATTTGACTCTGTCGAAACCCTAGCAGTCATTCAGGCATTACGGAACCAGGGGGTAGATGAACATTATGTAAGAATACTAGAGGATATCTATAATGGGTCTACAGCTACCATCATCCTCTATAAGGAGAGCAGTAAAATACCTATAAGGAAGGGTGTCAGACAAGGAGACACAATCTCTCCAATGTTATTCACAGCATGCTTACAAGAAGTATTCAGAACGTTGGATTGGGTACAGGTGGGAGTAAGGGTTAATGGAGAATACCTCAGCAACCTTAGATTTGCTGATGACGTTGCCTTGCTAAGTAACTCGGGGGACGAATTGCAAAGCATGCTTTCCGCACTGAATGAACAGAGTAGAACCGTGGGGCTGAAAATTAATATGCAGAAAACTAAAGTAATGATCAATAACCTCGGGACAGCACAGCGGTTTTAGATGGCGAGGCAGTGGAAGTGGTAAGCGAATATATACACTTAGGCCAAGTTGTGACCCCAGATCCCAACCATGAGGCAGAGATAATTAGAAGGATCAGAATGGGGTGGGGTGCATATGGCAGACATTCTCAGATAATGAATAGCAGCCTACCATTGTCGTTGAAGAAGAAAGTGTATGACAGCTGCATCTTACCGTTACTCACCTACGGGGCAGAAACTTGGAGGCTCACTAAGAGGGTTCAACTTAAATTGAGAACGACTCATTGGGCAATGGAGCGGAAAATGATAGGTGTAACATGGACAAGAAGAGAGCGGAGTGGGTCAGGGAGCAAACTGGTGTTAAAGACATATTAGTGGAAATTAAGAGGAAGAAATGGACGTGGGCAGGGCATGTAATGCGAAGGCAAGATAACCGCTGGTCATTAAGGGTAACAGAGTGGATCCCTAGAGAAGGCAAGCGTTGCAGGGGGCGGCAGAAAGTTAGATGGGCAGATGAGATCAAGAAGTTTGCGGGTATAAATTGGTCACAGTTGGCACAGGACCGAGGTAATTGGAGAATAATGGGAGAGGCCTTTGCCCTGCAGTGGGTGTAGACAGGCTGGTGATAAGCAAATAAAACAGGAAGTGGAGCAATTAGTGCAGGCAAAAATGAAGGGGGAGAGCGACCGATGAGTAGGGCAAATACGAGGGAGGGGTACAGACGCCGAAAAGGTTTTAGGACCATGTGCAGGCATTACGGAAACGCACGAGTCCAACAGAAGGCGGTACTATAAAAACGAGCAGGGGCATATGTTCAAGAGAGAGGAAGCATTGGTATACCTACACAAAATTATCTCGGAGAAGTTCAGTAAGGTGGATGAAGTAGCCCCGAAGTGACACAGAGATGTCGCGACGGGTAGGCCAGAATTTCTGGAGATAGATGGGTACAAGCTGAAACGGAAAAGAACAGAGGAAAAGGCCCCCCCCAAAATACCGCGGTAGGCACGGATGGGATACCGATGGTGATAAACAACCAATTAGGACCGAAGAGCAAGGCAAAGCTGCTACAAGCCATCAGAACAACGATAAAAAAGGCAACACCGACCGCGTGGCAAATGAGCAGGATGAACTTAGTGTACAAGGCCAAAGGAGACAGGACAAACCCGAGCAAGTATAGGCCCGCAACCGTCACGTCAGTGCTGTACAGGTTGGCAATGCAGGCAGTGAAGTTCCAACTAGAGCAGTGGTAGAAGAAAATATATTAGGGGAACTTTAAAATGGGTTTCGAAAGGACGGAAGACTAGAGGGCAACTTATTTGTTGTAAGCTAATGCATAGATGTGGCGAAGATGCAAAACCCACCTTTTTGGTTAGCCTTTGTGGACATTAAAGCGGCCTATGATCATGTAGACAGGGATTCGCTGTGGAGTATCCTGGAGGATGAGGGAGTAGGGGAACAATTCATTAGCTTGCTCAGGGAGCTATACCGGGAGAACCACATGCCAATAGTGTGCGAGGGAATAACTTACATTAGACCTGTATACACATACAAAAGTTTGAAATAAGGATATCCTCTGTGTTCACTGCTTTTTATGATCTGCATTGCGGGGTTATAAAGGAAGCTAGAGGTCAATATGCCGGGGTTCGATTTATACAGGAAAAACGGCCAGGTGGTGGAACAACGGGTCTCAGGAATGTATGCAGAAAACATATTGTTGATGGCGGACAACCGGTTAAGTATGCAAGGCTTGATGGATAGATGTGGTGAAGAAGCCACGGACCTAGGGCTATGCTATAACTGAAAAATATCGGGGATCATGATCTTTACAACGGCGCGGAGCACAGAACAGTATCACTGCAACAAGTAGAAATGCCACTGGTGAAAGAGTATAAATATTTAGGCGTATGGCTGAAAGACAGCCAAGATTACACGCGCGCGAATGAAGCTCACCTTAAATTAAAACGAAATGAAAACGTAACGCGGCTATAATGAAGCATACAGCCCTCTTGGGATACAGCAAATACGAGGTGGTAAGGGGAGTCTGGAAAGGGGTCATAGTACCAGGACTACCTTTCGGAAATTCAGTTCTGTGCATGAAATCAGAGACCCAAGGGGTCGTGGATGTAAATCAGAGGTAGGTAGGCAGAGTGGCCCTGGGGTCCCATAGCGAAACTACAAATGAAGCGGTACAGGAGGATATGGGCTGGCCGTTTTTCGAGGCGAGGAAAGCGCAGTGCAAGATAAGTTTGAGGAGCGATTTCGTAATATGGAGGAAGAAAAATGGGCCGCGAGGGTGTTTAAGTACCTGTATATGAGGAGCGTGGACACGCGGCGGAGGAGGAGGACCAGACAGAAGACCAAGCGGTATGAAAGGTCGGTAGGGGAAAGTGGGGTTTACACAACAACCAGGTAAAGGCAGCAGAGACGACAAAGTGGGCACAGAGGATGGAAGCGAAAAAAACCCTGGAGACATATAGGACAGAGAAAATGGAAATTAATAAAGAAGGATTCTATGGCAATACGAGAGGCAGTGCATTGCTCTTCGAAGCACGGGCGGAGTGCCTGAGAACCCGGGCACGAGTATCTACACGAGTATCTACAGACAGCAGGATGAAACATGTGCATGCTGCGGCAGTGATGGGGAAACTATAGACCATATTGCCAGGGGCTGCACAGAAATACGACCACCACGGGGTGAGGGGGAAAAGACGCTGGCGGATGCTTCGGTGTTTGGGGAGAGAGGGAACCCTCAACGTCAAGGCCAGCGAGGCGACAAAGAGGCGACTAGAATGGTGGTGGAGGAAAAGTAGGGAAGAGATGGGTACGCAGGCGGAGTAATCATACGGATGAGAATTCACAACAACGGGGGGGGGCGGAAAGGGGTGGGAGCGATGAGTTTAAAATCGGGATAACGGGGAGAGGGGGGTAGGAAGGAAATCTATTTGGTTAGCTAGGAGTACGGCAAGTAAGTGTAATAAAACAGTTAACTGGGTTGCTGACAAAAAACACCGCGATTTAAAGGGTGAGCCACTAATCATCATCAGCAGCAGTGCCAGATGTACCACGTTCGGGTGCCGCAGATTCGATCGCGATTGAAAAAGTTTGAACGTGCATTGCCAGGCATTTCGCGCATTTTGCTCATTCTAGCGACGAACAGCGTATCCGATGATTCTTGTATTTCGATAGCCGCAGTCTGTATCTAGGCCAATCGGCGCTAGCAGGGCATTCATCGCAAAGGTCACTTGATACCATTGACGTTCCTGTAGCGCGTGCTTCAGAAACCCACTCCACTATGCAAGCACGGTATTGTTTTTGGAAATTGTGTACGTTGATATATTCTGATGTATTTTATCTGCTTCCTCCTTTGTCGGAAACGATGCTTAGTCTTTTTTGTGGTGTTATTTTGTTGCCTTATTCCCTGAGCCTAAAACGTATTCCCGCCATTTTAGGGTTGAAGGTCTTGTGCGCGCTTCTCGTCATGCGCGCAATCTTCCTTTTTTAGATGCGATGCATCTCATGGTCGGGGCTATGTCCATCCTTTGTCTTTGTCGTTGTAGCGCCGTCCACATCCCCACCGCGCATGCTCGGCTTGCTGAACGCCCGCTGGTGTCTTAACCTTCTATGGCTCCTGGAGCGACAGCGTTGCCGGTGTCTTCCTGGGCCGGCATGAGACGAGCACGCTTCACACGCCTTCGACGTTTCATCGTCGTCGGCAGCGGCGTGCGTCGGCGAGTGTCGGCGGGCCGGGGTTACAAGCAGCCCACAACCATCCGGGGAACGTGCATCGACCTCATCTTGAGCAATGTTACGGTTCATCTACTACAATAGCCCTTGACTTTACATTTCATAGACCATAAGGGGGTCATAATCAAAGCGGAACGCCAACCACAGCTCGACGTCACCTACGTTGAACATGATGATGATAATGCTTAAATAAAGACAAACTCATTCCACGTACAACGTGTCTCTCTCTCTCTCTTTAATGCTTCTCCACTCTAACACCCCCCACCCCCCTCCAATAAAATTACACCATCTTCCCATAGGGGAACCCTGAGTAGTTATCGAAACAGCCATGGGGTCAACGCTATTCCCCATTTCGTAGTTCCGGTAAGTGAAAAGTGTGGCGGTTACCATGAAAACCGAACGGTAAATATAACGGCAGCTACATACCTAAACCTCACAGAAACGACGAAGTGAAAACTAATGGGCACTTGAATCGACACCATGCCTGCTTCGCTTACTACTCCGGGTTCCCCTACGGGAAGATGGTGTGATTCTTTTTTATACGGCCAGGAAGGTTGCTTGTGGGAAACGAAATAATTTCGTTGTTGCTGACAAGATACGGTTGATCACACGGTTGTTTTTTGGCTCCTTCATAAATCCCACCAAGAAGAATTCGGTACCAATTAACGCGAACACTCTCAAGCAGGTGCGTCCGAGCACCACACAACGCGCGTTTACTTCGTAAATTTGAAGTTGACATAAGCACCGCACTCATACAAAATAGCAGCCTCTCCACTCCGTGGATGATGGCGAGGGGGGGAAGGCGGAGTTCGGGGACTCAAAATGACATCCAAATTGCGCCCCTGCCGTCACTCCATTTCAGTCGCTTTGCCTCCGCTTGCGATTTCCGCCGCCACGGGGCCAACGCCACCGAACACGAGTTGCTTCGGCTCCCGTTTCATCTCCCTCCAAGAGCGGACCTTCAACATTGACCACCATACGGCCACTACAAACAGTTCCGGTACGTCTTCTGAAATACGTAGACAGCCGACTGAGCCCCCAGACTCGAAAGGACAGTGTTGCAGCCCACATTATGGTCTCCCAACTCGCCGCCCGCGCTAAGCCTCGTCTCCAGGCCTAGCGACACCGTCGTTCCTGCCATGACATCCACCGCTAGAGCACTAGGCCAGGGTGACCCGTCGACATCCCAGCAGCCGGCACCAACCACCGTCAACATGGAATTCCACGAGCTAAGTGGCCGCACCATACACCCGATAATCCTTGGGAGATGGTGCTTGCTGCCCGACACAAATTGTCTGACGCCAAGCAGCGGCATCGCCATCCACCGGAAGCCACGAAAGCAACTACAACGACGCGCGTAACTCCGCCACCACACCTCCCGGCCAACCACTACATAATCATTTATCGACCACGATCCGGTCTCAATATAGCTGCCTGGTCTCCCCGCACCCTTGCTGCAAGTCTTGCTGAAGCAAGTGCCATTTCGAGAACGCAGTTTCTCAACAAAGTCATCGTGGAAGCTCAACAGGATCGCAACCTCTTGGTGGCAAGTACAGCCAATGCCCAGATAGCAATTCTGCTAAGCAAAATAACGGCGATTAACCTCGGCAGTGCCAACTATGAGCTTGCACCGTATATGAAACCACCGCCCAACTTCTGCCGCGGCATGATCCACGGTCTCGAAGAGGACATCACCCAGGACGGCCTACAAGAACTTCTGGAAGCCAACCGCCCGCTTATCCTGCACGCTCGGCTCATGGGTCGCACCAAATCTGCCCTCATGACGTTTAACGGCACCCGGGTACCCTACTACGTTCGATTTGGCTGTGTACTTCACCGCTGCCGACCCTACCGCCGCATCGCCCAGGTTTGCCAACTCTGTGGCGACGTCGGACGTCGTCAAGACATCTGCCCCCACCCGGACTCACCGAAGTGCCCCCGCTGCCACGTAGCCAACCCATCCCCCCAGCACGACTGTCAACCAACGTGCAGACTATGCCAACAAGCACATCCCACCGCCAGCAAGGACTGCCGGAAACGCGTCCTGCCCATACTAGGCCCGAGACGGGTCATCTCACCGCCCCCTGCAGAAACGACGAAGACTGCCCGCCAGAACACCCGCCAATACAAGATGCCCACTAGCACCGCGCCCGGCCTCAACAAGGTGAGCTGGTCCAACATCGTAGCGCAAACTCCCACTGCTCACGACTTCCCCCCTCTCCCACCCATACTCACTAACCCCCCGAAAGCTTCTCAACAAACGCCCGATGCTCATGACACCTCCCTCCTCCCACCCAAAACAACCAGCCCATCGGAAACACCTCAACAAATCTCCCTCTCTCCCAACCTTCATGAAGTCCTTCGAAACATCCAGCAACAACAAGCTGCCCTCAGCGAACGCTTAAATTCATTGGCGTCAGCTATAGCTGCTATTCAAAGCCCCTCCTTATGCACTAACCCCCCACAACTCTCCCACCACAGACTTTACAAACCGAGGATGCTGCCGCCATCCTTGAAGAGAGCATACCAACACGAATAATTCCCCTCATCGACCAACGCCTGGAAAAGGCCATCGGCGACTTCCAATCGACCATCACAACAACCCTGACTTCTATTCAGCAGATGAGCGAAGTGCTTACTGCCCGTATCACAAACATTGAGAAGGCCCTCGCTAGCAACTCTTCCGTTCCCACCTCGCAATCCAAGAAAGCCAAACTCCAACCACCCGATACGGATGATCCTATTGCCCTAGCCACTGCCCTCCCAATGACGATGTCTAACTCCCCGGCACTGACCATCTATCAGTGGAATTGCCGATCCTTAAATAACAAAAAAGCCCAATTGGGATTCTACATCACCCCTGCCCCTCCCGATATCATCGCCCTCCAGGAAGCCGACACGCCTGCCCCTGGAATTCGCGGGTACACGGCCTACACCCAAGATCTCTTACACCGCACGGCAATACTAGTGGCCCAGCACCTCACCGCCCAAGAACACAGCCTAACCTCCCCCATCGCCCACACATTTGTCGAAATTCTTCCAACTCGGAGAAACGAACCCAGCGTTTTTGTTCTAAACGTTTACAGCCCACCTCTAAGTTCTTTGCAAGCAATCGACACTCTCGTGCACGACGCCAAGCGGACAGCGCATCAAAATCCTTTCTCTTTGCTCGGCGATTTTAACGCCCCACACTACTCTTGGGGATACTCCCAAGCTACAAAAAAGGGAACAGCCCTCCTCCACGCCACCCAGCATCACGCCCCCGTTCTTTACAATGACCTGGCCACTCCAACCAGACTGGGGAACAGTGTATCACGCGACACCTCCCCAGACCTCACATTCGCAGCCAACATAGGGCATTTGACTTGGCAAAGGACTCCAGACACCCTCGGAAGTGACCACTACCTCATTCAAATCGTGATACCTCAATTGCACACAACCCGAAAAATTGGTTTCACAAAGATCATTAATTGGCCCGCATTCCGCAAGGATCCAACCGCCCTTCCTTCCATCACCGAAAACCTAGAAGAGTAGACATCGGCCCTAGAAAATCTCGTCCAGAAGCATACCGAAACAATTCCCCTCCCCGAAAAGAATCCTGCCGCCGACGCCCATTTGCTCCATCTCTGGGCAGCCCTCCGAGGGCTAGTCAAACGGTGGGAACGACAAAAGCATAACCGCACCCTTATGAAACGTATTGCGGCAATCACTTTACAAGCGACCCAGTACGCTCAAACATTGCACACACAAAACTGGCACTCCTTCTGCGACGAGCTAAGAGGCACTCTTAGCACCAAGCGCACCTGGCACATCCTCCGGAAACTAATCGGCGAAAAACCCACTCGAACAGCCACCAACCACCAAATTCATAGACTCATACATAACAGTGACCGGCCTCCCGGAGAACTCCTACATTCGATCAGAGATCACTTGTTCGGCCACCCGGTCACGCACCCACCCCCTCCGGCCACCAGCTACACGGGTCCGCCAAACCAAGCACTTGATGCCCCGTTCACCCACGCCGAACTCCAACACGCCCTGGGACGCCTCACTCGCAATACCACCCCGGGTAGGGATGGTATCACCAACAAGCTCATTCGGAATCTCGACGATGAAGCCCAAGAATCCCTTCTCACTCTTTTCAACCACCACTGGGAAGCAGGCACCTTGCCCCCTCAATGGCGTCACGCAGACATAACCCTAATTCCCAAACCGCACAAGCCTGTTACCCCCGCCAATCTGCGACCCATTTCTCTAACATCGTGCCGGGGAAAACTTTTCGAACACATGGTGCATTCCCGGCTTACTTCCTACCTCGAAACTAAAGATCTCTTTCCCCATACAATGTTTGGCTTCAGAAATCACTTGTCTACTCAAGATGTGCTCATCCAACTAAAAGAACAAATTATCGACAACCTCAGCAAGACTTACCCCAGCACCATCCTCACCTTAGACGTCCAGGGCGCATTTGACAACGTGACGCACGACGCCATATTACAAGGGCTCCTTCACACGCAATGCCGTCCTCGAACCTTTGACTACGTGCGCGCCTTGTTTACTGACCGAACTGCAACTATCCGCCTTGGCCCATACAAATCCCCCACTTTCAACACACCAGCCAAAGGGACTCCCCAAGGGTCGGTTATTTCCCCTTGCTATTCAATCTGGCCCTCTTTGAACTACCTAAACAGCTTTCCACCATTCCGGATCTACGCCACGCCTTTTACGCGGACGATATGACACTTTGGATAAACAAAGGCTCGCCAGGCTACCAACAAGATGCCTTACAACAAGCTATCGACCTCACCCTCCAGTATCTCGCACCTCGCGGCCTAACCTGTGCTCCCCAAAAGTCCGCTCTCTTGGTACTCCACGCCAGAACGCGTGGTCGACCCCCGAGCACCACCCCAGACCCTCAAATTGCTATCAAAGATGCAGTGGTGCCGAAAGTGAAAGCCCTGCGAATTCTCGGCGTGCCTTTTCACGTGGATGCGTCTGGAGCAGCACTCCTCCCACAACTGCAGGGCACGATATCGCAACTTATCCATCTCATCCGGGGAATCTGCACACACCAACATGGACTGAGGGAACAGGACACTTGCCGTCTCGTTCACGCCCTACTTCTAAGCCGCCTCACATACGGCACCCCCTACGTCTGCCTCAAACCTCAAGAACAGAGCAAGCTGGATGAACTCATTCGCCGGGCTTACAAGATCGCTCTAGGCCTCCCAGCTTTCGCCGCCACACAGAAATTGCTTCAACTGGGGCTGCATAACACCCTCTCTGAACTCCTCGAAGCCCAACAGACAAGTTAATTGGCACGCCTGTCCCTCACTCCTACCGGCGGAACTGTCCTCAGGGCACTAGGCCGCCCCACGCCGAACCCTCATAACGAGCTTCACCCCCTCCCTCCCCATATCCGGACCAATATCGAGGTGGCACTAATTCCACGTCACATTCATCCCATATACAACCCTGGCCGACGCAAAGCCAGAGTGCAGCACCTTGAACGAAAGTACTCCTCAGCCCCGGATGCTCGCTATAGCGACATCGCCCAAACCCCATCACACCCCCGCTCGACCCTAGCAGTCACGGACAACGAGGGCACCGTTCTCAACGCCGCTACCTTCTTTCATCTTTCTTCGAACGCTGCTGAAGCCACCTCCACTGCCCTCGCGGCGGCCACCCACCACCCACCTAACCATAATCACAGACTCTCAACAAGCTTGCCGATATTACCTCCAGGGAAGAGTACCCCCTGCGGCGCTCAAGCTCCTGAAAGCCATTGGCGACCTACCTACAATAACAATCGTGTGGACCCCGGGACACGCCTCACTCCCTGGGAATGAAGCAGCACATGCTGCAGCCCGCGAGCTTCACTTCGGGGCGTTCCCTACAGGGCCAGGCGGCTCGGACTCTACGACGGCCACTATCCATCCTCTTCCACCCTGCTTCACCGACATCTTATCCCACTACCGCCACGCTCGCCGAAAATATCCTGCGCCCCACCCTACCCTGTCCGTCGAAGAATCACGAATCTGGCGCAGACTACAAACTGGCACATACTATAACTCCACCATCCTCTCCCACATCTCCCCCTCACGCTTCGAGTACAACTGCCCGGACTGTGAAGTTCCAGCCACCACTGCCCACCTCGTCTTCCTGTGCCCTCAACACCTTGTTCCTCTCCTTTCCCCTACCCCCGAGCAGTGGGAATGCGCGTTGACCAGCTCGGACCTGCAGGAGCAGCTCAACCTGATCCAGCGGGCCACGCGAGCAGCGGCGGCGCGCCGCCTCCTGAACTGAGGACGCCACCCGCGTTCTTTTTTTTTCTCAATAAACGTTTTCCCTCCTCCTCCTGCTGCCTCCGCTTGCCGCGCTTTCGTATTCGGGGAAGCTCGTTGTCTTCACAGACGTTGAGCAGCAGCGTGACGCTTCCTACGTCCGTTTACGTCAATGGCGGAAGGGGGTGTGTGATTTCCGGAATCCGCTTATATACGCTGTGCACCACGGCGCCATCTCGCGTTTACGCGTACCGCCATCTGCCCTAGTTTGATGCAGCCACGGTGTATTACACCTGGATCACAACCTGATTACACCGCTGTTTTTGCGCGTTTTCTCGTTGCTGGGTTAGGTTTGTGCCTGTTTTTGAGTGTTTTGGAGAGTTCTTGTACCGTTTAGCTAGTTTCCGCATAGATTTTTGTTTGATGGTGGTGTGCCCACGGATGGACGCGGACGGACATTGGGAGGTCCTAATGACTCAGCACCGTTACAGGCGAAGGATTAAGCCGTTCGACTCTGACGTACTAACTCACGGTCGCAGCCAAGTAGGGTAGACGACTGACCCTAACTCCGTCTGGTCTACCAGACACAGGCTCGAATCCTGCCGGTGCCTCTGTGATTTTTGCGATTGTAAATGCTATGCGCATGGTCGCGGACGGACATAGTGAAGTCCTAAGGTACTCGGTACCTAAAAATAATATACGTAATACTATTGTACAGAAAACTGTGAGAGGTGCTGAGCATTTATTTTTGGTTCACGCACTCAATGAATGATCTGGATTATGCTAATCCATAGCAAACTGCTCCAATGAAAAAGAATGGATGGTTATAGCCCACGTTATCGCCTAGGAGCCATTATTTTCTTAAATGTGGTTTATCTCTCTCTCTCTCTCTCTCTCTCTCTCTCTCTCTCTCTCTCTCTCTCTCTCTCATGGGAATCGGTAAAACACGAAAGTGAAACGGGCCTTCACAGGAGCAGCTGAATATAAAGGAACCTCCTTCATGTGCGAAGGGTTCGCGAGCCTGACACCGCCGGACGAAATGGCGCCGACACACATGCAAGAAAAAAAAACATTTTATTCCTGGACAACAAAACCACAAATAACATGCACACAAACAGCAGCTTGTAACACATAACGGTCATGGGAACAACGCAGCAGCGGAGGGTGCCTCAATTCACGCGCGTCCCCCGTACACGAAGGCGCTGGCATCGAGGCGCCAGCTGTCGGAGCTCATTAGCATCATAATGCGCTGCTTCACTTCGCCTCTCCTAGATGGCAGCACCACCTGAATGAGCCATTGCGAAGGACATCAGGCACGTTTGTATAACTGCTCACGTCTCGGTTCGCAGCGCAGTTGGCAGAGCGCCACATACCTCCCATTGTGGCGAGAGGCGAGGGAGATCGAATCCGGGCGCCGCCACGTCAGTGGCACTTTTTCTGGTGACAGCACTCTCGTGACGCATATGAAGTCACTTAGATCTTGATGTACCCGGAGGGAAAACACTTTTGTGTTCAAAGTGTTTGCACAAGAAGGTGCCGTGGTGGCTGATAGAGTATTTCAATGACTTGATGCCAAGTAATTGATAATTGCCTAATTTCATTTTTTCTAATTTTATACGTATAGGGTACGGATGCAGGGTATCCCAAAACTCAAACAATCTATAGTGTGTACGTTTTGATGAAACCTAAAATTTCAAACAACATATGCAGCAAGGATAAATTTCCTATTAAGTTTAATTGATATCCCGAGAGGGCGATTTGACGAGAAGCAATTTCTTTTTTTGGTGTTGCATTTCTTGCAGCGCATTCATTTACTAAAAAAACTTTTGAGATATTATCCCCAGCCACTTTAGCACCTTGCATTAATCAAGGAAATTAAAAAAAAAGAAAGTCAGGTGCCTAGCAGGCTAACTTGCTAAAAAAATTGATACATTTACGTGAATACAATACTGGTACCCCCCACGCGCATATCACCTCTGCAGAACCACGACCAATGTTTCCAATATCCACATGACTAAATAATGGTGCTAACAGCTAACAAGAAATTCTTAAAAATACCTCGTTCCACTATCACAGGTTTGTGTGAATTCAAGCCCACACCACAAATGAAAGCTAACATAATATACACAATATTTAAAAAGATGGCAGCAATACCTTACATTTCAGCAATACACCGCTGCTTCTACTGACTACCTGACCAAAACGCCAATCCACTATGTTTCCAAGGGCATTTACACCTCCTTTAGTGAAACCACAACATCGCCTACACTGAAAGCCCGCTTGTTCAACCTGCCAGAACGGCCTCTCTAGTGTGACGCTAGTTTGTCAAACACGGGAGCGTTGCTCCAATATTTATGACGGATAAAACTGCGAAGATCAAACCACGGTACATATTCACTACATGTGAAAAAAGAAGAACGGTTCTGTTGCATATACATATGTGGGTACACAGTGAGTGCATATTTATCACTACAGTAAGCTGCTTGTTTTGATGCACTAATTACTAAACCATAAATGACAGCCCCGGGCATGTGGATTGTCTCCTTTAGTAACTCCATAACACTGACCACACCTAAAAACCTGCCTGTGGAGCAACTTGCAAGTACTCCTATTCCCTTATACAACACACGTGTAACAGAACATCTCCATCAAATCGAAACACGGCAAGCAAAGAAAGCATCATCATCATCATTATCACCCCAGTCTATCTACGTCCAGTGCATAGCAAAGGCCTCTCCCATTAATCTCCAATTATCGCGGTCCTGTGCTAACAGCGTCCAATTTACCACACAAACGTCTTGATCTCCCCTTCCTATCTAACTTTCTGCCGCCCCCTGCCACGCTTGCCTTCTCTAGGGATCCACTCTGTTACGCTTACTAACCAACGGTTATCTTTCCTTCGCACTACATGCCTGTCCATGTCCATTTCTTCTTCCTAATTTCCACTAATATGTTCTTAACACGCGTTTGCTGCCTGACCCACTCCGCTATCTTCTGGTCCCTTATTGTTACACCTATCATCTTAAAAAAAAAAGCATATATTTCTCGCAAATGACAATAGCGTGCTTGCATCGTGGACTCGGATCCTGAAGCACGCTCTACCAGATAGGTTGTACAGCCAAATACGCTGATGGTACCAACCGACCATTCTGATGAAAGCTGAAGGTGGGTGACTGACGATTACCCTATCGTTAATGAATTATTGCATTAATCGCTACAAAATGGGCACCAGTCGAATTCACGGGGGTGCATTAAAGCAGAAATAAAGCTCCGCAAAACTTTACGTTAGATTATCTTACGCTGTCGCCTTGCCCGATCGTAAAGGCCATAAATAAAACAGCAAGTTTGAAGTGGAAACGGTGAAAGGCTCCGGGTTTGCTTCTTTGAGAAATAGCGACACTAAGCACGTGCTCCAGTCATCATATGCCTGCCACATCTACCAATCTGGTTCCATTTTGCGCGCCACCTGGACAACCACACACACAGATGATATATTGCCCTATATTCAAGAATATATCTGATTCTGACTCTTCGTAAAGAAGACCTCAAAGTAAAAAAAAAAAGACTTCGATCTCAAAATGTAGTTTTTGGTTGCACCAACCGATTAACTGATGAATCAGTTGATGAACGTCTGTCGAATAATTGGGTAATTTACTAAATCGATACCCAGCCCTTAATAGCTCATGCTAGCGCCCATTAGCCCAGCTACAACCAGCGCATTCCGAAATTTGCCACGAATCATCAGATCAGCTGTTCGTGGCTAGGCTGAGCTAAATGCGTCGAATGCCTCACGCCTTACGCTCACATTTATTTATCGCGATCTTATATGCGCCGGCGAGTCTTCTCGCTGCGGACGGCACGTTTCGACTTGCGACACCAACGCGTCCTTTCGTTTTTATTTGGCGCCACGGGGTTCCGGCAAGCAAACAACGCGTCTGTGTTGCTATAGCAATGGGGTGTATGCGCAGAGAGCAGTGGCGGTGAGATAAAGTGCGAAACACCGCTTCCACCCCGGCAGTCCCACACCTCCTTTCCCCTGAACACCACCCCAGCGTGAAGGAGGAAGAGTTAGAAATGAAGGGGCCGTGAAGGATGGCAAGGGCAGCCACGAAGGGAAGGTGGGAGTCAGGACGCTTGTCCATTTGTGGCGGTGTTTTCGACATGATGAAAAGTGCGGCAAGACAGGGACACATAAGGAATAGTTGCACAGGACGCGCGCTAGACATCAACTGGGGCTTACTGACGAGAAAAGGCGAAGCAAACCACCCTTCATCAAAATTTGTGTGCCAATCTTAAGCATTCTCTACCACAAAGAATTCAAATAATCGGCTTTATCTTTAAATGAGACAAAAATATTTTAACGCAGAAAGAAAGAAAGGTGTTTCTCCAGTTTTCCGGCATAAAAAGTTTCAGCCCCCCTCGGGACAAAAGCTTGTAAATTGAATTTTTTGCAGCCGGCGGTTTCCGGCTTGGCCCACAAAAGTTTGACCAAGACTGTACATAAAATGCGCAGAAACGCCAGTAAAAAGATGGATGACGAAGCCTTTACAGAGAATGTGGTTGTCGCTGTAGGTAGGCTTTTTCTTTTGTGTAATAGGCCTGAGTGTGTGCGCTCACGCACTCATCATTTCTCTTGATAATGCAAAACGCCTCAAAATATTCTGTTTGCTGTTGCCTCCAAAAGCTGCGCAAGACATGTGTGCCCTCAAAGTACCCAAATGCTTTTCACCATATCGAAATTGTTTCACCAATTAGCTCAAATTTTGGTGTGCGAAAGGGGTGAGGTTGTCTGCGCTGTTCCTGTGACGGAAGTGGCAAGCTGCGTCGGACCATTCTGCCGATGTCGCTCGTCTTGTTAATGAGTAAAATCGGAGACGTAAGTACGAGCGCGAAAAGTGGCAGAACGGGGATTTCAGCGGCTGAGCGCCGGGAAAAAGATGCAGAAAGACGACAGCGACTGGCTGCAGAGGCAGCAATGCACACCGCGCCTCCGACTTCAACGGGGGCTTCGGAAACCTACGAAACGAGAGCAGTGAGTGCTGGCACTACGGAATGTCCGAAAATCCATATCACTCGGTTGAATGTTTTTAAAATGCGTTTCTTAAAAACGCTATTCTCTATCTTTTATGCACAATGTATAACGGCTTGGTAGTGATGTCTTTAAGATAAGCGTCAAATTCCACTGCACGTCGCCAGAGCTATACTTGCAAACGCCACTGATGGCTACGTTTTCATCATCATCAGCAGCAGCAGCAGCCTACTAAGGTCCACTGCAGGCGAAGGCCTCTCCCATTGACCTTTGTCTACGCAAAAAAGGCGCATTCATAGACAATTCCCTCGAGTCGAGAATGCGGCCCTGTATTAACGTATAACATTGAATGGGGTGTGCACATACACTGCAAATGAAATTCATTTTGAAACGGAACTGACTTTTGACTACAAGATATGCAACGCATCTCCCGCTGCTTGTGTGTTCTTTTCATATAAAATTTGTGGAATCTTTATTTAACTGCTTTTAAAAGCGAGACCCAGGAAATACGTAATTATCAGCAATGTTTATATAAAATGGCACTCTATTGCGGCAACACTACTTAGCCTGAGGAATTTGCTTTTTCTTTTAAATAAGCCACATGGCGTGCTGTCATTTCTCGAAAGGGCTAAAAGTATCGCACTGAACTAGAAACACGGTTTTCCGTAGAAGCACAGTGCGTTTCCTATAGGCTTACAGGAGCCAAAATATTGGTTTGTGGCCCGCCGAAAAGCTCACGACATTGAGCGAAAGTTGGTCGAGAACCACTTCTGTTTCGCCTTGCTTGACTGCTGCAATGCACTCATAGCTATTTAGTGGAAAGCCTGGAGCAGTCATTGTAACTCGTAAAGCTATTCAGACGACAGTGGCTATCTGAAAACCACCCGCTGCCTTGTAGCTTTCAGTACGTCACTTCAGTTCCACCTGACTCAAAAACGTCTCAGGTTAGTATGTGCCCTGAGGAAGCACATTGTGGCGCCCTTTTAATGTCAGCATTTTGCACGTAAAAAGCTTTCGACCTTAGCACCACTGCAGGGCAAAAGCCTCTCACAAAGATCTCCAATTTACCTGCTCGTGCGCTAACTGTGACCAATTTCCCCCCGCAAACTTCTTGATCTCATCTGCCTACCTTACTTTCTGCCGCCCCCTGCCACGTTTGCCTACTCTAAAGATTCACTCTGTTACCCTTAATGGCCAATCGTTATCTTGCCTTCCCATTACATTCCCTGCCCACGCCCAGTTCTTATTTTCTAGTAATATGTCCTTAACACGCGTTGGTTCCCTACCCCACTCCGCTGTATTCTTGTCCCCAGTTGTTACACCTATCATCTTCCCTTCCAGTGCTGGCTGAGTCGTCCTTAATTTAGGCAACGCTTTTATAGACACGAAGATTCAAGATCACAAGTAGGGCCACGCACTAGTGGCAGCCTAACAAATGGGCTGAAAGGTGGCGACCTCTACATATCCGCCCTTGAAGACCAGATGGAGGACGCCAGACACTTCACTTCACAAGTTGACGCGGTCCGGAGGCACAACACGGCGGCCACTACGTGTTTGTGTAACACCATCACTGCGGTCACCACCTGCAAGGGACAGTCCGAGGTAACCGGCGGTTTCCACTGCGGTAGCAGGCCCAGGTTTGCTGTGGCTCTTGCTCCTCAGACGGCGGTGGTTCCAGCCTTGGCGCAGGAGGTGCAAAAGGCACTAAGTGACGCCGGTTGTGTTGTGCGACGCCACCTTGCTCCGTTTCCGAGACATAACTTTGTGGTCGTCATGCTGGGCTCAGCAATGTAGCCTTGAACTGGTTGGTTGCACCCATACACACTGGCTTGTTCAAAACCGATGCCAGATCTTGAGCTCCGTGATGACTGGTAAAGTCAACCGTCTGCTTCCGCTTGTAGGCTGCATCTTTGCTCCTCACGTCTTTCCTCCATCGCCAGTGAGGAGGTAACGGCGAGTCCTGTTTTGAACTTTGGTTCGGAGTTGTCGACCCATTAGAAATTGGGCCCGGCTGAAGCAATCGATTCTTGGTGCGGCCCGGCATCTAAGCAAGGCAAGATGAGGATCTGTTGCATTGCAGAACAACTCCTTGATGGTCCTGACCATTCTCTCTGCCTCTCCGTTCGATTGTGCATAGTGCGGGCAGCTGGTGACGTGGTCGAAGCCGTAAGCCTGCTTGCTTGCACATGCTCAAACAACTTGCCGCTCGCTCACAGGGCAGGTAATAATTTTTTTTTTCAGTGTAAAAACTCTTTATTTTTCGTAAACAAAGACTAAGGGTACGGGGACAAAAGGTACACATAAGTACCTGACTGGGTCCCTGCTCCCTTTGAGACATCAGCAGCAGCACAAAGTTACAAGAGGAGAAAAAAAAATTCAGTACAACTGGTAACCGAGCAAACAAAAAAACAACAAATTTTCGATCACTCGCAACACTTCGCGTAACAGTGTGAGCATAACACAACATATCATCACACAATAACATATATATAAACTTACAAAGAACGGAAATTCAAAGGGAATTATTTATACAAAAAAAGAGAGGTACATATACAACACAGGATGCCAATAGCTAAATTTACTTATAAAATAAGTCAAAATAGAGATCTTGCAAAACAGTATTCTCGTAATATTCGTTTAAAGGAATTTGGAGGACATGTTTCGATAATCTCACCGATATTTGCATTATCATTTAGGAATTTAGGAATGAGATAGTGCATGGTCTTTAAGCCATAGTTTGTTCTAATACGGGGTAACCTGTAGTTTATTTTTCTGAATTGAAAACTATCATTCATTGATAGATATGTTTGCTGAAATTCATGACGATTTATGCGCATTTCCTTGTAGACATATAATGCTAAGTTGTACATATGTAGCTGTTGTATATTCAGTATTTCATGTGCTTCTCTGAACTGTCTGGTACTCTGTCGGGAACCTAGATTTTCTAGAGCCCGAATAGCTTTTTTCTGCGTTAGAGTTAGCTTTAAAATATTAGAACGATTTGTTAAGCCCCAGACTAAAAGGCAGTAATTTAATTGTGATTGGAACATTGCATAATACACAGTTAGTCTGAAACTCTTGGGAATTTTATCACGGAGTTTCCATAGTGCGCCAGTAACCTTAGATAGCTTCAGTAATAGTTGATTAGTATGCTCGTTCCACGTAAGAAATTTATCAAAATATACGCCAAGAAATTTGATACTGTTTACAGATTTAATACCTTCATTTGAAAAATAGAGTTCAGGATTCTTATTTAAAGGAGTGTTTCTAGCTCTGAAAATTACGCTCTTGGTTTTTTTTGTATTTAGCTCCGGATCATTTGTCAATAGCCAAGCGGAGAGTTCCTTAAGCCAATCGTTCGCTACGATTTCAAGATCTCCCATGTTATCCCCAGTAAAAAACACGTTAGTGTCGTCTGCATATAGTATAATATCTTGCGTTTGCGGTATATTGCATATGTCATTTATGTATAGTAAAAAAAGGAGAGGTCCTAAAATGGAACCTTGTGGGACACCTTTCGTGATATTTTGATATTGTGATGCATATTCACCGAGCATTACATACTGTTTACGATTACTAAGATAACTTTCAATGAGGCTCTGCGCACTTCCCCTTATTCCATAGCTGTCTAACTTTTTCAATTATATACGGTGATTTACGGAATCAAATGCCTTTTTTATATCAAGGAATATTCCAATTGTGTAAAACTTTTTTTCGATGTTTTCAATAAGCTTTTCCTTGATTTAAAGTAGGGCCAGTTCCGTAGACTTTCCCTTTACAAAGCCGAATTGTTTTGGTGTAATTATTTTTAAGCGGTTTACATAATCGGTGATTCTTTTAAGAATTAATGATTCGAAAACCTTTGAAAAAATGCTTAGGACGGAAATTGGCCGGTAGTTGTTGAAATCATTTTTTGCCCCACCCTTGTGCACTACGGTTACCCGACCAATTTTAAGCTCACTGGGATATAGACCATCGTGAAACAGACGATTGCATACGTGAGCCAAAGGTACTGCTATGAAGGGGGCGATTAACTTGATTGGCCACGCTTTTATATCATCAGGACCAGCAGCGCTGCTAGTTTTCAATGAAATGATAGTAGTCGTAATTTCAGGCTCATCAGTCGAGGAAATGAAAATTGTACCTGACAAACCCGGTTTCACATATTTGATTGGGTCAGGAGCTACTAGGCAAGTTTTTTTTCCGACTTGTAACACAAGAGACAAAATGCTCATTCAAGCGCTCACACAGTTCAGTTCCGGAAACAGGCTCACCATTTATATCTAAAAAATCTGGAAAAACGTGACTCGGTTTTTTATTGCCTAACTCATTGAAGACTCTCCAAATTTATGTGGTTGATAAACTTGTTCAAACTTACGCCGGTAGTACATATCCCTCGCTCTTTTTATTTCGGCATTTACTTTATTACGAAGAACTCGAAATTCCTTAAATTTGGTATCATCTCTGAGCTTCAGGCAAAGCTGAAATAAACGATTTCTTTCTTGAATTTTGTTATAAAGTGTGGCACATATCCAAGGCTTTCTCGCTTTTTTGTATTTCCGCAAAGAATACTCCGGAAAAGCCTTATAGTATATGTCTTTAATTTTACCATAGAACATTGTGAAGCTTGTACTCGAACTCTCTTCGTTCAATACATCACACCAATCTGCCTGCCTAACATGCTCCACAAACGCTTCTACAGTAGTATCATTTATTACCCTTGTTTTGTAAGTAGGTGCTTTCGTTCTACCAACATGAATTTCTAGAGCACAAAACACAGCCAAGTGGTCACTCACGTCCGGCACAAAGCCCACCAGAAATCGCTCTTCCAGTACGATAGTTCATAAAACAAACATCAAGTAAAGTTTCGGAAGTTGGAGTGACTCTAGTAGCACAATTCACAAGATTTTGAAAATCATAACAGTACACAGTCGAAAAAATTCACATTGGGCACTACTACGTGTTAATAGATCAATATTTACATCACCTACAAGTATCGCACATAGACTTAAAGAAGATACATGGGCTAATGTTTTGTCCAAATAGTCTAGGAAACGTTCTACTTTGCCAGACGGGGGCCTGTACATGAGCACTATACAAACGCTACAGCAGCGTATCGTGATCACTTCAAAATCACTAGTGATGGCAGAATACTCATCTATTACCGTAAAAACCCGCGTATAATACGGACCCGCGTATAATACGAAGTGTAATTCGGGGACAGCAAAGTCAGAAAAAAAGTTTTCATCCGCATATAATGCGAGGTAAAGAGCACATAAAACATTTATTTGCACTGCAGTTACCGTTCAGTGATTGTCAGTTTTCGCTGGCACTGTCTCCCGACGTCCGTTCAGCCATCGTCAGGTTCGCTGCCGCTGTCTCGTGAAGTCGCCTTGTCGGAAATGTCTTCCTACAGAAAGTGATCCTCAGTGCCATCAAGGGCGTTCGAGATGCCGCATTTCTTAAAAGAGCGACTGACGAGTTCCAATGGGATGCTGGCCCACGCATCCGCGATCCAGCCGCAAAGCACCGCTGGAGAATCCCGCGGCAGCCATCCGGTAGCTGTCACTTACGGGTCTCCTGACCTCATCCATTTTTGGTAGCCGGACCTGATGCAGTCTTTGAAAGGCTTGTTGATGCAAACGTCTAGCGGTTGCAGCTGGGATGTCATTCCTCCCGGAATGACAATGAGTTCGGTGCGGTGTTCGCGCAACAACGTCTTCACGGAATCGGCCAGGCGGCAGCGAAAGGCGTCCAACACGAGCACAGACGGGAACCCCCAACAGTGCTCCAGGCCACCGACACAACACAGACTTTATCCAGTCAAGCACCAGTTGCTTTCTCGACCCGCGAATGCTGCCTTCGGTGACGCCGAACTGCCGTCCTGCGGCGCAATTCCTGATGGTCTCGGCACATAAAATAAGTTTTCTTTTAATTGCAGCCGAATACTGCCTTCGTGCACCCGACATCGTGATAGATTTGAGGTGAACGTGCTGATCCTTCGCGTGGTCAAAACAATCAAAATGGCGCCGGCTGAGAGAAACAGCAGACAGCTAACACCACCGCAAGATGGCGCACCCTCCGCTGAAACCGAAAGTACCAATTTTCGGCTGAAAACTTTGGGATCCACATATAGTACGAGGTACAAATTTTAGATAGTAAAATTGGGAAAAAAACCTCGTATTATCCGCGGGTTTTTACGGTAGGTCACATTTTAACCCAGCTTTGGCGCAAACTGAAACACCACCACCTCGCTTTTCAGCTCTAAACAACCCGACATGGGAATAGCCATCAAACAAATACACATCGCTAGCATCTGCGTACCAGGTTTCCGTAAAGCACAAAAAATCAAATTTTAGATATAGTTGCTCGAAATAAATATCAAGTTGTTCACCTTTGTTACGGAGGCTTCTAGCATTTAAGTGAAATAACGACACAGACTTGAGTGACCATTCATTGTTAGCTATTAATTCATTGAAGCTATCGAAATCAAACCTGGTACTACTCATGAACTCGCTGCAAACTGTGCGAGAAAAAATAATAAAGTTTCAAGGCGAACAGTTTAACTGAATGCATGAAAGGTTGACGTGCTCGGCGCTATCATTCTGATAAAGATGCCGCAGGCGATTGCGTATTCATGCGTTCGACATCGGACATCGTGGAAATGCGCAGAATCGGCGTCGATTCGCCTCGGCGTGCCAAAACTTTTCCATTGCTGGTCCAGACATACTTCCAGGCAACTGATTTCTTTTTTGCGATAGCCGCCCCGAGCAATCGCTTATTCTTCTGGGTCAGGTGTTCATTCAAGAACACTGGCTTACTCGCTCCTTCAAAGTCAAGGGCTTCGGCAGTTAGGCGCATTTTTCTTGCCTTGGCAAGTACCGCGTTGCGCTTGCTTCTACGCGTGAAACGAACAATTACATTTCTGTCTTTCGAGTGTGGTATGTCAACCCTGTGGCAGATGTCGATGTCAGTATCGACAATTTCCTCCCCTAACTTTTTGCCAATCTCTTTCACAATTTCTACTTCGTCACAATCTACAGGCAGTCCTTTTATTTCAAGATTGTTTAGCCTGTGGTGTTGTTCAAGTTCGTCTAACCGGTCACGAAGGTTCTTGTTTTCCTTTTCGAGATCAAGGTTTTTATCGACAAGCCTCTTGATTTCCAGCTTCAGCTCCTTCATGTCCTTTTGGATTTCATTCACACCGTCACATGTATCTGAGCAATATTTAACGCTCTCCGTAAGAGTGCGAATATCCTGACGGAGTTCACTCTTAAACTCTTCCAACAGCTTTGCCATCTCGTTGTTCCCCTTTGGCATGGTTAAATCAAAATGTCATCAAAAAAGTAGCAAGCGAACAACAACAAAGCAAAAAAGAAGGGTCACTTGAAGTGTTCAGCAGCGCTGCAGCAAGCAATATATATATATATATATATCTTTTTTTACCGCAAAAGGAAGCTCACCTGCGTGAAAAATACAGCAAGGCTACTTCAGTTGTTCGCTCTAGGAGCACCGCTGCCGAACTGGTCCCGTCGCCGCAGCACAGTCCACTTTTATCCCGCGCTGATGTCGTGCCGAGCTGCGCAGTCTCAGAGACGTCAGCTGCCTCGGTCGCGGATCAGATTGAACAGATAATCAGATAATCCGATAATCAGATTGAACACAAAGCAAAGTCAAGCCCGTTCGAACACCTGAGCTTCTGGCGTGGGCCATGCCCGCATTTATTAGCGTAAGAAAAATTTCGGGAATATTCGAGCCGAATGTATAATAGCAGTATTTTTGTAAAAAATACACGGTGGATTTGATTCAAAATGATGCCGAAGAGAGGCGAGACAAAAGTTAACCAGGCATCAATACTTACCGGCTCTAGCTTCTCGAAGCTGTGTGACGCGTGCTGTCCCAACAGATGACGCTCGAACAGTGTGAAAGCCGGTAAGTGGGGCTGCGCAAACCAGCTGTGCATATATTATGGTAGTAGCGTTCGAGCCAGCAACTCCGTGACGGGTGGGAATGGGAATAAGCTCAAGGAAATTGTGGCAAGGGGGACCGAAGTGTAGCGTCTATCACCCTCTTTGGCAGCAATGCAAACCAACTGCGCGGACAATTTACATTTAATTAACAAGAAGTTCTTGAGCACTTTTAACAATTGTGTGCAATTTTCACGTGTAAATAAGCAGAAAGGCGGCGATATATCACAAAGTTTTAAAGAGGAGCAGAGGTACCCAAATTGTTCCAGCGAAATTGGACGAGGAAATATAGAAATTCATGGCAATCATTCAAGAAAATTTTCTACCTCACCCTGGTGTTTTTTTTTACTTGATAGAATTTAAGAGATTCGTAGGGCAATGCTTACGTTACACAAACAGAGGTGTGATGCCGAATTGACTCTCTCAGTAACAAGGAGAATGTTGCCAGTTTGGAAACCCACACCGTGTTTCTTCCAAACGGAATGGGTCTTTCTATAACAAGGCGTTACGTGCAAATGGCTGCCATGGACCTTTAAAAATGACAAACGTGGTTAAAAGTTTTTCGAAATAAAATTTGTTTTATACTTTACCCCATTGGATAAACGCCTTTCTGCAAGTCAAACCATTCCTGAAGCTTAGCTTTGATTTTATTTCTAGTATCCTGGACGTCTTGTGGGTCAGAGTTCGGGTGCGGGGAGTGAAGGTCCAGGCAGCGTGCCATGTCTGGCAATCGATAAATTTTGGTGTAGGGTTTCAATCCCTCATCAATACAGTACGCAGCAGCCAATGGATCCATTTCACCGCAGCTGAAATAAAATAACAACGTCAGTTTTTTTTTTTTCTACAGCACCTGTTAGTTAATTTTTTTCCAATGAGTTTCATTTTGTAAAAATAGAAACGTTAGTAGGGATGGAAAAAACAAAAAACAGTCAAATGATCCCACGCTTGGTGACTCAAAACTGGGCGGCGTCTGTTTTCCTCTCGATCCTGCCTTGTCTTGCATAGCTTGTCTCTCTCTTACACTCTGCACTTGACCTCGGCGTGAGGCGTCAGGGCAGAATAAATCTAACCTATTGGACTAGATTTCAACTCCAGTCGCGCTTGCTTCGTAGTGAAAAATCGCAGGACTCCTTTTAAGCTATATCCATTCAACTGCTCATTCAGCACAAACCTTGATCGACGTGGCCCGTGTCCAGCAGCAGCCCAACTCTGCCAGCACGAAGCGCTTCCTGCAAACACCTTACGACGGTTACGGGTTTGGACCACAAGCGTACAGTATTTGCGGCCGTGCTCCTACATTAAGCCATCCTTCTATAAAGAGAGGCCTTTCTAAATCAGCCTTTGCATGGCGACGTATTTACTGAGGATTGGTGGCCACATTGCGGTGTGTGTACGTGTCCTAAAAATTAGCCCAGTGCCGGCCCCTCCGTAAGAATGCCTGGGCAGTCTCAAATGCTACAGGTTCCCTAATATTTCGCCGAGCCTGTTGCAAAGAGCTACAACATATCCGTTGCCAAAACAGAGTTACTGATGGGGACAGATGTTTTCTGATGGAGCCGGCATTTCTACGAATGACTGAGATATGTGCACAAGAAAATAAACTTCTGTCGTACCTATGTTGCAACCCCGCCGGCTATGAAGGTTGTTTCAGTATTAAAATTATCTTCGAAGCATTGGCTCTATTTGGCTTTCCTGATGACACAGACACTGCTAGTACTTTTTTGAAGCCATACTAATTACGGCATTCCTCTTTAAAGTTCTAAATCTTGACAACGAGAAGAAATATATTTTTCCTTCCTCTTTTAGTGACTTTATCTTCCGAAATCGGAAGGCAAACATTACCAGGCGCTACCGTTATCCGCGTTTCGCTATGTAAGTGCGGGGCACGCCGAACGTTCTACGGAAACAAGACACACGCTGGAGGGCTAAAGAAGTTTACCATCGCTCCTCCGGACCGTATCGCCTTAATCAGAAGATACGAGGGCAGAATCCTTCGTAAGAATTTAATTCCATGCTCTCGGCATGCGGCGAGTAGGAGGGGCAGAACGGGGACAAAGGATTAAACGATGCCACTTGCTTTATCTGGTTACTTTCGCGGCAATGGCTTGGCAAATCTTTATGTTGTTTTAATGAAATTTATCTATATAACCGAGGGCGGAGAAGTCACTTTGCCAGAGTGTTCGCACTGCCATACCTTTCAGGTAAAGCTTTCACACATCTTGCATTGCGTGATTCACCATGTAGGAAGAACGTTCCCGTGTTCACTGGAATTCAATTTCACCCCCTCTTAGTACAGGGCACCATGGGGCAGTGCAATCAACCTAGCAGTTTCATGTGCGTTCTGCACGAGAACGCGGGTTCGATTCCCGGCCGTGGCGCGTGGTGGAGTCAAAAAGCAGAAACGCTCGTGTGTTCGAGATTTTGGCACCCGTTAAAGATTCCAAGTTGGTCAAAATTGATCCGGAGCCCTCCATTACGGCGCGTCTAATCGCATGTGAAGCGTCGAAGCGTTAATTTCCACAATCAATCAACCAATCATGCCTTTGCGTTCTCGAAAGTAGTTTGTGTCCCTATACGTCAAAATTCTAAGTGCTATAGATCATGTCTTCGCAATGAGCTTGTGCCGCCGAACGTCTTTGTTTGAATTTAAAATTGCACAAGCTGTACCTCACCACAACGCAGCGCATCTCAGCTTGACTGATGTTTGAAACCAACAAATGAATACATAAAATGGCTGGGGGTCCTAATCACGCAGTCAGTAATTTAATCCGTACACTTCCAGGGTTAACGTTGCTGATTTCCTGTACCGTCCACGTAAACGAAGTAATCGAAGTATTTTATAGCATTCTTGAACACTCTAGACCAGTTGCTTGTGTGAATTGCATGAAACTGAATTTTTGACGTTGTTGATTAAAGAGAGAAATGATATTGAACTTAGGTGCTGCATAAAGCGACTTCGAAGGCTTCAGGAAAGTTGCACTAATGACCCAAATTAATGGAAGCGATACATTTCCCTATGAAACGTCATTCACAAACATTATAGAAAAAAACTCATTTCGGATCTGCAAAACTATCGAAGTTGCATCTTTACTCATTACTAATCATAATCATCCTCATACATTATAAACGAACACCGTTCTTCTCTTAACTGTACCGTACGCCTTTAACAGTACCCCCAAATGAGTCTGCAGTGTGCACTAAGGCACCAGACGAACCGTCGATGTTGATACTGCGATGGCAGCCTTAGAAGAACTATACATCACTAAAAGCGGGGTTACCCGCCGTGGTGGCCTATTGACTGAGGCGTTGTGCTGCTGTGCCTTGGAACTCTACGTTCCTTTCCGGTCGGAATGGTTGCTTTTCTGCTGGAGGCGAGAAACGAAAACTCACGTGTGCAGAGATTTCAGGGTGCGTTAATGATACCCAGGTGGCAAAATTATACTCGAACCTTTTGTTACGCAGCTCAGATGTACCTTCAACCCCCCCCCCTCCATGATCGATCTATCGAACAATCAATCAATCAGTCAATCGATCAATCAACATTTCCGAAGTAGTTAGCATACAACTTAAAAACTGACACAATTAAAAGAGGTGGCACTTACAGCATTCCTAACGTATTCTTAAACACTGTCTTGGATGAAATGCCTGCTACATAACAGTGATTTCGCACAAATGCCTTAACCAAGAAATTTTCCTGACGAATTTGGAAAATGCGAAGCGTGATCCTGTGTTTAAACAGGGCAACAATCAAGTAATTTCCGAGGGGTTGCAAGCTGGGCAAGTTGGAAATTTGACATTCTTGGATAAACCAGCGCTAATTCAGATGAAGACGAAGAAAGTAACCACAAGGACTGCTGCTCGTCCGTGTACGTACCGCTGAAATGGCAATGAGTGGTGCCAACGTTGCTGGATTAGTAGCCTGAAAGTTTAAACACTGAAAAGAGCCCGATGTAACTGACATGAACTGCAGGAGGGTTGCGAGCTGGGCTAGTTGGAAATATGACATTCTTGGATAAAACCAGCGCTAATTCAGACGAAGACAAATTGTGGTTACTTTCTTCGTCTTCGTCTTCGATTTGGCTGTCACAATCCAAATTGCGTGACTTTTCTTCCGTTTTGATATATTTTCGTTTTTTTTTCTTTCAATTATTTACAGTTACTCTTTTCATGATAAATGTAGTGACAAGGAATTAACGGCTCGCGTTGACGTAGTCGCAAATAATGATGGCGCATTAAAAACACAGACTGACGTACGTCCAACCACTCCCCTTTCTTTGAAGCCTTGGCCGTCTATCGGTGCCAGCGTTACATCAAACAGGTGGTAAAATGGGGAGGTGAGAGGGAAGGGTGTGTCGCTTGGGTGTTTGAATTAATTTTGCTCTTGATAAAATCACCACCACAAACGCTGATGTCATTTCTCAGGGCACACCCGGAGAGGGGATGCACCAAAACCCCCCAAAAAGTGAAATAAAAAAACAAAGGAACGGAATTTTGAAGTGCGCGCCAGGAGCGGACTGGTCATCCAATCAGAGAACGCCGCGCAGGAGATCAGTGGCGTGATGACCATATATGGTTATGGGAAAGGCAAGGAGCCAATGAGAGTGCGCCACGAGAGAGCCCAGAGGTGATAAAACGGGGCGCAGAGAGAAAATAAAAAGCAAGAAATCAGGGGCAAAAAACCAGGTGGCGGCAGGAGCACGTGCGCTTTAAGGAACGAACCATGGGGACGCAGCCAGGCCGTCGAATATGCCATCCGAGCCTGGGCGTGAGCGGGCCGACTTCGCATCGCCACCGTCATCATTGGTGCACCACGGCCCTGTGTCATCGTGGCCCCAGCAGTCAACGTCCACGCTCCGTCGACCTTCGTCTCGACGGCCCCGAAGGGCTACGTTCGTTCCAAGCCTACCTGTGACCTCCAGCGGCAGCGGCTACCTGAGGGTAACCACCGACGAAGCCCGCCGTTCAAGGGATGACCGCGCGCATCGTACGCCGGCATCAAGGACCTCCAGCCGCACCGGCTACCAGGGGGTAGCCACCAAAGAAGCAAGCCGCCCGAGCGCGGTGCATTAAATGTGCGTTTTGTCAAAAATGTCTACGGCTTTCTTGCGTCCATCTCTCTGAGCTGGTGAAGGCAACCTTACCATCCGTTCACGTGACAGCGGAGTTTCCGCTTCAGCTCTCAAGCTCCCACGCTGTCACTCATGGAAACAGAAAGCCCAAAGCTAACGCTAAACTGACCATTCGTGTCCATTCGTGCTAGGGGCAGCGCGTGCGTCGGCCCAAAACTCTACTAATTATATTAGCAATAATATGATAATATTAATTAGAAGAAGAAGAAGAACACAACAACAACAACATGCATCAGCCTGTCTGGGCAAAGACCTCTACCATACATTTCCAATACCGGCCCGGTGCTAACTGCGACCAATATACCCCCGCAAACTACATGATATCATCTGCCCACCTAACTTTCTGCCGTCCCCTGCCATGCTTACCTTCTCTAAAGATCATTTGGGTTACCCTTAACGAACAACGGTTATCTTGCCTTCGCATTACATGCCCTGCCCACGTCTGTTTCTTCTTAATTTCTGCTGATGTGTCCTTAACACGCATTTGTTCCCTGCCCCACTCCGTACTCTCTTCTTGTCCCTTAATGTTACACCTATCATCCTCCGTTCCATTGCTCGCTGAGTCGACGTGAATTTAACTTGACCCTTTCAGTCAACCTCTAAATTTCTGTTTGCAGGTGAGTACCGGTAGGATGCAGCTGTTATACACTTTCTTCTCCAGGGTGACAATGGTAAACTGCCATTCATTATTTGAGAATACTGCCGAATGCACTCCACACCATTCTTATCCTTCTAAATATATCTGTCTCATGGTTGGGATCTGGGGTAACACCTTGGCCTATGTAGATATATTCGCTTACCACTTCCACTGCCTCGCCAGCTCTCTTAAACCGATGTGGTCTCCCGAGGCTATTAAGCATTACATTAGTTTTGTGCATATAAATTTTCAAGCCCACGATCATACTCTGCTTGTCCAGTGGATGCATCATGCTTTTCTATTCGCCCCCCGACCTACTTAGCAAGGCAATGTCATCAGCAAATCTGAGATTTCTCAGATTACCATCACCCAATCCAAACATCTGAATACCTTTTGTAAACGTGCTATGAATAGCGTTGGAGAGATTTTGTTTACTTGTCTTACGCCCTGCCTTATAGGTATGCCACTGATCTTTTTATAGAAAATAATGATAGCTGTGGACCCATGTGGACCCTGAAGAGAACTGGGATCGGGATTTTTAGTCAATACAAACACACCTGGCAACACAGACGATAATATACGTCTCGTGCTTTGCGACCGCTGCGGCGCTTACGGGATGAACGCTGCGCAGCTCATAGCTGCTCACGCGCCCGTTTTGGTTCTCTTTCGTTTCTTTTTCTCTTTCCGTGCCCTAAACAACTTGTAATGGTAATGTATGTAATCAAATAGTCCGTTCAGGGCAGTTCAAAAAACATCTGCGTTCTGACAGAGTGGTCGAACGCCGATAAGAGCTATTCGGGGACGCGGTACTGCACCCTCCTTTACCGCTCTCGCTGGCGTCAGCGACGAAGAAGCATATGACCACAGCCACCTCCTAATACGTCGCCTGGAATTCCATTGTCGCCTCGTTAAGACCTGACACTGGCACAGTGAGAGGTTGGTTTCGTTTTGCTGCTCCGACAACGAATGCGGCTTTGGTTCGAATATATACCTCGTAAAAAAATATGTTTCGATGATGTGAGTACCCAATACCTCACAATAACTTATGCCTTTTATGGGAATAGAGGCCATGCGAAAATTTTAGGTATATTCCAAAGCTCCAGTTCGCTAAATATGTGCCCACTCTCACCTGGTAGCTAGGATCAAGGGGAGTTATTGAAATCAAAAATAAATTAATGGTCTGCCTGGTCCGGAAGGAATAGAACAGCTCTTACGCGAATGAAAAACCGCAGTGCAGCTTTGGAAATGATAAAGGTGTTTGTCGTAACTTAAGCAAGGTAGGAATCACTAGAGCAACTAGATGCGAAATGCACTGATATTTGGCAATACAGGGAATGGGGTCGCTCCACTAGTGTTATACACAAATGCGGAGCGAAATCAAGGAATTACCATTTTAATAGTCACTTACGCAAGCTGCGCGTCCAGTTTTATTTTGTTTTCAGACTTTAACGATCACCGGATCACTCGGAGGACACATTTTTTAAGTATACAGTTCAGTTGACAAGCGCTAAAAGGTGTTGGAAAAGAGTGTGGTATCTGATAAGGCCCCATGATTTCTCTTTGGTGCTAGATTATTCAGGCTTCCTGTGTCATATGACGATGTCTCGAAGAAGCGATTAGTCGCTGACATGGGTATAAGTGGATGATATTTGTAGCAGATGACGAATGTTTGCAAGAACTGACCTCTCGACAAGACCACCCAGAAGCGAATTCTTTGTGCTGTGATGACTCCCGCATATAATTTTGCATTAACGATGGTAGTTATTGCGTAGAAAGTCGGTGAAATGTATTCCAAATCGGCTTGTTCGTGGTAGTGATGAATATTTGCGGCACGAAGCGTAACTGTTGTGCTATCATGTATGGATGCTCCGCTACACTATGCAAGCACACAAAAAAGAGTTACATCGCAGTCTATAGCCGTAGCATGAGCATCTGAACGAACACGGCTTACGGAGCTACTGTTAGTAAATTTGAAGGCAGTGGAATTACAATCATCTCCATGCATATGCCGGTTTCGCAGCGCCGGCCTGTGACACACACCTGGCGGACCGAATGTACCACACTAAGATCGCGTCAGAAGCATTTACACTGTCGTAAATACACCACATTTAGCGAACAGGGTGGCTGCTCTACATAATTATGTATTTCGATCGCACGCAAACACAAAATATCGGTTGCGAACATGTCCCAATAGCAACGGCGACAGCGGTGCTATCGAAACGAGCTTTCGAAACGAGCCCTTGGAGAGATTTCAGTGAGGCCCCTAAAGGCAGCGCTCTAGGACAAATTCAACGTGGTACAGGGCTCTGCGCCCACATCGAGCCATGGCGACCAGCTACTTGAAAACTTCTATGAAGATGTGGAATCGGCAATGGCGAAAGTAAATACAGGTACCGTAATTACGGGAGACTTCAATGGTATTGTAGGCAAGAATCAGGCGGGAGGCACGGCAGTTGGGAACTATGGTCAGTGTTCTGAGAATAGCTTACTAGCAGAATTGGCAGAACGGAATACTCTGCGCATCAAGAACACCTTCGTTGAAACTTTTGTAGAAGACGAAGATGAAGCTGGCACCGAGCTCCACAGACACACGAGCGATGAAGAAGACGACCAGGCGCGGCTACAAGATGGACGCTTAATTGACGGTTCTCTGTAAATAGTGTAAATATATTTGCTTTCTACAGACTACGACCTCCTCCCTTGCCTCCCTGGACGTTATTTCACATGGTGCCGAATCCCGGGACGTCAAGGGACACGACGAGTTGAGCCATGGAGCGGAATTTATTTCTTCGACCGCATTGCTCATCCCGAAGCGAAGAGGAGGCGTCGAAGCAGATGAAGCGGCTGAAAGTTGTTCAGAAAATCCTTGTAAAATTCATTCAGACGCTGATCGCCGAAATAACGCCCACTCTAGGAAAAACCAAAGACGTCGAGGCCGCAGTTTCGTTAGCCAGGGTTCAGCATAGCGCCGACCGACTACATAGAATCAATGCGACGCTGGAAGCTTCGGCTCGCGGAGCCAAACTTGACGGCCAAAACGAAGACGCTCTGGAGTCGTTGAAAAAAGCGAGCAGAATTATCGCCTTACTAGAAATAAGACTTCAGGAGCGAAAGGAGAACGCACCACCCGAGAAAGTTGTGATACAACTGCAAGACCGACCCGAAGGTGGATCGATGAATACCACAGACAGTAATGAACCAAAGGAAGAGACCGGAACCTACCGGAAACACGCTACTACAACGTCATCGATGGGTACTACAGTAATAGACCATCGGACCCTAGCATTTTCATCCATGGCTATATCGCCAGCTCGAACAAAGGTATACACGTCTATGAGCGGCCACTCAAATGAGGAGGCTCTTCGTGAGGCCACTGTGCACATCTCGCTTGGATCTGGAGACGCCATGATGCCGGACGCGCCAGAGCAGGAACGGAATGCAGGCCATTTAGTGCTCCCAAAATCTATGACAACCACATCAGCACCAAAAGATAACATCTCGGAAGACGCACCGACTTCGCAAAGTGTTACCAGCGAAGCCTCCGCCCTTGAGGTCTTTGAGAGCTCCCCTGCGGCTTCAAGGCATCGTACAGACATTCTGCGAAAGGACCTTCATGAGGGGGGCATATGTGGCGCTACATGAACATGGGCAAAGCGAAACAGTTCAGTGGAGTTCTACGAACGACAACCCAGATTCGCCACTACAAGGCAAGCCTGATCGTGTGACCGAGATATGTGGCTGCGCCCGAGGCGCGTATGGCCCAAGACGTAAGCACACCCAACTCACCGATTCACACAGCAAATTTTCCAAGGTATCAAAGGAAACCACTCTCACGCCCCAAGAAGTGCATTCAGCTACGACAGAGGCGGCAAAAGTGTATCAGTTTCACCTCTACGAAGGAATGGTACCAAAAAACGATCAGGTAAATATAGCTGCCCATAAAAGCTCGGGCCATTCAACAGGGACTGCAGAACTTCCCTTTGGCCTAAAACCTACTGTAAAACACGGCACATCGCCAGGAAAGCGATCGAAGAAGAATTCTGTTCCGATCATGATGAAGTCGACAATTAACCAGGCCACTGAATTGGTTCAGAAATCAAGAAGATACGCAAGAGGTGGTTCCACGGCAGTTTTCGCTGCACACAACGTGAATATAGATGTTTCGAACCTACGCGTTAAGTGCAAACACCGGACCTCGATGAGACAATCTGCGAAGACTACGCGCACAAAAAACTATGCTGGAAAATATGCCTGTGGTTCATCGCCTGGCCGGGTGACCATGAAGAAACATAGGCCGAAAGTAAGGAGAAAGGCGAAGTCGAAAGGAAAGAGAAGGCCGGAAATAAGAAAAAAAATCACGCCACATCCACGGAATGAATGATGATAAGTGAGGCGTAGCTCGAGAGGGGGAGATCATCGGTAACCGTAACTCTCTCGTGAAAGTTCGCCCATTACATAATTAAGAAAGACGTAAGACTGTGTGCGTACATTGTACAAATCAACTTTTATTTTCGGAGTCAATGCTCCCAGGCCCAGACCTGGTGAAAGACCCCGCGCCATCGAGGACTACCCCGCACCTCCACCACAATTTGTCACGTAGGATGGGACACAACGGTAAAGAAAGAACTTTTATTTAGGGCGAACTTGTGCCCGAACAAGACGAGAGGAAACGAGCAAAGGTCCTTGCGTCTCGTTCGATCTCCGAGAACGACTGCCTGCGTTCGTGGCGTGATCTCTTGCTTGATCTCCCCCTCGCAGTGCACGTGCGCTCGCGCCTCGGTTGGCGAGGAGGAGGAGGAATAAATGTGTATCTGAAGCTGTCAGCCCTGGGTAAGAGTCCGCATTCCAGGACCCCTTGAGTCCGTCCGGCTTCTTGGGCTCGCTGCACCAGCCAAAGCTGGTCGTCAGGGTCCGGGCTGGACAGTGCTCTCTCCCAGTGCTGAGGGAAGGGGAAAGGCAGGGGGGGTAAGAAGGGGTTCTTATCACAGCCCCACATGATATGGTAGAGGGTGCCCGGAGCCTCGCAGAAGCGGCATTGCGAGGAGTACAGGGTGGGGGCCAGAATGTGGGCTCTAGTGGGGTGGGGAAATGTGTTTGTCTGAATGCCTCGGAGGTGGCGCTCTTGTTCTTTGGTGAGGCTTTTGTGCGCAGGAGGATATAGCATTCTTTCCAGACGGTAATGCTGAGTGACTTCGTGGAACGACAAGAGAGGGGAGACCTGCCACTGCTTGCCGAACTCCTGGCTTGCCCGGTGGGTCAACTCTCGGGCACGCTGATGGGCAGCTTCGTTGCCAGACACGGCGGCGGAACACAGAAAAGCTCGCGTTCCAGGTGCCGAGTTTGCGCTGCCGGTTGCAGCCGGGTCTTGCGCGTGCAACGCGGCCCACTTTGCGACATCTCCGAAAGCATGCGGCGGTCACGTACCACGAGACACAAGGGATGGACAGGCCCATGGCTTTAGGAGCTTCAGCTCTAAAAAAAATGAAAATATCGGACACGCACTGGACACAAACGGCAAACTGACTCTAGGCACTGACTGGTCATATGAACTGTTTGGAGCGGGAAGATGTTGAAACTTTTGTAGAAGACAAAGATGAAGCTGGCACTGAGCTCCACAGACACACGAGCGATGAAGAAGAAGACGACCAGGCGCGGCTACAAGATGGACGCTTTATTGACGGTTCTCTGTAAATAGTGTAAATATATTTGCTTTCTACAGACTACGACCTCCTTCCTTGCCTCCCTGTACGTTGTTTCACAACCTTCTTCTGCAAACATGGGGGCCGAAAGTGGACGTGGAGGAGCGCGAGTGGCGAGCAAGAAATGAAATAGACTACATACTGTGCGATGAACCTGGCGTCATGAAGGATGTGGAAGTGCTCGGAGGGGTGAAGTGTGTGACCACAGGATGGTAAGATCTATACTTAGGCTAGATTTCAGGAGGAACCGTAACAAGCTAGTACAAAATAAGCTGATAAATGAGCTAACAGTAAGACGTACCAGTTGAAGAATTCAGGATCGCGCTGCAAAACCGATATTCAGCTCTTACCGAAGAAGCAGAGTTTACGACACAGCCAGTGACAATCTTACCTGCATGATCACTGAGTGTGCTGTAGAAGTCAGGTGCACGATGACTAAACAGGGTACTGCTAAACTTCCCGAGGAGACAAAAGATTTAATTACGAAACGGAGAGGCATAACAGTGTTCAACCAAGCGGACAGAATAGAACTGTCGGAGCTTCCGAAGTTTATCAATAAGCGTAAAACTAGGACAGGTGACACCTGGAAGTATAATGTGGAGAGGATTGAGCATGTTGTAAAGAACGCAGGTAGCGTGAAAGCAGTCAAGAGGCGCCTAGGCATGGCGCGAAAATCAGATGTACGCACGTTGAGACAAGCAAGGCAATGTCATCACAAATAGGGATAGAATAGTTATAGTACCCCAGCAGTTCTGTAGACATATGTACAGTAGCCGGGACATCCAGGATAGTACCGAACGAGGAAGCAGTTGAGAGGAAATAGACATACCACCAGTAATGACAGAAGAAGTAAGGAAGGGTTTGAAAGAACTGCAAGGGTGCAAAGCACCTGGTGAGGGTCAGATACAAGCAGACCTTTTGAAGGATGCGGGCAAATTGTACAAGAAAACCGGCAAAGCTGTATACGCAACGCCTAATGACCGCGAGTGTACCGCAATCTTCGAAGACCGCGAACACCATCCTAATCCATAAGGATAGTGACATGAAGGTCTTGAAAATATATACAAGCCGATCAGCTTACTGTCAGTGGTCTAGGAGGCACTCACCAAGGTAATCGCTAACGCTATTTCTGCTCCTTAGACATTAGTCAACCTAATCAACAAGCTTGGTTTCGTAAAGGCTATTCAACAATAAACCATATTTACACTATAAATCGGCTTATAAAGAAATGCCCAAAGTATACTCAACCCCCATATGTAGCCTTCATAAAATAAAAAAGCATTCGACTCGGTCGAAACCTGAGCAGTCATACAGGTGCCTGCGGAATGAGGTTGTAGACGAGCATTACGTAAAAATACTAGAGGATACTCGGCAACTCTAAAAGAAGTTAATCTAATAACTACACCGTATCTGAGTCGTCACGATGAAAAAAGGGCTCTCGGCTTTTGAAAACGCTC
This sequence comes from Haemaphysalis longicornis, assembly GCA_013339765.2. NCBI lineage: Eukaryota > Metazoa > Arthropoda > Arachnida > Ixodida > Ixodidae > Haemaphysalis > Haemaphysalis longicornis. The sequence continues at coordinate 24,145,317 of CM023448.1, read as the reverse complement.
AAAGGCTACCACGAACGTCGTAGACTCGGAGGCTTTCATTGGTTGCGCCTCTTAATTGAATGTACCCGCCACCGTGGCTCAGTGGTTAAGGCGTCTGCTACTCAGCACAAGAGCGCGGGTTCGATTCCCGGCCCGGTAGCCGGTTTTCTGTCGCAGGCGAAAAGCAAAAAACAACCTGTGTATTCCGATTTCGGCACACTTTAAAACCATCCCCAGGTGGTCAAAATTAATCCTCCGCCCTCCGCTACGGCACGCCTCATCGCCTGTGAAGCGTCGGCGCGCTAAACCTCACCATCAATCAATTAGGCTTTCTTCAATATAGATAAATTGTTTATTTTCCTCACCTGCATTTTTAAAGCCGTTTCGAAGTGCTTTTAAATTTATTGATTACTAAGTATTCAGCTCCTGTAGTGGATACAATTCTCTAACATTGCTTCTTTACCTCAACTACTCCCGTTCTGTTAGACTAGAAGAATGTTCTTACAGAAACCAAGAAGGCATATGAATGGGTTCAACCGCTGTCCTTCCTTGCGCAATATTTGTTATTACTCGGCATAGCCCCAGCTGTGGACCAGCGGCTGCCGTAAAGGTTATCGCAGCACTGTGCAGCGGTGGGGATTTTCTAGATTTTAGCTCACAAACAATCCGCTTCACAGATGGCGACGTCATCTCATATATCTGGACTGCCTTTCCGCTCGTAAAAAATGGCTGCAAAACATTCAACCAACGAGCCCCTGCAGACATTTGCCCACGACCAACGAAAATAAAATTGGCTTTAAACATGGCTGTGATATTCTGGGACAACTATGCATTCCCGAAATTGCAAACTAAACCCTAAAAGATCTGTAGGACGACAATCCAACACGCAGAGAAATGGTGACTTTCTCCGGACACTCCCTAGTCGGAATTAGACGAGTCATATCCGCTCGGAATACAGGAAAGCTCCAATGCGGATATTGTAGCGATGAAAAAAGAAATATTTCCGCAGTCCATCATATGAAGCGTCACTGCCAGAGCGTTGAGCAGAAAGTGATCAACTTGTAACACTCAACACAAATTTTGATCCAGAGCTAACATATCAGTAAGACCTGTTGTACGGCGAGTTGGTTCATATTACAGAAATAAGTTTTACCGCAGCGAAAAACATGGTCATCCCGCGCCGTTTCATTCCGTCGTTTTCACCATCCGTGTCTTTCGCTGCGCTAAATCTTATTTCTGTAATAAAATATAGTACTCTTGGTTGTGACACATTTGCACAATACTTGCCATAACATAAAGACGGCAGTGAGAGGTCGATTTGAGGAAGAGTATCCGACTCCCGTTTGGCTTACACGAATGTGCTTGCGAAATGCAAGAAACAAAGTCCCGATGGGTGCAGTGACGAGCGAAAACACGTCTCCATCAAGCAACCTTTGTTGACTTCTTCTTAGCAATCATCATCATCATCATCATCATCACCGGCCTATCTACGCCTACTGTAGGGCAAAAGCCTCTCCCATTATTCTCCAATTACCTCGGTCCTGTGCCAACTGTGACCAATTTATCCCCGCAAACGTCTTGATCTCATATGCCCATCTAACTTTCTGCCGCCCCCTGCAACGCTTGCCTTTTCTAGGGATCCACTCTGTTACCCTTAATGACCAGCGGTTATCTTGCCTTCGCATTACATGCCCTGCCCACGTCCATTTCTTCTTCTTCTTAATTTCTACTAATATGTCTTTAACACCAGTTTGCTCCCTGACTCACTCCGCTCTCTTCTTGTCCCTCAATGTTACACCTATCATTTTCCGTTCCATTGCCGGCTGAGTCGTTATCAATTTAAGTTGAACCCTCTTAGTGAGCCTCCAAGTTTCTGCCCCGTAGGTGAGTACCGGTAAGATGCAGCTGTCATACACTTTCCCCTTCAGCGACAATGGTAGGCTTCTATTCATTATCTGAGAATGTCTGCCATATGCACCCCACCCCATTCTGATCCTTCTAATTATCTCTGCCTCATGGTTTGGATCTGGGGTCACAACTTGGCCTAAGTAGATATATTCGCTTACGACTTCCACTGCCTCGCCAACTATCTCAAACTGCTGTGCTGTCCCAAGGTTATTGATCATTACTTTAGTTTTCTGCGTATTAATTTTCAGGCCCACGGTTCTACTCTGTTCGCCAAGTGCGGAAAGCATGGTTTGCAATTCGTCCCCCGAGTTACTTAGCAAGGCAACGTCATCAGCAAATCTGAGATTACTGAGGTATTCTCCATTAACCCTTACTCCCACCTGTTCCCAATCCAACGGTCTGAATACTTCTTGTAAACATGCTGTGAATAACATTGGAGAGATTGGGTCTCCTTGTCTGACACCCTTCCTTATAGGTATTTTACTGCTCTCTTTATGGAGGATGATAGTAGCTCTGGACCCATTGTAGATATCCTCAGGAATTCTTACATAATGCTCACCTACCCCCTGGTTTCGTAATGCCTGAATGACTGCTAGGGTTTCGACCAAGTCAAATGCTTTCTCATAATCTATCAAGGCTATATATAAGGGTTCAGTATACATAGCGCACTTCTCTATCACCTGATTGATCGTGTGAATATGGTCAATTGTTGAATAACCTTTACGTAACCCTGCTTGTTCGTTAGGTTGAGTGAAATCTAAGGTTGCAGAAATTCGGTTAGCGATTACCTTGGTAAGTACCTTGTTGACGACTGACAGTAAGCTGATCGGCCTGTAATTTTTCAAGTGCTTCATGTGGCCTTTCTTATGGATTAGGATGATGTTCGCGTTCTTCCAAGATTCCGGTACCATTGCGGTCATTAGGCATTGCGTATACAGGTTTGCAGTTTTTCAAGTACAATTTCTTCGCCATCCTTCAAGAGGTCTATTGTTATCTGATCCTCACCAGGGGTTTGCCCCCTTTCATTTCTTTCAAAGCCTCCGTTACTTCTTCGGTCGTTACTGGTGGGATGTCTATCTCCTCTGAATGTCTATGCTTCTTAGCAATGGCCATAAATTTAGCTCAACTTGTTTTATCCGTTCGAAAACACGAAAGCAAGATGTGAAAGGGGCACGACACAAAAAAACTGGCTCCAATCCACGCTGTCAAGGTTGTTGGAAAGCAAAGCTTTAAACGACACCCATAGCAATTGCCCATGCGACGTCGCTTGAATTCACACGCGTGACTATACAAAGAGCGAAACCAGAGATTCTGCCAGCCGTTAGCTGGAAATCCCGGGGCGGCGTCCCCAACGCAGAAGCGTCGGCCACGCGCGGTCTAGAGCGTTGGCCATGGCCGGTATTGCGACTTGCCGTCCGAGCGCAGTCCCCACTTTTGCGCATCACCTTCCCAGCGCTGCCACCGATGTTGTGACTCGCATCGCGGCTCGGTCACCGGTGTAGCAACGTTTCCTTGCTCCGTCCTCTATCAACGCGACGCAGAGCAGAGCAGTGAAGTTGTCGAGCCAACGAAAAGTTGAAGCAAAATTTATATACAATAAGCACAAGGGTAAGAACAGCGTTACATGGGTCGCACAAAGGCGACAGCACCTCTCCACTCAGTGCCTTCGAAAGTGCCGCCGATCAGTGCCGCCCTCGCTCTGCCTCCGGGCGGGGTTTTATACCCCCGGGAGCCCGTTGTACACTCTTAATCTGGTTCCATATAAGTTCCAGTAAAAGAGGGTGATCCACATATTTCATGTGGATCCGAACTAAAAAATAACTGGAACGAGGGATATAGGTGGATCTTATCTGGAACCGTCAACTTGTTTTCTATATGTTTCTGGTTTTTATCTGGAACCGAAAAAATGGGATCATGCGAGGTCGGCGGTTCCGGTTACTGTTCCAATTATGTTCCAGTAAACGGTTGTGGAGAGTGCGTTTATATATTTTTAGGGGCGAAGCTCCTTAAGGCGTGGGTCTGTCCATCCTCGACGTATGTATGTAGCCACCTCTAGTTTAGTTCTTGGATTGTTTACTAGATGGCGTGGCTACCTCTAGTTTAGTTCTTGGATTGTTTACTAGATGGCGGGTACTTGTATATGATGAAAGAATGCCTTGGATTGTTTACTAGATGGCGTGGCTACCTCTAGTTTAGTTCTTGGATTGTTTACTAGATGGCGGGGAGCGTTGTAATAAAATCCGTTCGCTGTTGGCGCGCGCTCGGAGTCGCCCGAGCGCGCGCCAACAGCGAAAGGCTGCAGATGTGCGAGCCCGCGAGGCAGAAGCGCTCCGTGAAGCTGCGCGACGCCGCCGCCAAGATCCTGCCGTACGAGAGCGGGAGGCCGAGCGTGTCGTCTGGCTGCGCGACGACGCCGCGAAGATCCCAGCGTTCGAGAACGAGAGGCCCAAGCGTCACGGCAACGGCGCGAGGACCCTGCCGTACGCGAAGCGGCACGGCTGCGGCGCGAAGAGGATCTCCAAAACGTCAGAGAACAGGAAGAGGCGAGAAAGCGCGCGTATCGGCAGGCAGACCCCGATGCAGTGAGAGCTCGTGAGGCGTCTGCAAAACGCATCAGGCGAGCTCAGCCCCGAGGTGCCGACGCGCGGTTTAAGCGAGACTTTCTAGACGTTACGTTCGGACACAGATGTAGTGGGCGAACTTTCACTGAAGAGTCACGGTTTTACCGATGATTTCCCCTAAGGAGCTTCGCCCACTCATCATCATTCACCCCGTGGATATGGTGTGAATTTTTTTTTGCTCGTGTCTTGTTCCACATAACTCGTGCACGGCAGTGAAGTATGCACTCTTTCATGCATCAACTGGAACAATGAACCGCATATATATTTGGGGCTTCTTGACCGAAGATGCACTTGCGTGTTAAATATACACGCGCACACCGCATATTATAATGAACTTCGCCGACATCTATGAAACTGCCTTGCAGCAATTAACTTTCATAATACGGCTAAGGTGTAGTTTTATTGATGTCCTTTGACAGAAAACGAAATCGTACTTCTTTGCCAACGCCGTACAAAGCATTAAAAATGTCGAGAGAAGGCTATCTTCGAGAAAAGAAGAAATTGCAGGAACACATTTTCAGGTGTTCTGTGGCACTCAAACCGCTTTCGTGAACATCTTATTTTTCTAATTTGAGGCGTGGAGTACAAAATTACCAGTGACTTGAATTTGAGAAGGACTAAACGTCTTCCCTTTCCTCATCTGCCGTTCGGGCGAAGCCATAACTGCTATAGTGCTGAACAATTCGTGGTGCTTTTGTGAGCACCTTCATAACGAAATACTTGTTGAGGCTATTACATGTTCTGCATCTGGTTTACAAAGCTTCGCAGAAACGGCAGTTTTTGTTCAACGCTCAGTCATCATATCGCTGTGGTGTAGTACGCGCTCAATGGTAATTAGTCCACGTTACTTATGTTGTGATGGGGTACATACACAATGGTAACCGACTGCGTCACATCTTACACCGCACATATCATGCTACGCACACAGTTATATGCTTAGAAGTTGGTTTTTGTATTTTCTCTCGTCTCGGCTATTATTTTCACAAGCAAAAACGAAAGCCTCTTTGCAGGAGGAGAACGACACAAAACCTGGAGAACTAAATCTACCCCGCGGCATCTGCCTTACATTCTATATATTTATACTGAAATGGCATTGTTATTTCAAATTATTCATTGCAGTATCGGGAAAATCTGCAGTGTTACCCTTATGTTGTTACTTGCCATAGTAATTCAAGTTCACCGAATGACCTGCCTTCTCCTGCTGGTCCCCCCGTTGCTGTTTTCCTGCACTATTGGTGTTCATGAAGAAAAAACTCCTGGAAAACGGGCAGATGTATCATTACTCGCTAATTAGCTATGTCACACTGGATTTACTATACGGAAGTAGTTTTCTATTACGTGGGTATCAAAGAGCGTCGCAGTATATATTATTGGTATTGGAAAGGCTTGTTGTGAAGACAACGCAGCGTCGTGTTGTTTCACTGCAAACAACGAAGTAAAGCTGTCATCAAAGTTTATGCACATTAACCGCACGCGCTCACGGCCCGCGGCGAGAAACAACTTTATCCCAACTAACGTGTTACATTGGCTAATATCTGAGCTCTTTGTTCCATCCTCAGAGCCGCGTAGACGTCCGCTTAGAGGCCTACTCCCGTTTTCCGAAGCAAATAAAAGCGATCAAGGGTGCCGAGTTTGTGATCTCTTGCGCGGACTGGTCACTGGCCACGGCGTGCATCGCCCAAGCCACAGAGGAAGAAAAAGTTGGCCGAAACCATTACAAAACGACCGCCACTTCAGTGCAGCATGTCGTGCGCATGCGTTGACAGCCGCAAGGCAGCGCCGCTTGCGTTGATGCATGGTATAGTGAGATGGCAACGGGTACAACTAGAGTGTACTAGAAGTTTTAGAGTGGCCCGACCGGCCGCCCGGAGAGGTGCTCGTTTCGCGCAGAAAATAGCGGCGGCGCTGTAGTCAACGACAACTGAAAGCGAAAGCGGCGGCTGGCCGGCCGCACGGCCGCGCGCGGGCCAGGAAACGCTGCTGCTTTACGCGCGGAGCGCTCGAAATTTGTTCTGCGGGTCGTCCAATTGCTTAAATATACTGCAGGTACAGTGGACTGTGGGTAACGAAATGAAAAATAAACGCTGCAGCTCATTTTGCGTTAGTTTTGCCTTTCCCGCTCGACAACAAGGAAAATTACGGATTTTCCTTTGCAGCATTCGAACGTATTGTAAATAAAGTAATTGCAGCGACATTTTCGCTTTTTCAATTTCCTATAATAAAGTATTTTGCGTGAAATTGCCTGGTATGATCCAGTTCGTGATTGCTTTATAAATTTGTCCTTATTGTGCTGCTTGATGGACATAGCTGGTCGACGCAAATGACAAAAAAATATATGAGGACTGGGATGATAGCTTCTCAGATGATTTTTTTAATTTATTGTCTTGCAATTTACGCTCGGACTGCAGTTATGTGGGTTAATATCATAAGGTGCGTTTGTTTTTTATTGCGTGAGTTGTTATTATAGCAGTATTTAAGCAGTGGCCCGCTTGGGATAATTACGGGTCACCGTGGTGGCCGATCAGAAAATGACACGGGCAAGCGAGGTATTCTTTTAACTAAAAAAGGGTTAGCCCAGCAGTTAGCTCAGTTGTACCAATGGCCGCCTTTCATAGAACTATTCCCGCAACGTTCTATTAATCGCACCACCTTTCACCTGATTAGGTCAAGAAAGGAGTTGAATCAAATTAACACAAATTTAATTCACAAGTATGCTGAGAGTACGTTACACGCACATAAAACAAATGCAAAACATAGATCAGAAAATATATGGACCGCGACAAAAATGAAATATAACACGTCGAATATAGAGGTAAAGGTTCAAGAACGCTAACATGGAGGTTCAAATAAACGGAACTGGAACAAAATACAAAATACACACATAACGCTGTCATGGTGGAGCTCCTTGTTGCTGAAGCAACTCGTAAAAACGTCCTAGAGATCGCTAATAAACTTTCAAAAATTCACGGAAGGATTCAGAAGCCCCCCCCCCCCTCCCCCCTCCCCCCTCCCCCCAAATACAAGAGGTAGTAAACAAATCGGCATCTTCCCCTGGCATGCAGGATTGGTCATGCAGACTTGGCACTTCGTTTTCAGTACACACTTCCTTACCAAGTGCCTGCAATATGCGACATAGCAGGTTAATAAAATAAGAAAGCCCACTAACGACAGTACAAGCATCAACGGCAGGGGTAGCCCAGAAGAAGGCTCTTGGTATTTTCGTTCCAAATGAGGACGTAAAAAAACATTAAACTTTTGCAGCCTTATAGAATGTGCGCCTGCCGCTTTTTGCTTCATGCGCAGAGTCAAGAAGGGGAAGGGAAAAACATTCCTGGTGCCTGTCGGTCAAATTAATCCCTCGTTAACTCGAACTCTGCTATCTCAAAATATCTTCTCGAAACTTTTCTCACAATGTGTTTACCTCTCATAGGCGTTAACCATTTGCCCGCTTTATCTCGAAACGTTTTTTCGGAGGACCACGGATGCCTCGAAATACTGGCAGAGAGGACAAAAGGCACAGTCCGCTGCAGGCAGCTGATAAGGTCCCCGTTCGAATGATTACTCCCGCCGAACGCGGTCGTGAAGTGCAAGTTTACGCGGACTACGCGTCCCCGTTACCGGAATGCTGTCTGGCGCGTACATCATTGCTGTGGACGACGCAGCTACTGATCACGCGGACGAGGAGGAGCCTCCAGAAGTGCGTGCGTACAACGGCAGAAACAACATAAATGCTGTGTCTGCTTTGTAACAAGGTAGAATGCAGCGGTGGCGACCACCAATCCATGCGATGCATTGAGAGGCTCGGGTACACTTTTCTGCGGTGCAGATGCGAACACGAAACAGCAGAGCGCAACACAGTTCTTTCTTCCGCAATAATAAAAGTTCCTTTTTCCTGCGAATTATTTTGCCTTTATTACGAAATCTCCCCTGTGCTTTTGTTAGCACCACTAGCTGTTATTTCAGGGACCCGGCTACAAATTTTCTGCATTTGACTTAACTCGAAACTCTGCGCTTATCTCAAAATTTTCAGCTAATTTTACGACTTTGAGTTAACGAGAGCTTACTGTATATCAACAATTAGCGTTTTCAGAAAACGCCTAAAAATGAGAAAGTATCGTTCAAGCGGAGTCATAACGTTTCTGCGTCTACTTTCGAAATCAGCTGACCAAAGGCGCAGGTTCGATTCGCGGCCGCGGCGGGGCCGCTTTTGTGATGGAGGATAAAAGCGAAAAACGCCCGTGTCTTCGAGATTTCGGCGCACGTTAAAGATCCCCAGGTGGTTACAGTTAACCCGAAGCCCCCCAGTACCGCTTGCCTCATCGCCTGTGTAGCGCCGGCGTGTTAAACTTCATAATCCAAAATAAATCAACTTTGCAAGCGCACAAACACCGCCGCGAGCAACGCAAATATTGCCGCGCGCAGGCTGGGAGCTGGTGCCGGGGAGCGCCGGCTGTTCAGTTGTCGACGACAGCAGCGCCGCCGCTACACCGGTTTTATTTTTCTGCCCGAAAGTCGACCCGCGGAGCAATGGGAGAGGCCGCCGCTCGGACCACTCTAAAACTTCTAGTACACTCTAGTACAACGACGATGAGGGAAAAACGGGACTGCGTGAACACTTTTAACGACCGCAGCGCCCCTACGTCTCAACGCTTACGCAAGCTAGTTTTTGTTCTTCCGCACGCAGCGCCACTAGTGGCGTTCCATAACGGTTTTCGCGATTGCTCGCGTTATGCGCCTGATGTACTAGATTAACTGTTGGTCAGACTGGCGGGAACGGTTACCAGTTTGGTTGTGGCGTGAAACTGCGGATTTCTTCATTTCTTCGGGCTGTATTTACTGTTCGACGAAGTGAAGGTTTGCTAGGAGACGCAAAAAAGGTCAGTGCTGCTGCTGCTTATTTATGTTCTGGTAACGGTTGTTTTTCATGACTTGTTCATTACTGCGTCCGATAAACGTGCCCCTCCGCTGCCTGTTCGATGCGAGAAACGTTTGCGGCCGTTATTCACTTTAAGCTTGTGTGTTAGTGGGTCGGAGTCGGCGTGACATTTTTAACTGCGTACGTTAGCTAGTGCTATTTAGAAAGTTGCTGGTGTGCGCATTTCTCGAGTCTGCATGTCCCCTTATGGTGTGGTGTTGCTTAGTTGCATATTGACGGTTGCTGTACCTGTCAGCGGTACTGAATCTTCTCGGGTTAGTCGCATGCCATTGTCTCGCGCGCACACACTGCACAACTTGTTTGTCAGAGCGTCTGTATTTAGACTTATCGGCATTTTCAAACTTTCGTGTTAATTGCGTTGTGTTGGTCTGCTGAGAGCCATAAATTTACTGTGCTAATCACGCTATTCCGCCTAATGTTAATGTGCGTTTAAGGCGTTAGCAGCAGCACTGCTTACGTTTATCTGTGCTGTGTGTGTAGTTATTCCCGGTTTCTTCCAATGCCTTCGATGAATTCAGATGTTCTATTTACAGTAATCAACTTAAGTTGGCTCCCTGACGTGTAGTGAAATGCAAGGGAAAGTGGTTTTCTGAGCAGTAGCGTAGTGACAAAACGTTCTTTTTGTGGAGGGGAAGGCAGGTGGGAACACGCAGAAAGTGTGGTGCCGTTTCTGTGCTGTCAATGTCAGTGGTAACCTGAGACCTCAGAATAATTAACCATAAAGCTCACGTGTGGACTATTAAAAGGTTTAACATCACAAAGTAAGTTTAAAAATAACCCATTCCTGCATTATTATGCTATCAATGTCAGTGGCAGCTCGAGAGTTGGAATAATTTTCAAAACGCTTAGGGTCAAAGTTGTTGCATCATGATGTGCAGCAAACGTTAATCCATTTCTGTTATCCTTTGAACGTAGAAATTATACTACAAAAGCAGATTGCTACATTCTGTATTCATACTCTATGACCTGTTCAGAAACAGTCTATGGCTGACTGTGGAGACATTTGGCCCGGCACTGATAGGTTGTGACAGATGTTTTTGTTCCTCTGCAAAAAACAATGAAAACAAATTATTTCCATTCCTTGCATGCTCCTGCGAAGTCATGGCTGTGGAATTCACTATGGCTAAAGACATCTTCGGCTTGCTGAAGGGTCGTTGGGGAGAGTGTGGCAGATTATGAATTCCCTGTGGAGCTCATAAGCCACAAAAGAGTACCTTTTGAGTTGTGCATATTGTGCAGATATTCACCAGATCGCATAGACCAAGAACAGGTGAGCTTAAAGTATGTTCAGATATTTTATATCTCAAATCGTTTAGCAAGAAAAGATTACCAGGGCTTCCGCTGTAAAAAAAACATTCGAGTTTCGTGGAACGAATTAGACATTGTTCAATACTTTCTCGTGCTCCCTGGGTAAATCAAGGCATGAATTTATTCTCTGATATTTTTGTACTGTTTATTTTCTAGGCAACAGGCCCAACATAGACATAAAACAGCAGAAAAAGGAATGCATATGGCCATTTTAATTGTATTTGGACCCTTTCTTGGAAGTGTATGATCAAAAGACAACACATTAAAGCTCTTGCACGGGTGGAAATCATTGCATTTTACAAGTAAGTACGCACTGCCATTTTTGGGTCTTTTATCACGCGTTTTTAGGTAGTTGCTTTATAAATAATGGTTTGAAACTTGTTTTCAGTGACAGCTTGGCCTGTGGTTCAAGGTGACAGTAGGAGCTTTTCGGAACACGTTAGCAAAACTTTCCTGGAAGTGCACTTTCAGATGGCCCTGGCAGAAACACCTGGATCCTAATTTTGGTTGGGTAAGCTGGCATTTTGTTTTTGCGGGACTCAATTTCTGGGGCTGTTCATCTTAATAAAATCTCACTGTTAAGAAGTTATCGTGAACGCCAATATTGGCCATTGTGTTCACATTCCGCCTATTACGGATGCTCCAACAGTGGCCAAAAACTCCACTATTTTGTATTTAGTTTTGTAAATATTTAGCTTTTACACCTTAAGAGTTGTTGCGGTGATTTGCCAGCACCACAGACACGCCCAACGTGGTTGGTGCTACAACAATACGGTGGCAACTGATGATTTAAATTTCCCTCTTTTAATACGCCCGTAGTACCAATAATGCTCCCAAAAACAGGTGTAGCATGAGTAATGCTTGCAATGAATTTTGATAGGTGGCTAAATAAGGGGGAATTATTTCTTGAAGGGAATTCATTAAAGTACAGAAAGTGACGTCTGCAATAAAATGTGCTAGAGTTGTGATTTATAAGAAAATTGTGCAACAGCCTTGTTCAGCATTAGTCAGCTCAACTTCTGGCTCATACGCACCATGGAGGAATACACATCGAGAGGGAAATATTTTAGGTGGAAATAATTCCACAAAAAATTTCTGCCACAGTGCGATATATATAATTTCCTATAACTGGCCATTTATTTCTTTGCGGTAGAAACATCGTTTAGCTGTAAGTTATATTAAGCCAGTCTCACTACAGCATTCTAGGGAGCACATTATACAGTACAGATAACCTTTTTGCAGAGAGAAGGTGTGTAAAATATAATGCCGAAAGGTGATTATAGTAATTATTATTTGATTAATAAAGGAAACCTCTCAAGGATAAAAAACGTTATATTCAGGATACTGGGGCAGCAAAGTCGGATACATTCCAGAATCAGGGCAATTACATTGATTGTCTGTGGTGATATTGTGTAGCGCACTTTCACCTTTAGCAGCACTCCCAGAAAAAACCCAAGAAATCACTGATTCTAAATCAATTACTGTGTTATGAAAGGGCCTAAGCAACTCATTTAAAGCAACCATGTAACAAAATTTTCTTGTTTCCTTGAAGGTACATGAGGTGAGCAGTAAGTCTTCTCGAGGCCCGGTTATTCTCAGAGGAAGGACTGGCGGCATCAATATTGCCCGCACGAAACACATCACGGATGCGTCGCCTGCATTGTCACTTCGGGATTTGGTCATCCTCTTCGCCGCATATGTCATCTTTTTTATCGTGTCATCATGTTCTTATCGTTATGTGCCTTTGGAGAGTTCTTGGGACTTTTGCAGCGAGTTCTTAGAAAGCATGAAAAATTTGACAGTGGCCTGGTGTCATTAAGTTGGAGTCTCTGTTGGAATACTTGAAGTGTTCAGCTCTACTTGGGATTTTAAATTATTGGTAGAGGTTAAAGTATCTCTTGAAAGGCATGAAGGAGGTCAGATTGAAGGCATGAAGGGGGTGAGGTCAGATGAAGAGGTTTAAGTTACTGGCACATGCAAGTTTCATGTCAACTGAACACTGAAGTCCTGCCTTGCTTTACGATTTTTCATTATTGGCTCAATGCGCAGGCTGCCTTTGAATCTATAGTGGGTGTTAATGTAGTTCATGACACCGCATTGTAACGTCCTTATTATTCCTGAAAGACTGCGATTGCGCGAACGCAGACAACAGTGCAGACGTTCTCCCGCCACTCGTGGAGGAGGCGAAGAGATCCGAAGACTACGGCGTCCAACACACGGCCATCCAGTAGATCCTAGCGGCGCTCGAGAAGCAGCGACCGGACGGGATGGAAGCAGAAAGGGTTAACCCGAGTACGCTGAAGCCCGCCGCGAGCGGCTCTCCCCGCTAAGAAGGCGTCCGGCCACGTCGCCCCAAGAACCCGCCTAAGAGGGTGGGATGATAGGGGTTACTGCAGGAGACCCATTAAAGGGACACTGAAGTGAATTTGTCAAACTCCCGTTTTTGCTTGCACTGTGTAGACTGGCTCAAATTAACACACTATTCATCGTTTATCCGGTTGACAAATCTGTAATTATTTTACAAAGCGCGGAAGAAGAAAAAACTACTATGCGCGGTTTGCGGCGGCCGCACCAACTAAAGGCTGTGACGTCAGGAGGGGGGGGGGCACCGTGATTGGACGATGCCCAAGGTTAGCAATCAAAAGTTTCGGTTTCGGTTTCGGTTCTGTAAAACAACATGCTTAACATCTGATGGCGTTGTTGGATGGGCATTCTCGATTTCTCAATTATCGCCGTACCGCGCTTCTGACATGTTGTCGGCTGTCAAATGTCTAAGATAAACCTCCCAGGGTGGCTTGGAATCGTAGAAATCACTAGACGAGGCCTACGCAGTGGATGAACGCCCTCCGCGTCACCGCAGACTCTCAAATGCCATGCGCTTTTCCCGCATATTCGGAGCTTGCCTCACTCATGTCTGTTCGTAAAAAGCTAGTTCGCACCAGGCCAAGGGTGTGCTGATTCTGGCCTGGGCCACTGCCCGCAAGCAGTCGGTGCTTGTGGCAACAGCACGCCAACGAGAACTCACTAGCGCGTCATTGTCAGTATGCGCGCGTTCTGCGATCTCGCTCGTGGAGCAGTGAACGTTACGGCCCAAAAATGGTGAACTCAGTCCAGAAAATATCGGCCGCATACGAAAACGTCAACTTACAAAAAAAATACATGTACCCTCGGGGATTCGAACTTGCGACTTTCAAAACTAATTCCAGCGCCTCAGACCGCTAGGCCACGAGCCGGCGCTGGCCGGTTTGGATATATAAGGTTTATAATGTATGACCAGTTTACACTTTTATTTATTTTAAGCATTTTAAGTACTTTATATGGCTATTTGTTGTATATCACTCCTGCAGTAAGTGTCCCCCAAACTTCCACAATATCTCACGGTCTAGCATTGCATTTCTTTGACGGAAAAGCGTTCGCAGATGTGCGGTCGTGCTGCTGACCGCTGTGCTTGTTTACCCAGCGCAAAAAGTGCTTCCTGCTCCCTAGTTTTGCGCTGTACGGTAAAAGTTTCAGGTGATTTTATTTTCTTAGTACTAATAGTGACTTCGCTGACTCTTCTCCCGCCTTCAATTGGCCTTAGATTTTCCTACTAGCGTAAAGTCAGCGAAGCGTCGCATGTGCACTTGTGCAGCGCTTGTGTGGAGCGACCCGGACTCTGAGTTTGACACAGTGTACAAACTAACAAAGTAAGGAAAGGCACATTCTTTCATTCACAAAGGTGTTGTGGCTTAGTTTCAATTAAGCGAGCGAATAGCGACGACCCGTCGGCGGCCGGCGGACGAAACGCTGGGCCGACTGACTCGATCGGTAGGTCGGCTGGTCGGCGAACCGTGCAGTAGCGCAGCCATTTTCCAGCTCATCTCCTGCTGACGTCACACGAAAACGCCACAGAAAATGGGCGAGTGTAAAGAGAGGAGGACAGCATTTTCGAATTGATTTTTCTACTAAATAAATTCGCGTAAACGCGGCCAGAGTGGTCGAAACAATGCCTACGGATTCCGAACTACAATTTGTGCTAGTAATCCCGCAATGTTTACAAATCACTTCAGTGTCCCTTTAAAGTGGCTCTCTCTGTCTCTCTCTCTCTCTCTATTCAAGTGTAGCTCATGAGATTTTTTTTTCCTGGCAGTGCTGCTGCTGATGCAAAAGTGACAGTGATTATTTACGCAGATGGCTTTCGCCTTCATTGATAAATTTTAGTACTGTATGTGAGCCGACACCCATGCCGTAGAAGAATTTAAAATGTGCGTATCTGGCTTGAACAAGTTTTCTACTTTGAACAAAGTTGCATTTCTTGCTTGGCAGAAGCAGGGCTTTGGTCACAATTACACTGACAGCAAGACGGGAGGGTTTTTATAGCACGCAACTGTGAATTTTACCTAAGGTAAAATGTTGAAGCTGGAAAAAATGCTTTCAAGTCCGCTTTGTAAAACTGGTCACCTGTATGATTCAACGCTGGCTTGTTTGCTTCTTAGGATGTCTGACTTGTTCCCGCTTGAATTGATGACGTGTATAATTAGTCTGCTTGTTAAATTTTAATGTGTGTAACATGCTCCCAGCTACCTGGTTTGAAAAATTATATGATTCACGTTGTCTTTTGTGAGATTTCTTGGGATGAATTATTTCAAACTACATATTGTTTGGGCAAGTAACGTGCCTTAAGTCAAAGGCCTTTTCAGGATGCTCATAAAGTATTTTGTCTACAAATAGCTTGATGTTACACTTACGTCTGGTGTCAGGAAACTACTATCTTTAATAATCATGTTTTAATTGTGGCTCATACTGCCACATGTGACCTCTCGTGTCAAAATGTTTTATCGCTAATCTTGGCTCGAGCGTTCTTTTCCTAAACTCTTGCACTGCACTGTTGTAGGTTTGTGATAATACAACCGTGTTTAGCTTCTTTTTAGGCCTTTCCCTACAATTTAATAGCAAACTGCGTTTTCCCAAATAGTTATGCGTAAACATAGTATGGCAAGCGAATGGGTGATTCCGCCTTTGAATTACCTTGGTTTATCTGATAAGACAGCATATTTGATGCTCACTGTTGTATAATGTCTGTGTCAGTGCCGCGGTAGACGCGCACGTCTATTTATTTGTGAAGCAGTTGCCCCTAATACCGTATTTATTAACCATGTTTTTGAGTAAAGGTGAATATGTGAAAATGCCACTTGGAGCCTAGTGCAATCGTTATGGTATTTATTCCTCGTACGTTGGTCATTTTCTGTGCAATTTAAAATAGACAGCTATTCAAATCTGAAATGTATGAATACTGACACCCAATAAAGTTGTATAGTATGTTGAAAAGCAGTGTATGAGTCATAATAGTTTGTTTCGTGCGTATTTTAATGCAAGTATATTGTTTCTTTTATATGCAGCTGAAACCCAGCACAGGATTCTGCGGGTGAAGCCAAAGACTGTGTGCCGCTCTAGGTGCCTCAGACCAACTTTTATATAGAACTGTGCTCCGATAGGCAACTGTTGGGAACTGTCAGGGACCACACTGCTGCGGTGGTTTCTGCTTTCGAATTGTTGGTATCACTGCGAGTCATATATCAAGGCTGTGTTAAAATGGTGCTTGCGGTTTCCTGCTGATACCAATGCATCCGCCAGCCTGGATTATGACGTCGGTGTATACCGACAGGAAAGCAGAAATATTGGAATAGTGGAGTCCCATAGACAGCTTCCCAATGTCTATAGGAACACCGTTTTATATAAACAGCTGGTCTGAAGGTACCTGGAACGGCGCACCGGGGAAATTCTATAATCATTTTACATGGATCACTGTTCCAGTAACTTAAACTACCCTTTTATTTGGAACAGTGATCCGCATACTTTTATTTGGAACACCGATCCACATAATTTAGTTGCAAAAATATGCGGTGCACTGTTCCACTTAATTTTCAGGGTATGTGGAATACGGTTCCAAATATATAACTGGAACTTTTTTGCAAAAAAGTTCCAGTTACTAAGTCGATCTTACGTGGAACCAGATTAAGAGTGTAGAGGCGAGTAGTTTGAATCGCTACAACCAGGAGTCCCGGTGCCTGAAGTTTGACATCCGACGAATGGATGTGACGCGGTTGCTTCAGCCGAGCCGCACCGACGGGGAAAGGGAAGGCGACGCCGTCGCCGTCTCAGCGAAGCCGCCTCCAAGCAAATAGCGGCATGGCAGCTGACGGTCGTTCTCCAGATCCATGATTCGGTCGAGCCGCAACCACGGAAAAGGAGAGGCGACTGCAGCGATGCAAGTTGGGCCTGTCGGCTGCGGGCGGTTTGGTCTGGTTTGGTCGAGGCGTGAATCGGCCCCGCTGTCGGCGAGTCGCCCCGTGCAACGAATTTGGGCCGGGCGCGCTGGCACAATACTGGTCTAGAGGGCCGGACGGCGCCGCCGCTGTAGCCCCGCCGTGCGTCTGCAGAAACCCGAGGTGCGTCTTTCGAATGGTGAGAGACGGGAACCTAGCCTACCTGATGTACTAACTAGGGGCTAGACTACTGCGCGACGCAAGTGCAGACAGCAAAACAATTCGGCAAGTGAGCTTAGTGATTTCCGTTTATACCGATTTATACTAATTACTGAGTAAGATTGAGATTTGCGGGAAAACTGAGGGAACTTTTATAATCGCTACTTATCAAATCTAGTTGCTCCCTTCGCCTTTTGTAACTCAACGGAATTGGTATTCACTAATTTATAAAATGGAGTCCCATTCATGGCAAGCAGTGCGCAAAAGGTAGCATTTCTCTAGGCGCCAGATGTGTGTATGTGGTCTCTACATTTTGTTTTCCCGCCCTGCAAACAAATCCTTAACGTATCTTTGCCGTACGACCACTTAATTCCGTCGCATCCGTGTTACCCACCAGGGAATGTCGAACAAGTAATCAAGCCGTGCGAAGGAAGCGCGCCATGGACGCGAAGCACACCAAAATAGGCCAAAAAATTAACCCCATCTTCCCGAAGGGAACGCTGAGTAGATGCGGAGCATCTCGGGGTTCCGTTGTGTTTTCGTTGTGTTCGTAGTCGAATTTGGGGGACCCGCTAACTGACGGGACTGTTGCTTCCATCACACTTCATCGGAAGAATGGAGTGAAGTGGAGTCAACCGCAGCAAGCGCTGTGCTGAACGCACGCAGCGCGCTGCCCGATTTACATTCAAGGTTGAAGGAGAGGAGACGAGAGGAGGAGAGATGCGCAAGCGCCGAGTATGCGCCGCGAAAGCAGAAGCGAGAACGCGGGAGAAGTGAAAGCGAAATGCACGCAGCTGGTACGAGAGAAGAAGTGGCGGGAGTATCGCGCAGCTGTGGGAGAGAGGGAATGAGGAGAGTTACGCATGCGCAGTGTGAGTGCGGACGCCGACGCGGGACATGCCCAGACTATAAGATGTTCCGCATCTGAAACAACGTCGCTAAAGCAGACGACAAAGCCTTCCCTCGAACACTGCGGACGGTGCGAGCAGGCAGCTGGGCGTGGAGAACGCTAGGTATTAGCAGAGTCCTTCAATGCTTTATTGAAGGACTCTGGTATTAGCCAAGGAGGTTAAAAAAATTGCAATTTTTTTAACCTCCTCGGTAATCGCGGCCTATCGCCGCGCCATCTACAGTGTTCCCCGGAATTGAAAACCGCCCTCCTCCTCGCCATCCGCGGTTGGAGTTCCTTGTCCCGCACTCCACAAAGGAATCGTTGGCGGGTAGAGGTAGAAAGCTTTGCTTTAGGATTTTGCATGTTTGTTTTTTGTTGCGATAATTAGCTAATGACCCAATTATCGCTTGTGAAAACTACCTTCGGCGTGCGATGGTTGTTTAGTTAGAGACGTCTTTATTGCGGCCAGGCACAGTTTTTTTTTCAGCGCGTGCCGCTAAACGTGGGATTTTGTATAGGGCTCCTGCACTGGAGTTTTGGCGACGTGCACCGGCCGACGCGTGGCCGACGCGTCTGGGTTGTGCAAAAGGAGACGGCCCTCACCGCCCTCCCCCTGTTTTCAATTACAAGCTAGAGCGAAAGTTGGTTGTACGTAATTTATTCACATTGTGGTTCGTTTAAGTGACTGCATACTGAATAAAATAACCTTAAGGTAGTTGCAGAGGGTAAGCAAAATCATAACCGCTACCAAAGCCGATTTATCGGCTTTCTTTTGAGCGAGCTGTCGCGATCTTAACAACGTGGGACAAAATTCCCAAGTCGGGTAGTCTAACTTCCTGACGATCCCTATCGTTCTTTATTCTTGGATACCGTTGACAAAGGTTCGCAAGTGTACTATTAACAGATTATGGCGCTACAGTATATGGTTGCATCAACGGGAGCATGCGCAAGACGACGCGAGAAGCGCAGCCGACTCAGCTGACACTGCTGGCCTGGCACCGCCTTGAAAACGACTGGAAATTTTATACTGTATTTTCGCAAACTAAAGATTCCTGCTTGAAATTTTACGCCATAATATTTACGAGCGGCAGGGTACATGTAACTAGCGAGTAGATGAGGCAATGGAGTCAAATTATCAAATTAAGCGAAATAAAGGACAAAAAACAAGCCACAAATCGCATGTCCGCTATTGCAGGGATGTGTAATTCTACATTTACATAACATAACACCGCCACATATACGGTGCGCCGCCCAAATATCTACATGGGATCGTAACTGACTATGTTGGTTATACCTATTGCAGCCCGCGGGCCGAATGTGGCCCGCGGGGCTGTATTATGCGGCGCCGTCAGATCCCCGACCTCTGCACCTGTCACTAACAATCTGAACGCTGACACGCCAGTTAAATAGTTTTTGAATCGCTCCGTCAAAAACCTAAATAGTTTTTGACGGAGCGACAAGGACAGAAAATTGATTGCTTCCAGCGGCATTGTTCACCATATATTGATAACTTGCCAGATTATTGACAAATATTATCGGAAATCCGCTGAATTTTTTCTCTTTGCCTTCAAAGCTCCTCTTCCGCCTCCCACCTGATTTGCCATCCAGCCGTCCGCCGTGTCGACTTCATGCAACTCAGCACTACACCTGAGTGTGGATATATAATGCAAGAGCGTGGTTTAAAAAAGTGAGGGCAAACAAGGAAACAGAACGGCCACTCAGTTCGTCCGACCCGTTTGTTTTACGGCCACTACTTTCGGAATCACAAAACAGATTTCACGTTTCTGACGCTCGCTGCATTTTGTCACTGAGCCACGCAATAAAACGGCAAGCTAGCGCTGCACCATGTAGTCGTAACGGCGACGCAAACCAGCAGTGTTTAATGAAAGTACACACATAGTGCGCATGCACGTACGCAAAAGCGCGGGGCACCGCTGTAGACGATTTGATTTGATTGTGGGGTCTAACGCGCCGACGCAAGACAGGCGATGAGGCGCGCCGTAGTGGAGGGCTCCGGATTAATTTTGACCACCTGGGGATCTTTAACGTGCGCCGAAATCTCGTACACACGGGCGTTCTGGCTTTTCGCCTCCATCAGAAAAGCGGCCGCCGCGGCCGGGAATCGAACCCGCGACCTCATGCTCAGCAGCGCAACGCCTTAGCCACTGAGCTACCGCGGCGGGTACCGCTGTAGACGAGCCTGCAGTCTGCCGGAGTCGCAAACGTTTACGCTGATTGCGTTACTTGTTTTATGTTTCATCGCCTGCTGTTTAAACGTCCTTGTCACCAAGTGTATTAGTTTAAACACGGAGCTTTCATTTCAAATTTCACTTTATGCGACCATCGATCGGTGAGCCGTAGTAAGTAACTTATGCCTTTCATGGGAATAGAGGCCCCACGAAACTGTTAGGTACATTCCAAAGCTCCAGTTCGTTAAATATGTGCCCACTCTCGCCTGATAGCAAGGACCAAGGAGAGTGATTGAAACCACAAATAAATAAATGGTCTGCCTGGTCCGGAAGGAATAGAACAGCTCGTACGCGAATGAAAAACCGCAGCGCAGCTTTGGAAGTGATAAAGATGTTCGTCGTAACTTAAGCAAGGTAGGAATCACTAGAGCAACTAGATGCGAAATGCACTGATATTTGGTAATACAGCGGGGTGGGGTCGCTCCACTAGTGTTATACACAAATGCGGAGCGAAATCAAGTAATTACCATTTTAATATTCACTTACGCAAGCTGCGCGTCCGGTTTTATTAAGTGCGAATGCACTTCTTAAGCGACCCTGAATCACGCGTCCACCGCCGTCCGTCCGTCCGCACCACATACCCATTTAGGGCGATTGGCCAAGAAGAGTTCCTAATTTCTTTAGCACATACCCACTTAGGGCGATTGGCCAAGTAATCTGAATCACGCGTCCACCGCCGTCCGTCCGTCAGCACCACATACCCACTTAGGGCGATTGGCCAAGAGGAGTTCTTAATTTATCTAGCACATACCCACTTAGGGCGATTGGCCAAGAATCGGGCGTGAGAAGGGCTAATGCACCCGCTTAAAGGAGTACTGACACGGAATTTCAAAGCTGAGATCCGCTCTAGCAATCAAGTACAACGACAACACAAATAGGTGTCTGTGAATAAATGCATCTTTCTTTCTTTGTAGTTGTGTGTGTGTGTGATCTCTCTTTCGCGAACATTACCGAAACGCGCAAATTCAACTCCTGCATTCGCACTTTCACATTCTTCCCCTCGGGGAAATGCGGGGAAATTTTTTGTGTTTTTCGACTTTAACGATCACCGTATCACTCGGAGGACACATGTTTTAAGTATACAGTTCAGTTGACAAGCGATTAAAGGTGTTGGAAAAGAGTGTGGTATCTGATAAGGCCCCATGATTTCTCTTTGGTGCTAGATTCTTCAGCCTTCCTGTGTCATATGATGATTTCTGGAAGAAGCGATTAGTCGCTAACACGGATATAAGTGGATGATATTTGTAGCAGATGACGAATATTTACAAGAACTGACCTCTCGACAAGACCACCCAGAAGCGCATTCTTTGTGCTGTGATGACTCCCGCATATAATTTTGCATTAACCATTGTAGTTATTGCGTAGAAAGTCGGTGAAATTTTTTATGCCAAATCGGCGTGTTCGTGGTAGTGATGAATAATTGCGGCACGAAGCGTAACTGTCGTGCTATCATGTATGGATGCTCCGCTAGGCTATGCAAGCACACAAGAAAGAGTTACATCGCAGTCTATAGCCGTAGCATGAGCATCTGAACGAACGCTGCTTACGGAGCTACTGTTAGTACATTTTAAGGCAGTGGAATTACAATCATCTCCATGCATATGCCGGTTTCGCAGCGCCGGCCTTTGACACACACTTGGCGGACCGAATGTACCACACTAAGACCGCGTCAGAAGCATTTACACTCTCGTAAATACACCACATTTAGCGAACAGAGTGGCTGCTCTACATAATTATGCATTTCGAGTGCACGCTAACACAAAATATCGGTAGCGAACATGTCGCAATAGCAACGGCGACAGCGGTGCTATCGAAACGAGCTTTCGAAACGAGCCCTTGGAGGGATTTCAGTGAGGCCCTTACAGGCGGTGCTCTAGGACAAATTCAACGTGGTACAGGGCTACGCGCCCACATCGAGCCATGGCGACCAGCTACTTGAAAGCTTCTATGAAGATGTGGAATCGGCAATGACCAAAGTAAATACAAGTACCGTAATTACGGGAGACTTCAATGGTATTGTAGGCAAGAATCAGGCAGGAGGCACGGCAGTTGGGAACTATGGTCAGTGTTCTGAGAATAACAGAAAACACTTACTTGCAGAATTGGCAGAACGGAATAGTCTGCGCATCAAGAATACCTTCTTCCGCAAACGGGAGGGCCGGAAGTGGACGTGGAGGAGCGCAAGTGGCGAGCAAAAAATGAAATATACTTCATACTGTGCGATGAACCTGGCGTCATGCAGGATGTGGAAGCGCTCGGAGGCGTGAAGTGTGGTGACCACAGGATGGTAAGATCTATACTTAGGCTAGATTTCAGGAGGAACCGTAACAAGCTAGTACAAAATAAGCTGATAAATGAGCTAACAGTAAGACGTAAAGTTGAAGAATTAGAGATCACGCTGCAGAACCGATATTCAGCTCTTACCGAGGAAGCAGAGTTTACGACATAGCCAGTGACAATCTTACCCGCATGGTCACTGAATGTGCTGTAGAAGTCTGGTGCACGATGACTAGACAGGGTACTGATAAACTTCCCGAGGAGACAAAACATTTAATTATGAAACGGAGAGGCATAAGAGTGTTCAACCCAGCTGACAGAACTATCGGAGCTTCCGAAGTTTGTCAATAAGCGTAAAACTAGGACAGGTGACACACGGAAGTATAAATTGGAGAGGATCGAATACGTTGTAAAGAACGCAGGTAGCGTGAAAGCAGTCAAGAGGCGCCTAGGCATGGCGCGAAAATCAGATGTACGCACGTTGAGACAAGCAAGGCAATGTCATCACAAATAGGGATAGAATAGTTATAGTACCCCAGCAGTTCTGTAGACATATGTACAGTAGCCGGGACATCCAGGATAGTACCGAACGAGGAAGCAGTTGAGAGGAAATAGACATACCACCAGTAATGACAGAAGAAGTAAGGAAGGGTTTGAAAGAACTGCAAGGGTGCAAAGCACCTGGTGAGGGTCAGATACAAGCAGACCTGTTGAAGGATGCGGGCAAATTGTACAAGAAAACCGGCAAAGCTGTATACGCAACGCCTAATGACCGCGAGTGTACCGCAATCTTCGAAGACCGCGAACACCATCCTAATCCATAAGGATAGTGACATGAAGGTCTTGAAAATATATACAAGCCGATCAGCTTACTGTCAGTGGTCTAGAGGCACTCACCAAGGTAATCGCTAACGCTATTTCTGCTCCTTAGACATTAGTCACCTAATCAACAAGCTTGGTTTCGTAAAGGCTATTCAACAATAAACCATATTTACACTATAAATCGGCTTATAAAGAAATGCCCAAAGTATACTCAACCCCCATATGTAGCCTTCATAAAATAAAAAAGCATTCGACTCGGTCGAAACCTGAGCAGTCATACAGGTGCGGCGGAATGAGGTTGTAGACGAGTATTACGTAAGAATATTAGAGGATATCTACAACTCTAAAAGAAGTTAATCTAATAACTACACCGTATCTGAGTGGTCACGATGAAAAGGGCTCTCGGCTTTTGAAAACGCTCAAAGGCTACCACGAACGTCATAGAGTTGGAGGCTTTCACTTGCTGCGCGTCTTTCTTCCATGTACCCGCCACGGTGGCTCAGTGGTAAGGCGTTCTGCTGCTCAGCACAAGAACGCGGGTTCGATTCCCGGCCACGGTAGCCGGTTTTCTGTCGCAGGCGAAAAGCAAAAACACCTGTGTATTCCAGATTTCGGCACACTTTAAACATCCCCAGGTGGTCAAAATTAATCCTCCGCCCTCCGCTACGGCACGCCTCATCGCCTGTGAAGCGTCGGCGCGTTAAACCTCACCATCAATCAATTAGGCTTTCTTCAATATAGATAAATTGTTTATTTTCCTCACCTGCATTTTTAAAGCCGTTTCGAAGTGCTTTTAAATTTATTGATTACTAAGTATTCAGCTCCTGTAGTGGATACAATTCTCTAACATTGCTTCTTTTACCTCAACTCCCGTTCTGTTAGACTAGAAGAATGTTCTTACAGAAACCAAGAAGGCATATGAATGGGTTCAACCGCTGTCCTTCCTTGCGCAATATTTGTTATTACTCGGCAAAGCCCCAGCTGTGGACCAGCGACTGCCGTAAAGGTTATCGCAGCACTGTGCAGCGTTGGGGATTTTCTAGATTTTAGCTCACAAACAATCCGCTTCACAGATGGCGACGTCATCTGAGATATTTGGACTGCCTTTCCGCTCGTAAAAAATGGCTGCAAAACATTCAACCAACGAGCCCCTGCAGACATTTGCCCACGACCAACAAAAAATAAAATTGGCTTTAAACATGGCTGTGATATTCTGGGACAACTATGCATTCCCGAAATTGCAAACTAAACCCTAAAAGATCTGTAGGACGACAATCCAACACGCAGAGAAATGGTGACTTTCTCGCTTTCCCGCTTTCTCGGTACCGGTGACTTTCTCCGGACACTCCCTAGTCGGAATTAGACGAGTCATATCCACTCGATGTACAGGGAAGCTCCAATGCGGATATTGTAAAGATAAAAGAAGAATTATTTCCCCAGTCCATCATATGAAGCGTCACTGCCAGAGCGTTGAGCAGAAAGGGATCAACTCGTAAAACTGAACACCGATTTTGATCCAGTGCTAACATATCATTAAGACCTGTTGTTCGGCGAGTTGGTTCATAAACCAGAAATAAGATTTACCGCAGCGAAAGACATGGTCGTCCCGCCCCGTTTCATTCCGTCCTTTTCACCACCCGTGTCTTTTGCTGCGCATAATCTTATTTCTGTAATAACATATATCACGCCTGGTTGTGGCACATGCCCACAATACTTGACATAACATAAAGAAGGCAGTGAGAAATCGATTTCGACTCCCTTTTGGCTTACAGGAATGTTCTTGCGAAATGCAAGAAACAAAGTCCCGATGGGTGCAGAGACTTGCGAAAACAGGTCTCCATCTAAGTAACCTTTCTTGACTTCTTCTTCGCAATAGCCATATATTCAGCTCAACTTGTATGAACCGTTCGAAAACACGAAAGCAAGATATGAAAGGGCCACGACACAAAAAACTGGCTCCAATCCGCGCTGTCAAGGTGGTTGGAAAGCAAAGCTTTAAACGACACCCACAACAATTGCCCATGCGACGTCACTTGAATTCACACACGTGACTCTAGAAAGAGCGAAACCAGAGATTCTGCCAGCCGTTACCTGGAAATCGCGGGGGCGGCGCCCGAAACGCAGGAGCGTCGGCCACGCGCGGTCTAGAGCGTCGGCACTGCCGCTGTTGCGACTGGCCGTCCGAGCGCAGTTACCACTGGTGCGGATCACCTACCTTCCCAGCTCCTGCCACCGATGTTGTGACTCGCATCTCAGCTCGGTCACCGGTGTATCAACGTTTCCTTGCTCCGTCCGCTACCGACACGACGCAGATCAGAGCGATGAAGTTTTCGAGCCGACGTAAAGTTGAAGCAACATTTATGTACAATAAGTACAAGGGTAACAAACGGGTTACATGGCTGGCACAAAGGCGACAGCACCTGTCCACTCGCTGCCTCCGAAAGTGCTGCAGATAAGTGCCGCGCTCGCTCTGCCTCCGGGCGGCTTTTTTATATACCCTGGGTGTCCGTTGTAGCGGCGAGCGGTTTGAATCGCTACAATCAGGACTCTCGCTGCCGGGAGTATGAATTCCGACGAATGCAGGGGAAGCGGTTGCGTCGGCCGAGCCGCCCCGACGGGGAAAGGGAAGGCGACGCCGTCGCCGTCTCAGCGAAGCCGCCTCCAGGCAAGTAGCGGCATGGCGGTTGACGGTCGTTCTCCGGATCCATGATTCGGCCGAGCCGCAACGACGGGGAAAGGGAAGGCGACGCCGTCGCCGTCTCAGCGAAGCCGCCTCCAAGCAAGTAGCGGCATGGCGGTTGACGGTCGTTCTCCGGATCCATGATTCGGCCGAGCCGCCCCGACGGGGAAAGGGAAGGCGACGCCGTCGCCGTCTCAGCGAAGCCGCCTCCAAGCAAGTAGCGGCATGGCGGTTGACGGTCGTTCTCCGGATCCATGATTCGGCCGAGCCGCAACGACGGGGAAAGGGAAGGCGACGCCGTCACCGTCTCAGCGAAGCCGCCTCCAAGCAAGTAGCGGCATGGCGGTTGACGGTCGTTCTCCGGATCCATGATTCGGCCGAGCCGCCCCGACGGGGAAAGGGAGGCGACGCCGTCGCCGTCTCAGCGAAGCCGCCTCCAAGCAAGTAGCGGCATGGCGGTTGACGGTCGTTCTCCGGTTTCCATGATTCGGCCGAGCCGCAACGACGGGGAAAGGGAAGGCGACGCCGTCGCCGTCTCAGCGAAGCCGCCTCCAAGCAAGTAGCGGCATGGCGGTTGACGGTCGTTCTCCGGATCCATGATTCGGCCGAGCCCCCCCGACGGGGAAAGGGGAGGCGACGCCGTCGCCGTCTCAGCGAAGCCGCCTCCAAGCAAGTAGCGGCATGGCGGTTGACGGTCGTTCTCCGGATTCATGATTCGGCCGAGCCGCCCCGACGGGGAAAGGGAAGGCGACGCCGTCGCCGTCTCAGCGAAGCCGCCTCCAAGCAAGTAGCGGCATGGCGGTTGACGGTCGTTCTCCGGATTCATGATTCGGCCGAGCCGCCCCGACGGGGAAAGGGAAGGCGACGCCGTCGCCGTCTCAGCGAAGCCGCCTCCAAGCAAGTAGCGGCATGGCGGTTGACGGTCGTTCTCCGGATCCATGATTCGGCCGAGCCGCCCCGACGGGGAAAGGGAAGGCGACGCCGTCGCCGTCTCAGCGAAGCCGCCTCCAAGCAAGTAGCGGCATGGCGGTTGACGGTCGTTCTCCGGATTCATGATTCGGCCGAGCCGCCCCGACGGGGAAAGGGAAGGCGACGCCGTCGCCGTCTCAGCGAAGCCCCCTTTCCAAGCAAGTAGCGTCATGGCGGTTGATGGTCGTTCTCTCGGATCCATGATTCGGCCGAGCCGCAACGACGGGGAAAGGGAAGGCGACGCCGTCGCCGTCTCAGCGAAGCCGCCTCCAAGCAAGTAGCGGCATGGCGGTTGACGGTCGTTCTCCGGATCCATGATTCGGCCGAGCCGCCCCGACGGGGAAAGGGGAGGCGACGCCATCGCCGTCTCAGCGAAGCCGCCTCCAAGCAAGTAGCGGCATGGCGGTTGACGGTCGTTCTCCGGATTCATGATTCGGCCGAGCCGCCCCGACGGGGATAGGTGAAGGCGACGCCGTCGCCGTCTCAGCGAAGCCGCCTCCAAGCAAGTAGCGGCATGGCGGTTGACGGTCGTTCTCCGGATCCATGATTCGGCCGAGCCGCCCCGACGGGGAAAGGGAAGGCGACGGCGTCGCCGTCTCAGCGAAGCCGCCTCCAAGCAAGTAGCGGCATGGCGGTTGACGGTCGTTCTCTGGATCCATGATTCAGCCGAGCCGCCCCGACGGGGAAAGGGAAGGCGATGCCGTCGCCGTCTCAGCGAAGCCGCCTCCAAGCAAGTAGCGGCATGGCGGTTGACGGTCGTTCTCCGGATCCATGATTCGGCCGAGCCGCCCCGACGGGGAGAGGGGAGGCGACGCCGTCGCCGTCTCAGCGAAGCCGCCTCCAAGCAAGTAGCGGCATGGCGGTTGACGGTCGTTCTCCGATTCATGATTCGGCCGAGCCGCCCCGACGGGGAAAGGGAAGGCGACGCCGTCGCCGTCTCAGCGAAGCCGCCTCCAAGCAAGTAGCGGCATGGCGGTTGACGGTCGTTCTCCGGATCCATGATTCGGCCGAGCCGCAACGACGGAAAAGAAGAGGCGACTCTGCAGCGACGCAAGTTGGGAATGTCGGCCGCGGGCGGTTCGGTCTGGTTTGGTCAAAGCGTGAATCGGCCCCGCTGTCGACGAGTCGCCCCATGCAAGAAATTTAGGCCGGGCGCGCTGGCACAATACCGGTCTAGAGCGCCGGACGGCGCCGCTACTGTAGCCCTGCCGTGCGTCTGCAGAAAACAGAGGTGCGTCTTTCGAATGGTAAGAGACGGGAACCTAGCCTACCTGATGTACTAACTAGGGGCTACACCACTGCGCGACGTAAGTGCAGACAGCGAAACAATTTGGCAAGTGAGCTTAGTGATTTTCGTTTATACCGATTGAAACTAGTTACTTAGTAAGTTTGAGATTTGCGAGAAAACTGAGGGAACTTTTATAATCGCTACTTATCAAATCTACTTGCTCCTTTCGCCTTTTGTAAAACAACGGAATTTGTATTCACTAATTTATAAAACGGAGTCCCATTCATGGCAAGCAGTGCGCAAAAGGTAGCATTTCTCTAGGCGCCAGATGTGTGTATGTGGTCTCTACATTTTGTTTTCCCGCCCTGCAAACAAATCCTTAACGTATCTTTGCCGTACGACCACTTAATTCCGTCGCATCCGTGTTACCCACCAGGGAATGTCGAACAAGTAATCAAGCCGTGCGAAGGAAGCGCGCCATGGACGCGAAGCACACCAAAATAGGCCAAAAAATTAACCCCATCTTCCCGAAGGGAACGCTGAGTAGATGCGGAGCATCTCGGGGTTCCGTTGTGTTTTCGTTGTGTTCGTAGTCGAATTTGGGGGACCCGCTAACTGACGGGACTGTTACTTCCATCACACTTCATCGGAAGAACGGAGTGAAGTGGGGTCAACCGCAGCAAGCGCTGAACTGAACGCGCGCAGCGCGCTGCCCGATTTAGATTCAAGTTTGAAGGAGAGGAGACGAGAGGAGGAGAGATGGGCAAGCGCCGAGTATGCGCCGCGAAAGCAGAAGCGAGAACGCGGGAGAAGTGAAAGCGAAATGCACGCAGCTGGTACGAGAGAAGAAGTGGCGGGAGTATCGCACAGCTGTGGGAGAGAGGGAATGAGGAGAGTTGCGCATGCTCAGTGTGAGTGCGGAAGCCGACGCGGGACATGCCCAGACTATAAGATGTTCCGCATCTAAAACAACGTCGCTAAAGCAGACGACAAAGCCTACCCTCGAACGCGCCGGACGGTGCGAGCAGGCAGCTCCGCGTGGAGAACGCTAGGTATTAGCAGAGTCCTTCAATGCTTTATTGAAGGACTCTGGTATTAGCCAAGGAGGTTAAAAAAATTGCAATTTTTTTAACCTCCTCGGTAATCGCGGCCTATCACCGCGCCATCTACAGTGTTCCCCGAAAGTGAAAACCGCCCTCCTCCTCGCCATCCGCGGTCGGAGTTCCTTGTCCCGCACTCCACAAAGGAATCGTTGGCGGGTAGAGGTAGAAAGCTTTGCTTTAGGATTTTGCATGTTTGTTCTTTGTTGCGATAATTAGCTAATGACCCAATTATCGCTTGTGAAAACCACCTTCGGCGTGCTATGGTTGTTTAGTTAGAGACGTCTTTAATGCGGCCAGGCGCAATTTTCGTTTCCGCGCATGCCGCTAAACGTGGGATTTTGTATAGGGCTCCTGCACTGGAGTTTTGGCAACATGCACCGGCCAACGCGTGGCCGACGCGTCTGGGTTGTGCAAAAGGTGACGGCCCTCACCGCCCTCCCCCTGTTTTCAATTACAAGCCAATTACAAGTTGGTTGTACTTAATTTTTTCGCATTGTGGTGCGTTTAAGTGACTGCATACTAAATAAAGTGACCTTAAGGTAGTTGCAGAGGGTAAGCAAAATTATATCCGCTACCAAAGCCGATTTATCGGCTTTCTTTTGAGCGAGCTGTCGCGATCTTAACAACGTGGGACAAAATCCCCAAGTCGGGTAGTCTGACTTCCTGAGGATCCCTATCGTTCTTTATTCTTGCATACCGTTGGCAAAGGTTCGCAAGTATACTACTAACAGATTATGGCGCTACAGTATATGGTTACTTCAACGGGAGCACACGCAAGACGACGCGAGAAGCGCAGCCGACTCAGCTGACACTGCTGGCCTGTCACCGCCTTGAAAACGAGTGGAAATTTTATTTCGTATTTTCGCAAAATAAAGATTCTTGCTTGACATTTTACACCATACTATTTATGAACGGTAGGGTACATGTAACTAGCGAGTAGTTGAGGCAATGGCGTGAAATAAACAAATTAAGCGCAATAAAGGACGAAAAACAAGCACTAAATCGCATGTCCGCTATTGCAGGGATGTATAATTCTACATTTACATAACATAACACAGCCACATGTACGGTGCGCCGCCCAAATATCTACATGCGATCGTAACTGACTAAGCCGGTTATACCTGTTGCAGCCCGCGGGCCGAATGTGGCCCGCGGGGCTGTATTACGCGGCGCCCTGCACGCCGTCAGAACTCCGACCCCTCGACCTGTCACTAACAAACTGAACGCCGACACGCCAGTTTTGAACTTAAATAGTTTTTGACGGAGCGACAAGGACAGAAAATTGATTGCTTCCAGCTGCATTGTTCACCATATTCATACCTTGCCAGATTATTGAAAAATATTATTGGCAATCCGCTGAATTTTTTCTCTTTGCCTTCAAAGCTCCTCTTCCGCCTCCCACCTGATTTGCCGTCCAGCCGTCCGCCGTGTCGACTTCATGCAACTCAGCACTACACCTGAGTACTTTGCTGACATAGTCTGGTCTATTGTAGTTCTAGTCTATTAAGTACGAACTGTGGATATATAATGTAAGAGCGTGATTTAAAAAGGTGAGAGCAAACAAGGAAACAGAACGGCCACACAGTTCGTCCGACCCGTTTGTTTTACGGCCACTACTTTCGGAATCACAAAACAGATTTCACGTTTCTGACGCTCTCTGTATTTTTTCACTGAGCCACGCAATGAAACGGCAAGCTAGCGCTGCACCATGTAGTCGTAACGGCGACGCAAACCAGCAGTGTTTAATGAAAGTACACCCATAGTGCGCATGCACGTACGCAAAAGCGGGGGGCACCGCTGTAAACGAGCCTGCAGTCTGCGGGAGTCGCAAACGTTTACGCTGATTGCGTTACTTTTTTTGTTTCATTGCCTGCTGTTCAAACGTCCTTGTCACCAAGTGTATTAGTTTAAACAAGGAGCTTTCATTTCACATTTCACTTTCTGCGACCATCGATCGGTGAGCCTGCAAGTGGCAGAGCGCCGTCACCATCCCAGCACTTTTGTCGACGGTGTAAACGTACTTAAAGGGGTCCTGAAATGCCTTCCGCCGATGCATGGATGTACATGTCACCAAATAAAGCAATGTATTAGCAATCTCCTCCTGCAAGAATTTTGTTAAAGCGATGAGTATTAGCTGAGAAATCGTAAATCAAAAACCGCGAATTATCGTCGCGCCGGTATTTCCTCCTCCTTTCAACTGTTTCTTCGCTGTTGGCCTCCCCTCCCATGATGCTCCGCTCCTCAGCGGTGACGTACTTCCGTTATTGCGCTCCCACAGACTGCCGTCTGCTACGGGCCAGCTCTTTCGGCTTTTTCATCTCTGTAGACACCATGTACACAGGCTGGAAAAGCGAACGAATGACCTGGCCGCATGTGTGCGGCCTGGCCTCGCCCTTTCGCGGTGTACGTAGCGTAGCTGCAGTTGGTATCGGCGGCGAACTCGCAGCCGCGTGGGGAGAATCGTGCGCTCGTTCCCTTTGGTGCACCGCGCACTGTTTTATCCAAAAAGCGCGGTCTCAGATGTGGCCCCGCTGGTGCCGGGTGTTATTTTGCGGTGGTTGTAATTCCTACTACCGGCGGCATGTGAAAAAAGACATTTTCAACCGACACAGAACCCGTGCACAAAACGCGCCGGATCGGATCGCTTTATCAGCGGCGATGAACGTGAAGGCGAAGAGCAAACCAACACTGCACTCGATCAGCGAGAACCCGTGTTCTGACAAGCTGCACCCATGTGTTGCATTCAACACTGACGGGAAAGCGTTTGTTTGCACTTGTTTGGATAGTCGTAAAATGTCCAAACACTCCGGCACTCCGCTAGCAGATCAGCCGGCGAGACATTTCGGAAAACATTTGACAGATGGCGCCGTATGCATTAGTGTGTCGCTACGGCCAAACTGATGAGACGCTCTAACTAAAACTCCCATCGCGGTGTCACGTAGCGGGACGCAAAAATTTAGCGTTTAGCGTATGCAAAGGCCATAAACGCTGTACTAAAACTCTATTAGCAGCAAAATAGCGTGCGTATGTAAAACCGCTTGCGTTTACAAAGCTGCACGCCGAGCGCGTACGTTTCAAACCTAGTGACATCGTTTAAATACACTGGCAAGCACAGTGTAACGTAGTCAGATATCAACCGTATGCTCAGGCGACAAGCAAGAGCTTGTATTATGTGGGGCGGAGATTGCGCATAAAGGCCCGTTCGCACTTGCGACGAAAGAGAGTGAGAGCGGCAGGAATTCCGTCGCTTTGTCGCGCGACGATCGTTTTTGTCGAATGGTCGGGACAAATTTTGGTTGTGCGACAGAATTCCCGTCGCTTTCGCTCGCTTTCGTCGCAAGCGGGAATGGAAAGTTCTGCCGCTGCCGTCTGCTACGCAGCTCGGAGGTAACCGCACGATCTGCTCGGGCCGGATGAACGCGCACACTCCCGCACGGCAGCGCCCCAAGCGGCAGACGGGCCGCGTACATCGCTCCCGGCGCCCGCCTGGAGCCCGCCCTCGGCACACTAGCCAGTATTTTTCAGGCACTATAATGGAGGAAAGATTTTTTGCTTCCGATAAACCTAGTTCTTTGCCCCTGTGTTTTTAAATACGTGAAGTGGTTAGCACGTCGTCATCACGCAGCTCTGTATCGTCGTAGCATCGCTGATTGTCCGAACGAAGCTTGCAGCTAAGCCAATGCAGCGACCGAAGCTGTGTGTGTGTGTGTGTGCATCGCCTCCTGTGTGTTGTGGACGCGTTCGTTTCGCGATGAAATGCGACATTGTACTTCTGCGGGTGGATAGTGCTTCCCATGGTCTGGATTATCTTTCTCGAACGACGTACCACTCAACCTCGCATGGGGTATGTGCAGTGTGCCTGGCTAAAAGCCTTCTCGCTTGCGCGCCAGAGTTGTGACTTGCTGCTCGTCCCCGCAAACCGGGTGTGAGGTGAGTGCCGAATTTACGACGGGCAGGAGGAGGCAACTCATCGTCTGTCAATCGCGGTTCAGACTTGCACGCATGTTGTAAACGTTGCGTTTCGTTCGAAACGCATCTCTGGATTGTTTTGAGTTGAATAAAATGTACGCGTCAAACCCGGGCATTCGGCTCAGGGCGTTCTCTGCGATTGCACCAAAGAAGTGCCACGGGACTTTCTTTATGGTACGTACTCACGTAAGATAAAATCCACGACGTGTTATGGCCGTGCTGCATTCAATACAAACGGTTAAGCGTTTGTTTACTCTTGTTTCGTTTGTCGTAAAATGTCAAAGCACTCCGGCACTCCGCTGGCAGATCAGCCGGCGAGCCGACGCTGAGCAGACGACTCATCTCTTTGCCGGAAGTGCGTGAAAAAGCCGCCCAATAGCAGGATGTCTAGCTCATGACGAACATCTGGGAATCGATGATGTAGACATGTGAAGATGGCGGCGTCCAAAAACACGAAGGAAAGGGTGAGAAAAAAGCGACAAACTTTGCAACAAAAGTGTGAGCTTTCCGCTGCGCGTAAAAGAGTAATACTTGGCACAGGTGACGTTGGCGACCCAAATCTAGCGATTGCGCTAGTTCATTTAGTGTGTCCAAAATGCCTTTCAGGGCCCCTTTAACACTGCAAAGCTTTTTTTTTTCTAAAGCCAAGTTGATCGCCAGAAGAGATCGGACTCGTCGGGGATGGGTTGGAGACCATGTCGGAAAACAATCGGGAGTATCGAGCTCATTTTGCTTCTGTCAACACGGGATCCTACGGGCCCCCCGCAGCTTTGTACTACCCGGAAGTACTGCCTGGAAGTGGGTTTCGCAGCGCCCCCTGGGCAGCGCAGGAGCCCTATAAACAAAGCTGTCCAGGTGGCTGTCGCACGGATATCACAGAGCAGCTGCCGTAGCACTCTCAATTTCGCGTCTCCGGCAGCTTTTGGGAATGTCCGTAAGTACTGATCTCGTCAGCCGCGTTATTTAAAAGCGACCGTGGACGTGACGCAGCGCTGCGGGTGAAAATTACAGCCGCGTCTACAGAACGGTGCGCGACGCTCGAGACAGGGGGATGAGGAGACGCGCTGAATGCAGCCGACGGGTCTGCCTGCAGGTCCGCGCATAGATGTGTTACGCGTAACACTGCGCCGAATATTCCATTTGCGCTCTCGTAAGCGCTGCAGATGACGATTTTTAATGCAGTCCGCCATCGCCTCATTAACTCCTTTCTCGTATGTGCTGCTTGGTTCGGGCCTTGAGTCCCATTTCGCGCTGCGGTAGCAAGCTATCGGTGGAGCTATGTGCGCCGGCCTGAGCCCCTTCACGGCCGTGGCAGCGATCGTGTGGCTCGCTCAGTGAGTTTTTCATGCCCCCGGCGTGTTTTCACGGCCAGTGTAATTAAAAGCAACAAAAGCAGAGTGCTGGGATTCCTGTAGAACTTAGGTCGCGGCCAGAGCTGCCCGATGAGTCAACGAATTCCCGGCGCCGCCGCCGCCAACCATCGGATC
Organism: Haemaphysalis longicornis; assembly: GCA_013339765.2. Classification (NCBI taxonomy): domain Eukaryota; kingdom Metazoa; phylum Arthropoda; class Arachnida; order Ixodida; family Ixodidae; genus Haemaphysalis; species Haemaphysalis longicornis. Next base: position 24,110,425 of record CM023448.1, on the reverse strand, counting down.
GTTCGTTGCTCGGTTCCTTCCGATACGAGCGGCGACCCGGCATGGCAGTGCGGAAGCGGCCAGCACAAACTCGTGACGTGTTCGTATTTATTAAAACTAAACTGGCTTGTCAGTTGCGCTTCCCGCGCTTTGAAATCGATTTTAAATATGTTCTAGGCTGTATTTGCCGCCGATATTTTTGCAGATGATGTATGTGCGTTTACACCAACTATCTCACAAGTTATCTAGCCTTTAAAATTTTCTTTCAGCAAACACTTAATCGTCGTATCATTATTAAACGAAAGTATTTTGACGCACTTTTTAGCGAAAATTTTTTGCATTCAGGTTTAATTTTCGCGGTATAAATATTTACGCGCGATCTTAAGTCGCACCCACCTGATAATCGTGAAGATGACGCCACAAAGCTTGTCCCCAGCCATTTTTTCGAAGATCTTAACCTTCGGAGGTTGGATGCCAAATTTCTCGCTGCACTTCCGCGAGAATTTGTCGAATTCCCACTCCTTCCGGTAAAACATGTCACCTTTACCATCGCTGCACAACGGGTGAACGTACTCGGTGCACATCTGAAAGAACAGGGAAAATGGAGCTGGTTTATTTTCATCGTAGCGTGTTGAGGATTACGTTTTTTTTTGTTGCGTTGAGGCATAACGCACTATATAGAGTCGGGCGAACAATGCCAAATAACTATGGTAAAATTGTTGCAAACACAGTCGCTGCCAAAATACGATGTCAGATAAGAACCTCATAATGCAACGGACTAAACTTCTGAAAGCATAGCGCACTGCGCAGCAGTTTTAGTAAGGTTCTTAGGAGTTCAACACTCACTAGCACAAAGGTAGGCAAAGCATAGTTTTTTCCAGATAACCTTTACTGGACAGCTATACCGCCATTTCCCGCAAGGGCACACTAAAATACGCTCCACTATATTGACTTTTTTAAATGCAGAGCATTTCAGTTACTCACGATGTCACCCGCGTTGACTTCCGTAGTCATAGTCCGCACCCCTCCCCCTACACTATATAAAAAAAATACTATCCGGCGCCTTGTTTCGATCCCTCGACCCTGCGGGCGGAACGCAATGTACATGGTGCTCTACCCACTGCGCCACAAAGCCGACACAGAATGGGAGGCTACGAACGCGCCTTATATCCTTGACTCACTCAAATTACTGCTGACGAGCGCTCTCTCGTCAGCAGTTGCCACAAGTGCAACAGCATTAACGAAACGCAAACTACTTAACGTCGTGCGCCCCCGGAAATGCTCTGCATTTGATCGTTCCCCTCGCGAGGGGGATGTTTTTTTTTATTCAACCGGGAAGCACCGTTTTGTAGGTCTTTTATGCTTTAACTCTTTCGGCCATGATTTTTTTATTTCAAACAAAAAAGTGTTTTCTGTGTTTTTTCCTCAATTTTAGGGCCCCATAAGCCCACAAACAAAAAATAGAGCTGGAAGTAAAAGTAATGACAGATTTATTAATGAGGCAATTAATTACGACATCTGGTGATTAAAAATTTTGTGCAGAGCAATGACATCACTTTTGCACATTTTACTGAATGTTATGACTACAGCAACCTACAAACAAAATTCAGCTTCGTAGGGCACATATTTATAGATTTACAAGCTTGGGAATAAAACTGACACCGCAATTTTTTTTCCGCCTCAGTGTCGTAATCTATCGCAACAGGCATCATTGAAGGACAATTCACCAAAAAACTAGAAGTTTTGGTTCCGTTATCTATGCGCTAGAAGAACTAAAATGTGGTGGCGTCAATTGAGGCCACCAGGGCCAAAAGGGTCAGGGTCGGGGTTGACCTTGCACGTCTGTCCCAGCTGAGCGCAGAACGGTTTGCGTTTGGGAACTTCCAGGAGAGCAAAATATTGTCCCGCTTCACTCCACGGACGCATCTTGCGATGGGTATCGACATTTTTCTGCACATTTTCGGAAAACACTGCGCTGAAATTCATGCCGCTAGGTATCAAATTAAAGGTCTCGATGAGAGAATCACGTGGGACCAAATAAATATTGCTTCCTGGTTATAGGCATGAGATAGTCTAGTGAGTCATAGATTGGCTTAAATGTCAAAGTGATGCCCTAGAGCTTGTTACCACCCGCCCGAATGAAAAAAAATAAAGTTCACATTCGAGAAAGAGGCTGATGATGTGTTGAAAAATTGTTAACGGGATTTCTTATGATGTCGCGTGACTCCTACGGATGATTAATCAGTAACGTGACTGACCATGGCGTTTATTTTTCACCAGTAATAGCATCATATGTATCAAATGATCGCTATTAATTTGCTTGTTTGCGGCATGTGCAAAAAAAATTTGTCATTGCAAATATTACTCCGAAAGATGTCGCATGATTTCCATTCATCATGATTTCGTCACATGAATTATCATGTGTTTTATAACATCACGAGTATTGCCATCATGGATACGAAAAAATACTGTTGAATTGCTCGTTTACGTGATGCGCAAAAACATCTTGTCATGGTGAAACATGTTTCCTTGATGTCGCATGACTCCTATGGATCATAAATTTGTCACGTGACTTACTATGAGGTTTCCCCTAAAATTTCGAATAAGTGAGCAATTTAAATGCGATCATTCATACCGATGACGCTATCCTCGGATTCAGTATAGTAATTAGGCGAGAGTGCTCGGTAGACACGTGACTCTTTTATTTAGCAGCTCTTAGGTCGTCTGCTTAAGCTAGTCACGTAACCTAGTTCATCTAACTTGGCTGAAAATACACTGCGCCCAGATTTGTAGTGGTTGCCAGCTAAATTACAAAGCGCTGGCATGTCTTCTGCAGTGCGTGGGTCCTGGATTATATTGGTTTTGGCACTTGGATTATATTCACTGGCGATGGGACTATATTGACGGGCGTTTGGATTATATTGAGCGGGAAATCCTGTAGAATAGGGGTAGCGTGCTTAGAGGCGCGGTCGGAGTGAAGCCGCCGATGTCGACAACGGCGGCCGCTTGCGGTGGCGCTGCCGGCGCAACCATGGTAGGGGCTCAACGAAGTAGCTCTCGCGTATGTAGTCGCGTAGGCTCGCAGGGAAACACCGCATACTACCGCAAATGACTGGGCTCACTTATAATGCTGTACACTTTGATATCGCGCAGAAAAAGCGCGGATACGCATTCAGTAGAAGCCTCGCACAAGTGAATGCGAGCTGAAAAGTGCCGGGCGTGATGTGCAAGCTGGGCGCGTGTGCGGCTGCTCTCTTGCGCGCTTCTTGATGAATTCCAATGTAATGAGAAACACAACCTGCACTCTTGCCGTTCACAAAGGTTGATTGTAGTGCGTGTTCCCGGTTCAGAACAATGGCCTAATGCTGTTTACATAGGCTCACCCGCCTGAAGAGAAGAGGCATAACCGGCTTTTCCGCGCTGCAGAATAATTTTGTATTTAACGAGAAAGCGTTACAAAATATGATTTCTTGTTTAGCCGATGTTGTAAAACCCTAACTAACCTAGCACGCGAAATCTACAGAGAATTACTCGGCACGCAGTGCCCCAGTACATTTAAATGAAATAAGTTTTTTTCCTTCAAGAAGAAAAAAATTTCTTACTTCTCTAGCAGCGGCCAGGCGGCTCAAGCGGCCATTTGTGGTGAATAAGTTGTTAGACCACATAACCGTTAGGTTAAAATAACAATAAAATAGGAACAAATAAAAAGCTCAAGCCCTTTCTGCCTAATTCAGCAGAGGGAAACATTTATTTTGTGAGGCCGGGCTGATTATAACAGGCACAGTAACCGGCTTATTCGCTCAGTTACGCCTCCTCTGAAGGTGCTTGGCTCGTTCTCATGGGCCGAACTTGTGCATTATAACGCCTTTAACAATAAAGGGAAGCCGTGCGACAATATAAACATCACAACATCCTTTCATGACAGTCACAACCAACCTACATAGACAGCCTGATGCGAATGCACATAAATACCTTTCGTGATACTAGTTCCGTGTTAGAGTTCAACCCAGATGTGCAGCAAAACGTTGTGTAGTTTTCTCCATGACGTGCATGCTTCGTGCAGAGCTGTGGACATTTTTGGAAACTCGGCGTTTTCAAGAAGTCATTTGCCTTAAGAGATTCTGCCGTACAAGAAAGACACGGCCTCGTGTCGCGCACCTTCACCATTAAAAATCTCCTGCTCTTGTAAAGGCTCAGCTAGGGCAACCTGGTTTTCGATGTTACCATCTTCCGTACTTTCGAAACGCCTTTTACGGGTTGCACTGGGTGGCGATTTTGCTTCTTCCCCAAGTGATCGTTTCCACTTTCTCGGCGGCCTCTTCCACCGTACTTTCTTCGATACGTGTTCAGGCAAGTTAGGTAGACTGGTCGGCACAGGATCTGGTGCTAAGCGTGGCTTTCCGCGAAAAATACGGACCTTCTGTCCCTGCACGGCAAGGACGTAATCGCGGATAACGGAGCGCCGCTCGAAGTAAACTGGCGCACAGCGCAGTTGTCGTCCAGTGCTTTATTTGCGTGTAGGAGGTTCCTCTCCCAATGTTCACTTCGAGGATTGCCTCTTTTGGCAAACGAAAAAGGGCCACCTTAGGGTCAATTTTCTTGTTAATGTAAGCGGTCTTGCAGCCCGGCGCGTGGCAGTGGTTCTGCCTACTCGCGAGCTTATTTGTTTCCTTCGTGAAAGAGACTCACAGGCCAACAAATACGCGCCGCACGCTGCATTGATGACTTTCCAGTTCGATGGACACAAAATAACTAAACGCGTAACAGGAACAGAATCACAAGTGCAGTTTGAACTCGCCACAACCACCAAACCACCACGCCCGAACGCACGCAGATCAAGGAACGCCCACGGGCTGCCCCGACTCCCCTCCTTCGGCACTCCCGTTGCGAGCGAGGGAGGAGGAGAGAGTCGAGTCCAGCCATGGTCCAGCCGTGAGTCGACGCCGCCGGCCTCAGCGCGCCTCGCTCGGGCGCTCCGCAGTGGGCAACACTACCCCTGTTCTAGTTAGCTGTAGCCAAGCGGCGCCCCGCCTGCTCCCGCATTTTAGGGGCGAAGCTCCTAAAGCCATGGCTCTGTCCATCCCTTGTGTCTTGTGGTACGTCACCGCCGCATGCTTTCGGAGATGTCGCAAAGTGGGCCACGTTGCACGCGCAAGAACCGGCTTCAACCGGCAGCGCAAACTCGGCACAGGGAGCGCGAGCTTGTCTGTGTTCGCCAACGGAGGCGCGAGCGCACGCGCACTGCGAGGGGGAGATCACGCAAGAGATCACGCCACGAACGCAGGCAGTCGTTCTCGGAGATCGAACGAGACGCAAGGACCTTTGCTCGTTTCCTCTCGTCTTGTTCGGGCACAAGTTCGCCCTAAATAAAAGTTCTTTCTTTACCATTGTGTCCCATCCTACGTGACAAATTGTGGTAGAGGTGCGGGGTAGTCCTCGATGGCGCGGGGTCTTTCACCAGGTCTGGGCCTGGGAGCATTGACTCCGAAGCCCCGTAGCCCGAGTTCCCAGTTGATTTGTACAATGTACGCACACAGTCTTACGTCTTTCTTAATGATGTAATGGGCGAACTTTCACGGGAGAGTTACGGTTAGCGATGATCTCCCCCTCTCGAGCTTCGCCCCACTTATCATCATTCATTCCGTGGATATGGCGTGATTTTTTTTAAAGGCCCTTCTTGGGGTACTTGAACGGGCAAATTTTGGTCTGTCTATATGCCTGTCTGTCACTCGATTCGGCCTGTCCGGCAAAGTGGAACAGAATCTCCGCAAGAGTAGAACATACCCACAGCGAAATGTAAATGTCTAAGTCCGGTGGCAATGTTCATACTTGTCAGCACTGTTTGAACAAGGACAACACATTACGCAAATTTCAGAAAAAAAAAATCAATACATAAGTTTGATTTGCATTGTTCTTTTATTAAAATATTCATGGGTGCTTGGTTTATGCGACAGCACTCAAAAGGCTACATCAACTGCATACAACCGTCGCTTGATGTTGACAGCGCTGCTATAGCTCCTGGCGGCATTTGAGAAATCAAACGGCAACAGTAACGAAAGGTTTCAAAAGATGGGTTGCACGTTCCGCTGGAAACGGTCGTGAAGAAGGGAACGTGGTTCGATAAACGTTGTAGTAGGGTGCCTCGAGCAGGGAGGTATTCGACTTGGAGCAGTGGAACGCGGTACATTTAAATTCGTGATCAAAATTTTAATTCCCTTCAGCAAACCTCGATCACCTGCTTATCACCTGCTGGATCAGCAAACCTGCTTATCACCTGGAATTATTTCACTAGGTTCTGTATGCTATTTTTTTTCGCAACGTATCTTTTCGTCACTGCCGCGGTTTTCAAATGGCTGTAAGAGGCAGAATACGTTTTTCTAGCATAAAATTCGCTAGTGGAATGAATAGGGCAGGGAAGGGATCAACTATGGATTTTTATGGTGTAAGCTGAGATTGCCGAGCGAACTCTCTGGTTCGTTTGGAGTGGAATTTGTGTATATCTCGGAATAATGCCAATAGCGTAAATGAATATTTGAATATTTGGAACGAAAACCACTCCTCTTATCCACAACTTTCGGCTTTGGCATCAAAAGTTTCGGTCACGGGAGCGTATGGATGTTGCCTTTTTCTGTTCAGGTGCAAACAAGCATCATCAACCTCTCCAACATAACTCAGCCGCTTAACCTAATGTGACTTTGACGATCTTGGAATGCAGCCTGGTTCAACATATGGCCCCCTAGCCTCCATGCTGAAATAGTTTAAAGACAGGAGTTAGGCAAGACTGTCAGTTACGGTATCAGAGAAAATAAAATTTGGAAACGTGTGTGTTGGCCTACTTGCAAATGTCGCCGGATGGCGACATCCTTCGGCTGCTTCTTCTCAGTAACACCTTCCCCTCTGACGTACTCTTACTCCTCACACTGTTCTCATCCGTCGCCCTTTCAGCGATGAATGCAGTGAACGTTTTCTCTATTCAGTTCAATTTTTCCGCATTGGACCTCCCTGTACACAGCCGGTTGCAACCCTTTTTTATTTCGGAGGTGCTCTCGCGGACGAGTTTTGTTTCGGAGCTCGCTTTTGTCTCGCCCATTTTCATTATCGGTTGCTTTTCGTTCTGTTTGCTCTCGTAAATACCAGTGCGACATTCACTCCTAATTTATAGATTGCGGGTATTCTACATATTACCTCAAATACGCGTGAAGTGCTCTTGAGGCTAAATAATGTAAACTTGTAGCAGCCATGACAGCGGTGAGAGCGGTCATTATTATAAAGGGTGTCCCTACTACCATGCACAAAAAAAAGAGCAATGGGGTTACTCTGAGAAAGCCTAGTGCATAATGTTTCGAGTAGCGGTCAGTAATGTTGTAGACGATACGATTGCAAGGGGAAATTGTAATTGATTACGCCACTCGAGGAGCACTGTCCTAATATTTAAAGTGTAAATTAGGTGCTTGTAGTTATCCACGAGAGACATTTAACTGCGGTACTTTACGTGAAGTACTAAATGCGTACTTCTTTTTGGGGGACTTAAAAAGAAACCGCCAGTTAGCTTACACGTGAAATTGGCGAAATTCACACAATGGCAGTGCGCGAACTTCGTCATTTTCTGGAGGCCTGGGCCAATAGTGCTTACAGTACCTGAGGTACAAAAGTTCTACTCCAGTTACTACGACACACTGAACTAGACGAATTTCTCTAGATGACAGACAGAGAAAGTGTGTCGCGATATCTCCTCTTTCGCAGTGTGGCGGTAATCTATTTATTTTTCTTGTGTTGGTGTTGTTACTCTTTTTTTTTGCGTCGTTTACTTTTCATTTTGTTTCAGTGTTTCAAGTAACGATTTTCTTTTCAATTGTGTTTTTATGTCTGGACTCAACTGGCAGCATTCTCTTGTTTTTCTTGTCCTTTTTTTAACGGTTCACGTTTCTCTTCTTCTTGCTGTAACCCCAATGTTTGATATTCACCACTCATCAACAAAGTCACCCCGCATCTGGTGTAGCAAGCCTTGTCCCTAGCAGGGGTGACCTCACCAGTTCACATTAAAGAGCTCTCTCTCTCTCTCTCTCTCTCTCTCTCTCTCTCTCTCTCTCTCTCTCCCTAAATGTAAAAATACCACGTGAAGGCTGTCCCGCCGTACATCATAAAGCAGCGCCGTTGAACAGGTACCTCTGTGTTAGCCAGAACAAAATAAACGAAACATAGAAAGAAGTAATGCTGTTCCTTCCAAGTTCTGTGAAGGTGCTGCCTCTTCGGGCTGTTGACACACAAAGGAGTTGTTTCAATCCGCCTATTTGAGGGCGCTGCTTTGTGATGTGTGCGTGGTGGGGGGGAGGCGGCGGGGCGATGTCAGGTGGTATTATTTAATGCCGTGAAGTTGCTTTATCAGTTAGAAAAAATTAGTACGTTGTTGGTACGCCGCTTTAAAATACCGCAGTGAGATGACCCTCTTGGATACACACAAGTGCGTCATTGACGCTTCAATGATTCGGGCGGTACTTCTCGAGTTATACAATTAGTTACAATCTCCTCAACAAATTTCATTAAGGAAAAATTACTGGCCGCTTTTACAGAGTAACGCCATTTCTCGTGTTTACAATCCTGTCTTTTTTTCGAGATTGCCCTACGGCACAAGAAAAAAAGACAAACACCGACATACAAATTACGAAAGAAAGCACTACTGCGCGAGTACAGCAAGCGTGTGCGTAAACCGCGTGAAATTCATATTTGCCGCGCTTTCGAGGCGCTTTTTCAAAGAAAGTGCTACTAGTTGTGCCGCGCCTCCGCCAGATGGCGCCACGGGTCCCGCGACCGAGAGAAGACGCAGTGAAACATCCCCCTCGCGAGGGGCACGATCAAATGCAGAGCATTTCCGGGGGCGCACGACGTTAAGTTACGTTAATGTTGTTGCACTTGTGGCAACTGCTGACGAGAGAGCGTTCGTCAGCAGTAATTTGAATGAGTCAACGACCTAAGGCACGTTCGGAGCGTCCCATTCTGTGTCGGCTTTGTGGCGCAGTGGGTTGAGCACCATGTAGAATGCGTTCCGCCCGCAGGGTCGAGGGATCGAAACCGGGCGCCGGATAGTATATTTGTTTTATATAGTAGAGAGGGGTGCGGTGCGGACTACGGACGTCAACGCGGGTGACATCGTGAGTTACTGAAATGCTCTGCATTGAATAGTTTTCATATATACAACACTGCACCCGTAACGCGCGCTAAAATCAAGAACAGGCCGGTTCTGGGGCCCCCATATCCAGCGCTTGATATCGGGGGGTCTCCCAGAATGAAGCCCTGTGCCGCGGAGGTGTTGCGTTCGGGCGTCTCTAAGACCTGGGAAATTCCACAGCAAGTGTTCAACGTTAGCTTCTGACGCAGGAAGCGCACAGAAGGGGAAGCTGTCCGCAAACGGCGCGTTGTAACGGGCAGGCTAAGCGTGGGGTTAACGCCACCTAACCCGAAGCCTCCGCAGCACGACCTCTTCCCAATGAGCGAGCCCAGTGGGGAGATCAGTTCCAGGCGGTGGAAGTAAAGCACGCGTGGAGAAACAAAGGGTTTCCTTTTCCACCAGCAGTTATTCTATGGTAGATACTGGACGAAGGGGTACTGGCCTTGAGAGGCCTCTGTGGCCGGCGCGATACGCTGCTTTGTGGGCCCGGCGAATCCGGACACAATGTATATGCTTGGTGTTCAGAATTCTTTTTACTCTAGATGGCCGGGCCACTGAAGTCGGGGACAAATACAGACCGAGATTTTCGGTTTTGGGTAGCCACCTGAAAGCGGAAGAAGCTAGCACTGCGATGTCACGTCTTTTCAGAAAGCACCGGGCAATGGTAAACTTACGCTGCTACCGCATCCAGCAGCGCATGAGGAACCAGTTTTCCCGAGTGAAATGGATGTTCAAGGTGTACCGGTATCATCAGTTCGGTGATAGCTACTAATGCTCCCGCATTTACCGCGCCGTAAGAAGTGCTACGCTGTTCAATAATTTTTGAGTGGCTTCACGTTCTATTTAGTTTTTCGGAGATTCATCTGTCACATAAATGAACACGAATTAATTGAACAAGAATACGGTTTGGTACACCTCATATCACTGACGCTTACCTGGTATTCCATGGCGCGGTCTTGGGACTCTGGAGAGTAGCAAGAGGTGGCGCCTGTGCGGTTCCGATAGTATCCCACTGCCTTCGTAACCGCCTCCACCATTCCATCCTTATCTTTACTGGCGTGCATTTGGCATGCCTCCTGAAAAAAAAAGTAATACCATTGCTCACTTCTACGTGAAGCTAGCACGGGAGCTGAGCTAACGCGGCATGGGCGTTGCAATTTCAGCGGCCCCTTATCATCAAGAATTCCAGTCTTCTAAACAAATGCTGAGAAAAAATCCTGCATCCCCCGTCTAACGACGATGATGGTTGACCGCGAAGAATTCCGCGGTCGTCGGCTGAGTTTGCACTTTGACTCGTTAAGCGTTGACTTTGTCTTGAATTCAGTCCGGACCTATTACCTCAGGGATTTCGACTTTCACCCATCGCGATTTGGTTTCTCACGCAGAAAACGTCGTGTTCAACCACCGTTGTCATTACCCACTTCAACCATCCTCCTACAAAAAAAGTCCAAATGGCGCATTTGGACAGACGTCGGCTTCGTAACGCGACGGTCCCACGCTGGAATTTGCCCACAGGAAGGCTCTATCGCCAGGTTTGAAAGCGGCGGTTGTTTTTGGATGTTGAAACGGTCTCTCAGGCAGCTGCTACTGACTTCTTCGCAAGCCTGCAGTTAATTTATTTATTTATTGTACCTAAACTCTCCGTTTGGGGGGATTACATACGTGGTAGGCTGTTTCGCCAGTTGACAAGAGGACCAATGAAAGCTTACAGTTTGGTAGGATCGGAGTGGTTCCTGGCGTGAGTGGTCTGGTTATTCCAGTCCTTCGCTGTTTCTAGGGGCCGCTGGAGGATGAACTGCTTTTCCATGGCTTGTGCGGCATGATGTCCGGTGGGCGGTAGCGACAGCAGATGAAGAGGGGGACGCGTAATAGAATGTATGGAAAAGCCAAATGCGAGAGATTTTTGTGTTGCGAGAGATGGGATTTAAGATTGGCGCGGCAATTAAAGGAGTAGTTCCACGAAATTTCAAAGCCGAAATACCTGTGTAAAATGCTTCCTTTTTATCAAGAGATATCTTCCAGCAAGTTTCAAGAGTAACCGTTTAGTATAACGTATTTTGAAAATTCATTTTAATCTTTGCCCGCACGAGAAAGGCCAGAGCGGGCCAGAATTACATCATGTGCTCCTTGACCCAAACTGCTGACGTCGGGGCTCCTGTGACGTGCCTACACGCTGGCTGCGATCGGTGTGCGCTGCTACGCCACGTGTAGACGTCGTGGTTTTGGGACTGACGTCATGCTGCCGGGGCGCCTGGGGCTAGTGAAGACCTCGGCTGGTCTTGGAGCAGGTGCGATCTCGCTCGCGCGTCCAGATCGGCAGCGGAGCGACCCAAATGGTGACGCCACGGGCGCCGTCCTGGCGTGGCGGCCGGTCGGGGTTCGTTCTGTCAAAACCGAAACTTACACGAATAAGCAACGCCTAAATGATTGTTCTCCCTGCGATAGACCGGCTAATGGGACGTTCTATGATTAGTGATCTGGTAGGCGCCGATAACATTGAAAGACAGGTAACACGAAAATTTCGTGTCAGTACTCCATTAAGGGCGGGTAGGTGATGTAATAGGAATAGTCTAAACAGATAAACCTTAACGTACAGTTTTGAACGGCTTGATTTAAAGGGGTGCTAGATTGAGCATGCGTAGTCTTGCTTATGCCGAACAAGTGTTATCTAATCTTGCAGCTTCAGTAAAAAAAGAGCAAGTTTTAAATTTCGCGGCAAGAAGCCGAGTGTACGGTTAGCGTCGTTGGCAATATGCGAAACGTGATTGATTGATTGATTGATTGATTGATTGATTGATTGATTGATTGATTGATTGATTGATTGCAGGGTTTAACGCGCCGACGCAACGCCGGCGATGAGGCGCGCCGTAGTGGAGGGGTCCGGATTAATTTATACCCCCTGGAAATCTTTATCGTTCGCCGAAATCTCGTACACACTGGCGTTTTTGTATTTCACCTCCATCAGAAAAGCGGCAGCCGCGGACGGGAATCGTATCCGCGACCGCGTGCTCAGCAGCGCAACGCCTTCGCCCCTGAGCCACCGCGGCGGGTGAATGCGAAACGTGCGATGACCAAGAAAGATCGGGAGTTAGGGTTGATGCGCAGGTATATACTGGTGCTTACAGAAAGAACTTCAGAACTGCAGGTGCTTTATTAAACGTTTGGTACGACTGTTCACGATAAAGTGTGATGAGTATCATTCTTTTGAATGTTCAAGAGGAATAATCATTTTTCGCTGCCTGTTTGAATAAGATGTAGATTTGACTGAATAATTGCCACATCCGAACGATTAAGTACTGGGTGGTGAAGAACGAAAGCATCTCCGAATCATCGGATATTTGATTGAATGCAAGAAGGAAGGTCATTTATACCTATCACCAAAAGCAGGTGTCCAAGGAAAGTGCCCTGTGGAAGCCCACAAAACCACAGTGAACATGTCGGAAAAAGTAATAGCTTAAAAAAACTGTCGGTGGTTAGTCATGAAGGCAAAGAATCTAATCAAAAATCTGGAGGTTCAAATTAAATTGCGATACTTTTAAAGGCAAGCGTTCGTGTTGGACTTTATCAAGTACTTTATACAGTCTGAGACAAGGCAGCCTACTGATGAGTCAGCATCTATGCTAGAGCTGATATCATTCACAAACAGTGCGAGTTGCGTCTCGCAAGAAAACCTTTTCCAGAAGCCATGTTTGGGGAGGTTGCAAAGTGTGCTGGAAAATAGGAATTTCCGCTCGCTTGATGAACTAGTTTGTTGTGAACCAGTTTGTTGTCACGCTGCCCCTGCTCGAGTCAGGGTGACGAACCGGAACCGGAACCGCACCGATTTTTGCCCGCATCCGGAATGGAACCGCACCCGTATTTTGTCAGCCATTTTGTAACTGAACACTAACCGGAACGACTCGAAAGAACTGTTCCTAACCAGTTCCGTGGCTTGAAAACTGTAATTTCTAGTTTTTGATTATGGAGGTCTACTTTGTGTTCGAAGATATTTTTCGTAACTCGCATGACAGTGCCACATGTCCCACAACCCATCAGTTTTTCCCCCAATTATTACCCTACATTTAATGTAAAGTTGTCCGTATATACTCTCAGTTTGTGTCAGATACTGCCCATTTCCCCTAATTTTTCTTTGCATTTAGATTAAGTTAAGCTTGAACGTATATTCCGGGGCTTATAATGTCATGGCTTATTCATCGTGGCTCCCATGTAGATGGTGTTTATTATTGTGTAAAGTTTTCCATTAGTTGTTAATTAGAATGAATCCTTGCCCCTTTGCGAAGGCCTTCAGGGACATCATTAACTGCTCTAGTGTTGTAAGCTGGACTAGTTGGTACTGTTTCCTGATGGCTAACAGCACAAAATCTGGGCAAAGACACGAAAAGGGAGGATACAAGCAAGCGCTGTTGTCACTCTCAAAAATTCTTATGCCTTGCTCTTAAAGCCGGCTCAGAGAGCATACTTCCCGGTAAAACAAATGATTGCTCCTCTTCATCCGACAGAAGCAATTTCAGATCATCGTTTACCAGGTAATCCACCATACTCTTCCAGTTGAAGATTTTTTGCGGCCCTTGCTGTAGACCCCATGGTGGCATCCATGAACTCCCCGATGCAGCCCTGCTTGTCACCCTCCGGAACATAACGAGGGATGTCACGGGCCGAACTAACTATTTCCAATTTTGACAAGCGGAGTTCAAAACCAAGGTTTGGAATTAACTGCAGAACTTAGCGATAGGGCTCCGGAAGCTGCACGTCACCCAACGCGACCACTTGTTCTTGTGTTGCAGGGGAGCTTTTCCTGGTTGGGAGGGTAGGCCTGACGATGTTCCAAAGCGCTCCCGTTACTTGGTCAGAGGAAATATTGGTACATAGAAAAATAAAAAGCGTGCAAATAAACCACTTCTTTTCAATGCGAATTTTTTTGCCTCATTGCGGGAAAATACGCGTGTATGTGCGGGACCGTGTGTAGGCATTTGATGGTATTGTCCGTTCTACTCACGGAAGTTGCCTGCCCTGTCAAGAGGGTGCCTGCTTGCCAGCAAACTACATGCCTGCCGGCCGGCCGGAAGATTCTGGCGAGGATGCGTGACTGGAGGCGTGCGGCGGCAGGTCACCGGCCACCAAGAGGGGGACGCAATGACGTACCACGGCGGCGCTCGATGGAACCAAACAGCAATGGTAGACGGACGGTCGCCAGCTTAGTGGACGGACTGGGCAATGTGCAGCCTGCAGGGAAGGTGCCCATCGCCAGAAGCTTCAGGGAAGGATGCCACAAGTGGAAGGCTGAAGTGACGTGGGCGACACCGGGTCGCTGCGAACTGGTCAGAACACTGCATGCATACCTGCCGGATAATTGCGGTGATAATGCATTATTTGGAGACCAAGTGGTTCGTGAGGGGAGTGCGGCGGTTCCGTGGAGTCACGTTCTACAGCGCTGCTCGTGTGTGTGCGTGTGTCCGTGTGCGTGTGTGTGTGCGTGTGCGTGCGCGCACGAGTGTGCGCGCGTGTGTATATGTGCGCGTGTGTGTGTATGTGTGTGCGCACGTGTATGTGCGTGTGTGTGGGTGTGGGTGATTGGGTGTGTTTGTTGGGTGTGTGTGGGTAACTGGTTGTGTGTGTGTGTGTGTGTGTGTGGATGTGGTTGTGGGTGTGCGTGTGTGTCCGTTTGTGTGTGTGCGGGTGTGGGTGTGGGTTTGTGTGTGTGTTTGTTGGCGTGGTTGTGGGTTTGTGTGTGTGTGCGCGTGTGTGTGCATGTGTGTGGGTGGGAGGAAGCATGTGTGTGGGTGATTGAGTGTGTGTGCGTGTGGGTGTGTGTGGGTGTGGTTGTAGGCGTGGGTGTGGGTTTCTGTGTTTGTGGGTGGGTGTGTTGGGACGTGGGCGTGGGTGTAGGTTTTTGTGAGGGGGTGCGGGTGTGTATGGGTGCATGTGTGTAGGTGCATGAGTGTGGTTGTGTGGGCGTGGTCGTGGATTTGGGTTTGTGTGTATGTGTGTTTGCGATTGTGTATGTGTGTAGGTGTGGGTGTGAGTGGGCGTGTATGTTTTTGTGTGTGTAGGTGAGTGGGTGGGCGGGCAAGCGTGCGGGTGGGCGGTTCTGAAACGCATGCCGCGGAGAAAACAAACACGCACGATGCCACATCACGGTCCCCCTGCAGGAGACACCACTGAGAAAAAAAGCAGCGCCCGCGAGAAGCCATCTGCACCATCGCTTCCATCCTAACAGGAAGGGGAACTTGCGGCGCAACGTTCAATAAATCGAATGTGGCCGTGTTCGGAAGTTCGATTCATGCACATAACAGCGCTATACTTTTGGATGGTATTTTGAAGGTGATGTTCAGAATCTTCGATATAGACAACAATTCGATATATGCGTGTTCGATATATCAGCGCATATTGGTTGACATGGACATGAAAACGTCTATTTTTTTCAATTTCATTCTCAGTTATTGTATCCGTGGAGGGATAACCTGCCTTTTATACACAACATATATAATTCACAAGAATATGAGGGAAGTCGATATCACTACAGTACGCCATGGAGATCCGGGCGAGTAGGGCTCCTCTCGCACTGTACGCGCTCCAGAAACAAGTAATGCAACATGCTTTTGACGATAATGAATGAGCATGCAAAGGCCTACATCCGTGGTGAATTTCGGCAGAATCGAAGCGGTGTTTTTTTACATATTAGCGTCGCAACTTTGTGTTTTTCAAACTTGTCGTCAAATTTGCGCGCCTGTTTCATCTCATCTGGGTTTTATGAAATTTATATTATTCAGCGCGTTTTTTAACGAAAGAGAGCAGCCTAATTGAGTAAAATGTGTAACTTGTGACTTGAAAATTTTTTGCACAATGCAGGATCAAAAATGGAAAAAGTGCGGTCTTAGACAAACTAGCACTTTATTGCAAAAAATTTCTATTGTTACCAGCAACAAAATTTTTCGGAGAAGTGTGCACCAGGTGTAAATTAAGCCCAAAGTTTACGAATTGCCAAATACTGAATATTTTCGTAGATTGATACTTCAAAATTTGTCCGAGGTGCAATTGCAGGTAGCGGCTGTGGTCCACGTTGACGCGTTTCAAATTTTTTTACAGTAAGTCAAAATTTTTCCTGGGGGACCTATTGGTGAATCTGAACATTAAAATAACCAGGGAGCGATATGAAAGTGTTCAAGCAAATTGAAGAGGTCGAACAGCCACACTTCCTTCGATCTTATGTGACACAACCCCCACCAATTGAATCGGAATTTCGGGTGATCCGGACGCGTCGTCTGGTGCCGTCCAAATTCTGCGTTGTTTTATGGCTGAAAGCTCGTTATTTTGGACAGACTCGGCTACAAATCGGTTAATTTGGACTCCCCGCCGAGTTGAGAGAGAGAGAGAGAGAGAGAGAGAGAGAGAGAGAGAGAGAGAGAGAGAGAGAGAGAGAGAGAGAAAACTTGATTTGTCATCTTTGCTGAGCGTAACCACCCGAGTTGGGCGCTTCATCAGACGACGGTTGGGCGCTTCATCAGACGACGGTCAGGAGCCCATGGCACCTGGCGGCGTCTTCCGCCAGCTGGATGACTGCAGCTTGTACTTCGGGAATGCAGCTGAGCAGCGCGGCATCCCACTGCTCGGAATTACTGATGAGGAATCCGGGGTTGGCGGACTGGGGTTTCAGATGGCAGGCCCAAACCATGTGGGTCAGTGAAGCAGCTGACAGTCCACACCATTTGCATGTGTCCTGGTACATTTCTGGGTACTGTCGATGGCAGAGGGCGGGGTGGGGTAAAGTGAATATCTGCAGCCTACGCCACGCTACTGAATGTGCTCTTGTGAGAAATCCCTGAGCTGCCGGAAGTTTAAGATGTGTCAGCCTATAGTCCTCCGCAATTTCCTAATATGTACAGAGCCTATCCCTTCTTCCCGTGTCAGACGGCACCTCTTCGGACTGGGGGTCAGTCTGGTTACAGAATCCTCGGGCTGCCTGACGTGCCATCTCGTTTCCCTAGAGGCACGAGTGCACTAGTGTCCAAACCAGACGGAATTGTCTTGCCGTTGTTTCAGAGCGGGTCCGTAGTATATGCGCTGCTTCCGTAGAAACCCCGCCTTGCGTAATTGCGCAGGGCGGTTTTAGAATCTGATATGATTACGCTGGCCCATGTACCCGTGATGGCGAGGGCGATGGCCACTTATCCTGTATCTGGGTGGGCCGTGTTGACTGAGCAAGAGGATACCGAATTACCTGGGTGGTCAACCACCACTGCCGTTACCGCGCTTCGGCCAGGGTAGCTCGCCGTGTCGACGTAGCAGACCTCTGGGTTAGTGTGGTACTGCTTGTGAAGTGCCATGGCCCTTGCTTGTCTGCGCTCCTAGTAGTGTGATGGATGCATGCTGTTAGGGGATCGATGCCACACTGATGTGCTCCCGCCTTCCCCGATGTAAGGTAATCTTGTGTCCGTGTTGATGGGCGTACGGAATCCGCAAGTATTCTAGGATTGTTCTCCCGGTCATGCTAGCTGCTAAACTATTGTATTGTGCCATACGTTGGGCTTCAATGAGCTCGTCCAAGGTGTTATGAATGCACATTTCCAGCAGCTGGTCTGTGGCGGCGCTCACAGCTTCGCCGACGGCTGCCTTGGTGGCTTTTCGAATAATTCGATTATTTTTTCCATTTCTGTGCTCCTATGCTTTAGATATAGGGCGACGTACATAATTCTACTCGTGATAAAGGTCTGCACAAGGCGGAGGAGGTTGGGCTCCTTGAGGCCATGATGTTTGTTTGCGATCCTTGTTGTTAATCTTGTTATCTGGGCAGCTGCATTGTGCAATGCTTGAATAGTTGTTGTGTTGGTGCCTTTCTCGTGGATCTGCAGACCCAAAACTCGAATGCAATCAGTTTTGGGGATGGCGTTTCCTTCGAGGACACTTGAATGTCTGGAGCAGATGATGGTCGCGTGTCTGGCCTTGTGGGGTTGCAAAGGAGGATCTCTGATAGGTGCGGGAAACAGGCCAAACCTTTATCGTGTACGATGTATGCACAAAATAAGCGGCTTCTTGCAGGCGTTACTGTATCTCCGCATCACTACCACCTACTGTCCACACCGCAATATCCTCGGCGTAGAAGCTATGGCGAATGTTGGGGATCTGGTCGAGCAAAGGAGGCAGCCCAAACATGGCCACCTTGAAAAAGAAGGGGGAGAGCATGGAGCCTTGTGGTGTCTTCCTGCTGGCCATGCTCATGGAGTCAGATTTGAGGCCCTGGATGTTGAGTTTAGTTGTACGTTGCTAAAGGAAGTCCGAAATGTAGGTATATGTCTTGGCCCCAACATTGAGGTCGTTGATATTATTAAGTATGGCCGCATGGCCTTCGTAAGATCCAACCACATGATGACCCACGCGTCGAGGGGAGTCAATTATCTTAAGCAATGGAAGTGTTTGGGCCTGTTGGTTCATACTTCACACAAAAAACAGCGCTCAAGACGGGACAGAAGGAAGGAGGCTACTGTGTGTGTAGCCTCCTTCCTTCTGTCCCGTCTTGAGCGCTGTTTTTTGTGTGGAGTCAATTATCTCGTGCTGCAGCTGCAGCATCACATCTTGAGTAGATAACGCGAGCCTAAATCCTACCATGCTGTGAGGAAATAAATGTCGTTCTTCCATGTGCTGGTGCAGTCGACGGAGAACTACATGCTCAAGTAGCTTACCAAGGCATGGTGTTAGTGAGATGGGCCTGAGATTTTCCAATTTCAGCTTGTTGGCCGGCTTAGGAAGGAGGGGGACCAAGGCATGCTTCCACGCAGAAGGGAGCTTACCTCTATCCCACACCCGGTTCATGTAGTCGGTGAGCGCGTCCATGGATGAGTCATCGAGGTTTGCGATGACCCTATGAGTGATGCCATCGTGCCCGGGCGCGGATCGTGTGTTTAGATTGGTGATGGTCGCATACACCTCGCTCTACTTATGGGACTGTCCAGCGCTGAGTTAGCTTCCCCCGTGTAGGGTCGTGGAGGTTTTTCTGAACTTCGGGGCATGTAGAGATCCTGTACTTTTTCAGCAGTGTTTGCGAATCAGATTTTTGGGTATCCAGCAAGGTTAGCACATCGTTGCGTTGAACGATGCGCTTTCTTTCGGGATTTAGCAGGCTGAAGAATGCGTGCCACGTGCGTGGTGTGCTCATTTGTTTCTCATGAGATCACACACGGCATTCTAGTGCGGATTGCTTAAATAGGCGGCATGCTTTTCTATATCCTTGTTTAGTCGAGCCAGCCTTCGCCGCTAGGGGCGGTTGTGTCTGTTTCTGTGAAGGCGGATCCGTATGCTTTCCTTCGGCTTCCACATATGAACAAGGCGCGAGTCTTCGTGCTGGAGATTTGCTTGTTCAGGTACGATTTTACTGGCCAAGTCGATGTGATCATGTATGATTTTCACCCGCTCGTCTACATCTTCAATATGACGGCCGTGTAGCGTTTGTCTGATTTTTCGGAAGAGGTCCCAGTCAATTACGGTGTGCTTGCCCCACACGGATTTGGTTGGCCCCGCAACGAGGAGTGTTTACACGATATAATGATCGCTACCTAGGTCAATAAGTGGGTTTCTCCATTGCGCGCTGTTCACGTTTTTATACTAAGATCCGGCGTGGTATTGCGCTGGACGCTGTTGCCCTGTCTTGCTGGGTGCGCCGGATCAGTTAAGACGCTGAGATCAGGCTGTTGCATGGTATCAAATACCTGCTGACCGTTTTTTGTCGGGCGGGAGTATCCCCAAGCTGGGTGTGGCGCAATAAAATCCCCAAGGATAAGCAAAGAATGGCCATGGGACACATGGTGTGCCTTCTGGACCAAGGACCCGACATTACGGGATAGTCGTAGGTTGCTGTATACATTGAAGACGTACAACGTTTGCTTCTTGGCGGTAACGTTCAGGATTTCAAGAAAGACATATTCCGGCACCTGAAATTCAAGCGATATTTGCTCTGCTGGAATATTTCGATGGACGAGGGTGGGGACCCCTTTTGCCGAGGGTCCACCGTCTTCTGTCGGAACGTAGTGGTAACCCGTGTATCCCGAGAGTTTAGCTGGGACCTCTGTCTCTTGTAACGCTATGATATCTGGTGTAGCCTGGTGGTTTTACCGTATGTGGTTGATATGCTGTTCTACGATCCCTCGTTTGGACCTGTATCCTCTACAGTTCCATGGCCAGGTGGAGTAAGAGTGGCAATCGTTGTGCTTGCCCGGTTCTTGCGCCATGGTGATCAGAGGCTGTTTGAACGGCAGTCAGTTGTATGGCTTCGGCGTAGGGGGATGCACCTCGTCCCCTTGGGAAAAGAAAGAGGCGAATAGGTCCGACTTTCGGGGGTGGTGTTGGCCACGATGTACACTCCGAAGGGAGTTGAGCTACCTTAAATTCGAGAGCGGAGACTGAGGTAAATAGTCTCCCTGAAATTCGCCAATGCTGCGGCTAGAGAATTCATTGCGCACTGAAGCTCCTCAAAGCTCTGCTTTAAGCGCTGCTTCAGTTCCAGTTAAAGGGTTTCTTGCGATGGGTGATAAGCCGGCTCCTCAGCCCGTCTTTTGTTACGAGGAGGGTTTTTTCAAAAGACTGTAAGACTGCTGTTCCGGCTGACGATGCTGCAGGGGTACGGCTACGTTTGATATGTGCGAGCTTGGCTTTGAGTTGCTTATTATCATCTAGAACCTGGCCTAGTGTAGCCCTAATGCTCTGCAACTCTTCCTGTTCGTTATCTTGTTTTGCACGCATGTGGATACCTTGTGTTTGTGCCCCTTCTCTAGCAGGTTGGGAGGCCTTTGCTGCCAAACTCACCTGCGAGGTGCAGTCTGGTGTTCCCGGGCTGGAGGGCTATCGTAGTCGGGCTGTCTTGGCCGGATTAGGGTCCTGGTTCTTGGACTTGGAGCGGGAGTGTCGTTGAGCCTTGCTGGACTTCTCGTTGTGTTTCTTCTGAGACGACGAACCGTCCGGACGTAGCCGTGAAAATGAAACTAAACGGCCCCTCCGCTTTCGAGAAGAGTCTCGTTTCTGGCTGATGGATCGTTGGCGGCACCACTGTCGCTGCTTGAGGACGAACGGGACGCGATAACGCTTTTTGCACTGCTTGTCTCCGCTAGGGTGGTCCTTTTCCGCACAGGGCGCATTTTACGACGCATTCGTGCTCTTCTTCCATGGGGTTGCAAAATCTGTGGTCTGGCCAAGGGCACGCGTCCTTCCGATGCCCCAGCTTACCGCAGGCATAGCACACCTCATGCTTTGAATTATGGATGTAGCAGCGGTACTCCGCTCAGCGGTAATATACGAAGTAGGGCACCTTGCTGCCAGAGAAGGCTATAATGGCCGAATTTGTCTGTCTTATTCTTCTGACGTGGAGGGCTGTTGGGTTTCGGGAATACACCACACTTCTTGCTATGTCTTCGGGTGAGTCGTAAGGGGGAATTTTGTAGATGACCCCTCTTTCGGAATCTTGTGGAGGAGTCACGTAGGCTCGGGTCGCGTAAGTTGTTTCGCCGGCTTTGACTTGTTCAATGCGAGTGTATCACCGCTCTTTCGAGAAACGCTGTGCTGATAACCACACTGTTTTGAGTCTGGTTCGCTCGGAAAATGTCCGTTGAGGCCAGTTCTTGCTCTAGGCCGGCAGCCCGTAGGATGCTGTCTATCAAGGTATCTTCGCTCATGCGCGCAACATTGAGGCCATCCCGTGGCAGAATCGCGACATTTATGTCGTCTTTGGGTAGGCGTGGGCATCGCGGGCGTTGAATGGGGCGATTCTGGTGCTGTGTCTTTGCCTCGGGGATTGGTTGCGTAGCGGAGTGTGCGCTTTTTTCATCGGTGGACGGCGGGTCCGATGCATCCGTGGGATGACGTGGGGAGGTGCGGCCATGCTTGCGCCGTAACATTGGAAGCAGCCCATGGTGTGTTCATATTCTTCTTGTGAGATGGATTCACCGGTCACCATGGTTACCGCACTTTGAGCTGCGCCGATGACTTGCTGCGACATGTAAGTGTCGTGGAAGCATGCTGCGACGTGGTAGTTGAGGGGAGGAAACAGCAGGCATCCTTACGTGGCCGCGTTCAGCCAATTCGGATTCGCAGCGGAAATCAAAGGCGCATCTAAAAAATTCAATGGTACATATCTTGAAAATGTGTCGGATTACTAAACCGTTCACTGCTTGATTCCGCTCCGCATTTGTACACAGCGTTCCCCTGCCCTCCCCCCCCCCCCTCCACATAAGTCTCGCGAAACTCCGCAAGCTGCAAGTGAACGTGCTCAAGGGCGTGGAAATGTCTGCGCAGGAGGCCGCCTGGTTCTTGCTGCGGCAGGAAACTAAAAATCCCCCTCGCGAGGGGCACGATCAAATGCAGAGCATTTCCGGGGGCGCACGACGTTAAGTAGTTTGCGTTACGTTAATGTTGTTGCACTTGTTGCTGTTGGTTGTTGTATTTTAATTAAATGAGGAGACGTAATTACATAGTCACGTGACATCATTATTCAGCAGGTGGGTATGATTATTGTGGCGCAGTGGGAAGAGCACCATGTACCTCGCGTTCCGCCCACAGGTAGTGAATGCGTTTATCAGCAGCTTCTTGACGTAGTTTGAATGAGTCAAGGATAAAAGGCGCGTTCGTAGCCCTCCATTCTGTGTCGGCTTTGTGGCGCAGTGGGTAGAGCACCATGTACCTTGTGTTCCGCCCGCAGGGTCGTGGGATCGAAACCAGGCGCCGGTAAGTATTATTTTCTTATATAGTGTAGGGGGAGGGGTGCGGACCACTACGGACAACTAGAACGGGTGACATCGTGAGTTAAAGAAGTGCTCTGCATTTAAAACATCTCTATCGGAACGGGACACAAAGGAGCCTGTGTACATCTCGGAGACACAGACGAAAATCACATGGCACAGGTCGGCAGCGAAGTGAAATACACAGTACCCATCGC
Source organism: Haemaphysalis longicornis (assembly GCA_013339765.2). NCBI lineage: Eukaryota > Metazoa > Arthropoda > Arachnida > Ixodida > Ixodidae > Haemaphysalis > Haemaphysalis longicornis. The sequence goes on along the minus strand of CM023448.1, from coordinate 24,087,365 downwards.
TGTGGCCATCATCTTGCCAAAAAGCCACGCGACCATAACATTGTCTTCTTTTTATGTATTTTGTGTCGGACACTTTTGTGTTGTCAGCAAACGAAAGCGACTAACCTAAATAATATAAAGGTTTGGCGATATTGAAGGAGTTATTTAGGTGTGATACCCATACTACGATAATTCGGACGCTCGGTTAATTCGTACAATCTCTTCGGTCCCGTGAAACCCAAATTAACGGGGTTTCACTGCGTATAAAAAGTTACTCTATAGGAAGCAACAAAACTGAAAGAAGGAGATCTGCAGAAATTTAGGGCTACTAATGCATGGCATTCTTTTGCCGCTTGTGCATTTTGCCCCTTTGCTGCCAAATATGACTATAACCAGCGAAAAATATTGAAATATTTTGTTCTTATTAAGTTTTGGTTGTTTATTTTTGTCAATAACGCATATATACCAGTACAGCCATTAAGTGTGCTTACTTGGCTAATAAGGTTGTTTTCGACTATGGAAGTCGTAGTGCAGAGCTGGTCCATTTACGCTATATTTATAGGTATTTCAAACGCTCTTTCGCGGAAATATGTCATTTATTCTTCGGTCTCGGGGGAAATGCGTAAACTTATATTTTGCATTTTGTCCGATCATTTTTCTAATTTTTTCCTTCTGTTTATATTTTTGTTTCTTCCCAACGCTGTCCTACCAACTATCTCTGTGCACGCTATTATAACGATTACAGGTGTTAACTTCGCGAGAACTGCATTTTTGTCGAAATGCAGGGTGTTACACTACTGCTTGTGAATTCACTAAGCCACTAGCTTTACTAGAACCCACTCGCTGTCACGTGTCCCTGAAGAGTCTTTACCAAGTTTCAATCATTAGTGTTTTCCTATATTCAGTGAGCCGTTGTAGCCGTTCCTTCCTTCTGGGGTGTCTGTTTGCACATGGAAGGTGGGGAGTATGAAACGGCTCTAAACGTCACCTCCCAAGCTTCGCAGGTGAAGGCGGAGGAATGGACGTGTCTCGACAGCAGTCAGCCTTGAGGAAGAGTCCTCATTCTAGGACCCCTTAAGTTCGTCCGTTTTCATTGGCTCTCCGCACCAGCCAAAGTTGGTCGTCAGGGTCTGAGGTGGACAGGGCTCCCTCGCAGTGCTCATGGGAGAGGAAGGGCAATGCGAGATATTGGGGGTTCTTATCACAGCCCCACATGATATGGTAGAGGGTGACCGGAGCCTCGCAGAAGTGGCATTGCAGGAGGAGGCTGACGCCGACGCCGGACAGTTTTCGACTTCTGGCACTGGTAATGATGTCGTGTTAAAGCTAAACCGTCGTTGGAACAATAGCTACATAAAAAGCGTAGCAGACCAACCAGGTTTCTTAAAATGCAGTTTGTGCATCACTGTACGAATATACGCGTGCGTGCGCCCGTACGTGCGTAGACACTGGATGTTACCAAAAGAGATGGCGGCCGGGCAGGCTCTTTGGAGGGCAGGTGGCAAAGAGGCTGCCCGTTTGCCAGTAAACTGCATGTCTGCTGCCTGCTTGCCAGGAGAAGCTCCCGGTCATGACGCGTGATTTGGAGACGAGGGGCAGCCCGCCACAAGCCACCCATGGGTAGGGGGTGTGCGTTCGCAAAGCCTCACTGCGGCGACACTCGATGCTACCAAAAAACGACGGTAGACAAAAGGGTCGATTGATCGGGAAATGGGCAGCCTGCAGGGAGGCTGTCCATTGCAAGCTGATTCAGGTGAAGACGTGCCAATGGGAAAGTGAAAGGGGGAAAGGGGGAAGGAGTCGGTGGCACCGGGGCGCTGCCCCTCACCAGGAAGCTACATGCCTGCTTGCCAGGTGACTGCCGTGCGGGTGCATAGTTTGGAAGCGAGGTACGGCCTGTCACTAGCTGGCGAGGGGAGAGCCTCACAAGACGGAACCGTGGTGGCTACGTAGAGTCATGATATACAGCACAGCTCATAAAGCAGTATTCACACGACGGAGCGTTCCAGCGGAGAAATCCGAGGGAGGTCGAGACGTCACCGCAGGTGGACTTCCGCTCGGCAAGCTCCTTCTCTCACACGGAGGATGCGACGGTCGGACGGACATCACTGTTTGCAGTCGCCTATCTCTAAAGCAGAGCTGCCGTAGCACCGCCGGTTCCGCGACGACGGCAATTTCTGCTGAAGCCCCAACGTACTGATTTTGTCAGCCACCGAAAAATTGGCTGTGGACGCGGTGCAGGGGCTGCCGCGGGTAGAGAACGGCGCGCAATGCGCAAGGCCGCTGGTCTGCCTACAGGCCCGCATAGAGATGTTAGGCTTAACACTGCGGGGAATATTCGATTGCCGCTCTTGCAAGTGGCGCAGATTATGATTTTTAATGCAACTTTCCATCACATCATTATCGCCTTTCTCGTATATGGAGCTTTGTTTGCGCCTTGGGGAGAGATAACAAGCTATAGCTCGAGCTACCTACGCCGGCCTGCGCCACTTGGTGGTCGCGGCCGCCGCTCGCCCAGCGGGCGTGCTGGTGGTATACATGGCTTCCTCAGTGGGCCTGTCGTGTTCGCGGCGCATTTTCGCGTCCAATGTAATAAGAAGCGATAAAAATAAAGTGCCTGCAACCGCTCTACAACTTGAGTCGCGGCCAGCTGCCCGACGAGCAGACTAAATCCCGCTGCCTCCGCCGCCAAGCATAGGATCGTTTGTAGCTCGCGAGCAGAAACGTCTGATCGGAGCGGTGCGCGGGAGAGAAACCGTGACGTTGGGGTCACGTGGCGCGCACTCCTAGGAGACAAACGGCGAATTTCTCCGCCGTGTGAATACGGAGCGGCTAGGAGGAAAGAAATTCGTTGGTCACGTGGTCAAAACATGACGTCACTGGACTTGTTTTTGATCGCCTAGGGACAACACCGCGTATGCGCAGCATTTTCCTGGTTCCCCCTTCGCCCCCGTGAATGATTTGTGCTGTCAGTACCCACCGTGTCAGTTTTTGTTGGTTGCTACTAAGTGAAGCTGCCAATGCGTGAATATACCATTAATGGTAGTATTGGTGCGATCTCCCTATCCGATTAGGTGTCTTAGATACCTACTGCGACGTTTCAAGAGAGACTTCCAGAATGAGCTGGGCGTAGATCAGCCATGCCGGTCTCCGGCTTTTGCTGTCGCACACACGGAAGAGGGGGAAAGAGATCACTTATGCGCTCATTTTCCCAGCAAGGTCAGTAACGTCAGTAATGCTTGTTGTAGTTTTTGTGTTTATACCACTGTACTGTGTACCTAACTCTGCGTGGATTCTTGTTTGCGTGGCCGTCTCGGCCTCCTGGGCTGTCATTCTCGTTCCCGATAGTATTGTGGCGTTAACAATTTTTGTATAATCCTGAATTCAAATTTACCGTGTGCTGCATACTTGGACGAGGAACAGAGACAGTGGCAAAAGACAAACCATACGTTGGCGCGCAAAGCAACACCTGCTGCGTGTAGCGAACGTGCAAGTGGTATGTCTTTTCGCAATCCCTGTTTCTCGCTCAAGCATGCAGCACACGCTAAATTAAAATTACGATGCTATGTCCCCACACTCTCCGGTTGGAAGCTGGAAGCGTTTCGTTGTTCCTTTTGTGTAGGAGCCCATAACATTGCTCAAGTTTGATTGAACCGGTAGCGTGTACTCCCAGAAGCGCAGTTCTGGGTGTGTGAGGGGCAGTGCCTCGAACGTAAGAAAACAAAGAAAAAAAAATACAGCAGAAACGTCAGTGACCATACGCATACTAAAACACGTACACCCAAGGAACACAATAATAGTATACTGTGGTTAAGCTATCTGGTCATTTGAATTTTTATGGGAGGCTCCTAAGGAAATATATGTACTGCTTGACCATTTTTCAAAGTGGTGTTTCTTTTTTACTTTTCAGTGACAGAGGTCTCAACGAGCATGGATGCACCTATAACGTTTGTGCTGGGCACCTCTGATATCTGTCGTCTTGTATGGCTGTGGAGCTGGGAATAAATAAAACTAAAAACTGTCTCCTTCATTTGGTATATTCCTTTTACATAGTCCAGGAATGTGGAAACAGTGGAAAATATTGCAGGAACGTGGAAATATTATGAAGGACAATACACGAGCACTTGCACGTCATCGTCCCTTGGTCTCTTATCTGGTATTTATGCTGCAGTCTAAACAACGAACTGTCAGGTAGCCAACATTCAGAACTATTTCAAGTTGTACCTCTCAAGCTAGAAAGTTATAATTCATTTGTCCGAGGAAAATTGAAAGGTCTTCACAAGAGCACATGAAAAAAGATTGAGATGCTACACTGCCGGTTCACTTACAACAGCAGGTTCTAAAATTTTGCGTATTTTAATACTGGCCTTCCCATCTGGTCTTGAAACCTGTAAGCTGGAAGCAATCTAATGCTTGCTCTTTAACGGTTACTACAAAGGGCTAGTGTCATAGCAATCAAGCACCTTGCAATAACACAATCTTTTAGACTTAGAGCCACTAAATAAGCTACGCTACCATCTATCGACAATAAATGTGCATTTTGGAATGACCAGATCTGGAAACTGACTTGAAGGGGCAATATCTCATTCTACGTTTTTTTTTAGTTTATAAGTGGCACACTGCACAAGTAGAACTGCTATCGCGATTACCCCGGCCGGTATACACGCGCGTTTCTAGGAAATCTCGAGCTCAGCAACGAATTTGTCTTTGATTTTTTCATCGTTCTTGAAAGAGACAAGACACTTAAACACAGAGGTAATTCAGTGCCGGAGAAATAATGAAGACGTCCTCCAAGTGTGATGATAGGTGGGTGCGGCGCAGCCGTAATATTAGGGCCACAGAGAGGAGAAAGAAATGTTGATGTTAATAAGAGTAAATGAACCAGCGCAGCACAAACTCGGGGCGGCAACATTGACACGATCAGGCAGGCACGCTCCGCATTCATAAAAAAATATCTTCAAGCAAGACATCCGTCAAAACTGAAATAATTACAAGAGAAGCGTAAGTTCCAGCCGCTTCTTGCGTCGTCTGCTGCTAGCTGCCGGCACTCAGCTTCTTACAGGGAATTCCCTAGAAGGCGACGCGCGATGCCACAACAAGCCAGCTCGCTGCAACAAAAAATCCCCTAAATGTTCCCAACTTTTGTCGCCAACTGACAGTGGTTTCAGGAGCCAATCAAAACGTGGAATATTTTGATCCTTTTAACCACATGCGTGCGAATACCCCTTGGTGCCGCTCCTGTGGTCTGGAGTAGCCCCTCAGCGTCAGCCTTGGTGTAACCGGGAGAAGGAAGAGGCCATCGAAGACAGCGTGAACAGGAAAGCGGAGGATGAAAGTATGGAGCGTGAGGGGGAGGCCGTTGTGCCGAAGCCGTGCGAGACATGTTCTCCGGTGGCAACGCGCTACGATGTTACGCAGGGAGAATGGCGCGCCACCACTCGTTCACTGATCACGCGATCCCTACCTGAGACGCAGCAGCTACTGCGCCGTCACCGAGAAGGATGCAGTTCGCGCTGCGCTCAAGTTTCGCTTTTGGGAGTATTCCAATCGTCAGCCATTTTTTTGTTGTTTCCTCAACGAGACAATTGCGGGGTATGAAAGAGCGGGTTTACAGTCATAATAAAATGAAATTCAATTAAGGGAATGAACTAAACCAAATCATGAGAAAATAAACCGGCAGAAGGAACCAGTAATGCTTAACACACAAACTAAAGAGTAACTGACATAGGCAGCCTTAAGTGTCCCTGCGAACCTTTTATTTCGGTTCAGTTAGTGTTGTAATCGTTGACCTCACATGAAAAACATTCAAGTTTGCCAAGTCGAAACATTTGCGCAAACAATTTACATTAAGAATTCGTCTAAGAGTGACTTGACAAAGGAAAAAAAGCGCAGCAGTAAAAAAAAATTAACACGAAAAAGCTTGTTTTTTATCTCCGAACACGTTTGAACCGGTTAGAACCGGAATAAATCTGTACTTTTCGCATTCCCCCGTCCCCTCTTTTATTTTTCTTTTTTTTCCCTTGTCATGTCACTGTATTCACCCCATCTGGAACAGCAAGCCCTACCGTTAGAGGGGCTGACCTCTTCAGCTTTCATTAAAGGGTTTCTCTCTCTCTGTCTAAAAGCCGGAGCGCAAGCACTAAAACCACTGGGGTTGCAATTTTAGCGCACGAAATGGCCCCACGAGTGAACGAAATGGTTTCTAGCCTTTTACTATGGAGTGCCTGAAATTTTGGAAGGTGGAAGGTTAACATACTCCTCGAGAGCATTTAGCTAGGTCACTGGCTCGCTTGGGCTATCGGGCTGTGTTTGAGGAAGTACTGCTGGGTCCTCGACCAGACGCTCCGCGTCCGCACAAGGCATTCAAGGCAGTGCTGACATTTCTACGAAACAGTGGCTTGGCAGAGCGACTTTAGTTGGGCCCCGTCTTGATGAAAGTTTTGATATGAACTGTTTTAGTACAGTCTTTTTTGCACACAGTCACTCTTTATTTCTCCGTCTTCATCCCATCCGTCCTCTATCTAATCTCTTTGTCCCTTTGCAAGTCCTACAGACATATTAGCGGCCCAGTGCTGACATCAGCAGACCGACCTATCTGTGCTTTCCCTTTCAATAAAATTACCCAATCCACCCTCTCTCTCTGTGTAACGACAGCAAAATTCCGGAGAAAAGGCAGGAGAAATGGCCTCACTTTTACTGGATTCGCCGGGATATGACCGGATGCGTGCGGGTAATTCATCGCCGCAAGGCCGACGTAGCTGTCGCGGACCCACTCTTTGAAATCTTCAAAATTGTTGGCGTTCAGATCTTGGCACAACATAAACTTTTCTTTTAACGTTTTACGACCTTCATCTGCAATAAAAAAATAAACATAAATATCTGGGGTTCCGTTCGTACAAGTTTTCAACAACAAGCGCAAGTTCTGCATGGAAAAGTGAATAAAACGCACCTTAATTTTTTCCTGAGCACAAAGCTCGCAATGTGTAGTAGTACATTACATATCCCTTATAAATGCGAAGAAAATGAGTTCACACGTTTGTTCCAACTACCGCGTAACCTCATCTGCGCAGGTAACCAGTGGTCGCATTCTCCAAAAAGCGGTCGTCGTTTTGAAGCGACGCGGTAGCCCCGTACAAATGCAGGTATTCTTGGGGCGGGTGGTCGCTTTCAGGGCCAGGAAAAGGGGGAAATTAGGCGGAGAATGCCGAGAAGGAGCCATTTCACTAGGAGCAAAGGGACGCACCAAACGACAGCCGGAAATACGCGTCTCTTTGCTTTCCATCGCTTTGCGAGAGTTACGTTGCGACAGTGCGCGTTGCTTTCCGCCGCTTTGTGTGCGTCGCTTTACCGCAGAACCACTTGTTGCAGCGATGAACACTCCTTTAGGTCGCGGGCCATCTTTAGAAACAACACATGTGTACGTTGGCTACCTAGGGTATGCGTAGCAAATATTTATTTTAACATATAGAATGCAGCGCACGACTACCTGTCTGACTCACTGCTCGACCTAGAGGCCTGAAATTGTGGGGCTACATTTAAGACTACGTTGGGAGAATATGTAGGGGAAAATTGAGGCTAGATTTTCTGCACTTGTGCCGCTCAACAAGGAAAATTGGAAATGACGTATACGGATGTCACTTATTATTTCACTCGCCCGTTGAGGTAGCGAAGTTGATTTTTACGTATATAACTGGCACAAATAAATATTTAAATGAAAATCATCCACCCCTTTATCTAACGAAGTCGATGTTGAACACGAATGTTTCTCGTGATGGATGCCTGGGTTGGCGCATCCCACAGAGCGAGTATGTGCGACTGTGAACGTGTGCACCACTTTTCTAAAATAGCCGCAGCAACTCTCAGGTATGCACTCCGTAGGCCTAATGATTGGGTTTGTGGTCTGCGGCATGAATCCCTACTTGCAGAGTGGCGTGGAGTGAGTACGTTTATGCAGAAATGCATTATAGTCGGGCGTTGTCGTGCGTCCCTTGGCCGGCGTGCGCAGCGCGTCTGATGATGATTGTGGCATGATGCCCCTAGGGATTGGCCAACCAAACAATCTATCACGAGATAGCTTCGCGTTCAACCGCCATCGTCATCTTCCCGTAGGGGAACCGCTGAAGAAGAAGAAGGAGAAGAAGACAAAGCTGTGAAGAGGAGGGCTGCGTCTGTTTTGGCTACCGTTATCCTCCTCGGCCGGCGCATCTTCCCGATCTGAACCCGGTCGAACAGCGGCTCATCGCGCCTCGACTCCCCTTCATGAGCATCAGGCGGCTGACTCAAGGCAACGGGCAGTTTGGAATCAAGGGACAGGCCGTGAACGTGCCCATCGACGTATCGAAGGTTGTGCGGTGCCTTCCTCGCATGGTACCCGAGGACGTTGCGTTCGACGTTCACATCAAGCGGAGGCTGATGAGTCCGGCAACGTACAAGCGCGGGTTGGTGAAGCGCGGCAACATCCTGGCTTGGTTCAAGCACCTCAACGTTCGGGTCGATTGGAGTCGGCTCGAACACTTCGATGACGGCGGCGAACGAGAGGAACCGCAGAAAGACGACGTCGATGATGCTGGCGGTGAGTTCGAAACGATTCCCGACGACTTTGACGTGAACGATACTCTGCAGTTGGCGGTTGCGCTCAACGCGGTCTCAAATACGCTTCTGTATAACGAAGCGGAAATAACGGGTGTGGGAAAAGAAAAAAATAAATGATTACGCTCACACTCTCGCCTCTCTCTTCGCCATTAATCGCATCACACTCATCGGTGCACCCAATGCATTTTTGCATCGTCACAATCCCTCTCGGGGAGGTGCGGTGGAATTTTTTTAGAGTGGGTGTCAAATCAAAGTGTTGCACCTCCAAATGTGACACTAGGCCTAACATGCGAAACCACAAAAGGCGACATTAGACCTAACATTGTGCGGCTAACAGACCTAGGACATTTTGACCAACGTCATTCCCATTGTACGTCCCATTGTAAGTCCCATTGTACGGTAAAGGCTGTCGCCGTTCGAATGCTCCCTTGAAAAATAGATACAAGCCTGGCCCTCCTGGCGAGAGGCAAAGCGTTACTTAGACGCGTTGATTTGCCACGCCTCCCTCATAAGCCTAAATAAAGTATACAAAAACACCCTTATTTATCAAAATGCGCGAAAGTGAGCTAAGAGAACATTTTACAGTAAAAATATTCACGGAAACTGGAAAAATTCAGCACTCGTGGGGTCGAGATCATGGCTTTTGGCGAAAATTTTAGACTACCCCTGGGCCACTGGGGCTTTTTTTGTGTTCCACATGGTAGTTGTTGCACTACATGTCAATATATGAAACGATATTTACAACACCTATTTACAACTATGTACACATAGCAATGAGTTGATTACAAGCTTACAAACAAAAGTAAACACATTGAACCATTATGCACATAGTTGAAAACAGCGGCAATGGTGAACAACCAATAAGGAGGGGATAACAATGAGAGCGAGGCCGAACAGTGAAGTTCGCATAATTAGTTGTTCAGAAGAATAGAAGGACTGTACCAAGAGAACCAGTAGGAGACGCTGGCTACATACAGGAAGGCAATACCGGACACAGAATACTAGGAGGATGAGTTTAATGTATACGGGCAACGGAGACAAGACTAAACAGAGCTCGTATAGGCCAGTCACCGTCAGGCAGAGAACTGCAGGCAGCGAAGTTTGGACTAGAGCGGTATGTTGAAGAGAATAGAGTTCTAGGGGAAATTCAAAATGTGTTTCGAAAGGACAGAAGACTGGATGACAACCTATTTGTAGTAAAGAAATCCATAGAGGTTGCGAAGATGCCAAATCGTCCTTTGTGGTTAGCTTTTCAAGATAATATAGCGCCGTATGACCACGTAGACAGGAAACAGCTATGCACGATCCTCGAGAAAGAAGTCCGAGAGGAATTTGTTAAATTACTGAGGAAATTATACCGGGAGAACCGGGTGTAAATAGTGTCAGGAGGGTAGCATACAATAGGCAGGTATACACCTACATGGGTTTGAAACAAGGATGTCCTCTTTCTCCACTGCTGTTCATGATCTACATGGCGGGTTTACATTGTGTGGAAAGAAAACTAGAGGCATGCAGGCTGGGATTTGATTGATCATACATTAAAAACGGATAGGTGATGGAACAGCGAAATCCGGGATTATGTATGTAGGCCACATTCTCTTGATGGCGGATGACCGGATAGGTAGGCAGGGCCTGATGGATATTTGCGGAGAGGAAGCGACGCACCTTGCGCTATACTTTAGCAGAGAAAAATCGGGGATCATGGTCTTCAACGACGACACGGAGCGCACATCGGCATGAGTTCAATAAGTAGAAATACCATGGGTAAAAAAGTATAAATATTTAGGCGTATGGGTTAGTGACGGGACAAATTACGCGCATGTGCATGAGGTCCACCTTAAAGAAAAGTAAGACGGAACGCCGCTATAATGAAACATACAGCACTGTGGGGCCACAAAAAATACGATGTATAGGGAAGCCTGGAAGGGGATCATGTTGCCAGGACTGACTTTCAAAAATTCGGTTATCTGCATGAGACCAGAGACCCAAGCAGGCTTGGAGGTAAATCAGAGGGGAGTAGGCAGGCTGGCACTAGGTGCCCATAGCAAAACTACGAATTAAGCGGTACAGGGGGATATGCGCCGGTGGTCTTTTGAGGCAAGGGAGGCGCAGAGCAAGATAAAATTTGAGGAGGGGCTTCGTGAAATGGAGAAGAAATGGGCTGCTAGAGTGTTCAAGTACCCCTATATGAAGAGCATGGGCATGTAGTGGAGACGGAGGAGCAGTCAGCTGACCAAGCGGTACGGAAGTTCCGTAGGGGATGGTGGGGTGTACAAAACAGTGAAAAAGCGGGTAAAAGCAGCATTGACGACGGATTGGGTACAGAGAATGGAAGTGAAAAAAACCCTGAGACTTATAGAACAGAGAAACTAGAAATAAGAAAGGAAGGGTTTCTAGGGCAATACGCGAAGCAGTGGATTGCTCTTCAAAGCACGGGCGGGGTGCCTCAGAACACGGGCATACACGGCTAGTGTATGCAGCGAAGCTAGTGTATGCAGCGGCGGGCATGGGGAATCAATAGAGGATATTGTCATTGACAGCACAGAGATACGACCGCGGCGGGATGACGGGAAGCGACGTTGACGGATGCTTTGGGATTTGGTTTGAGGGGGAGCCTCAACTTCAGGCCATAGAGGTGACGAAGAGGCGGCTGGAGTGGTGGTGGAAGAAAAGTAGGGAAGGGAGTGGGACGTAGGCAGAGTACTATAACCGAATTAGAATTTAGAACAGAAGGGGGAGGCAAACAGATGTGCCAGGGCAGGAGGGGAGGAAGCGATTGTGTTTTAAAACCGGGGGAGGGGCTAACTCATTAGGTTAGTTAATGGTTGGGCAAAAAAAGTAGAATAACACACGCAAGTCAGTCGGTGACAACCGACGTCCCGATACAAAAAGAGGGGTTGTAATCATCATCATCATCATCATTAGTGCCTAGCTTCTACCTAGTTGAGAACACTATGGCGCATAGCTGTTCACATGAAAACATGACGTTAAGCCTATATGCGCCCCGCCATCGCACGCCTGCGGCTGATCTTCTGCTGCCCAAAGACCTTAGAGGAGTGGGGCTGACGGAGCTGTCGCTAGCTTGCAGGGAAATGTTTTAGTTTTCCTATATTTCACCCACGATGATCGTCGTCGTGAGAGAAAGTTGGCGTTCTGCAGTGCGATCTGTTGTTCGGACATGATCAGTTTGGGGCTGAAAGCTGTGCTTTAAAAGGTGCTTCACAACTTCGCCCTAAAGATCCCTACAATGATAATCTGAGTTTCGGAATATATTGCGTGATTTTTCCAGATCTCTGAATACATATTCGACCTACCGATATAACAGAGAGGCACACTGTCCGTAGTAGAAGGCGGTAGACACCAGTGCTACATGGACAGCGGTACAGGAGAACTATATTACTTAGGGAAAGTTTACAAGGACGACGCAGTCACACGTCCAAAGAAATGATGCGCTTTGAGTTCCTGGGATAATCATCGGCAAAAGGGCGTGCATGTGCCTTTGGCAACGCATAAGGAGTCGCTAGGGCTTTGAACGCCGTTATGTGTTGGTGCGAACCACAGCTAGATGTAATCCACATTCTGAGGAGGAATATCGGCAGCATGGCTGTTCGGCGTGAAATCTTTAAAATGTTATATAATAGGAAGCGCGGTTGTTGCTGCGCCCACGAAAAGTACTAGGCCCTTTTGTCGTCTGAGAATATTTTCAATGCTTTCATGTGCGTCAACCCTGTGGCTCAGAGGCCGATTCGCTGTGCAGCTGAGCGGAAGGACGCGGGTTCGATTCCCAGCGCGGCGGCCGCTTGTCAGATGGTGGGAAAAGGCGGGAACACCCGTGGGTCGAGACCGGGTTTCACGGTTTAGATCCCAAGGTGGGCGTAATTCATACGGAGCCCTACACCCCGTCGCCCTTCATAGCCCAGCTACACTTTCGGCATGTTAACCACACACCACCTCTAAGTCGTCGATGTCCTCAGCCAAAATAAAAAAAAAACATTCACCCCACGCTCTACATACTCTCAGCTGTTCTAGTCTAGTTCTCTCTGGCCTTGGCATCACCGGGGCGTGTGCTGATTGTTCGTGTTTTTCCAACAAGACAACACACGACCACTGGTAGAATAGCACGTATTTCAATAGGGGATAGGATAAGCGTGTGTTATACCAAAACCCCAAGTGCCGTGGAGCTTCAAGAAATGCAGCAGGCCGGTGCGGGGATACCTAGTATGCCCGTTGTAATTAGGCCTTATTAAAGTGCGAACCCATCCCCACATTCATAACAAAACGGAAGGAAAGTTCACTCCAAATGAATTTGGTTAGTGCTACCAACCGGTAGCTTCCTGAAGAGTTTTTAACTTAGATGTCAAAGGGAATGTTACCTGTAGAACCCATCTCAGTGAGCATGGGCCATATCCGTCTGACTTCATTGGAACAGCCCGTCGAGGATTTCTCGTACGCTTTCGTCACCTCCTCGAAATACAAGTTGCATGGAGGGTGGAGCATTACCAGCCTCAACGGCGGGCTGCCGGAAACGACTCTGCAAGAGGACATCGCGAGAATGGGCCGGATATGTTTAGCTGTTTTCGGTTAAGAACCTTAGACAGAAAAGAAATCTCTTATGACGTTCTTTTCACCAAGATAATGATTTATAGTAATATCGTTTCTTCTTTGGTATCAATCTGTTCTTATTATTGCTTCATTTCTTTTGTAGTTTTGTTTTTGAATACATTTACGTGTTTGAAAGTTACCTCGAAATGGGCAGGCATGGTCTGGCACCCTCGCTACCCCGTTTATATGGGAAAACACTGTGTCATGCGATGTCAGCGTGATTGTTTTAGCAATACAAACAAAACGAAAACAAAATATGCAATTTGCAGATTTACAAAACAGGAACATAGACATACATGACAAGCTGGTTTGTACACGCTCGTGTACTTATACCAATTATAGCACCAACAAGCCCGAAGTAAGTATGATTATTCAAACAAGGAACTACTGCGCGTGTGCACGACATCCCGACAAATACATATCCCCAGAAAAAAGTAAGAACGAGCACTGGCAAATTTAACTAAACTCAGGCAAGTTACTTTGTTGAAAAATCTAAATACAAAAACTACGAGAGGGTATTCGTCACCTTCCGACAAATACCTGAGCACTGGTTGCTTGAAACCCACCGCGGTGGCTCAGTGTCTAAGGCCTTGTGCTGCTGAGCACCAGGACGGGGGTTCGATTCCTGGCCGCGGCGGCCGATTTCTGACGGAGGCGAAAAGCAAAAACTCCCGTGTGCATGAGATTTCGGCGCACGTAGATTCCCAGGTGGTCAAAATTGATCCGGAGCCCTCCACTACGGCGCAGCTCATCACCTGCGTTGCGTAGGCGCGTTGAACCCTACAATCAATAAACTGATTGCTTCAAACATTCTACGTTAGGACTTGTTTTTGGATGAGAATTGAGAGGCCTGAGTTGAATATTGTGATGTCGCAGTGAAGGTACAGGTTCCAATGAAATGCATTCGAAGGTAAGTACAATAAGACGCTGCAAGGTGCGGCACCTACAAAGTCCGAAGCACAGTGCACGTCCCAACCGCTGTTAGCGTGGTCGTGTTCTTTCCCAACGCTATGAGCTTGGTTTCCAATCAGTGCTTTGGCACGTGTCCCTAGATGAGAGGTCGGTGATAGCGGAACATCGAGATAGTCTTGGTTCCGTTGTGGAGGTTCTCTTCGTGGCAAGGGCCCGTTACATAACCTCCGGCGGCAAAAGCACGGGCCGGGTGCAAACAACGGAATAAGCTAGGGGCAGTTTGTGTCGCGGGAATGATAAGGCTTCAGACGGGAGCCGTGGACGAGTTGCGACGCGGAATGCCATGTCGGCTGCGAGGGTGGGAGTGGGCCGATATCGTAGGTCACGGGAGCTACCATGCGTATGATTAAGTAAGGGCCCGTTAAACAGCGGAGCAGTTTTTCAGACGAGCTGACGTGGCGCGATCGGGCCCACAGGAGTACTAATGTGCGAGGTGAGAACGACACATGGCGATGGTGTTAATCCTAGCGACTCTTCTGGGTTGCTTGTGCCGTCAATATCCTGGCGCGAGCAAGCTGGCGGGCGAAATCAGCGTGCGCTTCGGCGCTCCGTGCATATTCGGTCGTCAACGCCACAGAGTTAGGCAACACGATGTCCAGGCAAGGTAGGTTCGCGGCCAAAAACGAGAAAGAAAGGAAAGTAGCCAGCGGTGTCGAGGCGAGAGGAATTGCAGTCAAAAGTCACCTAGGTTAGTGAAACGCCAAAGTCACGGTCATCAGCAGACACATACATGGCGAGCATATCCTCGAGGGTCTTGTTGAAGCGTTCAGTATGTCGATTTGTTTGGGGGTGAAGTCAGTTGTGAGGTGGTGTTTTGTACGATAAGGGCGCAGTAGGTCGTCGATAGCTTGAAGCAAGAAATGTCGCACGCGTTCCGTAAGCAGCGGAAGAGGAGGACCATGGTGCAAAATGGCAACCTCTGTTGCACAGCTAGTGGCACGGGCGTGTGTTATAGCGTAACGCGTTGCATAATCCGCGGCCAGAACAATACACTTGTTTTCCGACCGGCACAAGGTGAAAGGGCCGAGAATTTTTAACACTACACAGAAGAATGGTTCCGGGGGGACGTCATTTGGCTGAAGGGTACCTGCTGGAAGCAAACGAGACCGGTGTTTTTCAGCGTTGGCAAAGGTGGCTGTGACGTCTCGCTGCACGGACCGGTAAAGTCCCGGCCAATGAAATCACCAACGGACGCGGTCGTAAGTCTGAGCCACGCCAAGGTGACCACCTGTAGATGCGTCGGGAAGCTCGCGAAGGACTTTAGTGCGGAGAAGCTCAGGCAGAGCGAGAGGATCGTCAGGCCCGTCTTGGCGAATGTTTCGGCGGAACAGAACACCATCACGGAGCCTAAATGCACGCACAGAGTGGTCGACTGGCTCGGAAGTGACACGTTTCACGATTTTACAAAGCGACGGATCACGGCGCTTTTGGTCAGCAATGTTGAGCAGGTCCGACACAACGAATACGCAGGGGTCGTTTTTATTGCTTGTAGGGTCATGTGGGTCCACGGGATGACAGGACAGACAGTCTGCGTCTCTTTGCATTAGGCCCCACTTGTAGATGACCGAATAGTCATATTCCTGCAGTCTTAATGCCTAATGAACAAGTGGCCCAGCGAGGGCCTTTAGAGAGGGAAGCCAGCATATGGCATGGTGATCCGTAACTACAGAAAATGATTTGCCGTACAGGTAAGTACGGAACTTGCTTATAGCCCATACAAGTGCGAGGCATTCACGCTCAGTGATTAATTGCGTTCGGCAGGGCTCAAAAGGCTACTGACGTACGCTCATCAATCTAGGGCGGCCGGCCTGTTGCTGGACCAATACAGCTCCTATGCCATGGCCACTTGCGTCAGTACCAACTTCGGTAGGAACCCCAATCATCTGCACCATTCACATATGTTTTTACCATTCAAAAACCATAGTTGTTTAGGACTGACAGTGTTTCGAACAGTGGCTTCCTGTGTGGTAGGCCCACGTCGGTCCAGCTTGTTCTAGGTAGCTTATGGAAACGCGCTGGGGAAACAAATGGGGTCTTCTGCGTTAATTGTAACTTCGGTCCGTCGATGTCAGGCAGTGCGACGACCAGCGGCCGCCTAGGCTAATTACCAATTGGGGATTCTGCGCAATCATTCGCTGAAAACTATTATTGGCGGTGAGATGTTTGAGTGGCGCCCCCCGGCACTGAGGTCAGCTCAGGGACTCACGCCGCAGTCGTCGGCCATGCTCGCGCCTCTGTTGCACTCGCGCCGCTGTCGTCCGCTTGTGAGGGGCAGCAGTGCCTGTGCTAGAAATTGTCCGCTTTCATGCTCTGGTGCATTAAAAACCGTATTTGCAGTAATTCAGTTATTTTGCCATTTCTCTGACACCTGTGAATAATTTTCAAGCTGTATCCCGCACAAGTTTGCAACACACGAGGAGAGAGAGCCGCTTTCTTCAGAGCATTGGTCGAATGATCAGGTGTACTTGCCCTTTATAGCTTATTTGTGAGGTTCAGTGCTCAGAGCTCCTCGATAAGAGTTAAAAATGCGTAGGCTTCCCTCAAGTATTTTTGAGATGCTCTCATAATGACTCAATGGTCTAATGCTACGCACCGAACAGAGGGTCCCAGCACGCGCATCGCACAGGAAGAAATAAAACGGTTGTCCTCTTTTTCTGTTTTTGTTTTTTGAATGTTTTTTTCTGTTCCCAACGCATTACTTTTGTCTGTACCATCACAAACGTTTTGTTAGGAGGTTCGGGGATGTTTGGAAGGCTTAGAAAGTTCGTTTGGTTATTTAATTCAGGCTGTAAGGCATAGAGCGCCTTTTACACAAATTGGCTTTCGTTATAACTGCGGACAGGAAGGTGCATATTCAAAGTGTGCGTTGTTTATTCACACGCAAATACAATGAGAAGGTTTGTGCTACGCCACCGCGAAACGGTGCAAATAACGCTGTCCGGAGTGTTCGAAGGCTGCTTTTTTTATCCGAATCTCTATTGTAATCAACGTTACCGTAACGAAATGAATCTCAACCCTCTGGAAAGCTAGCTTTGTCCTGAATTACCAAAGTGGCGCTAACTGGACATAAATATGAAGGAATACAAACAATGCGCAACTCACACATTGTTAGTTCTTCAGTTGTCAGTTGCGCATTGATTGTCTCCCTTCGTGTGTATGTCCACTTAGCGGAAATAGCGTAATTCCTAATGCACCAACTAGCCCAACAACAGATTTTACTGAACTAGCTTTGTCCGCTTGGCATTTCGCTTTCTTTCCAGTGAAGCAGCTCACATATGCGCCGCGTGGGGGGACGCCGCTTCCCGAGCACGGCTCAAAGCCTTTCGGTCCTGTGGAACGCTCACAGAAGATGTCCCGGCCTCGCTTTCTTTCATGGCGAGTGCGGAATCGAACGGCTCGCTCTTCCTCACTGGGCGACGCTAGCTTTCTCCGCTTGGTATTTGGCTTCCTTTCCTGTAAAGCAGCTCACCGAGGTATATCCGCCGGGTGGAACGATGCCACTTGCAGAGCACGGCTCAGAGCCGTTTGGACTCGTGGAACGGTCACAGAGGAAGGCCCGGTCTCACTTTATTTCATGGTGAACGCGGCGTTCCTTTTCACCGGGTGCGAGACGAGTAACGAATCCCGAAATGACCCAGCGGCTCATGCGCGTGACAGCTACTGCAGGGAAGCGAAGCAATGGGGTAGGCGGCTGCCCATCAGATGATCGGCCGCTCTGAAAGCAGCCGCGGCCGCTTAGTTGAGCAGAACTCACTGAAAACGGTGAATTGTGTGCAGCACTTAAAGCAAACATGGCGAATCCCATGGTGCACTGCAAGAGCTGTGTCGCAGCTGCAGTCTAATGAAGGGCTACGTGCATCGGATGGTGCAACCGCTTGTCGAGATAAGTCAAGCCTTGCTTTAAAATGTAACATGCAACACCCTCATGTAACACCCCTTGACTGGGGCCCATGAGGTAATATAAATAAATAAAAACAAATATGACCTCTACGCCGCCCGTATACAGGAAACGATCAGCGCCCCAAAGAGATTCATGCAAAGTTGTTTTGTTCATGGAGAACAATTCCACCCCTCTCCATGTGCGTACTCTGGAAACATGACTCCGCCTTACGACCATGAAGGAGGTCACGCTAAATTTTTTACAGCCTTTTAGCAAAAAAGGGTGTAGCATAAGTATAAAAAGGGTGTTGGGAGGTCTTTAAACCCCTTTTATTGGATCTAAACGACCTTTTCCTAGCTCGACATCCTTTTTGTGTGAAAAAAGGGTGTTGATCAACTTCAACACCCTTGGTTTTTCCTAGGGTGTTGAAAGGGTGTTCAAAAGGTGTTGAGCTGTTCATTGAATAAGGCCATGCTTGGATGCATAATAACACTGTAAAGAACAAGACATCACCTAAAATACTTCTCTACTCGCAAGAAATTTCCATGCGCAAAAAATAATTGCTCGTATGCATCGATCGCTCGTTTCCATATGCGGCGCACCTAATCCGGCAAGTTTAGCTTTGGCACGTGAAACACCAATTTGAACCTTCAAAATTAAAAAGACTGTAGTCGTGTGCGAAAAGGGTGTTTACCAAAAGAAACACGCTTGGCTTTCTGTATTGCGTTGAAACGGTGCGAAATAGGTGTTCAGTTGCAAAAAAAGAACAGCGGACCTGGGGGTCGACTTAGGTTATTCCGGGGTTGATAAGTTTTGTTATGTTTTCTAAGCTTTGCAATGTTCATACTAAGCTTGGATGACCACTGAGAGGGAGGAAAAGTTTAGCGCGTTTTACAAGGCTGTTCGAGTGTGTACCCCCCCCCCCCCGCTCTCGGCCAGGGGATCCAAGGGAGAAACCACCTAGGTCAACCCCCAGCTATGATATTTCTCCAACCTTGCAGCACTATTGCAAGCTGCGCGAATTTTTTTGCCTTCTAGAATCCAGAAAAGATAAGTAACATTGAACTTGTATTGTAAGAGCTGCGCATACGCATACGCATACGCCCCTTGTGCTCACAGTCTAACAAGCTCGAAAGCCGACTTCACTGTTATAATACCCTATCTGGGGTGGTGCACCCTTTAAAGATGTCCCAGTTCTTTTTCTTCGTATTTTTTGCTAACGCCACCGAAACTAGCTCAAGAATAAACAGCTTCACTGGAAATAAATTATGCCAAGTCATATTGCTTTCAAAATCGTGAGGTACAAAACAAACCCGGCTTGTAGAAAATGTTCAGTCCACCAGTGTAAACAGGGACAAAATGCCTCGAAAGTTGGAGGTTTCTTCACCATTTTTTCTTATTGGGCGGTCTTTTCTTACACCCTTTTTATTATTACGTTTTTCTTAGTTTCGAATACCCCAATCTATAGCTTTACACCCTTCTGGGAAAAATGGTGTTGAAATAATCAACCCCCTTTCTTGAGGGTGTTCAGCTGGCGGAGAAGATTTGCTTGGTATTTAATAAAATTCTATAAGTTATGAAACATAAAAACTACCTTGTGAATAAAATGTTTTTTTTTCATATCCGCGCGGTGATTTGCATATTCTCATAGTAAAATCCATAGTTCCAAAATTAGCGCCAAAATATCTGTTTTTTGCGACAAGCCCACCGACTCGATCGGGGGGCTTTCCACTGTTGGATTTAAAGCGAGCAGAGCACATGTATTGCTAAGTAAGTATGCACTCCCTGCACCGCTGCATGCCGTTGGTTTTCTCGCTCAATTCATTGGTGTTCCATGTATAACTGTTGCGTATTGACTGTTTGTGTTGAATGCTGCGCGCTCGGCCAATCGACATTGTCACGCGTAGCTGCTGCCCTTGTCACACCCTTATTTTAGGGCGTTGAGCAACCTTACACCCTTTTTAGGGTATTCACACGAACACTCTTGTTTCATTTGTACACCTTTCTTTCGCCAAAACACCTTTTAGAGGTTTTCGCCATGGGACAAGATTCCTACACTCCTTTCGGCCAAAAAGGGTGCAAAGGAAGTTTAGTGTGTCTTAAAAAACGAAACAGGTGACAGACCAGCAATTTTTGTAGCAGAATGTTTAACGGGCCAAATACAAGATGCAACCACCAACTCCTGAGGTATTAACTTGCCGCGTAAGAACAGTTGCAGCACAAACAAAAAGGCATTGTTTTTTTTTTGATGCCCTTTCTAAAGGTGCAGTGGCTGTACACGCTGTAAGTTCGGTGTTGCAAGAAAAAATACTAATGAAATGCAGAACGTCTATGAGGTCATGCCTTGGGCCGGCGGCCAAGCCTTCCGGCACGCGCAGTGGCTTAACAGCACAAAAATGTTCACCGTTGTCGAGAAGCGGTACCACGGATGTAATGGTTGTCATACGGAACATGACGCTATCGATGCTTCTCAAGATGTCCACTACTCGCACATTACAAAAAAAAACGATACAACATGCACATAAACAATTTCAAGCATGTAAAAATCGTAATGATGCGGCCTTTAGTGCTCACGTATTAAGAAATTGTACATCTTCGATATGGTTCTGGTCTTGTGAGACTTAATGCACGGTTCATCAGTTGAGGTGGTGTATGTCTAAAATATATAATTAGAGATAATTAGAAGGATCAGAATGGAGTGGGGTGCATATGGCAGACATTCTCAGATAATGAATAGCAGGCTACAATTGTCGCTGAAGAAGAAAGTGTATGACAGCTGCATCTTACCGGTACTCACCCACGGGGCAGAAACTTGGAGTCTCACTAAGAGGGTTCAACTTAAATTGAGAACGACTCAGCGGGCATTGGAGCGGAAAATGATAGGTGTAACATTAAGGGACAAGAAGAGAGCGGAGTGGGTCAGGGAGCAAACTGGTGTTAAAGACATATTAGTAGAAATTAAGAAGAAGAAATGAACGTGGGCAGGGCATGTAATGCGAAGGCAAGATAACCGCTGGTCATTAAGGGTAACAGAGTGGATCCCTAGAGAAGGCAAGCGTTGCAGGGGGCGGCAGAAAGTTAGATGGGCAGATGAGATCAAGAAGTTTGCGGGGATGAATTGGTCACAGTTGGCACAGGACCGAGGTAATTGGAAAATAATGGCAGAGGCCTTTGCCCTGCAGTGGGCTTAGATAGGCTGGTGATGATGATAATGATGATGATGTCTAAAATGCTTATCATGATATTATTTACCCCTCGCCGCGAAGAAGGCAATGACGTGTTTTATGTATACGGGGAAGATTATCACCGCAACTTAGCAAATAACAACGGTGCTGAACCTAACTATGTCCGGCGTTGCTCACCTACAACCGCTCCGCCATTCAAGTCTCGCGTGTGAGTGCAAGCGTTCCTGATATTTCTTTTCTTCAGAGAATCTCAGGTATAGA
The DNA here is from genome assembly GCA_013339765.2 of Haemaphysalis longicornis. Classification (NCBI taxonomy): domain Eukaryota; kingdom Metazoa; phylum Arthropoda; class Arachnida; order Ixodida; family Ixodidae; genus Haemaphysalis; species Haemaphysalis longicornis. The sequence goes on along the minus strand of CM023448.1, from coordinate 24,065,894 downwards.
GTTCTCACATGTTTAGTTGTAACATCATTACGGATACCTGATAGGCTAAATTACATTGGCTAAGCCGTTGTGCCGCTGAGCCAAAGCACGCAGGGTCGATTTCCGCCGCGGCGATGGGGGCGAAAAGCGAAAACTCCTGTGTGTTCGAGATTTCGGCGCACGTTAACGATCCCCAAGGGCAGAAGCAGCTGTCCAGCTCCGGTCTCGATTCCCACCTTAGGCTGATGGAAAGGGCTCCATGCTAGTAAGGCTCTCTTGGACGCAAACGGCATTCCCCCCAGAGAAAGAACTAGCTACCCTGTTGTGGTAGTTGGCCGCTACTTTCCATAGTTGATCAACCAGCTATAGTCCCTTAGTCCCCAGCACGTGTACAGCAAGGGACCACGGTGGCTGTAAGGCCAGAGGCTTATAATACGGTACTAAGAATCCCAGTCACCAGACCGGCTACTTATGGAACATAAACCTGGCAAAATTCAACGCGCGAACTCTTTCCGGAAGTGGAAGCATACTATTATAAAAGCCCTCAGACATTAAGCAGGATATCATAGGGCTACATGAGGTGAGTTTTAAATATTTTATTTAACGATACTGTTAGCCCCAGTGGGGCCGTTACAGGGTGGTAGACAACAAAAGAGAAATAACACTAACAAAGCTTGCCAGCCCGATACAAAGACGCATTTTCACAAACAAAACCAAGATCAAATTTGAGCACAGATACCATTTGTATGCAGTGGCAAGCTATAGCGACAATGGAAACAAGCAACACGTGTTCAACAACGGGGTCTCATCGGCCAAGCAACATCCCCGCATACAAGCGGCGAAGCAAGTGTTCTGCAATGGAATGCGCAGAAACTACACCAAGAAACATGTGTACAGCGCGTGCGGAAGACAGAAGCACAAGGAAATGCAAGAACACACACCAATAAAACGTTACAGCAGCTATCAATCACTTATAAGTGAGTAATGACGAAGCAGGGACGACTCAAACTGGTTAACTGTGACTGCGAAAATCGCAGCCTGTGGAAGTGAATTACAGCCTTCAATTGTTCTCGGTAGGAACGAATATTTAAAACTGTCTACCCTGGCAATTATTGCCAGAAACTGGCCCGCATGGCTACCCCTGACGGTGCGAGTGTTCCTAGGTTTTAAATACGGACTAGTATCTAAGTTTAGGGAATTGTCTTTAGCATAAAGACAAACTTCAACCTAGCTATTCTCCGTCGGCCTGAAAGGCGAGGTAGGTTAAGATGGCTTAGCATGCCACTAACCGATTCAGCGCTTCTAAATCTCGACAGATTAAACCTCTCTGCTCGCCTTTGTATTTTTTCGATCTTATCAATCTGGTATCTCCTATACGGATCCCATATAATACTCGCATACTCTAGCGTAGGCCGCACAAACGTCAAATATGCCGTAAGCTTTGCTTTGGTTGATGCCACTTTTAATTTCCTTCTTAAAAATCACAGCTTCTTTTTTGCAACGCTGCACAAGCGATCAATGTGAGTTTTCCAACTAAAGTCTTCAGATAGGGTGACACCCAAGTATTTAAAATGCGTTACTCGCTCTAACTCATGCCAGTCTAATCGGTAGGAAAACGCCAACACATCTTTGGCGTTTTTTGTGACTGCCATGTACGAGGTTTTGCATTAGTTAGCTTTCACTTTTCCATTTATTGCACCTGTCGCCTATATTATCCACTGCAGCGTTTAAAGCGAGCTTATCTTTACGATGAGTTATTCTTGAATATATAAGGCAATCGTCTGCGAACATGCGAAGCTTAATATTAGGTGAAACTGTTTCTGTAATGTCGTTGATGTAGCACAAGAAGGGCACCGGGCCGAGCACGGAGCCCCGAGGGACAACAGAAGTCACACTTAAAGTACGGGATTTCACACCATTAATTTCAACAAATTGTGTCCTGTTAGAAAGCTACGATTTAAGCCACTCTATCAACTACTTATTTACGCCGAGGAGTACCAGTTTCTCTATAAGCTGCGCGTGGGGAACCCGATCAAAAGACCTTTGACACATCAAGGCAAACTGCATCAATTTGACCCTTTTCATTTGCAGATTGTGCAAAAACGTGGGTGGTTTCTACTAGCTGAGTAATAGTTGATAAATTCCGCCCAAACCCATGTTGGCTAGGGACCAGAATATTCGAATCCTCAAGGTACGTGTAAAGGCATTCTGACACGACATGTTCCAGCATTTTACAGCATATGCATGTCATTGATATTGGTGTGTTTTGTCGACGCTGCATTTTGCTCCAGACTTATGAACAGGAACTACCTTGGCACTTAACCAGTCACTGGGTTACGCATTTGGCTCTAGGGATGCTTTGAAAATAACCGATAGGTACTTCGCAACCCACTCTGTGTAACGCTTCAAGAATTCACTCGGTATACAATCGGGGTCAGTAGATTTTTTTGTATCCATCTCGAGAAGAATCGAGAGAATGCCTTCCTGTGAAATAACAACATCCGGCGTGGTGCATTACGCAGACAAGCTACATGTATCGTGATGCGTTTTTGGAACTTCTGGGGCCGAGAACACAGAATGAAAGTAGTCGTTGTACCTTTTAGCAATCTGCGCACTGTCAGTAACAATGTTTCCATCAGCACCAAGATACTGCACATTCTCTTTAGGCTCCGCAAGGTGACGCCAAAACCCTAGGGGTGAAACTTTCATAAATTCGGTAAGCGTGTTTAAATAATAGTTTTCCTGTGCACCTGACAGCTTGAGCTTTAATGTTGACAAAAGAGACGATATCTAGCTTACATTTTTTTGCATACCGCTTCTTGCGCCTAATTTTGCGTTTGAGCTGAGTAATTTCCCGAGTCATCGAAGGATTGCGTTCCCTCAGTTTTCTTTCTTTGCAGTACGAACTTATCCAAGCAGTAATGAACTATACTTTTAGATGTACACCACAATTGATTGACGGCCATTCCCACGTTAAACGAATCCTGAGATATTGGTAGATGGTCCAAAATGCTAACATCGTCAGCTTGGCTTAACTCTTTTACCGTGATTACTTTTTTTAACATGGTTGGGTGAAATGAACTTCTGAATACAAAGCAATACCATTTTATGACCAGAGACGCCTTCGTAAACCGTTACGGCATATTCCTCTATTTTCCTATTCACAAATACTAAATCTAAGTTTGGGTTTGTTGTTGGACCAATCCTGGTCGTTTAGTTTACAACTTGAGTGAAGTCATTATTAAAGGCAATATCCCACAATATCTCGCTGTGCTTAACATCTACGTAACCTGTTTTGAGAGAGTCCCAACATATCCCTGGCACGTTAAAATCTCCTCCCAGGATTGCCGTGCGTTTCAGGGGACGTTGTTAAACATTTATACTTGTATGGCTTCCAAAACCGCAACAGGAGCATTCGGGGGTCAATAGACCGAACCAATAACATAAGTTATTCCAGCCGACATTATTTTACACCAACACTTTCTGTGCCTGGACAATCATTCATGAGTACGGGTTGCATTCCCTGTTTATAGATAATTGCCACCCCGCCACTGCGAGCGTCGCGGTCATTGCGTATCATTTTGTAAGCGGGCGGAATCATTTCGGTATCTTTTATATCTGGACGCAGCCAAGTTTCACTGACTATGACAATATCGGGGTTGAGCAAAATAAGCAAATACTCAAGTTCTAGGGCTTTGTTCACTAGGCTTCTCGCGTTCATGTTTATCAACGTGAAATCCTCAGGTTTGGGTGCACATTGTCACAGGTTTCCCTCAGCGCTCACCCTCCTCTTATCAATTTTAGTTCTGCAGTTCTTTTCGTCGTCCCAGCAGAACACTTCGTTATCAATGGTAATTCTGTCATGCGGAAGTCTGACCTTTGAACGACTACTCTTTTCTTTTTAGGCACTCTCCCACAAGTTTTGGCGTTTTTGCAATGTTTCCTGCGAGTAACACGGAAATTTCCGAACCTTTCAGCAGGAGAAGGCTTTATGGACTTGAGTAGCGGGCATCGTCTGTGCTTCCTCGGAACCTCAGGAAAAGAAAGAGCAGAGATTGGGATTTCTGTTTCAATGGAAGATGGCGGGGAACGTACAGGAATTCTTCAGCATTACGGAAAGTTGTAGGGAGCTGTTGCGGTCAAGCTAAACAAGTGATACAAATTAAACGTAGTAAAAACCAACAGCTAGCAGCGATGGTGAGGCCGTAGAGAATTTCTACGAAGATGCCGAGTCAGCAATGAATAAAAAACAACGTAATTCCTAATTGTGATGAGGTGCTTTACGAAGAAACGAATGAAAAGAATGTAGGAGAAATGTCAGTGGGAAACTGTCGCATAGGCACTCGCAACAGTCGAGAATGTACAGTAGTGGGACTTGCGGAGAAAAACACATTTAGGTAATGAACACATTCTTCAACAAATGAAATTGTAGGAAATGAACCTGGAAAGTTCAGACGGTAGGACAAAATCGAAATTCACTTATTTTAAGTAACATCCGGTGTATTGTACATGACGTAGAGGTGCTAAGAGGTGCTAAGCAGCGACCGCAGAATGCTTAGATGCAAGCTGAAGGTGAATTTCAGTAGAGAATGATGACACTCGTGAAAAATAAAAAAAAACCACATGGAATCAGTCATAATCATGTCGCAGGAGTTCAAAAACACTCTCCAAAACCTATTCTCGGTTTTGAACGAGCAGGATGATATCAGTGTAGAGAGGCTAAATGACAACCTAACATCGGCCCTCAGTGAACCAGCAGCAGCTATGGGAGAAGCAGCGTATACAGAACAAACTGGAAAGCCAATTCAGAAAACCAACGATACATATATGACCCCCCGTACGAACACGGGAGTGTCAACTACGGCGGATCAAATTGAATAAGGCGAGCTGGTAAATTTGGTTACCTGAAATAACACGATCAACATTCGTCAATTCAACATGGCAGTGATCGACGAAACGCTCTAAATTGAAGGAAGAGAAACAGCAATGATGAGGAAGCTAGCTATCGGCAGGAAGAATACGCGCACTAATAGATGAGCAAGGTAATATAACACACAACATAGCGAAGCTAATCAAAGGGACTGAACGATTCTACACCAAGGTATATGCGAGAAACGTTGAACCACGCTAAACTACTGAGCGTACAAGCTTAGCTTAAGACGTCTGACTAGTAAGTAAAGCGGAAGTAGGAAAGGCTGTCAATAGCATGAAAATATGAAAAGCTCCAGGGGAGGCCAGCATAACCATGCATCTTTTAAGGAAAGTGGGAGATAATTTACAAACAAAACTTGTCCAAATATTTGCAGAATGCAACTGGACTTTAAAAGAGCTAATATGCTGCAAAAAGGCCAACAATTTTGAATCACAAGACGGAAGATACCAAAGGCATTAAAAACTACTGACCAGTCAGCCTATTCTCCGTTATATACAAGCTGTTTACTAAAGAAATAGTTAACGGCTTAAGTGACAGCCTAAATTACCACCAAACCATATAACAGGCTGGATTTAGGAAAGAATACTCAACAATCAATGACATTCATGGAGTCAATCATGTAATAGAAAAACCCGCGTTAAAAAGTAAGCCGCTTTACATGGCCTTTGTAGACGATGCAAAAGTGTTTGATGTAAAAGCGTTTGAAAACTGAGGAGCAAGCTTAAAGGCGTAAAACAGCATGGAATTGAAAACAAACAGACGTAACACTTCTAGACGACACATACAAGGTGTCTGCGGTCAGTAGAATCATTCACGAGCAAAGCGAAATCCCAAGCAAGCCGATATCATCTCTCCAAAATTGTTCACAGCATGTCTGGAGGGAGCCTGTCTTGAGCTTGGCTGGAAAAACATAGGGTTGGAGATTAATGGAGAATACGTGAAACATTTCAGGTGTGTAGTGGACATAGTCTTTCGCAGTAGATCTCCACAAAAAATCCAAAAAAGATCGAAGAACTACAATCGGGAAGGCTCTCCCCCCCCCCTACCTCCGTAGATCTAGAAATGAAGATGAATAAACTAAAGGTAATGATAAATAAACGCGCTGAATGCGTCCCCTCCAGCATTGAGAACGAAATCCTAGAATAAATTTTTATTTATTCTAGGGACTATCTAAGGCAGATAGTCAGAGCTGATTCCAATCACGAGAAAGGAATGCCGCGCACAATACGAATGAACTGATGAACATTCCTGAAGCACTCCGAAGTAACGATGAGTAAACTGCCTCCCTCCCTATAAAGAATTGCATGCAACCAATGCGTAGTGGCGGTCAGGACGTATAGAGCGGAAATTTGGTTCCTTACTAAACAACTGCAAAGGAAGCTAAATTTGGCCCAGCGCGCAATGGATCGAGTAATGATTGAAGTAGCACTTAGGGACAGTAATCTACCATCCTGGATCAGGGAGCAAACTCGAGCAGCGCTTGATAACACGACGACGAGGAAGAGGGGAGACAAGACGGTTGTCGTCTTGTCAAGCGCTGTTTAGGGTGGACGGATACCAACTAGACCCGCTGTCGATTTTGTTGAAACTCGCGTCGGACATATCATAGCTAAAATTAAGAAAAATAAATGGACTTTGGCTCACAATGCAGTACGACGTACCAACAACAGGCTGACCACGATGGTAACAGAATGGATGCCGGGAGACAGGACTAGAAGGAGAAGACCGTTACTCGATGAAGCGAAGAAATAAGAAAGTAAAAAAATGGACTTAGTTGCTAGTCAGCGCTGGTACTGTCTTTTTTCCGCGCTTTCGTCCACGTCCTTACGCTTTTCGCTCGTCCTGCAGTAGACGTAAATAGGCTATCGGTGATGGTGCTGATGCTGACATGTATGTTTTCAACGTCACTCAAGAATTACACGCCTAAACGTCGTGTCCGGAGATCTTCTCAAAGTTAAAAGATTCTCATTGGCTAGTTATAGGCGGGAAGTTTAGTCAAACATTAAGTGAGTTTTCGCCGCCGGGGCGCAAGTTGCGCCCTCTTTTTTTCAGGCTTTGCTCGCTCTGAACATGACTGCAGCGGCACCAAGTGACCAGGCCAGAGTGAAAAGCTGCTTCGCCCAAGCCTGATCGCTCATAACCGGCTGCGCTGTAAGTGCTCGCGCGATTAAGGTCTACCGAACCACGTGAATAGGGGAGGTTCTAACACCTGTTTCGCTGGCGCTTGGTCACTCTATCTCGCCATCGATAGTGCTCCGGCTGCGCAGTCCAACGTGCTCTGCAGTGCGAGCGAAAGCGAAAATATGAATGCAATCAATAAGTTAAACAGGTAGACGGCAGGCGCTGACAACTAAATGAAAAGTTAGCTTTCCAGAAGCACATCACACGTAGTTTGTTATTTGGGTGATGATAACTCGGTTTAGCGGTTTTAAATGTGAACCACATTTTCAAGGGACACAAAGATGAAGCTACATATTGTATAAAGCGGTATTGAATCTACAACAAAGAAATTATGACCATTTAAGTGTTTTCATTTCCTCGGACTGTTCATAGAATGTACACGTAAGTTAGGTTTTCACAAAATTTGCAAGTGTATTAAATTTTATTTGTGAGAATTTTACACTGAGATCATGTACAGGTACCTGCAGGTGACAAGAGTGAAAAGCTAGAACAAGGCTGAACTATTCGCTTCTCTCTTCTCTTCTCTTCTCTCTGGTTCTGTGGTGGAAGAGATGGCGGGAGGGATTTACGGCAATCAAAAACGGCTTCGTGTCTGCTGACTTCCCTGCAAATATCGTCGGAAGACGTTTCTTGTTTCCCCCATGCCACGTAAATGCTTCTCTTCGCTTCTCCTCCTTCCTCTCACGCTCTTTCCCATCCATCCGGCTCTTCCCGCCATTAACACGGTCGTGGTTTGCTCAAGCAAACTCAATATTCCGGCGTTCCACTTCTCGCGCTCCATCTGTCGAGTCCTTTGTTACTGTTGATCCTGGATTTCCGCCATGAGGTCTAGGCT